>JAUMTR010000010.1:10120889-10216756 GCA_032270685.1 Microctenopoma stevenorrisi
CATCACAGTGGCTGCTTTAAAATGCTGTGTAGCCACGCTGCAAATAGCCCAAACATGACAGCGGTTAAAATCACACATTATAAAACATACAAGCATGTAACCCTGCTCTGTGCCGTACCTCTCACGCTCGTGCTCACGCTTACTCTATCCGGTGAGACCCACGTCCTCCGGCATGCGAGGAAAACAGGCACTAGCTCAGACACAGTCTCGTTGCCATTTAATGCGTGCAACCTCGAATACAGCTGGCAAAATCTGCTGTAGCTGCATTGGAATGAGAAATATATTTTTGTCTTGGAGTAAATGGTTGAATGAAGAAACAAACATCAGAATGACACACTGCTGAGACTATTTTAGGCATTTTACATTAACAGGACCGCACCGAGAAGATATACCTTTCAGTCTTTCTAAGAGCTTTGGGATTTAATAAGCAGTGGTGAGACCTTGCACGTTTCCGCTACACATACTACAATGTATCAGCAATCACGAGATCACAAAGCAATCCTTGTTAGAGAGAACATTTTTATTAACGCCTCTAAACAAGCCTGTAAAAAGAAGCTGCAGATGTGGAACCCATTTGTTTCTACATCCAGAGAGGGATATAGACATTTTTCTTACTGCTTTTTCTAGTAATTTGATGAATAAATGTACTTTCATAGTGAGGACTGAATGGCTGTATTTTAAATATGGCCATTAATGAAGAACTCAGTGTTGTCAGTGTGTGCTGAGACACTTTGAAGTTGGAGTGCATGAACAGAAGGTCAGAGTCAGTGAGACAGTGGCACTGCTTAACCTAGCTCCAACCATCACAGCTGAATCCACAACCTCTTTCACTTCTCCTTAAAAGTGTCTTTTGCAACATGGATTATATGTATTTTAAGCTGGTACATGATTCATAAATTGGGCTTTTAGCTGTCGGATACTGTCTTTTTACTTTGATGCTGTGCCACCAAGGAAAACAATAATATCAGGCACTTTAATTCTAAGCATTTGTAAAGCAAACGCCTTTAAGTTTTCATAGGGAACAATCACTCGATAGATTATGTTCTGATGTTTGAATGAATGAAATGCTGCATTTATTAACAGAAAGCTAGAAACAAAGAGATAACTGTCACAGCACCACCATTTTTTTTTTGAATGGTGTTTAAGCTGAAGGGAAATTTAAAATGGAGTCTATGTTCTCTTCTACCTCAGCCAGGAAACACAACCCTCAAATTCTGTAGTAGTTGTCGTACTCTGGTTAAATCCACCTGGTGGTTTCAGTGTTGAGGTGGACAAATGTGTTTCTTGCACACATACAAACTTTTAAACAAATTACTGAAGTCCAAAAAAAACAATGAGAGAATCAGAGACTTTAGTTTGCACGTCGTTTCTTCATCGACCACTGGGTGAGTCTGTCTATTTGCTGCAGCACGCTGGACACGTCTGTATGACTGTGTGTGTTGGACATTTTGTGCTGGTAGTGGTTGCTGATCATTTAATCGGAAGCGCTGGTCTATGAACTTACACATGGCTAAAAGTACAATAGTAATTCTCGAACAAACATCTCACACTAAACAGAGCCAGTTCCTTCATGGTCAAATAAAACATAGTACATGATATAGTTTGTGTTTGAGTTGAGTTAAAATGACATTTTTCACTGTTACAGCGGGAGTAAAATATTCTAAACTTGACATGCGAGTCTGTGACAGAACCCAGAGTTGGTCAGTGAAAGAGTGATCTATGCACAATATGTCAAGGTGTAATTCAAAATCAAAAGTCAACGTATCACTTTTGTTTAGCCAGTGCAATAGTAGAAAAACATTACGTTGTAAGAATTAATAATGAGGAATACAAGAGTCAGACTGTCCTTTACACATATCTGACTTTTGAACACACCGTATTTTCAGGTGTGCAGGGTCGTTGGACTGTCGCTGTTATTTATTTAATTTCTCAGCTTGGTTTCTTTACCACACGCGCACACACACACACACAAACGCACACATGCGCTTGATGAAGTCAGGTTATTCTGCAGTGTTGAAAGTTTCTACACCAGTGGTTAGTTACAAAGTATATACACATATTATCCAGACTGCAAATGCTGCTACATCACTGGTAAAAAGAAGGTTTAGTCATAGCAACTGGACTTTTCATTCTGCATCCACAAAACTTATTTAATCTGATTCACATGATGTTCCATGATGAAGATGAATCCTTCTGGCAACTTCACCTGGATGACCGGACACATCATTGGTAAAGTTAGCTTTATTGCTTAAGCCTTACAACAAGACAGGCTGTAATAAGTAGATTTGTTGCAAGACATTCTATTATGAGAAGAAGAAGCCACTGAAATCAAGACAAAGAAACTTCTTACGATGCAGAGAGTGTTTCAAAGCAAAAGAAGAAGAAAGCATTCAGGATGAAACAACACAGATCCATGAGTACAGTCCCAACTAATGACACCAGGCAGCAGAAACCCGAACAAGAACAGAGAAACTCACGCCTGCACGGCAGTCAGCACTGGTTCAGAGGCTGATATCCAAAAGTCCTACCGGTGGCTGAACAAAGCTGGAGCGAAAAACAACACAGAGGTACTAATCACAGCAGCACGGGACAAGCTGCAAGTACAAAAACATTTCCAGTTCTGCCCCTTTAGGCATCACCCCACCACAAAGACGAAGTCATACGTCTTATCACTGGTGACACCCGCAGGAGATGTGAGTTGATCAGAGTCAGGTAAACACATTTGTGTTATCCCTGTGAAATACACAACATCTTCGATAACAGCATTATGCAGAGTAACAAGGCTTAAATTATAATCACGGGAGGGGGGTTGGTTAGAAATCTAAGAGCAATAAAAGTCATTCGGATTAAATAACCCATTTGCAGACTGTGCATTGAGACACGTGCATACAACAACTCACAGTGCTCCCTCATACAGAGGCAGGTGTGTGTTGATAATGCACCTGTTTTACCAGCAGGCACCAAAATAGCAATTGGTAATTTTTATTTTCTCCCTATAAATTGGGATCAGGCATAAAGGCATCTGTTTACACAGGTTAACATTAGGCCTTTCATAGAGGGAAGCGTGTCCTGGTCAGAAAATAATAGGCTAGCCCGGCTGGACGGTCTTTATAAAATCATATCGACTGTTTTCATCTGCAGTCCTTTAGCATGTAGAGATAAGGCAGCAGACATAAATTGCTTTTAATAAGAATAACAACCAAGCATTACGGTCCATTATCACTTCAGACAAACCTGAGGGACTGTCTGTCTCCGTGGAGAGTTTTATGCATCACCTCCCTATTATAGCCACGATTTCTTGGAATTGTTAGTGTTGTAATTCACAGTGGTTTTCCGTATCCACTTCAGCCTCACTTTCTACTCGGGTTGTTGATTATGACTCCTGACAGCTGTGAGACCACAATGGTGAACCTCCACATCATCACAGCTGCAGTTATATCCGACTTGTTTGGGTTTTTTTATTTCTTTCAGGCAACAATAAGTTGCAGCACTCAGCAAACAACCTGTTGTGTGGCTGTTTTACAGAAGCCGATTATTGAAAGACAGGAAGACGTTGCTGTGTTGTGCGAGTAACTGACACCAAAAGCAGATATTTACCGTAGAGATTTGTCCCCCTTTAGAACTCGTCTGCGTGCGACTTTAGGTAAAAACTTGAACAAACGTGCAACAGAAATAATAACATAATAGCTGTTCTAACACAGCTTCTATGTCTCTAACAAGTATTGTGCAGTAGTCAGTTTACCTGGTATGTATTTAGGATATATTTGCTTTAGCAAACAAATTGTGTAATTGCAGGACAGTACAAATGTTTAGTCATGAGTCATCTACATTGTATTTCTGACCATCGTGATGTTGTAGAATCTATTGGGGTCAGACACACTGGACACACTTGTCCTACAGAGCCACAGCCCTGCTTTTTTTCCAACCATCCCTGCAGTTGCAGCTGTTGATCAACAGCTGTTGCAGCTGTTGATTACCTGGATCAGGTGTGTTCAGGGGTGCAGGGAGGGTTGGAAAACAAGCAGGGCTGTGGCTCTGTAGGACGAGGGCCTGACTCCTCCCTGCACTAAAAGAAGCAGGGCACATTTGAACACATTTGTTAAAAAGTAGGGCTCTTTACTGTAATAAACAAATATGCAATATGCAATTACTAGTAATAAATAACTAGTTTACTGTAACTACTAGGAAACCACCTCCTACAAGGGACATTTAAAACAGATGTTTTTAATGATTTAGAATGATACTGATTTAGAGAACTTGGTGAAACTGGTAAAAGTCTGGTGTACCTACGCGGAATGTAACATCTGTGAGTATGAAACAGGAGTGAACACCACACATTGAGACATGAAGCCATGAAGGTGCAGCGGGAAGCTGGTATGGAGCACAGGTGGAGGGCCCCGGCTGCCAGAACAAGTGCGACTTCTCTCACGCGAGCCTGCATCAGCAGGCATTAGTCAAAAAGCTCCTGTCGACTTAACAGAAATACGAATGTCTGTGTTCCGACACCTTCACGAGTCACGCGCGCTCCTCCCGGACAGAAGGCGCGCGGACGCGTTTGTGCGTAACATGGTAAAATGTGAGGAAGTCCACTCAGGCTGTTCTGTTTTGCCCTGGACACCCCTGTTGCCACGGTAACGGTGCGCCACACTGGCACTAAGGTGGCAAATGTAGGTACACAAACAGACGTGAGGTGATTGGCGGCGCGCCTCTGACGCACGTGCGAGCAAAATAACAAGCGACATGGCGGCGGCTCTTTGATCCTCTGCCTCTTCTCAGCTTTCTAATTCTTTAATGCTCGTCTGGGCTCAGTCTCTCTCGCTCTCTCCTCCAGCTTCCCTCTCATATGTGCTGCAGCGCTTTGATTTGAACTGGAACGCTTTAAGCCCACGGTGGCAGAGAGAGGTCACGCTATCAGACACGCGCATGCGCACGCGGGCACTCTAACATCACAGCGCTGGTGTGTTAGCGCGAGGAGCAAAGGGCATCAGCTGTGTGTGCGCGCTCGCGCGCGTGTGATTGACACCGCGGGCTAAACGAGCTCGTGGAGCAGTTTTAGTGCTTAATGAGATGTCTCATCACAGACACACATGCAGTATAAACAGTTTCTCTTCTCCCCACACACACACACACACACACACACTATCACACGGCGTCACTAGCTGCTGCATTAAAGCGGCCTGACAGGGATGGACTCCGGAGAGGCGAGGGGAAATGATCATTGTGACTTGCCATTGGCCATGATTTGATGCATTCATTAGAAATTGAAATTGTCGGTGTGGTCAGCGTGAGGCATTGATCTGTCCAGTTAATTGATGTCTGAATCCCCATCACTCATAAGGTCGCCCGTGGCTCAGTGATGCACTGCTGTGCTGCTAGTTTAATGGAGGAGCTGGAGTCTGGGGGTGGGGGGGGAGGAAGACAGGTAGTTTCCAGTTTCTCCTCACCGAGACACAGGACAGACAGGAGACGTGCTGTTAGGAACATGTAAGGTTTACAGGTTCTCCACAAGCACTCTTTGAACGGGGGAAGGGGGGGGGGGGTAATGGATGAGGAATGGAGATGGCAGCAGACCACACCTGCCAGTCTAGTGCTCAAAGCCCCTCGGTTGAAAGTGGCGTGTCTGATCCCACTGCCTCATTGGCTGTTTGACGTTCATTTCAACACTGTGATTATCAGTTTTTATCTCTGCTTTCTAAACATCTATCGCATTAGCTCCGTGCTTTTCAGCAATTCATCTCCAGCGATTAGAATAATTCTGTTTGAAATCTAAAGCATTTTTTATGGAGAGCCTGTAAAAAAGAAAAAAAAAGGCAGTTTCAGTGTCTGAATGGATCAGAACATGGCTGTGCTGATTGACAGGAAGCTTAGAGGCTGACAGAGCTCTGTCCCGTCTGTCTGAGACACTATGGAGCCCGTCCTCCTCTTCTATTTCTTCTTTATTCAGGCAGGAGGATTACAGCAAAGAAAGCAGCAAAGCAAGCAGTGAAGGGATTATCGAACAGCAGAAAAGGGATTAGAGGGGAAAGTTGCACCTCAACAGAGCAGCGGACCCCTGTGGCCCGTGTAAGAGACTCTGGAGTGGGTGGGAAAGTTGTTGCCTCAGCCAGCTGCTGCCACCCTGCCAACGTTTCACAGAGCTTCTTCAGTAGGTGTACGACACGCATGCTCCTCGAGGCTGTGGCTGGGTATTTGCTCTTCATTTGGACAGCGGCAAAGCAGACAAAGGGACGAGCAAAGAGGAAGCCACAGAAAGGGATTTGAACTCTGGCACTCATTTCCAGATAAGAACCAGGAGTCATTAAACAGTTTCAGTGTGGGATCCAAATGAGAAATTTAGTCTGTGACCCGGGGACCCGGGGAAATGAAAATGTTTGCTTCTCTTGTGGTGTTCAGACCCCATCAAAGCAGGTCCCCGACCCATTTTGAGATGCAGCAACGGCCAAATAAAGTGTTGCAGAGGAGCTGCGGTTTTATCTGGCCGTGGCCCAGCGCATAGCTTCTCTAAACAGGTGACTGGACGCCGACTTTCACTGTGGCACAGTCATCCGAACCTACTGCCGGAGCCTGAGCTGCGCTGTGACACAGGAACTTTCTATTTCACGTCATTAGCTCTCACGTAGAGTTCATTCTTTAGCAGAGGCACCGTAGTCCACCTGCAGACACCGATGTCATGCAACAAACTAAATGAAAATGATCAACACTGCAACACAAAACTCACTTTGTTGACAATATTTTTATTCCTGTGCTGTATTTAATTTTAGTCTAATAATATATGATCCATTATAACCACAGATCAATAAATATAGATACTCGTGAGTATCTGCTGAACGTGAAGCGCTTACGTTACGTGAGCAAGGCTGAAATGAACCGTTTACACGGACGCTCCACGCGGGATCTTTAGCAGAGGTAAGCACCATCACTAAGCTGCTGATATCTAATTACGTGGATCAAAAGCCGATTACCGAGTGGACTAGACAGGGAATATGCAGAATATGCCGGTCCATGGTTCTGTTGCTTACAGATAAAAAAAAAAGTCACTTACTTTGCAATCAGAAGAACATGACTCCATGTTATGGGAGAATAAATATTAGTAGTAGTATCAACATGACACGTCGTTATCCCTGCAGAAATCTTCAAACAGTCAAATGGCCTGAACCACAAGGAAGCCACCAGAGGCCTCGCCGAGGGAAAACCTGGGACTTGTGTATGTAATTCACGTCAGTCATTGATAGACTCTTAACATAAGAAAGAGACATGAAGCCAGTAGTGAGTGTGCTTCAGTAAATCAACAAGACCTTGGGTGAAATGAAAGGACACCGCCGCGAGAAGCTCAGAGGTCGCTCTTTATGTGCCTGGAGAGTCGAGAGCAGCAAACCTTCAGTCAGTGTTTTGATGCAACGCACCAACTTAAAACATCGGCTGGGGGATTTTAGCACATCAGAAACAGCCTTGATAATAATTGACATGTATTCAGCCAAAGCCAGGTGAATGCAGGCACTGCTTTATTAAATGTACGATTCTAATCTCACATTGCTATAATGGTCATTTCACAGGAGACCGGCTGTGATGCTCAGACCCTCTGGTCACACACGCTGTTACTAATCACAGCTGCCCCTGGGAGTTCATCTGCATGAAACTAGTCCTGCCACCATGGGCGGCTCACAAAGTGGTGACAAACCAGTCGTTTATGGCTTAAACCTCTGCTTCACACCGTCGACCAGCTCCCAATTCCTCTTTGATCAATGTACCCAACCATCAGAGTCCCGACGTTGCGGGCGGTGGCTGGTCAATAACGGCAGCTGAGCGACAGGCTGGATTGATTTAGTGCGGTTAATCAGTCTTTAATCAGGTCTGCTGAACCCGCTGGATGACAGCAGGGCGTGAGGGTGGATCAGCAGAGAGCCAACACGTCCCGACACAAAGACAATTCTGACGACACCAAAATGATCAAATGACTTGTTCATTTAATCATCGGGGTTTTATTATGCTGCACAAGTCTTTTCAGTCCAACACCCATTGTTAAAACCAAGTGATTAGTTGGACACAGACGGGAATCACCTGAGAGAGCTCAAAAAAGCATCAACCAACACTGGGCTTCAGCAGAGTTTCGTCATCTCTCCCCTACTGTGTGGGATAAGGCAAACACACCGACGCCAAACGGGTTCAGTTAGAGCTTTATTAGTACATACAGCTAGAACAATTATCACTTTCATGGACAGTATTTGTGTGCTTCAGGTCTTAGTCTCTCCTAGGAAGCGATCAGACAAATGTAAACTACTTCAGCAAGTTAAACGAAGATTAGGATTCCTTAGACTAAAGAAAAGGAGAACAATTCGTGACAACTTGTGAAGACTTTGATGGAAGATGGTGAATGTGCAGCCGGAGGCTGCTGAACACAGACAATATCCAGTTCGCCTGGTTTCATAAAAACACACAAATGAAAGAAGATAGAAATGTCACAGACCCCATTTTCTCACGCTCTGCGACAGTTCACTTCAAGCATAGGTCCACATTTTATCCCCCTTTCTGAAACATTTTCCAGCTGTGCAGTTTTTATTCCTTTGATTTATCCCCCCCCTAAGACACTGAACAGTGGTACATTTTCAGAAGCATAAGTTGTCAGAATCGCTGCTGGCTGAGACACAGTAAAACAACGCCGTACAGTTTCCATTATTGCGTGACTTAATGCCATCATCTTGTGCAAATATACACGGCGAAGGGGGAACGAGAGCCGGGCGGAGGGGAAAAGGGGGATGAAGAGGTGGCCGTGTGGATGGACAGAGGAGAATAGGAAAGCGGGCGAGCAAGGAGCGCTAATAAAGAGAGGAAGAGGGAACTTTACATTATTGTGCAGCGGCTCATCAGAAGCTCTCAGTCATACATCCCCCACCGCTATCTGCACCTCTCTTAAAAGACTCAAGCAGCGAGCCATGGCAGCGGGCTGGGAGACACACACACACGCACACACACACACACACTCACACACACTTTTCTAATTAACTGTGGCATCACTGCTCAGTATTGATGCATAGTTCAAGAGGTGACTCGTTCTCAGAAATAATGGAGCAAAAACTCTGGAAGTAATCCAGCGAAGAACAAACCGATACTTTCCTTTTGTGACTCGATCGAAGGTTTGAGTTGAAGGCGTGCAGCTGTTTGGGACGGCGAGGCGTTGGCTCGCCGCTCCGGACAGACGCGGTGATGGAAGGAGATTGTGACGATTCGTTGCGTGATCTGAAACCTCCCTGCTTGTTCTGCGCTAGCCACACGATCGCGGTGAGACCGGAGGCCGTCGTGGCGGTAAAGGGCCTGCAGCCGACACCGACACCACTAATCCTGTTAAATGATGGGTTGCTATGGAGAAGGAGACACCCCACACTCCTTTTTATTTTGCAGGCAGGTCCAATATTATCAGGATTATAATATTGGACACACACTCTCTACAGACATAAAGTCGAGTGCTGCTACTAGGAGTCTCCAGAGTCTCTTACTAGTCTGGCTAATTTCACATCATTTGACGGAGAATTAATTCATAAATTAATCAGCAGAGCCTCAGAAAATAACGCCACGTGCCTCGATTACAGCACCATGTAATCCCATTTACACCTAGCATTAAAATCCCTGCGCAGACAGAAGACCATTTACCCTAATCTCTGCCTGGATGGGGAAAGACGAGGTGGAAGCGCTCCTCTGACAACTTTTTCAACATCACACGACGCTTAAAAGGCCTCAGCAGCCACCTGAGGGCTCTGTGATGACACACCTTGACAATAATACAGCAGACGGAGCTGAATTGGTTTAGCTGGGGACAACCCACAGCTGGCTTTGGAGTATAAGAGCCGCATTTAAACCCAGGGACTTTGCAAAAATCACACCGCTAATCCAGCAGCTTCGTTTCCGCTACGTCGCTACAGCTCCTTTCTGCTTTGGGGTTTTTAGAAACAGGTGGGGGAACATTTTTTACATCAGTATAGATCTTTACAAAAATAAACCATCTGCTATTACTGATACAGTAACAGAATACATTTTTCACTTTGGTGCAACATCCGACATTCCTGACGTGCATGTGTGTCCCCACCCAACAAACCACGGCACCTGCTTTGTTGTGCTTCTCTCTTTCTGAAATTGTGACTAAATTGTGTGTTCTTCCTTCTCTTCAGCCAATGTGTGCTTTGTGCATTTTCCCCCCAAAAAACAATGTATTTTAATAATGAAAAAAAAAATCTGAATGCCACCAGTGATAACACATTCCCAGAATGCACTGTGACTAATGTCAGAGACCTGCAAAATGAGTACGTTAAACGTAAGTAATGCTCCTGTGTGAACAAAAGTGATGTAGTAATGCATCCTTCAGCCCGTCCTGGTTCGTCTGAACCCTGCTGACGACAATGAAAAGCATTCAGTAGCTACTAATATAGACTTCCCCTACGTAACATGGACAGCGTAGAAAAGCAAACGGTAGCGTGTGGATGTTACGACCCTGTCGGTGTTACACACTGTAAACAGATTGGAGTAAATCACATTAAAGACTCGAGTTTCAGCAAAGGGAATGTATCACTACTAATTAAAGTAAAACGTGGACGAGTCCACGCGTTGACCTAATCACCACACCTAAAGAATTCAACATGTAACGTTGGTATATTATCTATGTGTTACACCCATCAGGTGTCTGGATATGTGTAGAGCTGTGCTTCGTGTTGTGTCCCCAGTGAATCCTAACACCTAATGTACAGGCCAGAAGTCAGAACGTCCCGCCACAGAAGAGATGTATCTGTAAAGAATTCCTGTTTTTTTTCCTTTTTAAACCCCTTGTTTCATCGTGCCTAGAATCAGATCGTCTGGCTCTGCCGACCCCCCCACCCCCACCCCCACCCCTCACCCTGCCCTCCCGCTCTACTCCTCAATTTCCAGTATCAGGTCATCTCCCTCCAGGGAGACGTCGGCCGTGACATGGACCGCTTTAACGGTCCCGGCCATCGGGGAGTTGACCACGGTCTCCATCTTCATGGCGGAGAGGACACACAGCGGCTGACCCTTCTCCACCTTTCGTGATTAGAAAGACCGTTGACAGAGCATCAAAACACGAGTCCACTGCACAGACGCCTGTGGAAGGACGTTAACTCCAACATGTCAAATATCAAAAGACTGACCTTGGATCCAACTTCCACTTTGACCTCCAGGACTTTTCCAGGCATGGGTGCTCCCACCTGACCTTTGATTGACTTCTGAGCCTTGGGATGGAACTTCATTTCCTTGGGTGGAGGGACAGACAGAGTTCATGCAACCATCCGCCCACAGACTCCCATCCAGCTGGTGATCCACCCACACATTCAAACATACGACCCGCCACAGCCGTTTGTTTCTATGAACACTACAGGTGACGGCCGGGTGCACGGTCAGAGCCGTTATTCCTGATACAAGTTTAACTTAGAAAACACGTTTTTCTCAAAGTGTTCTTTCCCCTCTCCCTTGGGTCATGGATTTATTTTATTTATTTATCCGTGCTGACATCGTTGGCTCCCTCACACCGCCTCATCTGTAATCCATTATTTATCAGCCTGCAATCCATACCGCTCTCCTTTTAGCAACAATTCCTACTACCTTTTCCACTACCACCCCGCTCCCGCACATCAACCTGTAGACGTGTGCCTCCATCCGTTCCCTCCGCCTACCTTCATGGCAACCGTGTCTTTAACCAGCACGGATCTCAGCTGTCCGTTCAGCTCAAAGAAGACCTCTCTCTGCCCGGCCTTGTTCAGGTCGCCCAGTGCCAGCGCTTTGATGTGGAGGGTTTTTCCTCGCTCCAGCTCCACCTGGGAATAAACAAAGCCGGAGTGGGCAGGACAGCAGAAGGAAAATGGAAGAGGAATGAGAGCGTGAAGGAGGCCGGGGCGGAAATTAGATTATGTTAGAAAGCTGAAATTAATACATGGGCGCCGAGTTGAGTTCAGGTGCTGCCAGAGCAATAAAACAGAGTGCAGAGGAGTCAAGTTAGCACGATGCTTCCTTCCCTCCTTTATTCGATTTCTCCCTCACTTTGACATGCAGCGTTTCCCAGCATGCGCTTTGTCACGGGGCAGGTAAAGGTTGACGTTTCATGAAGGGACTTCACCGACATGAATCTCAGAGTCACTTTTCATGTCGATGAGTGCAGACCTTTTTATTTGTCCTTCATTTCATGAGAAAGACGGACAACGTGCACAGACACAGGGCCGGGGGTTAGTTAGCTCCTCTCGTTCTGTTCTTCTGTGTCTTGTAGCTGAGCTGTTACTAAACTACAGAGTGGTGAGAGAACACAAAGACAAACTCGATCAGTGCTCGCTGCGTTTGCACCTGGGAAGCTTCTCACCAGACGTCTGAGTCCGGCATGCAGCGGACAGAGGTGGCAGACCGCTGGACAGAAGGAGCGAGCTATGAAAACGCTTCCTCTGCTGCTTTCAGCACGACCATAAACGGACTTCATCTGCCACCTGTTAGATGTTGTTTTAGGACAAAGACATTCCCGTGTCGTTCTGCATCCTGCTGCTCATATCCATTCTGGTCACCGCTCTCTGGCCTTCGCCTCGACACCAGCCTCTGTACTTCTTTCATCCCAAATCTCTTGTCTCACTGATAGGAAACCTTTTCCATTTGTCCAGCTTCCTCTCTTTGCTTTTCACTCTGTTCGTCAGCCCTCCCATGTGTCACACCTTCTTGTGTCTAATGTTATTTTGCCACCATGGTCTCTCACGCCTTTATTAATCTGCCTTTACTGCTGCTCTTTTTTCTGCTGTCTGCCTCTCTGTCTTCTGCTGTGGCTACCCCCCCCCCCTTTCCTTGACACTTCTCCTCTCATTGTTATTGTTTCTCGCGTTGCCATCTCAGCCTCTGAGTCTCTATTGCTGTTCCAAACTAAATCTTAAATAGATGCTGCTGCAGGTGCCCATTGATCTCCATTTCTCTCCGTGCTGGGATTCTTCATAACTTCCCTCACTCTCCATCTGGTAACAACATCTTTCTCTCTGGCACACTCTTCATCTCCACCCGTTCCTCTCCTCACCTTCCCTGACGCTGAACTTCTCTCTGGCTTGTGCCGTTTTGTAAGGCTCTTGTTTGCGAAAAAAGTGAAGCTGCCTTCGCCTCGCTGGCTGCGTAGGAAGGGGAACCACATATCTTCACAACTGTTTCCATGAAAAATACAATGTGTCTCTCTTTGAATAGATTAGAGGATGATTTTGTGTCATGTATTTGTATGCCTGTTTTATATGAAGCATGGTAGGAAACAGTGTCCAAGACATTAAAACAACAACAACACACCCTGAGGTTCTGAGGTTGTCTACAGTCGGTCAACTCTTAATCTATTTTACATGTGTTTAGTGTTAAATGACTGATCAATACCTGCACAGAATTAGTTCCAAAATGTGCGTATGCTTCACTGAAATGCAGCAACGTGAGGGAATTCTACTTTTCTGCTCCTCTACAAAACAAGTACAGTGGAGACTTGAGTCTCGATCACTTTAGGACGACACCGCTCTGCCAGCGTAACCACGTCGACGTTGAATGAAGCTTTACAAAGAACGGGTTTTTGTCTTCCTGCACACGTAACTGGATTCAAAGTCGATAAAACTCCATCCAACCCCACTGCAATCACCCAGCCTCCACCTGTTTGGTTTGATATCACCTTGTGATAGCATCTCTTGTGCATTATGCATCTTGCGTGTCTATCTGCTGCGTTTCACCTACAGTACATACTCCTCGCATCCAGCTTGTTTATTCAGGCAGTGCCCTGAAGCAGAGAGCTGCTTCTGTCAAAGTCAACTGCTTATTCATTCGCAGACATAAGATCTCTGACTGAGGCGAGTTTCACACCAAGGGTCAAATCGTGTCTGTTGCATTTTGGATCCTGTTCCAAGTTGGCTAAGTAGATTTGTTGAGCTTGTTAAACAGTGACTCACATTCTGGGTTTAGTGTAAACAAGCGATAGATCTGCTGCAGCTTGTATTTCTATTTATCCCCCGTCCGATTTGCATTTGTGTTCTGCATTCTGCGAGCTGTCAGGTTCAGGGACCTGTAGCCGTGTAAGAAAGGAGATCTCCTTCACGTTACATTTGGTCCACGGTGCATGCAAAATATCTCCACCTTCATTAAGACACCTACTGAATAAATGCTATTCTCCCTGTGCGGTTTCTGCTTTACAGCGGGAGGAAAGACGCCTGGTCATCATGCCCATAGCTGAGGTTTAACATCAGGAAAACCGGTTTACATTCCTGTCAAACATGATTAATCCCACGTTGAGTCATAGCACATGTCACATGCATCATGTTTTGCCCTCCGGTCTGCACAGTGCACACCTGTGGAGGCATCACAGCAATGGACCTACGCTGCTTTTGTCCAGTGTCAGGTTCAGCAGAGGGAAAAGGCTCCGAATCACATTTTTTTCCGTGTTCAAACTGTTCAATCACAACACAAAGACAAATTTTGCAGAGATGCTGTTTGGCTGATAATGCTCTTGTGCTGAATTTGCAACAGCCTTGAAAGGAGGAGTCAAACACTCTTAGAGGATTACCAGGGAAGCTCCTTCCCACAACAGCAACAACTTGGGGCTTTAGGTCGATCCGAGCGCTTAAAAAGATTTGGTGCTTAAATCTGTTTTGATCAAGATTTCCTCAGCGTTCCTCACACAGTAGCCGCCAAGAGCTCATAAATAGCTTTTCTTCCAAAGATA
This sequence comes from Microctenopoma stevenorrisi, assembly GCA_032270685.1. Taxonomy (NCBI): domain Eukaryota; kingdom Metazoa; phylum Chordata; class Actinopteri; order Anabantiformes; family Anabantidae; genus Microctenopoma; species Microctenopoma stevenorrisi. The sequence continues at coordinate 10,135,594 of JAUMTR010000010.1, forward strand.
CAGTTAATAGTCTGGTTGCGTAAGTATTTCAACAGTCCATCTGTAAGGGACAGTTGCCGTCTTCTGCTGCTGTCACTGTGGATTTACAACAAATGCCAACGCAGGCTTATCATCACAAGCTCCAAGGCTTTTCTTCTACTTCACATGCTGAAGATAGAACATTTTTTTACAGAGGAAACATTCAACATCTCGCTGAAACCTATATTTTCTGTTCATCGTTTAAATACGGTGTAAAACCAACCCTATCATTCCCAGCTCTGTATTCGTGGATATCATAAAATCGTCAGGGAGGGTAAATCAGAACAAAAGATAAATATGTGTTTCATGTGACTGTGTTAACATCTCACTGCATCATGCAGCATGGTTTTAACTCAAACTCCCTTCACGCAGCACTTGGCCTCGTCTTCTTTTCCCCCTCCTGGCATTCAGACTGCTTGCTGACTTGCATCCTACTGAATGTTCCCATCTCTTGCAGATCATATTCTGCTGTTTTTAAGTTTCAAACTCACAACACAGGTGGGTTGGGGACCGCATGAAGCTGCTGGTTCCTTCTGATGCGAATCTCAAAGGTCGTAGCAGCTGTCAGTCAACCTGCCTCCAACATATTTAACACTCAGGTCAATCAGTCATTGCAAGTTCACGCCTCACATCTCCAAAAAGGAAACTGTGTGAGGAACAGTTTCCTTCGATCGGCGCTTGGCTGCCAGGTCATTTAATATTATTCTCAAGTGATAACAATAGCCATCATATTCAGACAAACGAAAATGTGAGGCCTGGGGACGAGGATGCAATATGCATCCAGCTGAGGGAGGCGACATAATTAGCCTGCAGGCAGCAATATGTCGGCAAACTCTGCACCTGCAGTTCCATTTAAAATAAGCTGATTGAAAATATAGTCTGTAATATGCAATCCTCCTGAATTATATGAAGCACAACCGAATTTGTTTGAATGACACGAGCCTCTGTCGATAAACAGCATTAGTAAAGATGAATTACATTAGAAAGAACAGGAGTGAGACTAAGCATTCCTAATAGGAGCTTCTGTCAAAGAGAACGGATACAAGGAACGGCCACCGCTTTGACATGTTTCCTACTCCTTCTCTTGCCAGGTACTGATCATCAGACCTGCTCGGGGGGGGGAGTAGCCATCGTCACGACAACAAGGGGTAGTTTGCTTCAGCGCTGATGACTGACGTTAAGCACGGATCAGAGTGTCAGAAATGTCAACACTTGTGATGGACTGGGGATAAGACAAACAGAAAAACATCAGCTATGAATCTGGGCAGAGTCTGAATGAATGACAGGTTTTCCACTGGAAGTCAGAGCGTGTTAAATACAAGGTTTCTCCGTTTGAAATAAGGATGGTTACTATGTTATCTAAAATGACAGAAGAACGTTGGAGAAGAAATGTTGCATCTTTTTCTCTGCTCTACAGACATTTGTTGGTTTGTAAGTCGTTTTAGTGGATGGATAGGCCTTCAGCTATAACCACCATCAAGCCAAACATCCGTCACAGGAACGTGAAAGAAATGGTGCAGTGGACCAAACTGGCTTCCAGAGAAATAACTCTACTGAGAAACTGCTTCTCCAACCTGGGGTTGGTAGTCTGACCATCAGATCTGTGATTCAATCCTTTGGGCATGTTCACAAGAGAGGAAGCTGAAAGGTCTACGTGGCATTAGGGTCCATACTACTCTTGATTTTTGATAGTAGCATGTTCTCACCAATACAAGAATCACTTAACACCAGTGAAGGAGTCTAATGCTGCAGTAGTTAAACATGGCTGACGTGGGCAGGTGAATCTTTGTGCGAGTTAGTCATAACGAGGGAATTAAGACAAAATGTTGTGTGAAATGAACCAGACAGACATAAGAGGACGGGGATTATTCTGGGATTATAACGAACGCCGACAGAAAGGTGAGTCTGACTGCAGACATGAAAGGAAAATATAGACTCTCTCCTCCACATTGGGATGCACATTTTAATCTCATCAAGGCACCAATATACTTTAAGGACATTTCATGTAAGATTTGAAAACAGAGAGCGCTGAGGATTCCTAAAAGCTGATGACTCGTTTATCTCTGGTGTAGTTCTCTTTCAATACAGAACGTCCGTGGTCAATGCTGCTCCTCTGGTGAGTCGTGACATGTTGCAGAATGCCAGCACCACCATCTCACACTGAATCCTCACCTACGTGTATTACTGCGTCGCCCAAACATCCTGCGGAGCACATGCAGGAAGTGCTCTTCAATAGCGGCGTGAGAATACTATGCGCTGCACAACAAGGTCGTGACAGTGCTGCCGTCAGAAATGTCACAGCCATCAGCTCTGACCCGCTTCAAACCGCTGCTGCCATCTGGCTACAGGTGCAGCATCCCACAGCTCAAAGGTCAACAAATGATCAACATGTTTTTTCCATTAATAATAACACATAAGCCGATATAAAAGCTGAAAAGCAGCCTTTAAGAGACACTTAATATTGTCACCAACATAATTTTTGGCATAATGAATGACAGACTCTCACAACGTCTCCTTCAGTAGCAAAGCAGAATTTGTCTTTGATCAGATGTCAGAAGGTGACATCTGTCGTTTCTCCTTGGAACTCACTCATCAACCTGGACTTGGTCCCGTTAGTGTGAGTTTGGCTCATCAAAGCGTTTCCTGCTGTCGGTTTCTGCGCTGCACTAACAAACGGCCTTCAGTCCCGCTGTCAGTCCGCACAGCAGTCACCATCACGCGTCCCAGCGGACTCTACTGTATATTCATGTATGTTTAATACGCTTCCCCTGCCTGCTTATTCTGCATATGTAACATATTGAAGTGAACAGAAAATAGCTTTCTATTTATACATTAATGTTCCACGGGAACATTTTAGTTTTCGTTTTCGTGGCTTTGTAGTTACAAGTGACAGTTGTCACATCTTCTCGCAAAGAGATTCCTACATTCCCGAGCTCCACTAACTGTTTGCAGGCGAATAACTTTGCGTTTAACTCTTTCATTTAATGGCACTTTCAGCTGCCTCCCTGCAGGGGAATAAAGTAACGGTACAAGCTTTTTCAAATCTGCAAGTTGCATTTCGGAGCTGCTGGACCGGTCGGAAAGGATGTGGTGCATTAATATCTCTGTCCTCCCACAGTGTTTTCAACACCTCCCTGTGCCTCTACACCAAACTACATCCGATGGCAGCCCTCTGCACTGATGGAAAAATTATTTCTTGCTGATAATATCTGGTCTTCATTTAACCGCTATTAGTGCAGATCAGAATTCATTAAAGCGCTAAAAGGATTATTAAAGGAACGGTAATTAATATTCACTTTATCATAGTACTTGCATAGTAATTTAAAAGGACTGATGTTGTTATATGATCCGTTCAGGATTTTTAAATATGTGCCAAGATGCAGAAACAGGTCAGTGGCATTAATTTACGTACCTCAAACTCCTCAGCGATCTTGGGTCCGTCCAGGAACAGCCTGGTGCTAAGACAGTCCACTGGGCCAAAGTTAGCTGCAGAAACATGAAACAACATCAGCAATATGAAACATGATTGATGTTTACCCCTCTGTGTCATGTAAACTCACTACATGAGTGACAGATGATCGCTGGGTTCAGTGTGTTGCCCCCCCTTCAGGGTCCAGAGAGGCTGTTTGTGTTCGAGACCAGGCGCCACCAACGCCAACGTGTTCAAATCGCGTTTCATAAGGTGGAAAATTCACTTCCAAGCTAAACTATCTGCTGATTAATGTTCTTAAAGCACCAAAAGGCAGCACACTCACAAGTGAACTCTTTGAATTCCTGGAACACCTTGGGGTACATGGCTGCCGACATCACATCCTCGGGGGTGACATCATTGCCGTGTGCAGCTCGCAGACCTTCCTCCAGGGCTTTAAAGTCCATAGGTGGCAGCGAGGCACCGGGGCGACCCTCGATTCGGGGGAGAGACTTCAGCACCTGGGGCGGGACGTCGAAAGAAGAAGAGACAAGACGATAAGAGGTGTGAGGGTGCACAGCAACATCAAACAGGCATTACTAAAAGTTTGCCTTCAAAGTCGCGTAGCGTTCCTGAATGTTTTCCCACTCATCGCCTCCTCAAGGGACTCATGAAGCATGTGGGGTGTACAACGTTCTGGTAAAACACTGTACTGCACAACTATATGTCTGGATGAAAGCTGCAAACTGTCAAAGCATTAGAGTGAGACGCTGGGAGGGAGGAGGGAGACAGAGATGCATGGGGAGCTGTTTTGAGGCGTAGAGGAAGGGGGAGAGAGAAAATATGAAACTTATTAATGCAAGTTATTTTGGAAATTGCATAAAAGTGGTACCACTGTCGTGTCAAGATGTGCAGTGATTTCCATCTCTCCCACTCCCCCAATTCATCTTTCGCTCTCCGGTAAAGTACCATCAGCCCAGTGGAGGACTGCGGCGGCGGGAGCCACTTATGAGACATCCTCACTCGCTCTCTGAAATAGTAAAGAGGGAAGACGGAACGAACGAAAGGAAAGGCGATATTCGTGGAAAGTGGTGGCTGCTATAAGACAAACGATGACATTTTATCTGCCCACACAGTGTTGTTATCTGACACAACTCGCGGAGATGATCCATCAGAAGCCACTAATAATGTCTGCTGAAGGGATTATGTCAAGACACGGGCATTTCGCCTGAAGGCCACTGTGTTGTTTTTGTTGCCGCGGATTTCTCCTGCTGTAGCTGACACCGTGTACACAGGCTGGGGGGGGCAGTGAGGCGAACTTGTAGGAAATCTCCATACAATTAGCCTGTTTAGCTGCTTCAATGCCTCATCACGCTTTATGTGATGCACCAACAGAATAAATTAACAGCAAGGCTCTCTGTGCTAACTAACTCTTTGGCTTGTTGTCCTCAGGCTTGTTCAAAGACAGCCGACTCGTTCGTGTGCGTGAGTGGACGACGGCAGACTGCTTGTAGTCCCTGCTCATTCACGTTTCGTGCTCAGAGGACGTCGTACACCTGAACTGGTCGACACGGTTAGTGACAGTGTGGGCGCGTTAACAAATGAAGGAAACACTCTTCCTTCAAGGTTATTTGCAGTTTCTCCTCATTCCTCCTGAAGCCACTCGACGCCACGTCCGATTGAGTTTTTACTCTTCGGTCGTGCTGCACTGAGGTGCCGGCTGTACTTTAATCTTTCTCTCTGATCACCTTTGTTTCCTCCCTCTACCCTGCATGCATTTAACTAAAGGGGTCCAGATATCTTAACCTCCACAGATCGCTCAGCACAGGATGCGTCTGTGCTAACGTGTAAATACTGGAGAGTACTACTACACTAATCACACTTTATGTACTTTCCTTGATGTAAGATGAACAGATGCAGTGAGGGAGCTGTAAATAATGACCACCACGTGGAGAAAACCGATGCAACCACGCAACTCAAGCTGTGTAAGGAACTCATTTCACAAATAAAAGAACGCTTTACTTTCTCCTTCCTCAAAAACTTTGACTTTATTTAACTTACATAAGTCTGACACCAATTACTTGGATTTATACTCCGAACGCAGGCCGAGATGTGGTGTGAGTGACAGTAACATTTATCAGATTTATCTCAGACTTGTAGCTTGCATGTAAACACACGCACACAATAAGCGCCGTGAAAGGAAAATCTGCACCAGAGCTGAACTCTGAATTGAAATGAATCAGAGGGACGCCGGGAGTTGTTTCTTTTGTAAGCCGCGTGTAAGAAAGCCTCTTGGTGTTTGTGTATTAAACACTGAGGGTGGATTGTCCCTTGTGTGCAGTCATCGCTGTCATGGTATGAGTATCTTTAGGGAAGGTTTGGAGGAGTGTGTTTTGGCTTAGAGGAGAAACTGGCAGCACTTCTATATGTGTGTTGAGGATTTACTCGGAACAATATATTGTGGACTACATCTCCGGCACGTCGTGTAAATGCTTAATGAATGGTGCAGGATGCCAGAGCCGTGTGAGAAATTCATTATGAAACACCGATAACTTGGAATGCAGATATATCTGCCTCCACACCGCACGAAAGGTGCAGAGCAAAAAGTTGAACTTCTCAAGTGTGGATAAAGTATTTCACCCAACAGGAGAGTCAAACCAATAGAAACCTGAGGATTTCCACAGTCCTGACTCCTCTGTTTACATGTTCAGAGAAATATGATGCAGACTGAACAGAGGGGTAGATGACAGACGGCTGATAGTTCATAACAGTGACTGTGAAGCCTGATCAGAAACTCCTCCAACCTCACATCGGTGTCGGGAGACGGGGGAAAAGGCCAACTTGGTGGGGAGGAGGAAGGACGTGAAGCAGAAACAAACACTGGAGATAGACGAAAAACACAAAGGCACAGGTTGATAAACCTACACCTAACTTTACAACTTCCAGCCACTGCACAAGTCTTTGAGGCGCTGCTAAACTGTGCTTACATGCGGCGTTACACTCTCAGCCGCGAACGATCACCCTTGACGCCTCCACCTCGCCGCTAGCCGCCGTGAAGCGAGCAGACAAAAAGAAGCGGGCACAAGCAGAGAGGAGACGAGAGAAGAGAGCGATAACGCGGCTTTGTTTGCCATTTTCAACGTCCGCCTGGAAACTCGCTGTCAAAGTGACCGCGTACGTGTGTGTGTGAGTGTGTGAGAGAGAGTGTGCACACACTGGTAGGAAGATGTGAGAAAGACAGATATATAAAATAAATGTAGGTGAATGGAAGTTTTGTTCTAAATGGCCAGATGTTCTTAGTGAAGTCCAGAGGAAAGGGGTTAGTGAACTGTGTTCAGTGAACTTCAGGACAAACTCAAATACAGTACCTTGGATCTGAACGGCTCCGGGAATCCTCCGTGCGGTACCCCAATGAAGCCCTGCAGGAACTCCACCACAGACAGGGGGAAGGACAACTCGTCGGCCCTCTCCTCCACTTCTGCCCTGGTCAGGTTGTTCTGCACCATGAACTGGGCCAAGTCACCAACGATCTTTGAGGATGGGGTGACCTGAGAGGAAACAAAAAGGATCAGATTACCACGGTGTCGTGTGGCTTTTATGCGTCTCCCTTGAAAAGTAGGAACAGCTATAGAGGTCAGTCGGGCTGCATCTTTCATCCATAAAGTCCTGCTGCAGAACGTCCTGTCAGAGGTAAAAAGGCACATCCACAATGATTGCACCACAAAGAAGCAGCGGCAGGCATTGCTTTAATTAAGAAGAAGCTGTCCATGTAGATTAAGTGCCGTTTAACCCAGTGAAAAGAGCACCGGGAGCACAAAACGAGAAATTAAAAGATGTTTCTATACTGCCTCTTTAATCATTTGATTTGGCAGCCATGAACTACACAGATCTATTCTGTGAAACAGATTGAAGCTAAAAAGGGGACCAAGAAAGCTTTCATTAAAAACACACATATTTATTCTTTCAATATTTATAATAGCATATAATTATGGCGATAACGATCTCCATTAGCATAATGGTGATGAGTGGAGTCTTTTTTGACTATAAACAGGACACGGATATCTGATATGCAATATTAATTGCACACATTACTCCTCAGATGCAATAAATGGAGACACATTGCAGTTTTCCTATGCACATTCCTTCAGTGGTCGGGCCATAAAGACAGAGGGGTCAATTATTGTGACCCAGCAACAATAAAAACAATGACGGCATTCAGTCTCTCACCCCAACACCCAGCCTATTGAGAGTTAAAGCTCTCCTCACACTTTGGGACACAGCACCAGATGGGGAGCATCTGAGGCCACCTATCGTTTCAGGGGCTGTAAACTAATACAGCCGAGGGACTGGAGAGAGCGAAAACTCAGCCCAAACTCTACAAGACACCCACTGCTGAGCGAGGAAAAGGACAGAGCGGGTGAACAAATATAGATCAAGTTGACATTTGTCAAGGAATTTCTCAGCAAAGGACCCGACACCTATTTCTTAAAGATGTGGTGCCAAATTAGTCGGCGTCAGTCAGGAGTGCACACACACACACACGCACACACACACACACACACACACACACACACACACACACTGATGTTTCGCTGGGATTACCAGACTCTCCTGGGATCACTTTCTTCATTTTCAACAAACACGCGCCATGTTGTGCGAGTGTCTGTGAGTGAATTTGGTTTCTGGAGACAACATTGCTCCCAACTAAATCTTCACACTCACCTCAGTGCAACACACACTATTAATGCATTCTGACATATAGTGTATGTATAAGCATATGTTATATAGAGTATATTGGTTTCTCAGGTCAGAATAATCAGCAGATTACATGTGCCGATCTCACGGGAATACTTCAACTCCAAATACGCAGAAGTATGTTGATTGTGTAAAAACAGTGAGACTAAGAATCTTCACATTTTCTTTTGGACTAAATTATAACTGAAGTCATTTTCCAATAATTATTAAACGTTATTTGTGTTTTTCTGTAAATTGATCTGGACTTTATTTCCATTTCTCTCCTCAGTGACTGGAGGCTGTTTGACCAAATGCAGCTTTGGAGTTTTTCAACTTCTCAGCTTTACGTTTTTTCACCTTTAAAGCAGTTTCTTCAACTTTTAGCAAAAAAAGCCTTTATTTCCTACGAGGGGTAAACGCATCATGTAAACCAACGATTATTTAACAGGGATAACTTTATGAACACTCAACCCAATGTGCGTCACCACATGTGCAGAGAATTGAGAGAACTTTTGACTTGTGGAACCAGAGGCACCTGAAATAGCTCCTTCGACTGTGCAACTCTCCTTATGAAACATAAAGTGGCTTTTATTCAGGTTGTTATGGCACAAGCTCTTTGAAAACGGGGCCACTGTAATTAATCTCCGAGTGACAAGCAACGTCTATTAAAAACAGCCCAGGATGCCTGGTAACGTCTGCAACCACTTGGCAAATTTTCAAAGGAGCCTCGCGAGCAAATCAGTGCTTCCCCAGCAAGATGCGAGGAAGAAATGCTTCCTGCTGATTGAAACAAGTATGCACTCCCTTTTAGCATTTCTCTGCTGCAGTACCTACAGCTCAGTTTGATTGGCTATGCGAATAGAAGAGATAATGATACACTGCTTTAACAGAATGACTGTTTACAGAAAAGCTTAAGAGATCTGAATGGGCTGTTGAAATCCCCGGAGAGGCCATTAACTCGGTACAGCTGTGGAACAAAAGCTCACTGCTGACTTACCTGAAATCTATGTAAGACCCAGGAAAGGCAGCATGACTGTGCATTCCTCGTCGACTTTAACCCCGCTACCACTCCCCTACCGTTCCCTTTGTGTTTCTGTCGCTAGAGTCGATTGTGACTTCCTATTATCCGTCTCCATGAAGCATCCTTCTCACCCCCCCAAGTCACCTAACTACAATCTTCCGTCTTCTGTTTTCAGTCTCGGTTCATGAATCACCGTAGCCCGTCCTGTCTGACCATCTGCCAAATATTTCTCTTGTTGTTTTTTCCTGTGATCCACAGTAAGATCAGCACATCAAGAGTAACATCAAGTATTACTCTCATACATCTCTGTTGACAAATCACCCTCCTCCAACTCTCTGCGAGCGCCTCACACACAGGAAGAGAAAATCTTATTACTGGCAGTGTGTGAGCTCTGTGTGATGTGTGAGCTGTTCTATATTTTTAGACGAGGAGTGGGGTATATCACACCCTGGCCCTGCAGAGTTAGAACAATCTGATTTCCTCTGTTCCTGGGTGAAGCCGAGCTAAGAATTCACTGTACGCTGTGGGTTCATCTTAGTCCTGCTGATAAGCTGAGTGTTTTACATACAGGACATTCAGTGTCCTGTGTTCATTAGTGATGAATTGTTGTCATGCTCCTCGTCATGTAAACGTCATTACCTCATCAGAACACACAAGAGGTGCTTGAAACTAAACGGATTTGAGCTTGATGGAAACGTCTTAAATTCGGACCTTGACATTGGTTCAACGTTTGTGCATGGAATTATGTTATAGAAACGCCTCAAGCTGCGCCACACACACGAGCAGAACAGTAAGTGGTCAACAGAAATGTCTAAACATCATTTCACTCTCTCTTCATTAGACACAAAGACATTTGACAGTCTGACACTTCTCTCCAGGACGTCGAGCTGCTAGCGTGGCTCAAATCACTCCATCCTGTCACACATTAGCCACAGAGACTTTCAGCACACTTAGAGGTGTCAATAGCACTAGTATGGTAAGTCATAGTACTATACTATAGAGTTACAATAACTCACACTGTTTGCTTCCTGCAGGCCTCTGATCACGCCACGGTGCTCTCACCCCGATTCAGAACGTTACTGTAGTTCTTCACGCCGGCTCATTATCACTCTTGACGCACGCCGCCCTCTTCCACCTCTCTCAGCTGTGCTCAGCTCTTTCCGTTCTTACCACCTCCATTTTGCTTTTCTCTCACTCTCACTCTCCTCCTGCCTTTTATCCCTCTTTCTCACTTTTACTAATGCACAGCTCTCACGAAGTGGTGCTGCACAGCACCACACTCCCGACGGCAGGAAGCTGGTACAGGGGTTCGTGTGCGTGCAGGTGTGAAAGCATGTCGGTTGTTTAGTCTGTGTCGCAGAAATTTGTTTTGAAATGCGATTTTTTCCCAAACCCAAATTCCCCCAATGGACAAAGGGTTCCATCATCCAGAACAGTGTGTAAGTATACGAGGAGTAGAGGCTCCAGTGTACACACACAGACACAGAGTGAAGAATGATACCTGTCAGGACGGCAGGAGACAGGAGAGAGGAGCGATAACGAGACGCGGAGAGAGGCAGGGGGAGCGCAGGAATGATAAGAAAATTAGGGATACGCGAAGAAAGTCTGATTGAAATGAAGGAAGGTGGGGGAGTGATTTAGTAAGGAGATGAAAAGAAATGAAAGCAGCACAGGGAGAGCACAGGGAGAGGGGCAGACGGGATGATGAGGTGAGTGACAGGAGGAGTTAGGAGAGGGGAAGAAAGAAAGACGGACAGGGAGGAAGAGTGAGGAGGCGCAAACAGACACCTGCAACCCCACAGGCAATACAGGAGTGAGCGTGCGTTTAACAGACAGAACACGTACAAATACAACGTGTCTGTATGTCGACAGCCTCGTGTTACGGCTGTAACTGGAGAGGCTTGAAGAGGAGAACGGGGGGAGGAGTGCAAGGAGACTTTAAGACATGTCGCAGCTTCGGACCTTTAAGCAGCACAGTACCTGCATCTCAAACATGAATAATACACGCAGCCAAATATGCCCATCCAAGTCCAGTCAGATCAGCGTTAACGCTGAGGAAGTCCCAGGAGGCCGAGCATTTTTGAATACGCGCTCGTTTTGCTGAGCAGAGCTCCCTTCATAAATACAAATCCAGTCCATGGATTTAGGTAGATTTGGTGAATTTGCACTGGGTGCTCTGTAAGCGATGTAATGATTATACTCCGCTGCTCTTCTGGAATTAATATTAAGCTATAAAATAGTTTGGCTTATGAGCGTTTTATGAAATATATTTTGATATGTCTCACAGTCTCCCTCGTCGCTTTTGATGTCATCTGCTATTAAGTGGGAGCCAATGAGCCAATAAGTCTGAGCTTTCCTTTCAATTTTTAACCAGGCAGTTCTGTCAATTTGGAGACATCCTGTACAAATATCTTGATTTGTTAATTCAGGACATGACACCTACTGCTACAAAACAAGAAACGAGAATTAATAAGCTGGGGAAAGTAAGCAATCACTTTAATGCAAATCACTTTTATGCAAATGCTATGATGATTAAACATTAAAAGCTTCTTTCAGCTTTTCTTTTTTTTAGAGCCGACATAATTAGAGTTGTTTGTCTTTTTCACGGTGGGATGGGGCAGGATGCTTGAGAGAACACTGCTGTAAATATCTGTAATTTCTTATGCTTTTGGCATAAAGTAGTCAGGAAATTAAGTCCTCTGACAATCCCGATCCTTCACCTACACCTGTAGTTGTGTGGGCCTGGGAGATGGTGGTTAATGTATATGCGTCGCTCGATCTGCTTACTGACAGCGCAGTGCGTGCCGTGTCTACTTTATATCTATATCTGACAAGCTCACTCCTTCTCCCTTATCGACAAGCCAACAGTGTGCGAAACGCAGCCATTGTCAGGCTAACAGGATACAACAGAGAGCATAGCAGGACCCGTAGGCACACTAAGCCAACATTGGCTTGTGCAGTGAAGCTCGCCAAGTCTTAATTGAATAGATAGAGAGCGTGGGGAGGAGGTGGGGGAGGTTGGTGGAGAGGAATAGATGAGGAAAACAGAGGTTGGGGGAAAATTAGGAAGAGAGGATATGAGGAGGAAAATTGAGAGAGAGACAGAAAGGGAATTAGAAAGAAAGAGAAGGAGGAGGTATAGTGATGGAGCATCGAGAGAGCAGAATGAGAAAGACGGCTGGGGAGTACGCGCGTGTGGAGCGGCGACGGAAAGAGAGGGAGCAAGGTGAAAAAGAGAACGCAAACAGAAGAACTACATAATTACAGAGCGAGTGCGACCACACCGAAAGTGAGATATATCTATTACTAAGCAGCGATGGTAAATAATGAAAGGAGAAAAACAAAGGAATTAATGAAAGATAATGAAAAACAAAAAGGCAGGCGGGAGGTGAATTTAGGCTGGGAATGAAATTACTGACTGCAGAATTGGCGTCAGAGCTCCCCTCTCAGTGACTATGATTAATGTGTCCTTCTGGAAATCATCCCAGCACCAGTTCTCTGGAGATTCAACCCAAATAAACATCAAGCAGTTTCAACATAAGTAAAAGCTGAGTTCATAGATAGAATTTGTCAGGTTAAGATGAATGTATCTAGTTAACAACGGGACAAAACTGTGCTGTATGCCCACATGCTGCTTTAAGCATGGGGCATCAGACGTGCGTCTCAAACTTTGTCCTACCGTCTGCGGCGCTGCTTGAGCTAACGAGTGAAGGCATTACACAGCTGCACCCGTGACAGTGAGGAGAGATTCTGATGCTGAGTGTTGGTGCCTCACCTTGATGAGGTCTCCCAGCAGCTTGTTGGCTTCAGCATAGGCCTTCTTTACCTCCTTGAACTTGTTGCCCAGCCCCATGCTGTGAGCCTGCAATGAACCACAGTTAACCAAACGTAGCATCGCTCAGAATAGCGTGATGAGAACAACCTTTTGATTGCTCGCTGTTCAACGTCAACATGTGAGGCTATAATTTATAAATGTATGGTGAAAATACTGATGCCACACAAACCAATACTCTCTGCACTGTAATTCACATGTATCTAATGTTGCTATAAACAGCTCCCAACTGAGCTGTGGGATGTGTAGCAGCATATCTTTTCCAGTGGGTGTACAATGATAATGTAATACACACCTTTTAAGCATACGGAGATATTCTATAAATAGAAAACTTATTCTAACAGTACCTACACAATAGAAATGTAACGCTACACTGAGCTAATCCTGTGTTTACAACATTTCTCATGCACCAAATGAGCTAAAAAAAAAATCAGCAAAGAGCTTTGTGAAATGCATTTAAACCTACTCGGCTTCAAAAATCGATCACAGACACAAACACGCCCGGAATACCTCGCCATACCTGGAAGTGAAGGTTGGTGTACTGTCCACCAGGTATCTCGTTTTCATAGACGTCCGCGTTGCCAGACTTCATGGTGGCAGTGCAGTCAAAGGGAGCATACAGGCCTCTGGCTACTTCCCAGTATTCGCTGTAGTCAAACACCTTGTCCAGAGCAATGCCTGTGGTCAACATACGCCAGAATGAGTGGAACAGCATAACAACCCTGCTCATTACAGTGATCTGGTTTAATGTGTGCACAGGAGTGACTAATTGTCGATAAAGATTTATATCCAACTTTATTCCAAAAGGGAATTGATGTGATATTTGCTATAAATATAGTAGCACTGTTATAGAAGCTGATGTGGCAACCCGCCATTTATCTGAATTAGTCATCTCCAAAACTGTGCCAGCAAGCAAAGTGTGACAGCTTTTGGCTTGTGCTGTAGATTTTGATGTATGAGAATATAAACATGATGGGAAACTTGCATAAAGCAATTTGTATAGAGTCCAAATCATCAGATAGGTGCGGACACGTCTTCAATGCCAGCAGGTTTTTGGTTTTTATATACCGTATTCGCAAACTCGTCAGTGTGAGAGGCCACAGCGTGAAGTGAGACACTGCAACATCCCGCCGCAGCCAGTTAAGGTGATTACAGCGAAGCAGATTACAGCACCTTAAAAGGAAACATCTGCTCCAATGCCGCGGCAGTGCACTGAAATTTTGGCTAACGATGACGAAAATCACCCATCTCTACGAGGCAAACTTAGCTCAAAGAGAGTGCGTACTTCACAATGCGTTTCAATGGAGCTACTGTGAAAATCAAATGAACGTGCATGTTCTTCAGGTGCCCGCCAAGCCACTCTGTAATTATGTTCATTTGGTTCTCCGTGTGAGAACACCATTTCAGGGGATCTCACTTATGCCTCCATTGTGAAACTACAGCCGCCATCTATAGGGGGAAAACGGCGGCGTGTTCAGTGTGACAGCAGCAGCAGCTCTGTTGCATCAAGTGTCTCCCGTTTAACGCCATGAATTCCACTTCACACGCTCCTATGTGTGAGTCAGTGGATAAAACACTCTCCATTTGTAACCATCATCTGGAAACACAAAAAGCAACGGAGCTATATAAATCTGTGGAAGGAAGATTCTTCAAGCAAGGACTCATTGAAGCTCTCTCCGTTTTGTGCCGCGCCGTGCTGGGAATACTTCACCTTGAAACAAGCCTTTTTTGGTCACAATCCTGAGAAAAAGACACCGTCAGTGGGTTGATAAGCACAGGAGCACAGCGTTTAAACATTTGCTGTGCAGTTCTGTAAAAAGACTAAACATGCACATATAAGCAGCCATCTCTATTTTCAATATATACCACAACAAGACTTAGTGTCTACATGCTAGCAGCTCTATGGACCCTCTGGTACTTGGAGGCAAATGCTAACGTCACCATGCTGGATCGAACATTTCCCATGTTCACCATTCCAGTTTAGCAGGTTCCCACGTTAATGTTTGCTACTTATAACACAGAGATGAGGCTGCTGTCAGTTCTGTAGTCATAAGTAATGGAAGAATAGCATTTAGGTCTGGTAAAAGACTTCTGCAGAAAGGCTAAGCGGTGGAGTTTTTTTTATTACTTTAATAAACCAAAATGCATTTCACAACTGCCCCTGACTGCAGATCTTCTAACACCCGAGCGACAGCATCTGCCAATAAACTACTATTATCCACACTAGGATCTTCTGAGTTTTGGTAGAGAATGATTTTCTCAACCAAAAAGTAAAATATGGAAAGCTGGTATAAACGGATTTTTAGCTAACTTTGTATACAATGTTTGTTTTCACCACAACTCACCAGTGACACAAATGAGTCATGCAGGTGACAGAAACGCACATTTACATTCATACAGTAGGACTCAGAGCGCTGTGGGCAGGCAACCACACGTGCATGCGCACGCCGTTTACGGTTGATGAGACGATAAGGACAAACAAAGGAGCACAGATGAAGACCGATGAGATGTGAAGATAGAGGGGGAAAACGAGAGAGAAGGGTAAATCAAAGTCAGACGAAGACAGGAAGATGTTCCTGTTCACCCAGCTCCCTCTGTGTGACTCTCTGCACGCCGTGTTTATTGCTCTGCGTGTTTGAGGACTGCTACACCTCCCTTGGCTGCATTGTTGTGGCACTGTGGCAGTGACTCGTGAATTAAAGCCATGATACATGAGAAAATGCAACAACTAACGTGTCAAATAAACACAAAGAGCACTTAAATGCGTGTCATTATTCAACCGCGTGAGTGTTTGTGAATATGTATGACTTAAATTCCACGTGGGTGTGTGCACACTGTGGCAGAGCGAATAAATAAGCTGACAGCTTAAAGACAAACGAGTTAACTAGTGAGGCTCTGCCTGTGCCGTTCCTTAAAAGACAGATGCCGTCGATGCAGGGGGAGACATGGAGGGAGGGGAAGCAGGGGAACAAAATAAGAGGGAGGGGAAAATGTATGCATGTATAAAGTGCTTTTAATTTTTTTGTCACAGAGTAAGAGGGAGAGCAGAGGAGGAGGATGGAGAGACAATGTGAAAGAATCAGGGGTGATAGGAAAAGGCAGGGGAGCACAGAGGGAGGGAGATAGAGTAGGCAGAGGACACGGCACATCGCTGATTACTGCTTGGTAACGGAGACAAGTGAAGACGAGCAGTAGACTGAGGTCAGAAATATATGGAGGTGTCCAAAGCAGTGCTCTGCTTGATAATGAGAGCAGTGAGAAAAGACGAATGGAGACGGAGGGAGGGGCAAAGCGAGGAGCACAGATGAGGAGAGGAGCACAAGGTGGCGGGTAGGCGAGGAGGAGGAGTTTCGTTCCGCAGGTACTAGGTCACGCCAGGATAGCATATAAGTATGCACACACGCGTCTGCGCGCGAGCGGCATGCTGCATCCCGAGCTCAGTCTCGAGTGAGAGAAATTAAAATTCTGTGAAGAAACTGGCTTTAAAACCTCCAGCTCAAGTAATGACCTCGTCTTCCTCACCGCTGCCTGTTCTTCTCTGTACTGTAGGCAAACAAACTGATATTCTATGACTAGGCTGAACACTGTCTAAATGACGAGGTGATGGATGCTGCGATGCGTCACGTTTCCCACAAGTCTCTGGACGGGAACCTGCAGCAATCAGCAGCACATTAACGCGCGTAGACCCAGAGAGCAGCGGTGAATCAAGGTTTTCCTTTCAAAGTACATGTCACACATCACACTTAAAGCTCTGCATGTCCTAATGGCTCTGTTGTTGCTGCTTCACGGATGACTGCAGAAATAGCCTCTATGACAGATCCCTTCCTCTGTGCTTGTTAAATATTGCTGCAGAAACAATGAGGTCAGAGAAGGAGCCTGTTCACGTTGATGGACACCCTGATGAGGTGGTATTTACCTTTAACACCACAGTGGCTGAGCCGTGATTATATACAACGTGACATGAGTCAGCTGGTAACTGAATGGTCATGAGGCGTTAGAGACACAGCTAAACATCAAAGAGCAGATCAACAACGGCTTAACATCTTGTTTCTGGCAACTAACGCCGTCTTGCTGGAGTGAAACAAGCGTATCACACAACGTGTCAGTTTTCACGTGGCTACATGCGCCGCCACGCTTCTCAGCCCAGCTTTAATTCACTATTTAAAAAGAATAGAAAAAAACGAAAGAAAGCGCGTACTGTGAAGTACTGCAAGTATCCTCCATGCTTTTCCAAACGGTACCACATGCAGGCCTGTTGATGTGCCTCAAAAGCTCAGTTTGACCGAGCCGACGGCAGAAAACTACGCCGTCGTCCGAGCAGAACTGGAAGACGATCAGGGATTCAGCAAGTTGTACTTTCCCAGCAAAATCTACATTTGGCCACCCTACACTAAAACTGATTACAACGTTAACAGTACCCTGCTCTATGGCAGCCAACAGTAAATGAGCTGTGGAGTGTGAATAGAGTAAACAGGACTAACAGGGCTGTTCATGTTACTGAGTAATGGAAATGAGCCATCACATCCAGTTAGTAGAGCCGAGTCAGTTCTCCCAATAGAACCGCTCTACATAACTAAGCAGTAAACGATGTAAAGCTGCCGTGTTCAACCTCCAACTGCTGCAGGGAAGGTAAAGAGCAGTGGGGGCAAACCGCGACCAATATAACATTACGCCACTCACGGCTACAGCTGATGTTTATTTACAAGCAGACATGTGTGCGAGCGCGTCTGATGCTCAGCTCCCGCTCACAACTGTCTGGACCGCGCGTCATTTAAGGGAAGAGTGAAGCGTGTTTTGGTTTGTATTGATCACACTGAAGCCATTATTTTCCTCCTCTCTTTTTCATCTTCCTCTCATAATTGGCTGAGTATGTTATGACTCAGCAGGATGTGTCGTTCCTTCTGACTGAGGGTCATAATTAGTGATGTGCTCTGTCGTTTATTGACTTGCTCATGTAAAGCTGTGGACTTTCAGGAAGATGCTCCGTCTCCATAACAGCTACATACATTTGAAGGTGTTCCAACACCTTCTTTCCAACCTGTTCCGTGTGATTTACTTTGACCTTTCGTCTGTGAAACCTTGTGATACTTGCCTATTCACTGTTGACAGGCTAGTAACAGAACACTTACCGGTGTCGAGCTTGGTCCCCCTGGCGCAGGCCACGATAGCGCCCATGCTGGGCTGAGAGGTCATCCCGGCCATGGAGTCGACCTGGAGGGAGACAATCAATATCAATTCTGTTTGGCTAAAAGCCTTAATCATTGTAAAAGCCACGTGGGTCCACACCTTAGTGAATTGATTTTACATACATGAGGCTCAAAGAGATGGAGTAGTAGTCTGCAAATCTGTGCGCACGCGTGTTCCTCTAAATCGCCTGCTTATTGGGTACAGTACAATGATTTATGGGAAGAAAACTCAGAAACATCATGCTTTAATGCGTATTAGTATGCACTGAGCTTTTATCGCTTGGAAGAGTGAATGGTGATGGTAAACTATGTAAACCAGTGCTACCAATACAAAGGTGTGTATTGCCCGTGACAGACAAACTAAAACAGCCCAAAGCTGCAAACAACAGCCAATAGCTTTATTTAAAACCGCCCGTGGACACAGTTCCTTCCTTGGACATTTCACTGCAGAAGCAGGTAGAAGTGGAAAGTCTGCAACACAGTCAATGAATACTCACGGCCACATCCACCACGTCAGCTCCAGCTTCAGCACAGGCCAGCATGGCAGCTACGCCGGCCCCAGCGGTGTCGTGAGTGTGCACGTGGATGGGTACGTCTGGGAAGCGGTCTCTGAGAGCGCCGATCAGAAGCTTGCTGCCCTCCGGCTTCAGGAGGCCGGCCATATCCTGGTGACACACGGGAACATGTGAGGAGGGATGGATGAGGAAAAATCTGCTGATGGGGTTAGTTTGACTACGAATGATAGCCCAGCATGTTAGTTGAATTAAAAATGTGATTTAATCTGGCTCAAACGTAGATGGAGAAAAGAAAGTCTTAACTGATATTAATAGAAGTTTCCACACAGAGCATAGATGTTTATTTGTGCTCCTTTTGATTATCACTGCACTCCATGAAGAAACAGCATGACACGCGCTCATTTCCTCTTTTAAAAGTTAACCTCATTAGCTGCGCGGGCCTTTTATGACGCCGCTGCTGCTGCGCGGTGGTGCGCGCAGCAGCAGCGGGGGGAGTTTATCATCCACGTTTTCAAAATATTCTGTCACGGCTGAATAAAGAATTTAATTCAATGTGAGCATTATCAGCGCGTTCATTTAGATAAGCCACTCAAGTACACACGTCCTTTCAATTGAAGCAGCAAACAGAAAACTTCAGTTGTGTTCAACAGTTAACACAAGTGTTTTCTATTAATCAAAGCTGCCAATGCCAAAAGGCCTCGTCTGTGTTTTGGTACTATAAATTATTGGGTTTTATGAGCTGAACATCTGCTAACATTCTGGCCCTTCAGCGCTACGGTAGCATCCAACATGACAATAGGAACAGAAACGCGTTGTAGTGGTTGTTGTTCCACAATTCATGCAATTATGCATTCAGATTCGACTGCCACCAAAATATCTTCTAGATAATGTTTGGATTATCACACGGAAGAAACCGAAAACTCAAAACAAACCAAGTCTAAATCTGGCTTGTAATTTCTCACCTTGATACACAGAACGTGAGTTCCAGCTTTGACGAGCTCATCTGCCAGTTTCACATAGTAGTCCAGAGAGTACTTCTGCCTCATTGGGTCAGACACGTCACCCGTGTATGAGATGGCAGCTTCCACTACTCCACCTGCTGCTCCGGCAGCCTCCATGCCCAGCAGCATATTTGGCAGGTAGTTCAGGGAATCAAACACACGGAAGATGTCCATGCCGTTCTCCTTGGCCACCTCACAGAACCTGGAGGTAGAGGAGGGAGGGCTCAGAAACACACGCAGCACGTTCTTCTTTTATCCTCAGTAAAATCAGATGCAACGTCTCTCACGCTCACTTAATGGCTACAGAAATTAGTCAATTTAGTACTTGTTTAATTTATTTAGATATTTTATTATATATTTATTCATTTCCATATTTAGTAATCGGCTGTGGACATTTGCTGACTGCCTCCTACCGGCTGCACCAGTGATTCCCATTATAGAGCCGGTGTTTGGGCTACTGTAGAAACAAGAGGAACTTCTCCCTCACCATGCAGATATAAACGGTTTATTCTAAGCTAAAGAAAACGAATACACACTGATGACGACATCTTTATGAATAATATATCACATTCCTGCCAATAGATCCCTTTAAACTCGACACCCTGCACCTTTAAATTTGCACCACAACGTGTGAAAGAAACAAAGCTATTTGAATATTTTCTGAAGACACCATATAATCAGCTCGTCTCGATTCATAGTTTATCTGAGATGAAACGCATCCGGATTGGTGTAAGCCGCGTGTATCCGTCTCCATTTACCTCTCAAACATTACTGTACCTGCATAAGCACAATGGTGACAGTGTTATCCATTAAAAGTGAGCTTACCCAGCCTGCAGGAGAGAGAAATGTATACCCACCTCATTATCCAAACTGCTAGCTGTAAATCCCTCCTGTTATAGGCTTGGCCCTAGTACCTTTATCAGCCTTTTCATAACGGGAGCGAGTGCTTGTTGTAGCTGTGTCACTGTGAATGTACTGTATTTACACACAGAGAGACACTCTTAATGTTGTGCCATGAGAGGATTTCTAGTCCAACGTCTGCATGTCCAGTATTTGTTTAGCACAACAATACACACAAAAGCCGTCTAGTGGATGTTGTTTGGCACAAAACAAACAACTCTACTGCTCTACATACCGGATCTAACCTAAAACTGAAGGGAAAACTTTCAAATTCCTTCATGAAGAGACTAAAAGACTTCTTCAGCCATGTGATTTAGATATTTTAAAAGTCGCTGCTGAGGATGCTCCACCATGACCCCGTTAAACGCACTTCGAAGCAATTAAATCAAATCAAATGACGCTTTGATTCATATAATAAAGTGTGAGAGTGACGGACTGACAGATTGATCACACTCTGGCTCATGGGATACGGAGACAATGGGGAGAGAAGCATGGCGTTACAAAGACAGAAAGACGAGTAATGTAAAGAGACTGAGTGGGTCTAAATAATAAATAATGTAAATAATTGACTAAATGCGAGCGACAGAGAAATGAGGGAGCGAAAGACGCAGAGGGCAGGTGTGTAACGAGAGAGATGCCTGCGTCCTCGTACAGCTGCAGGTGCGTGTACTTGAGTATACGCGAGTCATGCACATCACCAAGATAGGCTGCCAATGCATCCGGAAAATAGTTTTTGAGGCGTGTGCACACGTGCTTAAACAGGAGAATTTATAGCCCTCTGTGTGTTACTGTGAACACAACCACACTGACCTGGATAGGTGTGTGTATAGTAATAATTGAGGTAAGGAAGAAGTGTTTGCTGACATAGTAAGGCATGGCTTACTGTTACTTCTGATACCTGATGAGTGAGTCTTCCACCTCTTTCGGTCTGTGCAGAACCTCGCGTGCCATCATTTCTGCTGTTTGTTTGCAGCGCTCGCCTTTCTGCTGGTTTTTTTTTTGCCTAATTGTTCGCGTAATGATTCATGGATTGCAAGAAATGTCCATCATGGAAAATTCTCTGGCTGTCCTCACAACATTGACCAAAAAATAATATGTATGAAGTTGATGGTCACCCATGTTGTTCCCATGGAAACGACCCATTTCTAAATACTGTGGCGGTGACAGACAATGGAGCATGAGGAGCAGCAGCTGCTTTCAAGAAAATCTTATTCAAATCGATGTTTTGCAACAACTTAAAAGCATAACTGCTGAACAGGACAAAGCTGCTGCAGCGTCGTGATTTCCATTCTAAAAGTATGTAGTGTCCAATGCATTAGCTTGATGTGACAATGATGTGTAGATTGTACAAATAATACATATTAAACCTGGGCATATGCATCCGTATTTACAGGCCTGCTTGTGTCAGCTGGTCCATCTCCCAGATTTACTGGAGCAGGTGGATGGATTTGGAAGCGAATGCAAATGACTGTGTGCATGTGTTATACATCTAAATGTTTAATAATGGAATTAGGATAAATGGAGGGATAATTGTGTGAGCGTGACTCACTTAAACACAGCGTTGTCAGGGTAGTTGGTGTAGCCTACGGCATTGGCTCCTCTCAGCAGCATCTGGAAAGGGACGTTCGGGATCAAAGCCCTCAGCTCCTGAAGCCTCTTCCACGGACATTCAGACAGGAAGCGCATGGCCACGTCAAAGGTAGCACCTGACCACACACACACACACACACACAGACACACAGACAGACAGACACACACAGACAAGTTGAGCTGCAGATTTATTTGGCTGTCATCCAAAATCTCATGTGTCATCCCAACTTTGATCTCAATTTCAGACTCAAAAACTAATATTTCAAACTTGTCACATTACCCACACACACACACACACACACACACACATCACGCCACTAATGTAGGCTCAAATAAAATACTTTCACATTCATCGTTCATTCTAAGTCGTCGTTTCATTTTAAAGTCGCTTTAAGATCCAAGAAATGTTTCAGTGGAAGAGGTGAAAAAAAGGGGGAGACAGCAATCTCTCATTTCCCTTTCTGGGGGAGTAGATTAGTGAATCTCATACCCGTTTATCATATCAGCCAGAAATATTGAAGCCTCCAGTGGTTTTGTGCTGATCCAACACTGTCATCATTAATTTCATTTTCTGACTCATAGATTTGGACATGGAGAGAATACTAAGCACAACTGCTTCTTCCTTCCTGTGGGAGAAACAGGGAAACCATGGAAAAACCCTCCTCCTTATCAGTTTTATTTCATTTCCCCTGTGATTTGGGGTTTGCCTATGTCAGCATCTTTTAACCTACTAGTTTAGAGCTATCTGATGTTTAACACGTTGGCATGAATGTTTAAGCACATGTGGCATATCAAAACATGGTGGAGAGTGAGGAATTCATCTGGGATGGCAGAATTCACTCTAATAATTTGTTAATGCAAATAAAGACTGACGGCCGCTCCCCGTGCAGGACACTGACAAAGGAAAAAGAAAGTCGTACTGGGAAACTGTTGATTACTGATGGGAAAATACACATCTTTAAACTAAACGTCTGCTTCAGAAAGGAAAGCCCATTAAAATAAATGACAAATATTCAATCATTCAATTACATAACCACACACATCTCGGCAGTTACCAATATTTTTGCTTGGGGTTTGCAATCATGGCCTTGTACCCAGCAATTTAATCCTCCACATCAATTTTTATGTCATCTGTAATTTCACTCCATTTCCAAATTGGTTTATTTGACTTTGCTCTGTCCAGACCTTCAGGCTCGTTTGTGTCCATGTAAAAAAAACACTACTGCTACGAAACTGCTGGGCTGAACAAGATGCACACACCAGGCGATCCCACGCAGTACAGGAAGCCACAGCTTTCCCATCTGACAAACGTGCCAGCTGTGAAACGGATACAGTGAACCATATACAGTGGATACATTATGTGACCCAATTCATATGGCTGCATCTTCCTCAGTGTAGGGAGGAACGCTAAACCAGGAGGGGACTTAATCCACACGGGGCTTTCACAGGTTTAATCTCCTCGATGATTCATTCTGCCTCTAAGCAGCTGGAACATGTGGAGGCAATATCCCCCTATCTAAGACTACACTGCGTACAACAACAAAAAGTCTATACGTACAAGGTGTCATGGTAACAGCATTCACTACTAGTCCTCTCTTTGGTTATTTTTTTTTGTTCTAGTGGTTCAGCTGTAATATTCTGCATCTCCAGACACTTTGGAAAGGAAGTACACTGCATAGGGAGTTGCTCTCCAGAGAGGCGCAGTAGTGGCGGTTTCCGCGGCCATTTAGGGGATTTATGAGCAACAGTGTGCAGGTAGATGTACAAGCTGTCACTGCGGGACCGTGTGTGCCGGAGATGTGCGCTCCCTGCAGCATGGTCGTCTAATTTGTGTTATACCACCTAAATCGATGCGAGGGGAGAGCATGGCTGGTGTTGCTGGTGGTATCCACTTATTAATATGAGATATGCTGCGAAGACTACAGATCCGGTTACATCACTGAAAACCAGATAAATAACCACTGGTGATGTCTTCAAATGTTCAAAAACGTCTGGTAGAGAAAGAAAAAGGTAAGAAATAAAAGACAGGAAAAATGTATAAAGCAGAGGTGGACAGGTCGGGTTCTGGAGTGCTGTTCACCATCTGGCATGAGGTTGCTGTGGGGGAAGACAGTGGACTGGTATCCTCCAGCCTCAGACTGACTGAGCACACTTGATCCAGGTAATCAACCGTGAGCAGGGCACAGACAGTTGGAAAACAAGCAGGACAGTGGCAACCGAAGACCTAAAAAAAGAAAAAGCCAAAATCTAACCAGCAAAAAGAGTACCGTGAAATGAGCTCTTTGACAAAAAGGCCTGGTGGCATATAATTCCTGAAAGTATTGTCCCAACATAACTAGAAAATATTAATATGCACAGGATCACAGATGTTTTTATAGCACAGGCTAATGAACTTGCAGGCAGGTGTCAGGGGGATGTTGCTTTCTAGAATTTATTCTGGATCAAAAAATACAATTCTGGTTTATTAAGCAGAATCTACAGGCGTCCCAAGAGAGTCAACCAGCAGCGTTATACACACTGCACAACCTTTAATTGAGAAAGGCCAACAGATCTTACTTATGACGCCTCAGTTAGATGCGAGGACGTTTGCCTGTAAATGAAAAACAACACCTTCCCCGTCTATATGCTGATACTGAAGCATAATATAAGCCAGCCAACAGTATTACTCCTCCCTGGCTTTTAAACAGCTCAGTGCGTCAGTGGTTCAGGCGTTCAAAACCCACGATAAGTCTCTGTTGGGAAAACAGGAAGCTCCACATTAAAAGCATTACTTTTCAAAGATAAAATGCTCTAAACAGGTTTCCTATTTCCAATAAACCAGCAGAAATAATCCCAGCCGAAAGCCCAGTTGGTCTGATGGTGTCTGACTGATAATTATGCAGCTCTCTGAAAGCCTAAGCGATCTCTCCATCGCACTGCGTTTAAGCCCAGTGAGGAGCCGCACCAGAGGGGAAGGAGGCTCAGAAGCACTGGTGCTGGTGGGGTGGTGTTGTCTATAGTTTTAAATAGAGGTAAACAACATGTTAATATGGCCAACAGTAAAATAACTGTGGGTAGTAGGGTTTTCCCAGCATCTTTCTTAGCTCTCTGTCCTCACCTTCATGTTCTCCCGTGTCCCTCCTCCTGCGTGTTTGTATTTTTACCCATCTTGAGTATCTGTCGTCTTTCCAGGTTGTATTTTCTTATACACTTATACATGTAGTATATACATTCTATAGTGTAAATTTAATATGTTATTGTTTCGTACATTTGACATCTATTACACAAATCTCGAAGCTGAAACGGGAATCTCTCCTCTGCTGCTCGCTTGAGGCTTCTTCAGGTTTTATTTTGTAGGAAAGACTTTTTCCTACACACACGTACAGATTTTTTCTCCATCTACTCGAGGCATATTTGTGGTTGTTGACTTGACTCGAAGAGGCTTCCCTGGCATCTATTCGCCAGCTACTTTCGATGCGAGCGCAGAAACACGGCCAAGCTGAATTCATATCATCTTCCTCTGGTCAGTCTCATAACAACATCATCATACTGTGAGCTGGAAGTGTGGAAGCGTTTAAGCCCTCTTTTCATCTAAATGTGTCCTCCGTGATTTACCTTTCCTATAACCGTTTTATCTGTTCAAACATGAGGTGAGTAGACAGTTGCTTAATGTGAGATCTGCTCAAAGTGCTCTCCCACAGTAATGAAATATATTGCTCCCCCCACGCAACTGATGCACCACGATCAGTTACCTGGAGAAATTTAATCTCAGAAAAGGTTTACAGCATCGTAGGTTTCACTGTAGACACTTTTTACTGTGTGTTTTTTCTTCTTTCTAACATTGTTTAACCAGAAGCTCAGTCTCTGAAACCGAACCCCCTTTTTCCTTCAGGCTTCTTATGTTTGTTCTTGTGATCTATCTAAAGTACTCGCAGTAAAACAGGCACAATCACTGAGGGCTTTACTGTAATTGGGCATTAAATTAAACGTTTCAACCTCAAGAGGTTCACTGGCGTCTCTCCCACAAAACGTTATGTCCTAAATGTTTGAGTGTTCAAACGAGGGGCAAATGAATTTACTCCAGAAACCAGTTCATCACAATCGTACTTCACACAGGTCCATTATCAAGACCAAGTGTTGGTAATTCCTCTCGTCACTAACTGTTCAACACGTGGCACGTATTTATGCTCTCGAGCCAATTTCAGTAATTACAGATTATGCAGGGGAACTATTGGACTGCTCGCGCCTCAAGAAGCTGCAACAACATTATTCTCTCTATTCATCGGAGAACAGGTGAAAGATACAATCATTGTCTATTGAGAGGACTTGCTGTAGTCTGACTTGAGGGAGACAGAGGAATGGCACATTTACAATAGCACCCGATTTTCACAGCTCAAACAAGTAAAACAAGTAACAATCACTGTCATCAGTGACAGCGGGGAGCAGTTTGGAAGCAGGAGCAGAGAAGAACGGGAAGCAGCTTAGCATGAGAGAACACACACACAATAAGTAACGCGATCGCCACAGTCTGCTTCAATATGTACAGTACCGTATGTATTCACCCCAACCCTACTATCAAGAGTATATTTGTCTCGGTTTAGGTCTTGACTACAAGACTATGTAGGGGCGGCTGTGCCTCAGGAGGTAGAGCGGTCGCCTTCCAATGAGAAGATTGGTGGTTTGATTCCCCGCCTCCTTCTGTCATATGTCGAAGTGTCCTTGGGCAAGACGCTGAACACCAAGTTGCCCCCGGTGTGTCAGGTCAGCTGCATAGCAGGTCTGCCATCGACGTACAAGTGTGTGCTTGTGTGTGTGAATGGGTGAATGAGAAGCAATGTAAAGCGCTTTGAGGACCAGTCTAGGAGGAAAAGCTCTATAGAAGTGCATTTACCATTTACAACACTAGTCTTTAGTAAGCTAGGAGAGCCTTTTAATCTGGTACAATTTTTCATAGAGCCTGTCGACTCAGTGAAAGGAGCTGGAGACACTAGTAATCACTCACCAAGAGAAGTTAAAATGGTCGAGTGGGGCAAGGACAGAGTCTTACTGCTTCAAAGAAAGGGATCTGACATAACGGATAGGAGAGACCGATAAGAAGTCGCTATCTTGTAGAGCAGAATCAGTTTCAGTGTCACCACAGTGACCAGGTTCATGGAGGAAAAACTGGATGAAGTAAAATGTTTGAATAGGTGCCAGAAAGGCTTTAGGTCAAGGACTGCAGGACTTATGTAGGTGAATATTAAAATGATGTACAATTGGAAATAAATCCTCTCTGTCTTACATTTTAAACTATTAGTCATTGTTAAATTATTAAATAGTAGATAATGACCTACAGAGCTGAATATAATGTAAAGCTATTGAAATTTATCACTCTGGCAAAAACCATTCTAAACAGTCAAGAAATATATGTAGCATGCTAAAACTCACCTCCCCAGTTTTCCAAGCTGTAAAGATTGCTAAAGTTGTGGCTGACAAATGGCGAGATCTTCTTAAGGTCATGGGTCCGAACCCTAGTTGCCAGGAGTGACTGGTGAGCATCCCTGAACGTAGTATCCATTAGCAGCAGACCTTGGTGAGCACGAACAGCCTTGGCGAATCCCTCGGGACCATCTCGCAGCAAAACATCACGAAAGCCTACCGAAGGTTCCCCTGTTAGTGCGGGAGGGAGAAAAAAAATGGTGATGAGGGTGAAAATGAAACTAAAGGGTGACAGAGGCAAAATACGTTTGTGGTTATATGTGGCATTTACAAAAAAGAAAATCAATACGAGATGCTGCAGGAACACTTACATGAAGTTATAAAATAAGATTTATAAGAATAGAAAGCACAAAAATACTGCTTTGTAAATATGGATAGACCAGCCATTAAATCTGCGATCAATTTAATTTTAAATAACCCCAACCCTAACTTCTTATTTCTCTGATAATAAGCAGCGTATTGACCTGTATGTCTGGCAACATAAAGGATTTATGCCAACTCAACAGGGTTGTTTCTATCAGGCCCTCTAAAGTTGTGATTTTAACAAGTTGTTCTGCTAATAACAAGGACAACACTTGCTCCTATTGCTGCTCCAATTGCAATTATCTGAAATACATCACCTTTAAAAGAAAACATTACTATAAGCTCAGCAGACATTTTATTAGATAAGCCACCCACTGGCCTCAAATAGACGGCTTCCCGCCGACAGCGACTTCATCCTCGAGAAGCCACTGTTAATCAAAAGAGGAGATTCGTGGGACTGAGCCTGATGCTGGTGAATGGTCCCAATATGGCTGCAGTTACACTTTCCACACATCTTTTCATCTACCCTCCATATTTAGTCGCCGACTGTTGTCAAGCCCAACATTTCTAGTTATGATATGGCTCCAGATGCACAGTGTTGCTGAGCGTTGTATTGGCCTTAGATCATTATTATTAGGATTAGAACTGTTGGACATGCAGGCACTAGATGAGCCTTTCTGGTTAAAATACAAGACTAACGTAACATACAGTGCTAAACTCGACCACCTATAGGAATTAAAAACCCGGTGTGGACACATACTGGTATTCTCAGATTTCTAAACCGAGTCGTCCTGAAACATGCGCATTAAACACTGCTAAGCCTTACACTTTTGTGTGGGCACGGCAACAACCTTCTAATCTACTTCTCTCCTCTACCTTGCAATTAAACAGAAGCACAACCAGAGGCACTGAAATACTGGAAGAGGAATAGGGATCTATTTTTACTGCAGTGTGTACAATTAGACTAGTTAATGAGGTAGTATCTGCCTGCTTAGTTGTCCTCGAACTCTCCGTCCCTCACGTTCTCTTCTCCTTTATCTTCCTCCCTCCTCTTCCTGCACAGCTGAATATTTGTTTGACCTTTTATTGTTGTTCCACATCTATGAAAACAAATGATCTCTGCTATAATTGTCTCTTAGGCCAGCAGGAGCAAAATGAACTCCCCCACCACCTCCACCGCACACGCACCCACACAAAGATGTACACGGGTTTGGCCGCATAGTCGAACCCGGAAGCAGAGAGCGCACGGCGCGGCACGCACTCACTCAGTCGAATCAGAAGAAATATAAATATACAGACGACACTTTAGACTACAGATGTGAGAACGATACAGTACACTGTGAAAAACTATTTCTACTCTAACTCCTCTTTGCATGTCTCATACTTCAGTGAATTAATCACTGGTTTTCTATCTTTTTATATAGTTGCAAAGAGAGAAATGGCTTCGTTTGATTGGTTGGGTACACCAGGAAAAGCGCACACAGAGCCATTACTTTTTATTAAGAGTCCTACGGGTCATGTTGTAGAAAGAAAGAAAATATTTATGTGAAGTGAGAGAAATAAATACTTGTGGCGACATGTTAGAAAATAAAAAACTGAACTGGTGACAAGGTGTGTGAAGATATAAATAGGCTGATGAATGTGGCCTTAGACTTGCTGGAGGACACAACTGTACTACTGTGTCTTACATGTTGATGTTTCCACAGCGAACTCATTCAAAATAACATTTTAAACATGTTTTTAATAATTACTAGAATGTATTACAGGTATTATTTATTTACATGTACATATATACATGAACATGAACAGTTGTGGCTGCTTGCTAGTGTCGTCCTTATGGTTAACGTTCGGTCAGCAGGGGCTGCTCACCTAATTATTTTTTGTTTCTATTTGTTTTAACATGACATCTATGAGGTTCTATAGTTTTTCTTGCAGCTCTACATACAGTACAAACCTAATTTCATCTGCCCACCACCTCACTCCTTTGCACAGAAAGCCCCTTGGTCCCACTGCCCCGCACCTTCGCCCTCACTTCTGTCTCCCAGGCTGACGCCATTTCATGCCTGTTCCCATGACATTCATCCTTCACCTGTCTGTTCCTGCAGTTTTTCTCCCCCAGCTCCGCAGTACCAGCTAATATGGTTAGACAGAGTGAGCTACAGTGCTCAGAGGTATTTCTTTATTTGCAATTTGTGTGGGAGACAATCTCAGAGTAATAACAGTTTGCCTTTTCACTGTCTTGAGTTGACAGCCGCCTCCCAAGGAGACTGTTAAACGACTCATATCTTTGTGTTCAGGAACCTTTTAATTGGCAGATCCTAGTGGGGTTGCTAATTGATGCTTCAATGAAGTCAGGAGTGCAGGAACAGTCAATTAATTAAGGTTGTGCATGTGAGAAGTAGCTGGATGTGTCACCGTGACTTGTAAAAGCAATGTAGAGCTCGTCTTGCTACAGGAACAAATACGAGCTAATTCTAAAAGATCAAAACGTAATCCTTTTTTAATCTGCATTTATGGGGTTTTCATTTTAAGAAATAAATACAAACTTTTGACTGTCACTGCATAACGTATTTTTCTCTCCTGTGAAGAAGGTGTTAAAAAAACATGTGAAAGAAGAAATGCTTTCAGACAAAGAACAAAGAAAGCTTTGCTGCACACACCTGAAAATAAGTCTAAAGTATCTCCAGGTTTCAGACAGCTATAAACCTAAGACTCCTTTGGCTTCTTTCAAAGCTGCCTCAAAATAAGTTCTGGACCTGAACAATAAGTAAAAGAAAAACAAAGCTGCTGGAGCAGCCTTCTCTGTTTGTAGATGGATAACGAAAGTATCCAAACCTCAAAGCAGGCAAAAAAGGAAAAGGAGTATAAAACATTAAGTCTCTGCGTATTCATCTTTGGAATATAATTCTTTAGCTGTAAACAAAAAGATGCTACCAGCCGCTGTTCTGATTAAGTCCCAACTATGGGAGGAGGACAGCAGTCGGTCATTATTATTAGTCCTTCCACCTAAAGCTGGCTCTCAGGCATCTGGTGATTAACCTCTAGATGTCCTCCGTTTAACAAATTCTGGCAATAATTGGAACAAGGTGTACTTCTACACCATCGATGAACCACCGGCAATCAGCCATCAGAGGGAACATTTCACACGACAAACCCTAATTAGGAAATAATGGCTTTCGAGTATTCAACAGGTTTTCTTCAGGGTCCCCTCGCCCCGTCTTTCAGGGGCTGTTCCCTTCCCCGGCTGTGAAGTCAGCTCCACAAAAAAAACAGCCTTTCTTGTTCCTTTCTCTGTATCTCCAGATGTACTGCTCTGAGGTGCGACAATGTCGCTCTGATCTGTTCTCCGGTCTGTGGGCGGTCCAAGCGAACAGTCGGTCTGTATCTCCCTGCCCGTCATCGTGCCCAACTGACCGCTTTCTCCACATTTCACACTCTCTGTTCTCCTTTCATACCCTCTCTCCCT
Organism: Microctenopoma stevenorrisi; assembly: GCA_032270685.1. Classification (NCBI taxonomy): domain Eukaryota; kingdom Metazoa; phylum Chordata; class Actinopteri; order Anabantiformes; family Anabantidae; genus Microctenopoma; species Microctenopoma stevenorrisi. The sequence goes on from JAUMTR010000010.1 coordinate 10,167,026, forward strand.
CCGCCCCTTCCACACAGAGTGTGATAACACAGGCCTAATCCCCCTCTTCTCTCAATCCCTCCGTCGAATGAAAGAAAGGATATAAGCACTTACAAATCACATTACTAGGCTTTAGGTATGCCTCTGTGCATGCCTGGGATGCATTCAACTACCTCATCAGCTGCTTACAGTAGGTAAAAGGCGGTGTGAGCACAAAGGGTTTCTGCCTATAGCGTACCTGCCCAGTTTTGGTATATTGTGGGAGTTTCACGTGTGTTTGCTTTCATGCAACAACAGGGGTGGGCAACGCTAAGGCTGCGGGATTTGCATAAGTGGAGGCGACTCACTCACTCACACAAGCACAGCAGATTATTCTGTCCCATTCTGCCACAGCCAGTGCACACTTTTAGGATGTCAGATTTGATTAGTAATGCCTGATTATGATTCATAATATTCACATTATTTAGTTATAAAATCTGTTTATCAGGCATGGCGGGGAGCTGTGTGCAGAGGCAGATCAGGGCGCTGATAAACATGTCACTTTGACACACCTGATTATTTCGTTGCTGTCAAAAGGGGCAGCCGCATTCATTTATGCCACTTTGCTCCCCTTCCAAAACAAAGGGAATAAAATTTGAGAGCATTTCAAAATCACCATAGAAACAGGCTGTATTCATGAGTGACATACACAACTTCTCTCAACCATATATCATAGCACGTCTAAGCACGTCCACTGGTATTCATTATAATGACCGGTTTCATCTTCATTGCAGCCTTAGCTTGACCTTTAACAGTTCACCAACACAAAACTCAAATGTGTGTAGATACATACACACACCTGAACTCCAGCTGGCCGCCGGACTTTCCTGCGGGGCAGAAACTTCTTCTTTCACAAACAATGAGGTCCACCCTCTCACTGCTACACTCACAGCTCAGCAGAAAGCAACCCTTTCCCTCCCCGAGTGCTAAACTGAGCCATTTAGGAAGGCCTTTCTGCCCTCAGCTATCAGACTATTCGACAGCCCATTTGTCATTCAGTGGGTGCTCTTATCCAAAGTGCCCTATGGAACCACAAGTGTTCACATTTTTTTGAATCCGTGCCCCCTGGAGAAATTAAACCCCTTACACATGCGGTGGCAATGCCTGGTTCAATTAGTCCAACTGTAATAAAGGCAACGACGATGATTCATATTGACATTATGGTAAGAGTTTGACAGCATGTTCTAGTGGTTCATCACATATTTACTGTGTTAATACACTGTTAAATAATCAGACGCTGCTGTCGTGTTTGCCTTGTGCTACACAGATCTACATGGGGAAATCAGAGCAAGCTCTATAATTATTTCACTCCTGAAATTCCATTGAACAAATTGCTTTTACAATTTGTAGCTTGCTTAGTAGAACGAGGTGTCAGAGGTTGAACGGTGCACAGTGAATGTCTGAATTGCTTTTAATTGGCATACCCATAGTGACGGGAGGAATAACAGGATCTGTAGAGGACGGCTTAGCCTTGACCGGGATGGGTGTAGTTGGTCCATTTACCATCACATGACCTGTACAGGAGTAACGATAGATAATGCAATGAACATACAGAACTTATGCAAAACGCTGATAACAAGCTCTTTCTCTACGTGCGTTTCCCACATTTGTACATTAGTGGTACTAATTAGACGCATTTTTTACTTTTGTCTAACATGTAGTTTGAGTTTTCTCAGCTTCCACTTAAAGCTGGTTAGAAGACTGTGATGACCAAAGGTCTACCGCGCATGCAGTCGTTTTAATTATACCATCTACATCCATTCATATGCAGTCTGTATGGACATGTTTTCCATTTCTGTCTAATCTCTGATGATTGTTCTTATTGGATCCATTATATGCTTTACATTTCCCCATACTGACATAAATTGAGAGTGTGTGTGTGTACTCTTTATGCACCGACCCAAGTAGTGCAGTAGTTTCTGGGCTCGGTTCTGGGTGGGTTTGAGGTTGAAGAGTTCCTGGTTCTCGTCGATGAACTGGGTGTCCACAGTTGAGTGAAGGAACTGGTTGTTGGACAGAACGTTCTGGAGGAAAGGGATGTTTGTCTGGAGACAGAGACAAAAAAAAGGAAAATACCTTAATTTTCTGATCCTCTATAATAAATGTTTAGGGGTTTTGAAAATAATGAGAAAAACTAATGCTACTAATCCAAACAAAACACTTATATAAATAGACGAGAGCCAATACAACAATCACTCTGTACAAGATTAATTCAGAAAATGATTCACTTAAAAAGTCTGTTTGAAGAAAACACACACACACACACACACACACACACACACACACACACACTGTTAGGTGATTACATTTCATTCCTCATTTATTGTTATTTGTCTTCTTCAAAAGTGTTACCAAACCAATTAAACTCTCCAAATTAACAAAGTAAGGAAGCGAGAACAAGAGTAGAGGGGACAGATGTAATTGTTGATCTAATTTCTTTACTCGATTTGTTGCATCATTCACTTGCGCTCGTGTACTATGTGGGTAGGCCGCTATGAATTGCTGTAGGAGAAATGGGGAGTAGCAGAGGAGGAAGACTGACAGAAAGAGGAAGAGGGAGAGCAATCAGATGAAAGCAAAGTGTGTTTCAGTTGGGAGAACTGAGTGACAGGAGGCTGTGGTAGTGTATTCTCCAAGCAGGTTCAGATGTGTTTACCACCACGGTAGGGTGGAAAGTTTATAGTTTGCTGAAAGTGTCTTTGCAGATTTGCACGTTGATACCTGTGGCATTAAAAGAAAGGGAAACCCCTCATGAGCCGTGTGAGTCTCTTTGACTTACAAATGAAACACACAAACCAAGAGGGCAACCGGGTGTCTGAGGTCCCCCCCTGGATATCGCGTATAAAGCCCACAAATGCAACCTCCACCTCACTACTTAGACAATCGATACACACAGGCATGAGGCCGCGAGGCACTTTTTAACTATACGCACATAAACATCAGCCACGCAAGGACAGAATTTAGAGCAACGAGTTAGATGTTGGGTTTTCAGTCAAACCAAGAGTGACTCGAGATAAACGCTGCAGCACCGTCACTTGGGAATCGCGTAATTGGGAAAAGGCAGCAGGGAAATCAACAAACCACAGCTACACAACCTCATTATCGCCACTGAGAGAGAGGCAGATGTAGCAGAGGGATCAATGTGATGAAGTGAGTGACGCACAGCTTAGAGCAAGAACTAAAATATATAGGTATGAATATGCGTCAGGTGCTGGTAATACTGAGAAATGAAACTGAGACAACTGGGTACGACGCGTTTCCACTGGGGGAAGAGGATCTCATTTTCTGCGGTACACGCGCACAGACTAAAGGACACTGTCTTCTCTGCCCCTGCTACGTTTGACGAGCAGGAGAGGAGACTGGGAAAGAGCCGGCCGCGTCACCGTCATGCCCTGGGCTTCATGCGGAGGATGACAACCAAAAGGAACCTCTGCCACAGCATGTCAGGAACGCGTGGACACCGTCTTCTTCTGATCGCCAACATATGATCATGCTGCAACCTCACAAACGTCTGTCAACTGGTAAAAACCAGCACTGGACTGTAAAGCTGGTGTGGTGGAATGCACGTGTGGAAAAACGTTTAGTATTGCGCCACCGCCACAAACAGAATTTGCCTTTTGCTTTATCAAGCAGTTGCTCTGAGGCCAACTAATTACTGCATTAGATCTTTTTGTTAAGTAATGGAATCGCTGTTACTTTGGGGTAGAGCCAGGGCAGCTGTTTCCACGTATTCGCAGAGTTTATGCTTTTTGAAGTGAAACGGCTACTGGCAGTAGCACATGTATCACACAGACGTGAGCAGTATCCGTCTTCTGACTGACTCTTGGCATGAAAACGCATAACGTTGGCCAAAAAGGTTTAACCGTTGTGTTCAGCCGGTGGATTATTCCGTTTGTACGCACTAAAAGACGCATTGGCCGACCGGGAAGACTCACGCAAGCAACCACACAACAAAAGTTATCAAAACACAAACTTAAATTATGGAGAAAAAAGTTGCTCATATTTGTTATTTGCTTGCTTGAAAGATTTTTTTTGGCCTTGGAGTACATTTGATGTCATCTTCATCTATAATTTATACATGTAAACAAACTCTGTGAAAAGACAGAGACTGAGCAGCGTAATAACGGAGAGGGAAGGTGGAGACGCTATTAATGCACAGAGGTTTGTCCTGTTCCTCTCTGCTGTGCCAGATCAATGTGTTCATTATCAGGCTGCTCTGGATGCCTGTGGCTACCACGCGCCAACGCGCACACATGCAACATCTGCTCTCGTTCTGCGCGTTGTGTAACGCGAAGCACATTCCGAAAACAGAAACGCGCGCTTTGGTCTCCCCCACTTCCCGCTGCTCGCCATCTCTTCTTGCTTTTCTCTTCACCCTCAGTGATATCGCACACAAGCACCCGGCCGAGGCCCTTCCCTGATTTGGATGCTCTGTAACAACCGCTCGACTACAGCTCTCGGGGCGACGCACACCGCATGCGAAAGCTCACGCGGTACACACACACTTTCTTGCCAGTGATGACTGCGGCTCCGGCTTTTCATATTGTGGACACGAACATGCACAGGCCTTTGACTGCTCTATTCATTTTAGCAGCAGGATAAACATGTCTGGATGTGAAATAATGCTCTCTCTCTGACAGACGACAACTTAACCCGCGCACACAAGAGAGCGTCAGACGTCACTGGGGTGCGGGCCAAATCACATGCACTTCTCCCCTTCCTCTAAAGAAACCCCACAGAAACACCTGGCTGCGTCCATCCTCATTTTGTTCTCCGAGTTTATCACTGGAAAAGTCTGTTTTATTGATGCTCTGCTCACAGCTGCTACTTACCGCTGTTGTTGCAATCAGCTCTACTGGCGATTGCCCAAGCAACATCACGAGATAAGTATTGACGCCCCAAGCTGTTGGCTCGACTGCAAGACCAGACAATTCAGCTCTGCGTCCCCTTAAAAGACTCCTACTTCAGCAGCTTCAAGAAGCTGGAGCTTCGTTTGACTTCTTCTAAAAATTGAGTTTAAGCTAAAGACGAAAACAAACAGCTACATAAAAGCTCGTAACTGTATTTCCCATCTTCAGAGGAAGTCGTCATCCAACAGCCAAATGTTAATGCACAGAGAATTTACAGCCGGCAGTAAAATGCGGCCAGGATATCCTGAGGGCCAAAATACATATCACAAGTTTTATGCGTTCTCATTTTCTACAATCTGTCTCTGGGGCTGGAGGTCGTTTTTCAGGATGCAGAGCAGGGGGCGAGGTGGGCGCCGCGCGCCGCTGTCCAGACAGTGTCCTAATGTTTCTGTGTCACAGAATATTTCACAACTCTGACGTAGAAAAGCAACGAGAGGCCGAGCCACGTTTGGAGCTCCAGCAAAATCTCAGACGTTCTAGCGCCAAACAAAGCTCGCTACAAAGGCGCGAGAAATGAGCATCCTACCACACAACATCACAGAACGGACGTACAAACAGATCTGACAGATGAAAGCGGAGCAGAAACGACTGGTTGGAAGGAGGAGATGTGCTTTGCCCTGAAGATCAAGCTTCTTATAGTTAGCTGACATACAATGCCTCCTTGTTTTGTATGTACTCTTGAATCCATTTTCTTCTTGTCGATCTGAGACTCATCCAGCAGCTCCCTGTATTCTTTTAAATTGCATATTAAATTCTGATGCTCACCTACAAAGCCAGGAGCGTATCTGGTAGAGACCTGAGTGGAGGCAGCATCTCTGATCTACAGCCCACTTTTATTCTAAAGGTTTCTTGTAATTAAAGCTGCTCTGTTCTTGATCCTGGCAGACATCAGGCCCTGAGCGTATTTTGCCAGCTTCAAACGCAGACTGCAGACCCACCTCTTCAAAAAGCATCAGCACAGGCAACATTTCCATTTCATTAGCAATACCCACTTATCTGTTGGAGGGTCACACCTGGGTCGGCGCTGACGCTGAGTGAGAGCGCGCCCTGGACAGCTTCCCGGTCTGACACGGCGGTGATACGGAGACAGACAAACCACTCGTACTCGCATTTAGATTCACATCCACCGGCAATTGAGAACCACCAATTAACCTAACCTGCAAGACTGAGTGGAAACCGTAAGACCTCGACTCTGAGGAAAGTGTGAAGCCTTCAGCGCTGACCCCGCTGCAGTCCAAACACATCATGCTACGTAGTACTTTCTACTAATCACACTAGCCAGTCCTGTTCCGTAGGGTCTGCACTTATGCTTTACGCAGAACAAACAAGGATCAAGGAAAGCACAGGTGCAGATTTTTGAGTTCGGCTTTCAGACTCTTAAATTGTACTCAACGTCACACACATACCGATCTCTGTCTTTGCCCAGCACAAACACTGTCACACACACACACACACAGCCGCCATGCTCCCTCAGTGATTAGGAGTTGAATAGGGGAGCTGTCAGACCATTCATCTTTTCTCTCCTTTCCCCCTCTGTCTCCCCTATCCCCATCCGTCACGCCTTAACCACTGGCCCAGACACATAAACAAGATCAACGCGCGCACACACACACACACACACACACACACACACACACACACACACACACACACAAACCCCGAGGAACCAACATACACTCGCACATACGCATCGAGGCGACTCGTCACACTCGTACTGGCTACAAATACACTCCAGCAGACAAGACATCCTGAAAACAAACGCACACCCCGATCCAACGGCAGGAACAAGCAAACACTGAGCAAATCAAAGTAATGGAAGACTCCCAGGAACTGTGGTTTGAAATGCGACACGCAGACACACGTGGATTTAAAATAGAACTAAATGTTCACGCACAGGCTGCCGGTGAGAGGTGTTAGTCTCAGCCCTTAACGGCTCCACTAATTGGTTGGTGCGCGCAACTGCAACTGTGCTCACTGTTCTTCCTCCCTTTATTCTTTAAGCCCAAATATGGCTCCATTCTCTGCTCTCTAATTCCGGACGCCTCGTATGATGCTCTGTGCAGCAGGCACAGACCAACCACCTTGTTCCAATCTCCAGTGGCCTTTACAGCCATGAGACACACTCTGAAAAGCTTTTTCTCACCGCCAAAGGCAATGAAACGGCAATCTGAATGCTCTGAATAATCTCCCTCACACATACTCTACATCGCTGGCTCACAACCCGCACCACTACAAATGAACTTTTTCATGTTTGGGTCTAAACATTCATCTCAAGTCGCTGTTTGACTTTTTAAAAAAAAAAACTTATTGGTGATTTTTCCCATAATAACTGCAGCTACTGCTGCATGGAAGAGCAATGTTCACTCTGGTGTTCAGCAGCTGGAGCTGTGGCTGGGAATGTTTCCATGGTGAATACGTTGAAAGGGTATGAAGGAGCCTGCCAAAATCTAGAACAATAAAATGACAAAGGCTATAGCTTCCTAAAATGATTTTACGTGCGCGTCTCTGCGTGCGTATGCGTTCCATGGAGCTATGATGCCTTATTGATTTCTGAAACACAGTGAAGTATGTACTGGGAAGGAGGCCAGAAGGAGCAGGCTTTAGGCTCTGAGATGCATCCTTCAGTGACGGCTAAGCTATTCCCACTGCAGCAACGGGACAACATTCTTCCTGCAGTATGCGAGCGTCAGATGCTGTTGGTTGTGGTGCTGAACCTGCCAGACATCCTGCAGGAGGATCGCTGGGGAAATGCAACAGCTACCGCACTGTCGTGAAAATATGACTACAGGGTTCAAAAGAAGAACAAAAAGAAACAGTAGGTCATTTATGAATGAAGACTGGAGACTAATGTGCCTCATGGAGAATACATTTACTGTGAGACCAGTAGGTGATGTCAGTTTCTAAGAAGAAGCCTCGAAACGTTTTGCATTAATGGGTCTGACTCAACTACAACCACTCACACATCAATCCCAGCTGGTTTACAGGCTTTACTAAAGTCGGTGTTCTCTCCAGGAAAAATACAGGACACTTACAGGCTGAATCAGAAGATCAGGGAAGAGCGCACAACCGTTTATGGAAGCAGACGCGTAATTACCCACCGAGCGCTTTACATGTTTCTTCAATACCAGGAACGATGCATTCACAGGCAGCCATTACTAACATGTGACGCGTTTCCTTCAAACAGCGCGACTGCGACTCATCTAGAGCAACGGGCTGCTGGAATAGCTGAAAGAAGACCTTCTCAGACCATGAGACACAGGCTTATTAAAACAGATTGCTACTCAGTGGTATTTTGGGAATCCTTAGGCAGTGGGCATGTGACGCATTTAATGACTCGTGATGCACTCGAAACCCGCAGCGTGTCGCCTCAGAGTGCGTTAGCAGGTGTTTGGCTTTCTGTCTCAAATATATTTCAACTTGTAGATGAGGATCTCACTTATAGAAATGTGATTCTGGAATAGAGACAGATCCATTAAAGCTGCTTATTAAACATCGGTGCTGAATTCCAGAGAACTTGTTCCTAAGTTGGTATATAAATTACCTCATTTATATACATTGCTTGAACAATGCAGCGACACACAGCATCCTCCGCTGTCGGCTTATTATTTGTGAAAACAAACATATCCGCTCAAGAATCCAGAACCACTGAGCCGTGGCCCCTGCGAGAGTTGAGACTGCATAAAGCAGCGGGGAATTCTCCAACACTTCAGAGCCTGGGGAAAACATTAGGAATTCATAGTTTCACTCTGGGTTCCCAACTCAATAAACCCCATTACCTATCACACAAACATCCCCTAAAAGCACAACTGGAACCTATTTGGTGTAAAATTATGGTATGAGCCGATATTCGACTACAAAGACGGAGCCCCTCGTATGCTTGTGGCGCTGCTCTGCGTAATGAAAAGACAACCTCCAGTGATTATAAGCCTCCGACAGACAATGAAAGTGCGCTGAATTTCTGCAGATAATAGTACCTGGTAATTTTAAAAGCGCCGCTCTGACTCTTTGTAATTAGTGAGAGAAGTGTAAACAGCTACGCGAGCTACATGACCAACTCGTGCTCCAACACAGAGAGTTACTGTGTTTGAAGGACGGGTTCAGCCAAAAGCAGGGAAGAACACCACCGTTCATTCTCCAACCTGCTGGGGGCAGGTTTTTAATTCGGATAAACCTGATGCAACGCTTCATTATGAGGCACTGCACACGTTTCAGGCAGCGCCGTTTAATGGTAGTTAGAAAGGCACCTGTCACCGATGTTCAGTGGATACGTGGATACACTTTCAGTTTTAGGATTCATGTGTAGTTTCATATCTCCTCCTATCTCTCCACCACTGCAACAGCAGGTCTCACCGATGTTTCATGAATTATTATGTACTTGTAATGAACACACGCGCAGCACGCTGGGAAAATGTTTCCAGCTCGGGAAAGAAAACATAAAAACTGGTGATCTTGCTGCCAGAGCTCACGGTGTGTGGAGACCCGAGGTTGGAGTGAAGCTAAGTGTTTCTCGCTGCTAATTACACGCGCCAAAATGCTTTTATTTCCTTTCACTGTCATGATCACTTCATGATTTCAGAGCTCAATTGTCCCTTAAACTTTCAAAGAATAGGCTGCAGCAAACTAACCGCCTAAACCATCATTCATTACAGAATGATTCATTACTGAATCAACCGTTTGGACCATTGTGGATGTCCAGTCTCCGTTTACACAGATCTGGAGGCCACGGCATTTTGTAACAAGACATATGAGAGCCATTGACGAGGCTCAACCGTGATATAAAATGGAATTGAGCTAAAAGAAAAGTTGCAGCGCTACAGGTAAAAGAACGAGGGAAAAGAACTGCATGTCCAACGCAGATACAAAAAAACAACTATAGCTGCACACTGGCCCACAGTTCACAGAGTCTAACTAGTCACCAGCGACCGCCCACACACAAACTACATACTGTGTCATTTCAGTTACATTTCTGCATCAGGTTTGGGCTGAAATGTCACGAAATATCCCTACATCAGTAAAAATCTATAAATACGCCAGAAATATTTAGGGACGTTTGCCTGCTTCATTTTGGAAAGAAGTTACTGTTTACCGTTATACAGGGGTGTCTGATTTCCTGTTGCTCTTTGTGTGATAATTACAATGAGGGTTACTGTAGGTGAGAGAAAAAAGGACATGCGAAACAGGATTCGGTGAGTCACACCGTGCTTCTTAGAGATCACAGTGAAGCCTCATCACATCCAGCGTGATGTTAGCCACGAAATATAATTCAAGCAGCCTCCATTTCCCAGCATGGTAATGGCCTACGTCTCAACCAAGTCATCTGATGCTCTCTCTGCATCGATGACTGCTGTCAGACGTGAAAAGGTGATTCATCTCCGTGTCCACACTAATAAATATTGAGAAGAGATCGCTGGGCTTCTATTTTGAACGCTAACCCAAATAGAGATGTTGACTCAACCGGCAAGACCATATTTAATCTTTCCCCTAACATCCACGCCTCGGGATGATGCCTTTATTGCTAAAACACCAGTCGACTAAATGACTAACAGCTGCCTCTTATTTACAGAGCGCGCTATAACCGTCTCAGCACAGAACATTATGCATTATTTATTCAAATATTTTTATAGTCTCGTCATGGTTGCCTGTGATTTTCTAGTAAGTATTCATAGGGTTTCACATTTGGTTTTTAATGCGCTTTGATCAGGACTCCTGCTCCTCCGCTGTGAGCGCAGCTGAAGTGCGCTGACCATGGTGCTGAAACGGCTGAGCTGGCCGTGCCAGTGAGCCAGCGCGAGAGGCGCCGGGGCTCTGGCTCCAGCGCACCTAACGTGAATGCAGCCATTTAGTAGCGTCACACCTGGATTTAAGCAGTAAGAGGCCCCACTGTGAGATTAGCTACATTTAGTTGTGCACACGTTAATGGCATCGTAACGTGATTACTGAGGTCGAGCCTCGCGCTGTTCTGTACCTGGAGTCAGAATAACCCTACTCACAACAAGCTATATGCAGGTTAGGCTGCGCTACTTAAGAACACCTTAATCCAACCACGACTCTCTAATGGAGTTTTCACAGGGTTTGGCAACACATGGCTTTCCGACTGCTTGAAGACAGATGCCGACGTTGTCAGCTGGCGACACGCTCGGCGCTGCTCTCTGGGTGCATTGTCTTGACGAGCACTCTCTGGGCAATAAACAAACTTTCTGGGTTTCAAGTGCATCTTTCTTTGGGGGAAATCACCTCAGTACATGTGTCATTAAGAAAAACTGGAAGCCAGCCACGAGGATTATCCATGGAAAAGCTGCATTACAAGAACAGGAACTGTTTTATTAATCAAACAAGTCAGTACACAGGAAAGAAAAGAGGATTCACAGGACTCGCTCTGTAGCTTTATTATTAGCCATAGGCACATAATGCCAAGTAATCGCACCTGATATCAGGGGACCCACTGAATCTTATGTGCAGTCTTTTCATTTGCACCACATCAACATTTAACAGCCATTTAACAGTTGACTGCATTTCCGTGCAAACCCACCTCACACACAAAGAAACTCTTATTTGCTGCCTTTTATCCTTTATTTTGCCATTTCCACTGTACAGAGACATTAGGCTCGCACGTTCTCTAACCTACATCCCCGAAGTCATTTCTGCACATCTCAGAGTATTTGTCAATGTTTTATACTTAAAGCAATATAGACAAATGGGGCTCGGCATGTTTCTCTCGCTCTCCATTGATGACTGCCCGTGGCTGGTAAAACGGTCTGCCAGCAGTAACTGGGAAATCATTTGAAGACACTATTACTAATGCAGTGGAAATAAATAAAAGCACGACATGCAAACGGTTCCAAGAGCAAATTAGAAGACGGGGTTGTGAGTCTGTAGTGTGTGCGTCTGTCCTTGTCTGTCATTATGCTTAGATTGAGACAAATCGAGGGGGGATCTGCGCTTCGGTTTAAGCCTCCACACAATTTACCTCCGACATCAGTGTGTCTGTGCCGTTTTATTTCCTTCTGTGGGGTTTATGTGACTAACTGCAGGGTGTGCGGGCCGCGTTCTCATCTGTGTGACACTCGTTTGTGTGTGCAATTGTGCGATCAATATGTTCAATGCTCTCTGTGTGTGTGTGAGAAATGTATGTTCAGCGTGTGCTCGCGGTTGAAGTGTTTCCACACGCGTCTGAATGGAAACATTTGACAAACCGTTGATTACGTGCGACATGTTTGTGTGCATGGGTGCGTTGCTTTTTGTGTGTCTCTGCGTTGCCTATATTTAGCCACTGTGGCTCACAAACTCACTGTGACTCATTTATGCACATACAAATAATTTGTCCTCACTTGGTGACAAACCAGCCAAATGACAGATAAACATGTTTACGTAGGCTGCTTGTTTTATTTCAACACAAAAAATACTCCAACTCCAAACTATTAAGTGCAAAATGTCTCGTGTCCTCTCTCTCCTGCTGCTCTTAAGGACATATGATGTTAGCGAGGTTCAATCTCTTGATTTAAGGGGCACACTGTAAACACCATGGCCTGCACCGGAGAGAGCCACATGTGTGTCCGACACTGACATTTTCTCCATCCCAGTTTGACGGCACCGCCGATGAGAGACTAGTGAACCAGTAAGAAAAGTCGATGGATTTGTTCAGCCCTGGGTCAGTAGGCCGACTCCCCCTGCAACTGTTTTCACTTTGAGGGCTAATTTGGCCTGATCGGACCAGAACAGGTCTGCCCTCCTTCTGATTAAGTGCAGAATGAACTAAAAAAAAGAGATCCTGCCAATCTCGCTGCTTAGTTCTTAGTGCTAGGGAGAAGAAGTCTTTCCCCAGCGCATTTCACTGGACTGATCTGTAGCCACAGGACCGTTTCCTCTGACCTACAGATTTCAGGTTGCTTGCAATTGCCGTTAAAATAAATTGAATATGATTCCTTTGCCACATATGTTAACCAACAACTTGGTCAGTAATAGGATTTTCCCCTCGCTGGTGAACTCATTTCATCTGTCACAGAGCAGTGGGTCACGTTAGTTTATTTCATTCAGCAAGGTCACTCTTACCGACAGGAGGACTGGGCGCCGAACCACCGGAGGTTTGATTAATTGTGAATCAACGAGACATAAATCCGAACTCTGCGAACTGCACGATGCGATTGGGCGTAATGATATATCAAACTTCTTGCTGGACCTTGCTCTGAGGGAGGTCTGGCTCACTAGGTTAAAAATACACCAGCCAACAGCAGGAACAAAGAAATGGAGTGACAGTAAAGAGAGAGAAAGCGAGAGATAAAAATATATTTAAGGCTGAAAATGGAGACACATGAAAAGTGGGATGACAGGTAAATGCTTGAAAGGCAGAGATAAAGAAGGAGGCAAGCCAGAGATTGAGAAATATTTAGATGATGGAGGAGTCAATGAAGGACAAAAATTGACTCTTGGATGGAAATTGAGATACATGAAAAAACCAAGTCATCCGTAGTACAACCAAATCTGTCCCTGCCCCCCTTTTTACCATCACTCATTCCCATACTTCCCATTTCTCATCTCCAGTGTGTGATTGACCAAACCGATGTGCACGCACTGTATGTGAATACTGGAAACGACTTAATTCCTACATCTAGTATCTCTGGTGTTATAGCCTCTGCCTTAGCAATGGGACACACACACACACACACACACACACACACTCACACACACTCACAGACGGTTTCTATTAAACGGCTATTACCAGCAGCTATCGGCGCAGTGGGGAAATCAAGTGCTCGACCACCGTTTGAAGTCGTATCAGCTACACTTGTTCCAATCGCCATGCTACCGCTCCATCTACTCCTCCTTTCTACCCCTTCGCTAACCCGTCTCTCCCTCACTTATCTCCCTCTGCGCCCCTGGAGATCTTCGGCCTCCTATCTCTCCCCTGCCTCCCTATCCTTACATATCGCCACTCATGTGTTCGCTCTCTCTTAATCATCGTCCTTTGCTGCCCCTCTCATCCTGGTCTGACCCAGAACCGCTCAAGGCAGTGAGAGATTCGATTCCCCATGTTATACAAGTCGACTTTCATCCTCCCCCCTCTCTCCCTCCATCAGCGATGGAAGAAATCCTCAGCTCTTTTATTGAAGTAAAAGTAGTAATAGCCAGTGTAAAAAATACTAAGATCAAATAAGAGTTGAATACCATTATTCAAGTTCAGAAAGCACTAACGAAGATTTTAAACCTTGGTTAAAATGTCACAGTTTTTTTGTTTTATATTTGAAACATGCTTCGTTAGTATATGAGAGAAATGTACTCAGACACTTTAAGTGACTTTTTAGTGAGGAGTATTCTCAGCTACACTTTAAATAAATAAATAAGTGTCAACATTAACTTGACGTTTTGTCCAGGAAATCCAAATCTGACAAGTAAATGTGAGCAACTCTGAAAACCACCAGCCTACAATGAGAAAAAAACCTAATTCAGTGCGGTTCATTATCACCTCCCTCCATTTTTACCATCCTCCTGCCATCCTTTCCTTCTTTCTCATCTCCGTTGTTTCCTTCCATTTCTTTATCTCTCCTAATCTCCCCTCTTCCCACACTTTCTCCTCACTCTCCCACACCCCTCGTGTTCCCAGCCCCCACCAACTCGCCTACTCCTCATCTTCATGCCTCTCTTGTGCACTCTCTCTCTCTCTCTCTGCTCGAAGCTACCGAAGAGTGATCGCAGTTCTTTTTTTCTCCTCACTTGGAAGCGCACACTCCGTCCCACGTGAAGGACAAAGAAAGCTTACAATAAAAGGGATAATAAAGATTCAGGTGAACGGACGGATGAAGAGAAGTGACTGAATAGATGCAGGACAAGTAAAAAAAAAATTAAGAAAACCTGCCTGAAGAAGAGAGATTTCTAAAAATACAAGTCAGCTTACTCTGCATTCAGTTTTATCCTCTCTCTCCCTCTCTCTCTCCCTTCTTTTTTGCCACATCTTCTTCATTCAGTACCTGTTCTGTGGGATTAACATGACTTAAAATTCAATCAGCCTGCAGCCTGACGGAAGAGCGAAAGAGGAGGCAGACAGAGCTGCAGCTGTCGAGACCGAGTGAGGGGTCGACCGACAGGGAGGGAGAGAGGGAGAGAAAGAGCTAGAGAGAGAGCGAGAGAGAGAGAGCGAGAGAGAGAGAGAGAGAGAGAGAGAGAGAGATGGGTGTTTTTCCACGGAGCTGAGATAGAGCTGCGGAGACAGAGAGATGTGACGGCTCCAGGAGTCGCGGTGGAATGATCCGGAAAACAAGGTTAGTAATTCCACCTTTTTATCGAGAAGAGAGCACAAAGGAGGAATAAACACGTTAGATAAGGATGAAAGAGCCAGATGAAGACTTGAAAACGTGGATAGAAAGACGCCGAATGGCTGTATTGTTCCTCTGAAGCTGCAAAGTAACACCAGAGAGGAAGAAGTAGACAAACAGCACTGAAAAGAGAAACGTAACAAGCCTGTTCAGATGAATTCAGGACTGAAAAAGAAAATCTGGCTGCACACACGAAGCTGCAGCGCTAATGCACAGACACGCACACACACACAAAAACAATAATAGGCTAATGAGACCGTCTTTCCAAAGGAGTTTGAGCGACGCCAGATGCCAGAGGAGTCCGGGGGTGGGTTGGGGGGGGGTTCAGACTTCTGAACTGTCCAACATCCGTGGGGTCGATCAATAGCCGAGCTGTTTCATTAGGCTGCGTCTCTGAGAGAGCAGTGCAGAGACTGTGTGTGCGCTCGCAGGGGAGAGTATCACTGCATCGGTACTTAACGGTTGTGTGCGGTAGTGGCGACGGTGGCCGTGGTTTGTATGCCAGCGTGTTTGTGTGCACATGTGGGCTCCTGAGATAGTGTGTGTGTGTGTGTGTGTGTGTGTGTGTGTGTGAGAGAGAGAGAGAGAGAGAGAGTGAGCAACAACAAGCCAGTGCAGCCTGCTGAGAGGCGTTAAGAGGGTCTAAGAACTATTGATTCTTTTTGACAGACAGGTGAGAGGGGAGGGGGGAGGCGGGAGAAAAATGGTGGTGGTGGCAAGGTGGGGAAGGGTATTTAAAGAGGTCATGAGATTGGCAGCGGAGTTGTGGAAAGAGAAATGAGCACAGATATCTCAAGGGAAGACGAGGATGGGGCCAAAAATAAAATGATAATGGACTCCGTTAAATGTTTGTGTGGTTTCTGTGAGCATAGTGCACATTTCATTCTCTTCACACCTATGCTTCTCCTCTTTTTGCAGGCTTCAGGCCGTACCTCCATCTCTCCAACTAACTCTGGACCTCGTCAATGCGGGAGGAAAAAAAAAATTCCTTAGAGTTGTAGAGAGGTCTTGAGCACCCCCCAGGAAATCACTTTGGAGGGAAGGAGGGAAAAACTCAACATGAGAAAGAACGGAGCAATAGGAGAGAACGCCAGATGAATAAATAAGAAACAAGGAGACAGGGCTGTATGAGCACAGGGGAAGAGAGGAGGCAAAGTGATGATCGCTACCGACTCCAGGATTCTCGCTCTCCCTCGAATGCACTGCTCAAGATACAGATACGAGCTAAATACAGCCATGTGGAATTTATATCAAAACATCAGAAATAGGATTTAAAGCAAAGTGGATTCTTGGATTTGTTTTTTTTTTCTAAACTGAGGTCTCTACTTTTCAATGCTGCGCCTGGATTGAGCGAGTAATTCTGGATTTTCCAGGTTTTCTTCATCTATAGAAGCCTAAGAGGATATTGTGGGATTGGAATTTCTGCAACTCCGGTTTTATGACACTGACCTACATCCACCTTCTTTTGATGTGTGAGGGGGGGTGTGTGTCTCAAAGGGAATAGGACAGGTTTCAGCACCAACACACAAAGCGTGCCCCCCTCCCGCCCCCCACCCCGCTGGCACAACACAAGGAAAAACACCTGGGGCGCCCATACACAAAACACACACACACACACACACACACACACACACACCTGGATATCATGTGGAGCTGATTTGGATTATAGAGCCGCACAGACGGAAGAGGTAACGTTTAAACACACACAGACAGGCATGTGCACACACACACACACACACACACACAGGCCTGTGGAGGTAAATCCATATTTGCATGGTTAGCTCTCTTGTGCTGAATCATTGAGCACATCAATGCGGTGAACACCAGCATTCAGTGGACAGGGAACTCTATGTTCTCACACACACACACACACACACACAGGCCTATAAATAATGAACAGATGTGCATTCATAACAACAAAAACATAAGAGGCAAATGTCAGAGTACACACAGACTGGAGCGCGCACACACACACACACACACACACACACACACACACACACACACACATCTCCCACATGGCACAGATGATTGTAGGTTTTTCTTTTCTTATCCTTCTATTCTAATCCTCCTCCGCCTTCAACTCCGCTTTTCCTTTTTTTTTCTCAACGTACCAGTACCATCCCAACAATCCTGCCCTCTCCATCTTTGCGTGTGTGTCTGTGTGAGCGTCAGCCAGATGTCCTGTATCAGATTACTCACTAGGTGCTTCTCAGCTTGGCTTTCATCACTTCGCCTTTATGTAATCTCACCTGGCATGTCGTGTGTGTGTGTGTGTGTGTACCATGGTAAGAGTTTGTGGATGCAGGGCTGAGACTGTGTGCGTGGTGGCAACAGCGGCGACAGCTCAGAACCTAACCTTCCCTTTATTTGAGCCTTTTTTACGTAAGCTTTGTCAGAGCACGCACACTAGCGCACACACAGATTTGGCACACTGACACAGGAGATCAGACTAGCTGAGTGGATACGCGGGAGGATAACAGGCCGGTGAAAAAGAAATGGAGACCTCAGAGGATGGGGAGTGCAAGGATGGTGTAGTGTTGGATGGAGGAAAAACGATGCAGGCGGGTGGAAAAGGCAGAAGAGGGTTGGACGAGTGAAATACCGTACGTGCTGGCGGCAAGGAGATCAGATGAAAGGAATGCGAGTTTAAGAAAAGGAGTGAGGAGCACTGAGTGGCTGCAGCACGTGACAAAAGAAAAATGAATGGAGAATAAACAGAATGAGAGGTAAAAGGGAACAGAGGGTGGAAAAGTAGAAGAAAATAAGACTGGATGGCTGATTAAATAGGTGAGATAAACGGAGCCTTTGAGACCGATGTGGTATGATAAAAGCATTAGAAGGTGCATTCATGAATGACATCCACAATAGTGATTTTCCATAAGGAGACATTAAAACAAAGAGATGGATGAAGGAAGCAGTAACTGGAAATGACAGATGGCCACCATTATGTAGTCTTCTCATTGGCTACAATTAGTCTAACGCGAAGTCTCCCAAGAAGTCTGTGAAAAGATCACCACTAATGAGCTATTTACAGATATAACTACGGGGGAAAGACGATGTACCATGGGGCTTTTCCATGTAACACACACACGCCAAATATGAGGCCCAGCCTGGGGGGTGGGGGGGGATGCCACCTTAGAGGAACAGTAATTACACTGGAAACAAAGAGATCTGGCTGAAAGAAGCTACTCAACACATATGAAGCTATTTTTACGAACGACGAGCTGGCGCTCATTACTTGCTCTGTTGATTGTTTCCAGCAGTTCTGACTCTCTCTTTGAACGGCGGCATCTTCAAATCTGGAGAGATGACGACTGGAACTTTCAAGTTTAAAGGAGGCTTTTTGATATCCATTAGCCAAATCATAATTGGCTGTGCTCTCCTGATAGTCGTAGTGATGAGACTACAGATCAGGTAAATGTCATGTGGTTCAAACAGTGAGAGAAAGGCAGAATAAAGGAACATTTCCTCAATTATCTTGTTAATGCTGCGTGTGGCTCATTGTTACCAAGGGTGTCTGTCATTCTGGGACTACAGTAAGGGGGGGTGAACAGATGGGATGCTCACTGTTCAAAGTAGGAGCTTTGCCAACATGAACAGACTGGAGAATGGAGAAAGACAAAAATGAATGAAAATCAAGCAGATCAATCGTCTGACTTGTTGCCAAGTCCCTACACCCGAGCTTCCTGTTATACAGCGGTTACGCTTTATACTCTCACTCAGCACACGAGCAGTTTACAGATGTGATTGTGGAACAATTGATTCCAATCACTCCTTGACTTCAAGCTTAAAACTGACTTTTATTTATGGCTAGGAACCACCTAAATGACAACTCTCCCTGATGCATTTTATTGGCTGTAGCTAGCAAGCTACTTAAGGTAAAGTTAGCACTCTATAGGTAAAGCTGTATGTTTGTAGCAAACCACTTAAAGACTTGATCATTGTTTAGAAATTGTTTAAAAATATTGTTTTTAAAATATCATCACATTGTGGCATCTAGAACCAGTTCCCACACGCCGAAGATATATTACACCGAGGCCCGGTGTGAAGAGTTCTTGTGTTAATTACTTACTACTTGGACAAAAGCTGTTTGGGGGGGGGGGTTGGCAAACACTCAAGAAATAAAAGCCAGAAGACGATAAATGAGAGCGTCAGACCGATGAGGTGTTCAGAAAGTAGCAACTAAGCCATTTCTGAGTGCATTATCTTTAGGGATTAAGGGTAATTACATAAAACAGATAAAAGCAGACACATGAAACGACACGAGATGTCACACAAGTCTCTGATTTCACCAGCTCTCAATCAAGGAGAGAAGAGGAACATTTTAAACCCCAAAATAAGAAAGATGTGGTCAGTGTCGGGAAGGTGGCACTTGACGGATGACTGGTGGAGTGAAAGGCTAAGGTGTTACAGCGGTAGGATAGAAGGATGAGTGCTGCCAATAGTTAAGGAATGGAGGTGTAGATGATGGAAGGAGAGGTGCAGCACGATAATGCGAGGAAGAGGAATAATTACATGACTGGCTGTTTTAGATAGAGGAGGAAGGAAAACTGAGTGATGAAGAATGAAAAGGCAAGTGATGACACTTGAGTGGTGGATGATAAGCGCGAGCCAGGATGAGGGAATAGAAGAATAACAATGTCTGAAGAGAAAAGCCACACTAATAATGCGCTGGCACACAGGGGGGAGGGATAGGTGGAGGATTGGAGTAAAACTGGAGGGACTGTATGTAAGAGGAATGAGTAATTAGCCTGTTAGTCAAATGTACAGTAGGGTGGAGAGGTGGGAATAAAGGGACGATGCGACGAAGAGGAATGATGACAAGGAAAAATGATGGAAAGACGCGAAACACGTCAGTGGTGAAAGCAGCAAACAAGGTCTAGTAGAGAGGTGAGGTAGGATAGAGATGAGTGGTTCGGTAATTAAACTGTTTGGGAACAGCAGGTGCCTGATGAGCAAAGCATACCGTCACCACAGCAACCACTCGAGACAAAGGTTTGGGGGGTGAAGGATGTACAGTGTTGTGAAAGGGTATTTGCCCCTTTGCTGATCCTTATTGTTTAACCCTTTCTTCACATGTGTCAATGCCAAATCATCCAGATCATAAATGAGTCCGTCTATTAAGTAAACTAATGTGCTAAATACAACAAATCAAAGGAGGACAATACTTCTTCACAGCACTGTAGGGACTGGAAGAAAAGTGAAGTAGAGCCAATTGAGAAATGAGGACATGGATAGGAATAGAAAGATAAAGGTCAAAGTTTCTGCAGGTTTAAGTAATACCTCAAACTAATACTGCTTTTAAGTATTCAGGAACCCCTGCAAGGATTTTCACAAGTGAAGGTCAGGAAGTGACTCACATGCCTGTGAGAGATTATTTTATTCTCATGGCAACACTAAAATGGAACAATACTCTACTTTTTAAACATATCTGGCAAAGTTGCTAATCCTCCCCCCCGTAGATATGGAAAGGAAGAAGCCAGCGAGGATTTAGACCAAATGTTGATGCTGAAAAATGTCCAGAAGCCAGCTTTGATAACGTCGTGGGATCAGCTCCTTCCCCAGTCACCAGTATAGATGCTGTGGTAATGTGTGCTCAGACATTTTGGGAGGGTATAATTACCATTACTATTTACAGTATGTAATTAAATAAACGTTTTTAGCTGGCAGTCATAAAGAGATTCATATAAAAGTACAGAAAAGCAATTAGGAAATAAGTGGTCAGCTCAATGGCACAGCGAACAAACAGCAGCAACCTGACACGCTGTGGCACCGATTCCTCCGTCACTGACAGTTTAAGATGGTAAAAAACAACGATGAGACAATATGTGTGATATAAAACATATCCAGTGGGATTCAGTTCATTTCCACAAGAGCTACAGAGATATCGAAACCATCACCCTGCAAATACGGCCACATACCTTTGAACGGCTTATTGGTAACACTTCCCCGCCAACGATATACTGTGCATCTACAACGCCACGACTACTCCACGTCCCCAAACCCAGAGGTGCTAAAGCATCCTCAACAAGAGCGGCGTTTAGATGCTGGAGTGAATCATGATGCAGGATATAGCGTGGGCGATGACTGTCGGAGGAAAGCTAGCGGCTACTTAGCCGTCGACACGTATAGGTCTAAGTCTGACTGAAGCACAGGCTGTTCCCGCCTGTATCAGCACTGCTAAGCATTAAGAATATGAGATGCCTTAATAAAAAAAAACTCAAGGGGAAGCGGTTCCCCCTGCAGACTCATTGCAGAGCAATGTTGTTTTGCCTTTATTAGCGTCTCGCATCAGGGTAAGAAGCTCTTTGAGGTGAGTTACAAAGCACTTTGTGATTCATTATGGTTCAGAGCAGCTTCTGTGACCGAACATGTCTGGAAACAGTCGGCAACAACCGTCAGCCGAGTAATCTTTGAGGCTTCTTTCGATTCCCTCGCCACGTCCATTTCTCTGCTTAAAGATAATCGCACTACCCCTGATCTTTCATCCTAAGTCTTGCTGGCTTTTCCCATTTTTATTCACAGGGGAAGGAGATAAGATGGATGAACAATACAGACAATACAATAAAAAGGAACACGATGACTAAAGTTACAGTTGTGTGTCATCAATACGTCCATCGCAGCGAGTCAGAGGCCTGGCTGGCACGTCACTGACCTACTACGCTGGCCTCACAGTGCCGATCAAGTCATTTCTCTTCCTCCTCTGGATTTCCCTTTACAAAGATGGGAACCCTGCTGAATCATCAAGCCAACTGCACATATGTACGCACGCATAAACAGATCACGTAACGTCAGCCAATCAGGGTCCATATAATTGGCACCGCAGGGTTTCTGACTGAGCGGTAGCCGTTTGTCGACCTGCGTTGTTGATTGGCCTCTATGTAAACACACAGGTGCACACAGGCTTACGTGCAACATAACGCACAGACTCACTGGAAATGTGACAGGGTTGCCAGAAAGGCTGACGTGGAGGAATAAAGTGGGACAATTGATAGAGGAAACAGAAGAGGTAGTGAGAGAGGACAGAAAGGAGACAGAACAACACAAATAAAGAAGGTTGAACGAGAGAGATAGAGAGAGGCAGATGAAGGAGACAAGAGCTGAGCAGGAGCGACGGAAGGAGGTTGGAAACGGATAGAGAAATCTGCAAGCACATTATGTTCAGGGTGAGTGGCAGGTCAGTTATTTCGCAACACCAGTGACAGCGTGTGTCACGCAAAGGCACATTTGTGGGTGTAAGCAGAACTGCATTAGACGTATTTGGACGAGGTGCGTTTGTGTACGTGTCGAGGACGTGAGGATTAGAAGCCGAAGTGCTTTAAGTTGAAGACCCTCACGTGGTGACCCCTCTTTTTTCCCAGTGACCCACCCCCACTATACCGTGGTGCTGCTGCCATCTGGAGTTAGGGAGCATCAGAACAGAACGGTGTTGAGCAGCCTCTGTGGCACCGATATGACAGCTATCCACCAGTAAAAAATGATTCCTCTCCAAGTGTAGAGGCATCCTAGTGTGGCTCTGCAACAGAGCTGCCAGAATCGTTTTCAGCAGTCCAGCTTTTTGTTTCTCATTTGCTCAGCTGTCCTCATCGCGCCGCTCGTCCATCTGTGACACTGGTAAAGATGTAGACGATGAACCTAGTAGCGTTTACATAGGGACGATTCTTCTTTGAGTCGTACCGCAGCATTAACACAAATATCAGTAGTGGACTCTCATTACAGGGGGCGCAAACACTCACCCTGGAGCTGATTAAAGTTTGATAACGCAAACATTCAAATGAGACCTTCATGTGGACCATCCCCCCCCAGCACGATCCGTGCCAGTGAAGCCCCAAAGAAAACCACTCTCACCTCAATTGTTTGCCAATTCAATTTACCTCCTAGAAAATGTAATCCCCAAGCTGTGCAGTCTGGCTTTCCAAAAGGAAGAAAACAAAATTACCATCGCTCCCAAAGAGTGAGGCCACAGTCATTACACAGTGCTGAACTGCTAAGAAGACTCAAAGAACCAGTCGACTTTTGTAAAAATGCTTCATTGTCTTCCGTTGCTTACAACATGGGTTTGTACGGCTTCGCACAGCTGGTCAACCGAGCTTCATAGAAGGTTTTTAGAACCTTAATTTAGCTTCACGATGACCATGTTGTCCACAGTTCAATCATCAGATATGCAAACACCAGCGGGAAACCAAAAAGAAATATGCTTGTTAACTTAAATCGGGCACATGGGCGTCATCGCTACAGATAATATGTGCAAGAAAATTAATCTGCTCAATAGCTCCTCCAACTACACCACAGAGTCTTCAAGTCAAATGATTCGTGACAAATGACACTGGGGTAACAAGGAGAACTAAATCAACAACTCGGGGGCAGAAGCAAGCTGTGACCTCACACACAAATATCTACTCAAAAAAGCAGGCACGAGTCTTGTTTGCTTCAACCTGGCATATTATGCATGGATGTGTGTCATTTCACACCGACTTTGCCCTATTTACCCAAAGTGATGTAAACAGACGAGGAGCTCGGCTTAATAAAGCGCATAAATAAGAAATGGAGGCAGAGACAGGCAACGCGACATCTCGGGAAACTTTTACACCTGCAGTGAGTGCGACTTGTTGACAGGTTGCAGATGTAGTTTGCTGAATGGCTTTTCCACGTGGCTACTTTCTACGTTTCCTTTGGGTCAGACACTGACACGTATTTCAAATTATTCATGTAAAACCAGTTGCTCAGATACATGAACTGGTTTGAAGTCGTTTTTCCACACATCTCCTGCTGCCTGGTTGTCAGGACAGCAGCCTTGAAAGAATCCTAGGTTTCCTAACTTTTTTTGACTTTTGCTAACTTCCGTTTTTTAACAAAGCTTATTAAAAACTGGGTTGCTTATCTAAGCAAAATAGATGTAGCGTGTAACATCCTTTAAAAAGCCCAACTTCAAAGTGGCCACCAATATTATGGTTCTACTCCAAACAGCAGAGCTGCTTGATTTCTCTGAAGTGCTGCCATGTTCAAAGATTACGGATACTGCCGTGGCAAAAAGCACTCCGCAAGAATTTTATGCCTCTTTAAAGAAACACTCCTGCCTCCAAAAGTCAGTTTTCTAAACATAAGAGCTAACTGCCCGATTTTCTTAAAAAAAATACTAACGTTATAATGGTCTTTATATAGGAGCCGTGAAACGTGCATTAGCTGGAAGATAAAAAGTCTTTATGTAACTCCTTTAATTCATCAACTGAAGCAGACGTGGAGGATTTCCAAAGGTGTAAAAAAATAAAATAGAATCAGCCCAAACAAAACCATTTTAGAAATGTGCAATGTTCCAGGAATAGAAACAATTCTCAAAATCTCCCAACTAGGATGGATTCCAACAGGATTTAGTCAGAGAGGGTCGTGCACACACACACACACACACACACACACACACACACACACACACACACACACACACACACACACACACACACACAGACACACACACACACACACAGACACTTTGTTTCCCTCTCTCAAAGACCAAGGTTTTGGGAGGAATTAGTTCATCAGAGTATTTGAGAAGCACCGTGTGTTATTCTGGAGACATGCTGTGAGGAGGCTGCAGTCCTTTTATTTTAAAAGACAATACTCTTCAGTTCTTTTCTCCCATTTCTCCTTTCTGGCTCTGAACATTGACTTTAGCTACATTTACCAACAGGGGAGGAAAAAACAACTGTTCAACAGACCTGTTAACTTTTAAATAAGCACACACTTGATCTTTTTAGAATAATTCTACTACAAATAATAGGAACTCAAACCTGACATGGACATGAGATGCTTTTATTTTCCTAACAGCTGTTTCACTTGCACGTATTGATATAAATATCAAAGTCTAGCACTGGTTGGTTTGAGCCACATGATGGAGATACTATTGTCACATTACCCCAGCAAAGCGTTAGCGTGTGTCACTCACTGCACAAGTTCTTTCCTCTCACTCCTCGTGCTCCATGTCTCCTCTCTCCTTCGTTTTCCACCGTCACACTGGTGATGCCTTACAAACCTGTTTCCAGCACAGCTCTCCCTTTCCCCCTAATCAAATCCGCCCTTCCCTCCCTCATCCCTCTCTCCGACAGTGATGGATGGAGGCCTTCACCCATTTAACGCCTTTACATATTTCTCTGCCCGTCCGCTTAACGACACACATTCATACACGCCGACTCTTCATCCCATCCTCCTCACAACTCCTGCTCTTTCAGCTCGTCACTCTACTAGTTTTCATTTTCCTCCAATCTTACACCCTTCCCTCCTCCATCTTGTGCGCCCGTCTCCCATCTTACTCCTCTCTCTTTAACCCTCACACTGCACTTCACGCGGTTAGCCTCTCCACGCACCACTCGTTTGCTTTTTGTTGTTTCCATATCCAGCATTGTTGCGCCTCTCCCTCTGCTTTCTATACATCCTGAATGACTAAAGAAAGCACAGTATGACAGGAGTGACAGGAGTGATAGTATCAAAAGGATGAGTGGGCTTACAGTACACACGACTGCCTCACGGAGAGGCCATGTAGGCGTTCTTTTGTTTCTTTGCCTAGAGAGGGAGATAGTGTGTGTATGCGGCTGCCTCCCTATAATTATCATTGTGTGGGAAGACTGTTTTGCTATGCTCGTGGTTGTTTCTGCATGCAGCCGTTCACCTAATATCGAGGGCCTGGATTGAGAATAGGAGTACGCGCTAGAAAGCCTGAGTGGGATTGAGTGTGTGTGTGTGTGTGAATTTTCAGAACAGTGCTCAAGAGCACGTCAGCAGTATGGATTGATAGTCCAATGATGTCACGTTTTTGTTCATTTCTCCCTTCTGTCGTCGTCAAGCGTTAACCTCTTCGCGGCGCTGCAGCGACTGGCTGCTGCTGTGCACCTATCCACACCCCAATCACTTCGGTGGATTACTGTGCTTGTGATAAGTGGCTTTTGAGAGCTAATACAAATCCCCTTGTTTATAAACACTGCAACATTCCCTAAGTCGATTTAAGTCGATTATGAGCTAATGGGCATTTGTGTGCACCAGACATACACACCAGCACGCAGACCTCTGAACGCACACATGCACACACGGTTTATTAACATTATTAATTGTGGTTGGCCTGTGAGAGGGCCTGGCATTTATAATAGCCCACGGAAAACTGAAGAATGAGACCGAAAAGGAAATTAAGTCTTTAAGTGCAATAGGTTTTTCTACGTGAATAAAGAAACTTCCTAACGGACACATTAGGGCTTTTAAGTCATGCCTGAAGCATGTAATTACATCTATTTGGGGTCAGGTTCAACAGTATCACACACAACACTGTCAAAGGAAATTCACAGTTCCAAAGCTATTAGCAGCTTTGCATTAAGCTGGCTCTGGCCACATGAAAAGAAGCTGCACACTCCCGGGGCTGTGGTGGGTGTTTTCACAGAAACTTTTGGAAGTTGGGGTGAGGCTTGGTTCAGCCTCGCAGCTCGTGTCGTGCTGCAACACTGGGGGGACTGAGTATTTCCTTCCACAGATGCTTTTAGCTCAGGCTCTCGCTCGCTCTTCATGCAGCCTTTCTGCTTTCTCCCGTCTGTTTTGTGCTCTTTGGAGGGTTGAGGGTTCAAGCCGGGAAGCGTAGCAAGAGATTTCCCAAAATAGATGGAGTGAAAGGGAAAAAAAATGGCTGTGGACGCTCATATGGTACATTTGCCTAGCAGCACGCACACACTGAAAACACAAACACCTAGGCTAATGCAGCTTCACGTGGAACACGCACAGGATGCTGCAGACGTGATCTTCTGTTATCTCTCTCTTTTTGCTCTGAAGCGTTCAGTGATTGCCTATTCTTTCTCCCAAAAACGTATCCAGTAGTTGTCAAGTAGGTCTTTTCACACCTATAGCGCGAGCAGCAGAACAAGACATTTACTGTACGTGCACACACATCTCTGCTTTCCCCTTTTTTTTACTGCAAATTCAGCAGCAGTGTCTTAAGGGAGAGTGAAGCCTTTCTAAGTGCACATTAATTCTCGCAACAGACAGGAACAGACATGCTACACAAACATGGAGGGAGCTACAATCTGCAACTATATACATTATGTGGAGACGGTAGCTGATGGTAGTGACTGTGCACGCGCGCACACACACACACACACACACACACAGTATAGATGCTAAGATATGCGCGCACATAAGACACACACGAATGCCTAGACAATATGTAAGATAAGATGTTATTGAGCCCCAGAGAATAAATTCCAGAGTTGCAGCAGCACAAGAAGCCAAATAAAGAGCCAAAGAAAGACAAAGGGGAAACAGATCAAATCTGAATTATTAAGTTAGAAAGCATTATCCTAGAGCAGGGTGCTTTTATATGATTACAGGTCAAAGCAGTATTTGAGCTCTAGTGCAGTTTTATACAGTAAAAAAAGGAACTTCTAATTGACAGTAATACTGAAGCATGTTGTGCTGCTACAAACAAAGCTTTGTGCGACTGTTACCTGCCTACACTCCACCAAAGGCTGAGACCAGACAGTTTGATAGGGTTTTCAAAATATGCATCATCTTCCGAAAAGGTCACCGGTGCTCACTGATTTTTCTATATTCACTACGCGTGTGTTACATTTTAAATAAAACAATCAGATAAACGCAGCAAACAAGTTCATTAAATGCAGACAAATACTTACAGCACACCTGAAAAACCAACTACAACTATAGGAGTACTATGAATAAGACAACGTACATAGAAGTGAAGACAAAGACACAAGGAGAATAGAAAAGTGCAAGAAGACAAGTGTAAAAAAATGGGACAAGGTGTCGCTCTCTCTCTCTCTCTCTCTCTCTCGCTCTCTCTGGGTCAGATCGATTAGCAAATGAACAAACTGGTTACAGCCCACTTCAGTGTGTGTCTCTGTGTGTGTGTCAGAGCACTTCAATACTAGACTGCTGTGGTTGCAAATGAGATCTACTCCCTAATAGAGGAAGTGCAAGAGATGGGCGAGAGAGACGAAGAAGCAGAAGTTAGAAGGATGAAGGTTTCAGGAAAGCCGGGTGTAATGGTAGGAGAAGGAAGCCATGGGGGAAGACAAGTAATAAAGCAGATGGGAGAGAAGGACTGGTAAGAAAGTTAGATAAATGAAGGATGCAAGGAAGAGTGAGGAGCAAGTGTGTCCCTGGGACAGACAGAGCGTGGCAAAGGACAGACCAAATCAACTGTGTGGAATGAGTGTGTATATGCACAGTGACTGAAACTAGGATCAGAGGAAACATGGAAGGCAGCAGAGTCAGCAAGCACTAGAACGAAAAGACCAAAAGAGAGGGCAAGAAGGTGAAGGAGAGGGGAATAAGAGGGGAGAAGGTGCAAGGCAGAGCTGTGACTGATAACTTTGTTGTACTCGGGTTGCCTCAAGGGCAGACAAGACAGAGGGAAGGAAAAGTGAGGGAATGAGACAAAGAAAGCCGGAATTTTACAGAGCAGCCAGAGGCAGAAGGGTTATACGATGGAAGGTGAGCAAGGATGGAGAGACAAGATAAAAGAAGAGCACTGCAGTGAGAGATAGATGGCAAGGAAACAAAGAACAATCCCTACAGTCACAGAAAGAGGAAGAGAGGCAGGCAGGGCGCCGTCAGGGGAGGGTGAAGGTAAGAGGAAAGAGGAAAGGAAAGAGAGAGAGAGAAGGTGAACATAAATGACACAGAGAAAGAATGGTAAAGATGACAACGAGACTAAATAATTACAAGAAAGACAAGGCAAGAGTGTGAGCAGGAGAAGGAGAGGAGGAGAAGGTGAATGGTGAGAGAGAGAAAGGTCAAACGAAGGTATGGCGAGACCGACCGTGCAACAGGAGAGTGCGTGAGCCTATTGACATGCAGCGCGCCACGAGTAAAGTAAGCCGTCTGAGCAGCACGCGGGGGTAAGCTGGTAGGGCTGAAGTGGCCCGTTCACGCTGCACGCCTGACGTCAGGCCTTCTCAGGGGGAAACACGCGGAGTAGACACATTTTTAAGCAGCATTTCACTTTTGGCAGAGCATTTTCCTGTTTGGTTATGCATGCCTCCACAGAAACCCAGGAACAGTCGGCTTCCAATATCGACTGCCCTGGGGACTGGCTGTCACTGCAGGTATCCGTGACTCTGTCCCCACCGCCCCAACCCCCATCTCCCAACTCCCCTGAACTTCTCCTGCTGCAAGCATCCCCCCCTCCTTTCTCTGAAACAGATAAAACCCGACATAAGGAAATAACTATCTGTGGATGCATTGCTTATCTGGAGTGTGCTGGAGTTCTGTTCTCAGGTCTGGTTTGAAAAAGGTGCAGGGATGATCGTAGTTAATGCGAGCAAAAGGTGTATGTTCTATGAATCAGTCATTGAAGCCTATTAAAGCCCATATAATTGATCAAACCCATCCCTCTACACTGCTTATTAAATCAAACTGCATTTCTAGCCTGGACTAATAGCCCATTGGGTTTTTTTAAAGGAAATGCAGGACATTAAGGAAGTAATGATACCTTTCATTGGAGCCTAAAGTAATCCATATGTAATGTGCGTTCGTCATCTCTGAGGGATACTGCTTATGTAGGAGCCCGAGATAAAATGCACCATCACCTTCAGCAATAGGGTTCTTTATCTTTTCAGTGCATACCAAGGGGTTTAGAAATAGGACACTGCATCCTGTAGACCTCGCATTTTGGAAGCGGACCCATGTAGTCGGGAGGAGAATGCAAACCAGAGCTGGAAGCCTCTGTGCTTTGATAGCAACTCTGCCTAATCGTGTGATCGAGATGGTAAACTCTTCCTTCGCCTCACGCAGAGAGAGCCGAGGAAAGCACCAAATTAAACATATTCAACCAGCAATTTCTGTCGACCTGCGAAGTCAGAATGACATACAGTCACTGTATGTCTGGTCGTTGCTCAGAGCACTAGGTTGTATACATTATGTCACCATCCTCCAGCCGCTACTCCACCGCACACGTCTCCATATAAACATACAGCCATCTTTCTCCAGCAATGGTTGTGTCTGTCTGTCTCTGACTCATCCTCTGTCTCCTCTCTCTAGTCACCGCAGCTGTGACCGTTATCAACACTCACTGTCACTCTCTCTGTATCCAGGGTATAGTTGCTATGACAACTATTATGCATGCCAATCAGTAGCAGTGACTCATCTCTATATGCTATCACATAGGTAGCTGTATTTAGCCATTTATGTGCAAGCAGCATGTGTTTACTGGGAGATATTCTGCATGTCTGAATCACAACAGGACCCTCGTATGTGTTGCATTCTTCTGATCCTACCGAGAGCCACATTCTGCTTCCATTGAATACTGCTGTGGAATCCAGACTGATAGGCTAGTGACCCATTTTTATTCTCTGACCCACAGTCTTAAGAGGGTTGCTATGATATAACACATGTCTAATCTGCTCTTACAGGTTTCTAGGTAACAGTTACTATGGAGACTGCCTGTGTTCAGTCTTTTGGGATGTTGTTGCTAGGTGAAGTGTCATAGCGGTGAAGAGGTACACAGGGCTACTTGTGTGCTTGCAAGTGGTACAGCAAAGAAAGTATGTGCTGCAGGGGCGTCCACTTTTTTTTTTTTTATGCTGTGAAGCATCAAGTGGGCTATAGTGCAGAGTGGTACTCGTTTAAGAGGAGGCCTTGGCCCACACAAGTATGTGTGCAGAATAGGCTTATTCCAGTTCTGTCTCGTCAGAGTAGGTGGAAGACAGGGCACCAGACACAAAAACACACTTCATGTGTCTCTTATAAAACAATGAGTCTAAAACCCATATTGCTATTTTTCTTCCCCTTCTCTCCCTCCATCTCTTTCCAGGTCTGTGGATAGCCAGGCGATCTACCATGCCTGTCCCCCCACCCCTCAATCCCTGCAGACAAAAACACCTGCCCCACACACAGCACCAGAAAAAAAGGGCAGAACACTGCACCTTCACCTCCATTCTACCTCAGTCCCTCCTCTCTCTTTCTCTTCTCCCTCCTCTCCTCTCATCTTTGCCATCCTCATCCCATCTCATCCACTGTGCCTGCCCCAGAGCTACGAGAAGGACGCTTCCCAACTCTGTCCCTTTCCCAGTGTTTCACTGGCTGACTTTGGTCACATGCTGCCTGCTGCCTTCTTTGATTGGAGCAGGGGAGACGTGGGGGGTAGTATCTGCCTGTCCCTTCCACTGTGTGTGTCGAAACCTTTCAGAATCGCTCAGCACACTCTGCGCAGATAAAGGCCTGCTTTTCGTCCCACCACATGTTGACCGGCGAACTGTTGAGCTGCGACTGGCTGACAACTTCATCACGGAAGTGGGTGGGAATGACTTTGTCAACATGACTGGCTTGGTGGATTTGACATTGTCAAGAAACACCATCCACATGATTCGACCAATGGCATTTGCTGACCTGGAGAGTTTGCGCTCATTGCACTTGGATGGTGAGTTTTAACTGCTAATCCAGAAAATTATTCAGATGAAGCGAGATGATGAGCATGGCAATTTAAAAACCCCAATATGGCATTTGTTGTGTGTGTGTGTGTGTGTGTGTGTGTGTGTGTGTGTGTGTGTGTGTGTGTGTGTGTGTGTGTGTGTGTGTGTGTGTGCGCGTGTGTGTAGGTAATCGATTGACAACACTTGGACCAAGAGACCTTGCAGGCTTGGTCAATCTGCAACATCTGATTGTCAATAACAACCAACTGATCAAAGTCTCTGCCCAGACCTTTGATGACTTTTTGATCACACTAGAAGACCTTGATCTTTCCTACAATAACCTCAGGAGGTAAGCCCCTCCCCCTGTGGCGATTAGCCACACCCATTTGCACTGTGCATTTACTGATCTTTTTAAGTAGAATCATGCTGTAATATTCCAGAGTTCCGTGTGCTTTGGTCTAAGACTCAAGAATGTGCTGCCGTACTTCACTACTATTGTATTATTCTGATTAAGCTGCCTAATTTGTCTTTATAGTCTCCTGTATCGTAGATTTAAACACGTGCACTTGTAAGTCTTTTGTGCTACAGCGTTCATCAGATGACACAAAACAAATGAATCTGCCCTTACAAAATTCTGCCAAACATATTGCGTGAAAGAAACACCAAAGATAAATAAATGATGCCTTGCTTAATATTTATCCTACTTTTATGGCGCTCGCTCATCAGTTTTGACACACTAATTTGTCCAAAAACAGTTCTTAAGTGAATGTCTGCACAAAAGGCATACTAAATGACTACAAAAATGGGTCACAGATGGGACTGGTAAAACCCAGAAAAAAGCAGGATTGAGAAGGGAAATGAGCATCTGCTGTTGTTGTCTGTCATTGCTGTCACCATTAATTAGTTTTAGCTTATTCCCATTTTCTGCAGGGTAACCAGCAAATCAGAATACAAAGAGTAAACTTAGTGATCAAGTGATTGTACATTTATTCTTTAACCCTTTTAGAAGAATACCACAGAGTATTGATCTTAAAGTAATTCAGAAATATCTTCTCTTTCACTCCGACAGGGTACCATGGGAGTCCATTCAGAACATGGCCAGTCTGCACACCTTGAACCTGGATCATAACCTGATAGACCACATAGCAGAGGGAGTCTTCGGAGAGCTGTATAAGCTTGCAAGACTGGATATGACCTCCAACAGGCTCCGAACCCTGCCTCCTGATCCCCTCTTTGCAAGGTAGTTCTTAAGCTTAGTCTTTTATATTTCTCTAAGTGGCTTAGTGGAAATATTCTGTGGCCAGTGCCACTGAGGTGTTTTTCAACAGTGCTGTGAGTTCATTGACTCAACATGAGGCAAAAATGATGGTGTGAAGTCCGTCTCTGTTCTGCTTATCAGCAGAAATTAGGTAGTCGCACTATGCACGAAAAAGTCATAAGAGCAAGTGGCTACAAGATGAATAAAGTAGAAGTGAAAATGAAATCACACCAACTGTCGAAGTGCCAAGAGTTCCAGTTTCTGACGGAAGCCATCTTAACGACGTATATACATGCTAAGAGGTGTTGTATGGGAAAAGGTCAAATCACCATGTCAACTTTGCTTTCATCAACTTCACTCCTGTTTTAGTTCAGAGTCTGATTTTAGTCCAACTGATTCACTTATCCACTTCTGAAGTTTGTCTGCCTTTCTTTCAACCTTTTTCCCTTTTTCATTACTGATTTGAATTCTTATTCTTCAAATTCCAGTTCTGGAGTTTGCAAATTATCCCACTGTTAATTTATACGGGTCAACAATGAAATGTTTGGAACAGTACTACTGTTAAGATTTGTAGACCTAGATTTGTAGGTTTGTAACGGCTCTCATTTTAAGCAGCAAGCTCTAAATAATGTAATGATGTCTAGACCTCACATAATTTACTGTATAATCTACGCCTTAATTATTACCTTCTGTCCATCGGTCCATCCATTAAGAAAAGCAAAAAGGTTTCATTTCCAAATGGCAAAAGGTCTGGACATAAAAAAACATGTGACTTTTACTGTAGTAGAGTGATTTCTGGCTAATCAAGCACATAAAATAGCATTCACTACAAATCAAATTAAGCGCTTCTGATTTCTTGTCAACCATCACCTTTAGGTCCCAGACGGGTGCTATAAGTCCCACACCCTACAATGCTGTCATCAGTCTAAACTTTGGGGGCAACCCACTACACTGCAATTGTGAACTGCTGTGGTTGCGGCGGCTTATCCGTGGAGACGACATGGAGACGTGTGCCACGCCTGCTTACCTGGCTGGAAGGTAAACGCCACAAACTTGACACTAGATATTTGTCCTGTTGATTAACTCTTCAGCTCCCAATCCTAATGCCAAGACCTCCTAAATGTCTGTCGCATGGATAGATACAGGTTTAATAACGTGTGATTTCCCAACAATGCCAATGCTACCAATCTTTTTTCCTCCAGCCCTGTTTTAGCACACATCCCATAAAGGCTTTATGACACCTTCATTGGATTGTGTGTGTAGGAAAAGAACAGGCAGGTCAGTTAGGAGCTTTGAAACAATGATGCCACATATCTGCAGTCATTATTCGAATAACAAAGACTCTCACTTCCTCCCCGTGCATCTCTCTCCCAGAATTGTTCTGGTCTCCCCCTAATCAGGAGTATGCGGTGGAAACAAAAGGACTGGCGAGCAACATTGGCATCTGTTGTTATCTGTCACCATCAATTACTCTTTGCCTGAGTACTGTTTTAAGCAGAGGGCTCAGAGAGGAGACTGTTAGGGCTTTTATGTTATTGAACATATGAAACTTTACTCGTAAGCTGACGGACAAGGGTACAAAGATCTTCAGGTTAATGTACTACATTTATCTGCCAAAACCACCCCAGAGGGATAAAAGAAGACAAACTCCTGTGATTAGCCAAAAAAGGTGATTCTGCACTTTCTATCTCACAGTAACTTCATCCTTCTTCCTTCTCTTTGACTCAGGTATTTCTGGTCAATCCCGGAGGAGGAGTTTACTTGTGAACCACCTCTTATTACCCGTCACACTCACAAGCTGTGGGTTTTGGAGGGCCAGCGAGCCACACTAAAGTGCCGCTCCATTGGCGACCCGGAGCCAGTAGTCCACTGGGTTTCACCAGATGACCGCATCATTGCCAACTCATCGCGAACCAGCTCGTTCAGCAATGGAACCTTGGATATCTTAGTAACAGTTGCCCGAGATGACGGGGCATACACATGTATTGCAATAAACGCAGCAGGTGAAGCAACTGCCACGGTCGACCTGAAAATAATCCCCCTGCCTCATCGGGGTGGATCGGGTGGAAACACAGGGAAAAACAATGCGAACGCAAAAAACAACAGGAACGCGACCAATGGGATTTTACGGACAGATCCGGGATCCTCGGATATCAGCACAGGTAAAAGTGGAGGCATTAACAACGGCATAGGACATGGAAGTGACATGGAAGATGGGAAAAGAAGTGGAGTGGGGGACAATGAAGGTGACAATGGCAGGGCTTCTGAAGGAGAGAGGGCTGATGGAGAGAGCATGGAGGACGAGGTGGACGAGGACGAAGGGAGGATGGTTGGAGTACAAGGAGTTACAGCAACCTCGGCTCAGGTCAGATGGGATTTGGGGCATTTGTCCGCAGCTTACGTTGTCTGGATGTATCAGATACAGTACAACTGCACTGCTGATGAGACCCTCATCTACAGGTCAGTCCAACTTTTTTCTGTATAAACTTTAACCAAACAATACGGGCCATTATGCCATTACCTTTACAGCAGCTTACATCCCTGACATCATTTTGCTAGTGCATGCAAGCACAACCAGCGTGACTGTCTGCGTCTTTCACTCCAATGAGTTTTTTAATGCAGAAAACTAAAACATTTATCCATTACAGCCAAGATACTTCACAACACTTCAGTAGTACAAGTGTTCACCTAGTGCATGGATGTATAGCTCAAGGGAAGTCTAAATTGGGAGACAGATGAAGAGACAGGAGGGCAAACCTAGTTTATAATTTATCAATCATCACTGTACGACACGAAGACCGCCACAAGTGGATAGTCATTGTCTATGAATAGGAGTAGAAAGGCAGGACGAGTGGATGAATGTTTAGGGAATAAGAATGATTTTGATTTTTGAGAGCCATCTAGGATTTGTGACCGTATTCCTTAGGACATGTTAAACAAAAACTAAATAGCTAAGTAACAAATGCAAAATATGTCTGCAGCAACATCTAGAGACAGAAGTAAGAGCCAGTACTGATGGGCAGAGTTTAAAAAACAATCTTGATGGTATTGGAAGAACCTAAACAATTATGTATTTTTGCATTAAGTTAAAAGAATTCTACTCCCTATAGTAAAGTAAAAAAAAAAAAAAAGAACAGTAATTTTTTATTTTTCTTTCATCTATTTAGATTAGAAGAACAAATCTAGGTAAATCTGCAGAAACATGGGTAAAGATGAGTTAAAATGAACAGAAGGAGGAGGAACTGAATACGATGAAAGCTACTGCACGAAAGATGAATTACGTCTGCAAGCATTCTAGCTTTACTGTCACAGTATCTACAGCCAAATATTTTGTGCACGGCAGTAACTGTAACCTTGAATGAATGGACCGAAGGTAGAAAATGGAGGCCACACTTGATCGGCCTGATCTGAAACATCAACTATTGAATGAAGTAATAAAAGTACTTGGAGGAGTAGTGATAAAATGAAGTAAAAATATGCTTTTACACTTCGATATCATAGCAATCTTGTTAAAGTGAGTGGATCTAAAACATTTGGGCTAAGAGTAAATTTATGGCACAATGCATTTTGATCATGCCTTGGAATACTAAGTAACAGACAGAAATAGACACAAATAGATGCAAACCACCTTATTTATAAGACTACCGACGTAGTGAGTGATCTGCACACAGATGTCTGTTTACAGACTGCAGACAGACTCCAAACCAACAAGTCATCATAGAACTAAAGACTGACTGACAGCTCATCCAGCTGAGCGAGCTGCCACCATCACAAACAGACAGTGCTTCAGATGACAGCTCAGAAGAGAAAAAAGCTCTCAAAAACATCCTTTTTTCCTCTGTAACAACGTCAGCAGTGGGATGAACTAAAAAAATTGACGCGAATGAGAAACATGAATAAAGAAATGTGGACTGGATCCCCCCCCCATCCCTCCATATGTTGTTACCGTTGGAAAGATTGAGGTATAAGTTATGAAGGTGGCTGCCTCAGAATAAAAATAAGGTGGATTGGAAGGAGAACATAATACTTTGAATGATGATGAGCTGAAGGCCAGGAGGGAGAAGGGGAAGTTTACAACACGTATGAGTCCTGGGAGATTTCATGAGAAAAAGGGAAGATAGCAGAGGGCTCTGCCCAAATCACCATTGCAGGGAAGGAGACAAGAAAGATGGGTGAAAGGAGAGACACCAACAGACAGTGAGGTGGGACAGACAGGGGTGCGCCCAAAGGGTCCTCAAGGAAAAGAGTGTGGAGAGAGGCTGAATCGCTTGACTCCACCATTAAAAAAAGAGCAGGAGAAAGTACATAACAGAAATATATGTGGGGATAGAATAGAGAGGAAGATGGGAAAGCTTTAAAAACACAAAATGATGAATATGAATCTGAATGCCACCAGAGAGTGAGGAGGAGAGGAGATGGCGACATGCTGAAAGCCCTGCAGTAGAGTGATCCACTGATCGGGAGATGTGTCTCATTGAAATGCCACATCAAAACAGAAGAGCAGATTCTGCACAGTCCCATGACACATTTGTGGCAATTACACGTGGAGAACTAATTAAATGATTGGATTGAATGAACTGAACGAGATCTCGGCTCCCTTGCTGATCAGCCGCATTAATTCCTCTATGGAAATAAGGGAGCTAGCTTGCTACTTAATGATTTGATGTAAAGGTGCATTATCCTCAGCTAGAGAGATTAAATGAATAAATATTGCAAAAATAAGGAAGGGATGCTTCACTGAAGTAACCTTCTGATAACTTTGCAACCCCACCTGAACATTGAGCTCGATAACAGCATTATGCAGATGTGTTACACTGGAATGCATCAGTGGTGCTTGAAGCCTCCGTGTGTGCAGTCTGAGACCTGAAACTGACACAAAATGAGTCAGAGCCCAAGAAGCCGGCGTCACAGGAGAGATCCTGAAATTCTGCGAGAAGGGAGAGATTTCAAGTTTGACTAAATTCTAGTCAAATCACACATCAACAAAACAGGGGGGGGGGATAAGAGTCTGTCTCAAAGGACTCATCCTTAAGATGCAGCTAAAATATAAAGTCACAAACAAATTGGAAAACAGAAGAATGCTTAAAAGGGAGGAAAGTCTGTCTCTGAGGAAAGATACGGCCAATGAAAGAGCAAGCATTTGAGAGAAAGGGTAAAACAGTCGAGAGGATTTCCAGTATAGATTGCTATCATGTTATCAGCATGCCAGTGCCAACCACAATATCACTCCAGCGAGCACATCAGCCAGAGTGAGCCGAAGGGAGTGGGGCTTATGAATTCTCACGGATGCGAGGGTGAGATTTCGTGCTTTCTGTTAGGGATTTGTGTTCATATTTTGCTCTTGTGACTGCGCGTCTGCTCGGGCAGGTAAAGAGACCCCAGATGCCCAGCTCATGAGCTGAGGAAGGGCGGAGAGGGAGACAGACAGGAAACGGGAAGATTTAGGAATAGAAGGAAAGAAAAGAGAGAAAAATGGCAATACTCCAGCGGATGAGAAAGCAATTTGTGCCCCAGTGTGCGACAGTGGTATCCAGCATGCTGTACATTTAAAAGAAAGACTGGCAGAACACATTGTGTGCTTGCCAGATATAATCATCTTTAAAGGTCAGTCACATGCTAGATAACAACTGGGCCCCGTTTAAGCACGGCTTGTCTATTTCTGACGCATCTTCGTGACTGTGCCAGGTGGGATGTCATCCATGTGGCAGCCACTGGGCACCGCTCACCCCGTCATCCTTTAGCTCCCCTGACACCATCAACTGGCCTGCAGCTTCGCCACAATGCTGCAGTTCCGCGCTGAGATTTGTTTTCCCCAATTATCTCATGCACGACGGTCTTCAGATATTCCAGTCCAGAAAGAGAATAACCAAGCGCATTAAAAAGTTGCTATTTTAATGTGAGCAGCAGTAAATTAGACACGTCTTTCTGGCCTAGACTTTGGTTTCGCCTACCTGAAGGACAAAGAACAGGAGAAAGAATGTCCCTGTATGTTAATGAGGTAGCATTTGTAAAATGACCTCTGCGCTACCTACCATCTGTTAGAAATATCAGTGTCTTGGTTTCATATACGGGTATGAAGCTACCACACAGCACATAGTAATCTTTCTTAAGGTTAAGACAGAACATTGTAAATTATTTGGAAGCTATTGCACGGAATAATACTCAAGTGTTATGGTTTTGTCCGCTTTTTATAGAAGATAGACAATATCACAATGTGCAGTCAAAGAGCTCAATCCTTGTTTCTGCCAGTCACGTAACACTGGCATGAAGTAAACAGCACCTAGCACCACTCCAGGCTTCACAATGACATTTGTTTTATTGGAATTGCATTGCACTGTACGTTGTAAGTGTCTTACTGAGTCCAAACCATTTATCGTCATTTATTTCAGAACTAAAACACATTGTTCACCATCTCTAAATTACATACGACAACGTTGTTTCCTCTTGTCCTTCTGTATTGTACTGCATACGTAGGTTTTAAAGACAAATAGTCTTCTAAATGTACAGGCAAGAGTGGAAGGGCTTTGACAACTTCTACAATTTCACTCTAGTCACAACAGGATCCACCTTCCTGCTGGGCACCAACAGTTCCATGTTTGGCACAGAATTTAATGGGACCAGAAATGATCACAGGGACAGAAGGAGGAGGAAAGTCGGCGCGCGAATCATGCAGAGTATAAGAAACAGTGAGAATAATGAAAGAGTCGCAGAAAAGGGGCGCATAGTTAAAAAGGACAAGTCAAGAGTTTGACAGGCATAGGAAAGGAGCGTGCTGAGAAATAGCCGGATTAGAGCATGGGTAATTAGTCACGAAAGGAGAGAAAGATGAAAGAACTGGAACCTCAAAATTTCAAGTATAGAATTATACAGCTTACTGGACTAGTGTCTGAGAGACAGCCGAACCAATCTCAAATAGATACAAATGTTATTGGTATATTGTGTAAACCACTATCCTGCACTAGAGAAACCAAATATCGTGACACTTTCAGTTGCTGCCATGTTCAAAATGTTTTTTTGCATCGTGCAATATCATTCTGCCGGGAAACTGACATCACCATCCTGTTTTAGTCCGTTGTAAGCCCGGTGACCAATGCAAGAAACCATACAAGAAACAAGATAAGTGCATTTGCTGAGGCAGAGATAGATAAGGATGTAAGGAGAGATGTGTGTAGGGTAGGGAGGAGACATGCAGAAAAACTCAAATCTAGAAGGACAAAGAATGGAGGAAAAAAGAAGACGGGGGAGACAGGGATGAGAGGGAGAGTTGTACCCATGGGGAAGATGTAATTAAGCGATAAACTACTGCGTCAATACGTGTGTCAACTCACATAAAAGCCTGACGAAGGAAGGAAATGAGAATGGGTCAGCACTTGAAACATATGTAAACTTGCATCAAACTGTGAGGTCAGAAGAATGGAAGAGAGCAAGAAATCTGCAGAGGGGTAGAGTGAGATCCATGTTACTTCTTATTATGTGATTAAAGGAAAATGATGGAGACACATAAGTCGAGGGGACTGGGGGAGGAGGCTATTAAAAGGAACGGGAATGAGAGAGAAAACAACTGAATCAGACAGCTCTGGAAAATCAGGCCAAACGAGGGAGAGACAAGTGAGATAGGATAGACTAAGGGAAGCAAAAAGACAGGAGGAGGGACGCAAATAATCCAGAGGGGAGGAGAAAAAAAGTGATTGGCAGAAAGACAGATCAAGGAAAACAGTACAAGTGATCACACTAAATTGGGAAAGACAACCATTGAGATAGTAAACAGTCCCAAAGAAAAATAAAACCGAACAAAAATGGAGGAACGGGTAAATGAGCAAAAGGAATGCCACCAGCAGTAAGCAAGGAAACCAGGGCAGTATAGATGTTAGCTAGAAGATGAAATAATTGCTTTGTTGGTGCTCCCCATCTTTCCGTCTCTCCCACCCCATCTCCTGCTCTCTCTGCCAAACACCGTCTCCCATGCAGATGGGTGGGTGGAGGTGGGGTCAGCAAGAGAAGGAGAATGTGAAGAGGAAAGGGGGAAAAGATTCCACCGATCCTTTGTCCCTACGCTCTCACTCCCCCAGTAGTAATAATTACTCGTTTCTGTGTCACCAGCTTGAACAAAGCACCCTCTTGTCTGTTTCACCGTCTCCCTGCATCCGTGTGTGAACTTGCCTTTGCAGGAACCAAAATTAGCAACACTCGTTCTAGGTACGTTAGGTGACGAAGCACGGAGCAGGCAGTCTACAAATACCAGGGTAGCAACCCTTCCCAATAGTACAAAAGCAGCTGAATCAATCAGAATGCACTTTGTATTCATGAACATGCATCGTCTCAAGTGCACTGAGAATTTAGCCGAATATCATCTCGTGCGGATGAGGGAGCGCCGCAGCACGCGACAATAAGCATGTAAATGTGGCTACAAATGTGTGATCACTCTGTAGTAGCAAATCAATACATCAAAGATGCATGTACGCCCTACGTATATATATATTTCAGTGAGTTAACTTGCTTATTTCTGTTGCTGCCAGTGTGGCAAAAACAACTGCACAGGTGATTCACAATCTCATATAACAGAGGTAGGGAGATGGAGGTGAAAAGGGATGATATAGTGAGGGTGGAGAGGGAAACGGGGAGGAGAAGAAATATAAGATGAGGGCAAAATGAAGAGGTGGCAGGAAAAGGAAGAGGGGGGGTTATGTGGAGGGTAGGGCAGAGGTAGATAAAGGGAGAGTAGCAGCAGGAGTGACCTTGGATGCCAAATAATGGTACACTGATATAGCTGTGGCTAATAGAGATGTACTACAGTGACTGCAAGAAAGGGAGCGGCCGAGAGGTCAGGTAGAGTCCGGCGGGAGTTGCTGAAGGATTGGTGGTAAGCGGAGCTGATTGGCCGAGCTAATACAGAGGATGTATAAGACAGAGGGTTACAAAGAAGGAGAAGAGATGTGCAGAAAGCATAGACTCAATGAGGATGTAAGCCAAATAGTACCGCTGGAGGTTTATGGAACACACAATGAACAGGGCGAAGAATATTGAGAGATAGGATGAAGCGGCTGATCAGCGAAAAGAAAGGAAATCTGTTCACAAAAGATGGATGGAGGAAGAATAAGGAGTGTAGACTGTGTGCTGATCGAAACAGAGCTGAAAAGGAGGATGGAGGGAATAAAAGACAGGCTATTGAATGGTAGGATTAGAAAGATAACTCAAGGTGTATGTCTGTAGCGTATGGTCACAATAGAGAACCGGTTGAATAGTTGCTGTGTTCCAGTTTATCTATGTGTGGATGGAAAAAAAATTTAATTTAGTTGTTTTATGGTAATCCAAGTGTGTACAAAAATAAGAATGCAAGATGATTCATAATCAAATAACACAGTATAACAGGAGGCATACGTGAAAAATGGAATCAGCATAAGACTGTGTACGAGATGGTTTATTTTCCAGCACAGGATCCAATAGAGAATGCAACCGACTATATTAATCAAACGGAGACACCGAGCGCAGTGCATCAAAAAAAAACACAGAATGAAAACTGGAGAAACAGATGCACATCAACACCACAGTGATTCAGAGTCCTGCAAAACCTCTTTAAATACACCCTTTGTTGCAAAGAAGCAGCACAGCACAGGGATCCTCCATGTGATCTGTCAGCGATACACATTAAGGTCCTGGATGAACCAGTCCGACTGTCACATTTCTCCAGGCCCTTTATAAGCCCATAAAATGACCCGTGCTTCAGAAAAAGAGGCAGCACTAGCATTAGAACTTCTCTTATATTACCAGTGGGGAATCTGATACTACTGGACTTTGCACAGGTAATTTAGGACTGGAGACCATTTTAGGTCTTTGTTTCCTGAGATATGTGGTTTAAAGGCTTTGGTTTGATTTTAAAGTTTTACTTTAGACACATAAAAGTGCTTTATTTCCCAAATTATAAAATGAAAGTTCTTCCATTTAAAGATGAATGAGTCTGTTTAAACAGTTTGAGCCAACACCAGTATATCACAAAGGCAATTGACTTAACTCGTGTCACATATTGACTGACTGTAGTTTCGTTTTTAAGGCTATGATCGAACAGGACAATTTTCACATCTGTGTTTGCCCCTGAAAAGAGAGAGACGACTAATAACCTGGGATATGAGGTTACGGAAGTTGGCTGGTCACGAAAGTGTATTTATGTGTGGACACTGCATGAAGAGACGCTTTCACTCCTAGTACTGCACTACTGAGTCAAATAATGAGCCTTTGCCATGGTAACACACACACACACACACACACACACCTGGTCTCCAAGTTGCTCCAGCAAAGGAATGAGTTAATTGGCTAATTTGTGACAGTGTGGAAATGCAGTCCATACCATCCAAATGCCCACTGGATAACACTGATTTTAATGAGACTACCCTGTGTGTCCATTTGTATTATATTGGGACTTTGAAAGTCACAGAGTACATCCTAATTTCTTATGAAATCATACTTAGCTTCTGGTGTATTTCAATGCCAGCCCTTAATTTGCCAGTCGGTCCAAGGTGATTTGCAACAATGCAACACAATCTCAAACTATACGTACATCTTAAGCTTTAGGGACATTACATAAACAATTTAAAATAACTTAATTGCCTTCTTGTTCTCTTCTTTTTGAATGCATAATAAGCAGGATAAGGTGAAGGGCCTCGTACAACAGTGGCTCCCCCAGTGTCTGAGTCACACAGGATGGCATTTCTAAGATCCAGATCAAGTGTGAAAGGAGCTGCACTGGTTAGCGACAGAAAAGACAAACAGTTTCTCTGATGCAACGTGAAAAGGGAGAGAAAGAGGGGGAACTAGAACAGCAACAGCAGAGACAAAATACACAAACGCGCACTTGCCCACACAAGAGAGGGTTGGATATCGGAGGGCAAAGCCATACCCATTAGCAACAGACACTTCAGCTGTGCTACAGTCTCCCACACACAAACACTTTATTCTACTCTGTCACATACACCAACCAGCTGACACAAAAGACGCTCTGTCT
This sequence comes from Microctenopoma stevenorrisi, assembly GCA_032270685.1. Classification (NCBI taxonomy): domain Eukaryota; kingdom Metazoa; phylum Chordata; class Actinopteri; order Anabantiformes; family Anabantidae; genus Microctenopoma; species Microctenopoma stevenorrisi. The sequence goes on from JAUMTR010000010.1 coordinate 10,210,915, forward strand.
TGTATGAAGACAAACAAGCCACACACCTTATTTAAAACCTGTGCCCCACTGGTCTCATTACTACCTCTCCTCGTGGATTTTCCTCCTTCAGTCACTTGATTGCTCAGCTCTCCCCCGTTTGTTCCGTCCGCTGTTCAAACACTCAAAATGAGGACACATTCTAAGCACTTCTCTCGTTATCCCACGCAAGCACTCATTTATTACAGACTCGCACGCAGAAAAACATCATCAGTCGACAGACAAAACAGCCTGACTTGTAACGACAATGCAGCATGTTTGCTACATTCCTTTAATAAAAGCCACAAAATGTCTTTTCTTTACTGCAATGCTACCTCTGACCATTCTATTTAAAATGGCCTCCTTTTCCCTAAATGTGAGGTAGCACAAAATGACTCGACTACTCTGCATGTATTTAAGAACAAGCATGCACACATGCGCACACACCCCTGCACTGCAAACAAGCAGAGTTCTCTTCATGTTCCTAGGGCACGCTCTCCATCAATAGCTTAATTTTCCCTACCACAGTATCCACTCCTGCACTGTTTCTAGCCATCTTGTCAAACCTCCTGTCCTGTGCTACCTATAACATTCAACTGTGTCTTGCCTGTCCCACAATACTCTGATTATTTCAAGCTTTAATGGAATGTACATGTCACATTTCCTGTCCACAGCACGTTTGTATATTTAACCGACATTCTTTGCATCTTTTCAGAATTCTACCATCAAACAGTGACCGATTCCTGTTGAAGAACCTGGTTTCTGGTGTGGACTATAACCTGTGTGTGTTGGCCATCTTTGACGATACTATCACAGCATTAGCAGCAACAAAAGTACTCGGCTGCACAACCTTTTCCACCAAGGATGTTTACCCAGCATGCCGTTCACTCCAGGCCCACTTCCTCGGCGGAACACTCACCATATTGGTTGGCGGCGTTGTTGTGGTCACTCTACTGGTTTTTACTGTAGCGCTCATGGTTCGGCACCGTGTTTGCCACCACAGTGACCACCTAATATGTCACAATGGCAACACTGAGGCAGGAGGCAGCACTTGCTTTCAGGGCGGAGGTGTAGGGAGCAGTGACAAAGGGGGAAACGGTAGCTACCAATCAAATGGTTCTGGGGACATGATGATGGTGGTCCTGCCCAATGGTTTGCTTTCCAAAAGAGGAGGGGACAAAGACAAAGAGAAAGACAAGGACAAGGAGAAGGAGAAGGAAGCAGCAGAATCTGTTTCATCTCTGCCCCCAAAACTCCCTCCAAAGCCCAGGCCTAAGCCTAAAGTTAGCCTGGAGCAGTTTCTGTCAGCTGGTGGGGTAGTTTCTACGACAACAGGAAAAGGGGGTGAGATGGCATTGGTGGTGAGGCAACGGAAGCTTGAGAAAGCGCCACCATACACCCCTGAAAGTGACAGAACTCCCCTCTACTACTCCCCTTCCCCACCATCCACCCTGCCCCGCCAGTCATGCTCCAGGGACCGCCCAAAACCTCGTCTGGAGAGAGAACTGACCAATCGTGCCAGTATCTCTCTGGCTGCACCCCTGAGAGACTCAGAGCTGTTGGACTGGAGAATCACTCCCCGAGGCAGGGACAAATGGAACTCCTCACAGGCCTATCAGAGCCCTCTATCACCTCTAAGTCCTGCCTGTGGGGCAGTTAGCAAACGGCGGCACTCGCTTGACATGGGTTCCTCTGTTGCCCTTGCAACTGATGCTGCAGCCACTGTAGCCAAACGCTACGGTGCAGTCAGTTATGCCAAGCGGCTGAGTGTGATCTGGACAAGGCGAAGCCAGTCACTTCATGGAATGCTGGTGCAGTGCGCCTCCACGACAAGCACATCGTCAACAACCAGCGATGAGGGTGAAAGTGGTGGGGGGTTTGGAGCACGCTGCGAGTTCCAGCGTGGATTCATCCATGCGTATAATACAACCAACTCCAACTCTAACCTTGGAATCACTACTGGGAAAGCCAGTAGTCTAAAAGACAAGGGCAGAGAAAAGGGCAAGGACGGAAGGAGTGGTGAAGAACTGGAGGAAAGTGTTGTGTAGGGTTACTAGAGCAGAGTAAAAAAAAGCAGAGGGATAAAGGGTTCTGTAAAAGGGCAGTTTGAATAGGATCTTGATTTGAGGAGGACTAAGAGGTGGAGTCATGACAGAAATGTATTGAGTAGTAAAAGAAAGAATTGATTGTAGATGGGGAAGCAGAAGTTGTGGGTTACGAAGGAAGGAGAAGGGTTTAAGAGTCTCACAGAAATAAGTCAAGAGTGTACCAGCAAGAGAGGACATATTTTTGCAAGGCTCTATAGCTGGTTTAAAAAGAAATAGTTGTGAGTGGGGTGACATGAAGAAATGATGGCACAGGGAAAACTCGTCACAGATCAAGAGATTGGTAGAAACCGACTAATACAAAACAAAATATAGTAACAAAAACAAAGAGAGGCTGCTCTGACAACGTAAGTACTACATAAGTCACAAAAAGAGAGAGAGCTGAATCAGAACGAGGAAAAATGGAGCAAAAGAACAAAGGTTATACAGCAGAGACAGAGATGGTGTGAGCTCACCGTGAGTCTCCGTAAAGCCTAAACGCTAATAGTACCACACTCCTACTAACATTTCAACTCTCCAGGTCCCCAGCCCCCACAACACCAGGGGGTTTACACTGGATCAAACAACAACATAGCCGGTAATACTAGAGAAATACACAGACACAAATGCAATCGTGAAAAGATTTGGATTACATCATCCCGCTTGTTTGGTAGTTGTTTTTATTTTCTTTTGACTCCAACACTGACAGCCACTGAAACTCTTTCTCTAAAACATAATGAATGTGACTTTTGTGTGTCCTCTGTGGCTGGACAATGATTTTTGGCTTGCTGTGCCTACGGATTATGGGAGCATAAATACAGAGCTGGGTACATTGGACATGATCGATCGATACTGGATGGAAAGAGCAAGTGGAGCAGAGACATTATTAAAAGAAATACATTGGGATTGCAATGGAGTCGATATGGATTACAAAAAGCCACATGGGTGTCTGATGGAACATGTGTGCAGGTGTGCGTTTTTAAAAGACACAATTAAATTGGATGCCAGATGATAATGGACCAAACTAATTGATGAGGTTGATTTATGCAAACGTGTGCATGGATTAATGCATCAGGTTGTGTGTGCAGATGTGGCTGAAAGAGTTGGGATCTCTAATAAGTTGAAACTAACAAAAGTAACAAAGTCTTCTACTATTTGATGGGATTGAAATAAGGACCCATAACGGGCCACTTTGGAACACTTGATCCATTCTTGGTAAATCTCCATATAGAAGGCCTACGACGGATGCAGGAACATAAACCCATAGCCGAGTCTCTCCCTCTTTCCAGTAAGGATGACCATTTGAAAACTTGTGAGGGAGCCAACATTTGTAGCCATGTCTGTCTGTGTGCCTCCGTGTGTATCTGTGTGCACACATGTTTATGAATGTTTGTGAATGGCAATCCAGACTCCATTATTTAAAAAAAGGTTTGGGGCTTTCTGGACATGCTGTAAAAGAAATAAACCCAACATTTAAGAAGGAACTAAAGTGTAGTAGAAATGAAATATTTAAAGACATTTTCACCATGGCCAGAGTCATTTAAGTATTTCCAGTAATGTAGCATGGTCAGAAAGCTTCGTTTTCAAATGGAATCAACATTTCAAATTTATTTTCCTCTTACTTCAGACTCTTTTGTGCCACGTAAATTTACTTTAAAATCAGACATTGTTTTAAAAAGAATAAAACGAAAGGACCAATATGAAAACCACTAAAAACAAACTCTTCAATTGAAGAGGGACCACTGATCCACTGGCACAGAGCACAAAGACTTTTAAAAACTGTTTTTTAAAGACAAAAAAAATAATCAAGAGAAAACTTGAAAGTACATATATATATAGTATATATATATATATATATATATATATAAAATAATGTTACTTGTCACACCATGTATTTTTGTTTTTCAAAGTTTTCTGGAAAATGGCGTTAGGATCAAACACAATACAACGTGTGATTTTTTGTTTTAGAAAACAAAACGTGGATTATAACAAGATCAAAACAGACACTGAGAAAGGACACACACACACAAACAAATGCCTATAAACAGAACCAATTATGTTGATAATTGATGTTTCCTTTCTGTTTTTATTTCATTTTGCCAAAGTCTATTGTTCTCTGAACTTGATATAAATAATAAAAACTACATGTATGGAAGAAAGACAAGGTCATTAACACAAACGAGTAAGCACTGCGTCATGATTGTGTGTGTTTAAATCTGGCAGAGACAGATTAATGAAAAATGCTAACTCCTTCATTTTGTTCAACTTTGGGGAGAGTAGTGAAGATAATTGAGTCTTGTGGTTGGAGCACAAAAAACTTTGTGTACTTGTCATTGGAGTTAGATAAGAAGGTAAGTAACTCATTCTTAAGGCAATTAAAAACAGCCTGCTACACAGGAAAGATGGTACGAGAGAACCTATACAATACAGTAAAGCAAACTTCAGGAAGACAGATCAAGAGTTTCAGGAACAGATGGAAGATAAGAGTGCAAGAAAAAAACAACCTACCAGAACAGATTTGATACAACACACAGAATAGAAAACAGAGCTGACGTGACAACAAAAAGAACAGGAACTAAAAGCTACGAGACTAATGGATCATTCTGACGCTTTGTTATTTTCAGCCATTTCTACTGGTTTCAGACAGACGGATGAAACGTTACAAGACCGCTACCTCCCAGACAGTTAAACACCAATTCAGTAGCAAGGTAACAACATCTATAACCAGAAATAGTTCATAAACTGAGCAGAGAAAAATACAACAGTAAAGTGACAAACATAGACTTATTTATTATTGTTCTTTATCTGGGTTAAAATGGCAACAGACAAAGCAAACGAGTTCCAACGTCTGTGTCCTGAGCCGTGGTTTCTAGTTGTTCCTGGGGGATAGCGAGACTAAAAAAAGGACATAATCCCACAAATGTGTTGTGTTTCTGCCTCCCAAGCCAATGTATGCAGCCAGAATATCACCGGAGGGAGGTGGCGTGGGATGCAGCAACCAAAACAGTAGCAGCTGATGGCTGCAGCATTCAGCAGGGTGTTAACGGTAAAAAGCAGCAACCCTTAAACACTACAGAGAGCTCCAGTTAAAGTTTACGTTTTTTATATCCCCTAATCTCACTCGGTTCTTACGTTCTCTCATTTGCTGCTTGTTTTGATTTTCCATTAAGCTGTTTGCAGACACTTCAAAATAAGTGTTGGCAAGTGAGAGAAATGGAAGAATGCTGACGTACCAAAAGGTGGACAAACAGATGATGATGAGCCAGGGAAGCGGAGAGAGATGAGGGAAGCTACCGAAATATGTGAGCACGACCATGTGCTCATGCAGTGTGTGTCGGTGTTAATGTTGTCATGCAAGCACACATTGTTATTACCAGATAAATGGTCATTTAATCACGGCAGGATCAAGTGTCGTGTGTGTGTGTGCTTTCCTCTCCATGCGCTTATACGTAATGGACAAAAACAACATGGCACATAATAGCCTGCCCCCACTCCCGCCCCCACCCCCACCCCCACCCTCTGCTTTCTTTGCCAGAGGCAAAACCCTGGCCCCATTTGACTAATTAAAAATTGCTGAGTAACATGCAAACACAAATGCAAAGCTTTTAACACGCGCACACACACACACACACACACACAAATATCATCATAAGACAGCTTTGTGATAGACCTGCTAGACTTAAGTATTGTGTGTGTGTGTGTGTGTGTGTGTGTGTGTGTGTGTGTGTGTGTGTGTGTGTGTGTGTGTGTGTGTGTGTGTG
>JAUMTR010000010.1:10218912-10228965 GCA_032270685.1 Microctenopoma stevenorrisi
AGATAAATGTTCATTTAATCACGTGAGTATCTAGTGTCGTGTGTGTGTGTGTGTGTGTGTGTGTGTGTGTGTGTGTGTGTGTGTGTGCGTGCGCGGGCCGTGCTTGCCTGCAGCCAAACTTCCTCTGACATTTGAGGTTATGATGAAGATGCAAAGCGTTTCCCTGCAGTGTGCTGAGCAGCTGCAGATTCAGTATGGATCAGTTGGACCAGTACTGTAACACTGAACTATGCCTTGGTAGAAACAGCACAGAGATCTTTAATCATAGTGACATTCCATCCCAACATTAGTGAGTGTTAGCGTGCTAACAATCATCCCTACTTTGCTACTTTCATACATGTTGTTCTAACCTAAATTATTTTGGCTTCAGATGATGAGTTAATCAATCAAAGCAAAACTTTCCAGCACGCACTGTTTGAGAGTCAAATCTCTCCACAGACTCTTCTTCATTTGCTTAATTAATGAATTGAATTTCTTTCAAAATCCATGAGCAATAGAAGACAATGAAATTTAAATGTCAAGCTGAGAGAAAATGAATATAGAAATTATACCTTTGCTTTGATGTTCACGTCTTTCAAAATGAGTATGAAAATGTCGTCAGTCTTCGTTATTTGCATATTTGACGCTGTATGTGTGTGGAACAAACGCAAAACATTTTGACATTTTTATGTTCAGTATTACAGTATTTGCAACATTCATTTGCATGAACCTTTAACAGATCATCATTATGTTAATAGGAAACAATCTGGTTGCAAAGACCATTTATACAACAGTGTGTTTGCATTTTCACTTGATTAACCAGGTTCCAAAATGAGCAAATGAACATAGGATCTATTCACCTTTTTGAGTGGATGCAAAAATGTTTGAGCGTAATTGTTTTTTATGTTTGCAATTACGGTTAACAAGCCCAGAGGAAATGATGCTTGAATGATGACTACAAATTGTCAGGACAGCTAATGGCGATGGCTGACGGCTCCACAGTGCTCCAGATGAGCACAGGAACGTACGTGCGCGCACACACACAGTGTGAAATACTACTTGAACTGCTCATGACAAACAGGAAGCTGTTGTAAAGTTAAGGTTTCCTGAAAACATGCTGAATGTTGACGGACGACAACAATCTGAGCTATAGTGTTTATTTCTGCTACAGCAGCAGAGTTTGCTGATGCCACGCAGCACAGAGCACCTTTAAATGACCGAGGATGAAGAGAAGAAAAGGTAAAGAAAAGATTCAAAGGAGGAGGAGCATCGCACCAAAGAGAGAGGTGCAAAAATGACGGAAGGCGTCCTGCATCATTTCCTCGCTCAACGAGCCTCTGCAATCTTTAATTTACCCTTCCATTTAACTTGCTCTGCCTTCACCTCCACTGACTCCATCCTTTGTTTACTGCATTTATTCACTCCTAATCTCCAGCTCCGTCCGACCCGCCCGCTTGCGTCCCTCGCCGCTTGCCCAGGTCGCTCACTCATTTCATCCTCTGTTCCCGACTTTAAGAACATATTTTTCTTCTTGCCTCTGTGGCAGCCTCCCTGGAAGAATATTAACCTCCGTCCCTCCCTGCGAGTCCTTCCGTCCCTTCAGCTTCTTTTTTCCTCTGTAATTTTAATGTGCCTCTTACTGTCACTCCCACTTTCCACTACCGTATCACTGCCGCCGTACTCGCACACTTTATATATTAAAATTCCTCTCTACTTCCATTACTGCACTCATATATTCTGGCATTTCATTTCTGCCCCTATGTCCTTGTCCAATTGTATTATTTTTCTTCATTTTCTCCTCCATTCCCTCTTCTTATTTGCATCTAGAAACTCAGCTTTCATTTACAGCTCTCCAGTCTAACTTAATGTATTTACACGAGTATGTGAAGGCAATGGTAAATGTGAGACGGCAACAACGAAATGCACTATAAAGCATCTGAAAGCGAGACAACTGATTGTAACGTGAAGACCTTCAGAAGCTTAGGTACAGCTCTCCCTTCATTCTACCATTCAGCAGCGCTCTCCTTCACTCCTGCCCTGCGTCTTCATTTGTCTTTCAGCTACTTATCACTCAAATGATGAGTAATAAATGAATTAAAGACACCTCCCTTCCTTTCCACCGTCTCAGTGACGAACATTCCTTCGTTTCGCCTCTGGCTCTTTCCGTGTCAAACCTTCTAAAGTTCTCCTACTCGTGGTTTCTTTGACCACTTGAAATGTGGTTATTGGGGAACAAACAACATTTTTGTCCTATTACTGAGAAAACCTAATTGTCAAGAAAAGTTCGCAGACTTTCACTGGAGCCTCTCCTCCAGCGCGCCCTGCTACAATCGGAGTTCTTCTACCTGAGCTTTTGAGCGACTCAAGGAACAGGACCCTCGAGCATGGCATTGTCCGGAAATTATTTTACAAACCGAGTTACACAAGGTGATGCATTTTTCACACGGCTGAATAGACTGGCTCAGAGGGAACGCTGGTCCACCACTCAGAGTACACGTTAATTGTATTTGGTAGAATGAAAAACTGTGAGCCTCAGTCATGCGAGAGACGTACTGACAGAAGCTTTCTAATTTGTCACCGCTAAATCCAGCACACGACATTGAATGTGAAGCTACATTAATACGTTTCTTATAAAGTTATCAGTATTCACTCTCTTATTCACATGAGTGCCACTTTCAACCTGTCTCCATCCTGCTGTTTATCCTATTTCTGTCTCCTTCTCTTGTTCACTGCTGCACACTGCACTTCATTTGTGGGAGCGCATCACTTGACTGACAGAAGCAGCTTGAGCAGCTTTCGTTCTCTGCTTCTCCATAAGGTGATTGCTGCTCATCCCTCTCCGTCACTCATGTTCTGTTTCTCTTACCCACTTCCTTCCCGACATCCCTCTTCTCGCCATTTCCCTTCCGTTTCCAACTACACCGCAGGGCCTCTCCCGCTCGTCATTATCTCAACATTCCTCCCACGGCCCATGTCTCTGCCACTTTTCCTCAGGAACAACGATTGAAACGGGTGCTCTCTGCACACTCTCTGATCTTTTACTCCCCATTCTCTCTTTTTGTCCTTCGTGTGGTGATGCTCCCACCTACTCATCATCCCCTGCTACCCTCAGAGAGGAGCGAGATCTTGTAACTTTTCTCATCTTGACAGGTTCCATGGTTGTCTTGTCGGGGCGTGTGAAAGCAGGAGAGTTTGGTGTGTGCACACCGTCAGGAGAGAGCAGCAGAGAAAGAATAGGATGCAGTGGCGTGCTGTCTTTTAGGGTTGCTGGAGAGCAAGCAACAGGGAGTGAGACTTCGCCCTTGACCTTACTGTTGATAATTACAACTAGGAATCAAACTGAGACAAATCTCCCACCCAGCAGCCCAGGTTGCACAAATCACATCGTCTGGAGTGAATCTAGTTGGTAGCCCACTCAGGGTAAGAAACTGCTCTGCAGCATTTGATCGTTTAAGATCAGCTTCTTTAGCCAGATATTAGTTTAACCTTGTTCCTTATCTACCCTAAAGTTCCCCAAGGCTAAAACAGTTCAGGGGCTTATTTACATAAAAGATAATCCCATATACATATGTTAATATGCTAGTACGCATTTCAGACATTGCTGTGTTTGTAGTATCAAATACACAACTCTTTACTTCCTAAATCTACTGAAAGTTTAAATAGCTGGGAAAGAAAAAAAAGTCGAGTGCATCTGTGGCTGGAGGGTCAGTTTGTTACCCAAATAGACATGTGTCTATCATGATGCTTGTGGCTGCTGCGTACACGAGATGGTTTATAAATCTAATAATTATTATTATATAGAATAAGATCTACATTTAAATGGGTTAAAACTATACTATTATTTTAACAATTAGTTTAGCTACATACATCATACAAATACATCTTCATTAAGTGCACGTGCAGTGTGTGCAGAAATAAAACTCTACTATCTTAAAACAATACAAAACCTGAAGCCTCCTCATACAGCACAGAACACAAACTCAAATATCGGCTTTAACTCCAGCCTCAGAATCTAAAGTCTCCAAAACAAATGTCTGATGATGCGGAACAGAACATCAGTTTGCTAAAAACAATGTTTAGATCATGTTTTGTTGTAGAGAAAAGGCCAGAAGCCTCCAGCTATTTATTTCTTTGGGCAAATAAATAATGAATCATTTAGTCTTTGTGCTTCCCTGCTTATTGTGTACAGACTGGCTTGCCTGTGATAAAAGAACAAATAAATAAATCAATCAACCAAAGCTAAAATCAGCTCAGGCACACAGGAGTTTGGTCAGTGACCTGCAGGAATAATTACTGATTAGCCCAGTGCATTACGCGTGGTTCAACAAAAAAGTGAAGTGTAATCACTCCATCTATTGCCCTACTGTTTGTCGTTGCATTTAGAAGACACAAAGATAATGATATATTTGTTCTGTAACAGATGTCACAGCTTGCTCCAATCTGTGGAACGTGTTACAGAGCTCTTCCTGAAAACACAACGTGTCAGTTCCTGTGGTGCAGAGAGAAGATGCTCACACTTCCCGTTAGGTATTTTATTGCTAACTTTAGCACCGGAGATGAAATTTGATTTTTGACTGACGTTCATCGTGAAACCTATCTTGGCCCTTTTTGATGACGATGCATAAATACATATATCTGTCCCTAAAGAACAGGCGAGAAACAGACCTTCATGTGATCCCACTGGCTCCATTGTTATTAAAAGGCTGCAACACTGCCTGTGCCACCAACACACGCCAGTCGACTTACAGCTCCCACTTGTCAGTAAGCATGAAGCCTTTACCTCACAATAACTTAAACAAGAAAACTCCAGCATGTCACTTGGCTGCTGCTCAACTGCAAGTAATCCCATAATTAACAGTGCAGTGCAAACATTTCAGTAGACTGTGGTTCATTTAACATCTGCAGGGTGTTTCATTCTACAAAGGACATCAACGAGGTCCACACACACACACACACACACTTTACCTTTGTAACCTTGCAAGCGCTGCTTCACGCCCACAAGCCCATTGACCCTGTCCCTTCTGTGTACTTGGGGTTTGCTCTTGCTGGATTTGAACACAGGCATTTCTGAGTCTTACTGAATAGATTACACCTTCCAGCCACACACGGCTACTCCAATGCGTTGGGTGGGTGTGAACTCAGAGAAAACACACACACACACACACACACACACACACACACACAAAGATAATGTAGATGCTGAGAAACTGAAGCAGAAGGGCAAGAGACAAATGAATAAAAGGAAAAAATATATGTCTGGAAAGCAGGCTGTACACAACCCAAATATCTCTGCTCAGCCTTTTCATTACAGACCACCACTATGCTGGGACCCTCATTATTCAGTCAGTCTAACGTCCTGACTGAACTGAAGAGAGTCTCAGAGGAACAGAGAGAAAATTGTTAGTGAGGACCTTTAAACTGTGTCTACAATAGCTTACATCCTACACGCACTCTGCAGGTTCCTTCGGTTGTATCATCTAAATGAACCTGACTTTTGGACGTGAAAAAACAACAATGAAAACAATCATTTTACGAGGAAATTATAGTCATTTGTCAGCTTTAAAACATAGGTTTTTCGACCATGTTTAAACTATCAACTGAATCTTTCCAACTCTATATATAGATATACTGCATTATAACATTCAGTACCACTGAGGACTGTATTAATCTTTTCATTGTTTGTTCATCACGCTCACATTACAAACACACAACTGCATTGGTACACGCCACAATGCTCTAAACACACTTTGCACCACGTGAAAGCATTTGGCTCTGGTGTGATAAGAACTAACTTTAACATAAACTGGAATCTAGAGAAGTGCAGAAAGCCACAGCACGGTCTGATAAGAGCTCTGGACAGCTTAACGGATGATGCTGCGTCACGCAGCCAAAGCAAAACACGCTGCCAAATGTCAAGAAGCCAGTCGTTAAAGACATACGCAGGTTAAGATCTTATTCAATTAAACCGAATCCACTTGCCTCACAGTTGGAGGCAAGTTGGATATGTGAAAATGAAACATGTCATTCACAGAGTTTATAGATCAAGGTCCCAAGTTTTAGGGATAAATTGTTTATTCTGTAAATGTCTACATGGCAGAGAAAGAAAATATCAGGATGAGGTACAGGAGCAGACTGAACAAAGCAGAGCATGCGATCACTACACACGTCTCGTCTTCATCGCCACCGCCGCAGCACCTTCTTTTATAAAGCTTACTGCGTTCTTCAAATTAGACCATTCTCCTCATCCCCACACAAACACCCGCTCCTGCACACACGCGGGCACAGAGACGTGGAAACACACACCTTATTACCTAAATAATCAAATCTGGATTCTCTAAACAATCTTCCCTGGCTGTGCTATTGATCTGAGCGCCGACCACGCATCCTCTCAGCCCGCTGCCTTTCACCGAGCCCCTTCCCCTCATTCAAATTTCTTCAATTGCATGAGCCGCAGCACAGACTGCCAATCTTATCACAGGAAAAAAGCACAGTTAAGAAGATGCCATTCTGCCTTTGGAGAGGCACAAGCATCAGAACTTTTTCACTTTGTCTTCAAGCGTGTCGTCAGATGTCGACACACAACAAACAGTTATTCCACGTTTTAATGTCTGCAGTGAGAAGTAGCGGAGAGCGGGAGCCTGCGCTTGATTCGGTTTTAATTGACAATTAATGAATCTAGACATTAGCTGATCCACACACCTGGCTAAGGGCAAGCTATAATTAAACTCATTAGAATGAGAAAAGAAACTTTTGTTCCCAATCAGTCATTAAAGCAGCCAACACACAAGGCAAAGTCATTCCTCTTTCTCTGCAGCCCTCCCTCTCTCTCTGCCTCTCTCTCCAGCATTTTAAGTGCTTTACCAACCCCCTTAATAGCGCTCTTTGCATTGCTTTTCTCCATATGTGGGACTTTCCGTTTCTTTGGATTTTGACCCGCAGCCTCCAGAAGTAAACAAGTTCAAACCTACAACGGTTGGTGAGGTTTCAGGCACCGTCTCTCACCGTGTTTTAAAGAGTTGTCTGTCAGTCAGAGTCCTGCTCAGGGAGTCCACACGTGAAATTTTATGAACTATTAAACTTGTCTATGCTAAACCCAATCAAGAGATGAATCATTTTTTTATAAATGTGATGGTTATTCAGTGGGAGCTGGTAAACATCTCAGCAGCACCATGGTATTTTGGTTAAAGCGTTTTGCTGGGCGACAGAGCCACTCAGACCGAGCAGCAGTAACACACCATTCACTTCCTCCATCACAAACATTTCTACATTTTATAAAGCAGAGGTAGGAGGGAGACTTGGGGGGAAAAAAGAAGTTAGGAGCAAATTAGAGTGAGCTGAGGCAGGAGACGAGGACACAGACTATGATTCAGTGCACAGAAGGTGATTTGAGGGACTTTTTGAAGCAATAAGCGTTTAGCTTTGACTGAGGACTGCCTTTCTTAGCAGCAAAGTCATTCCACTTTTTGCCTTTTTTATGGTGATTCTTTGCCGCCCACAGGCTTTCAGTGGGTAAAACCCCCTGAAATTCCTAATTGTAAATAATCCCATGCCAAATTGTGTGCTGCAGTGTCACATTTCCTTTAACATAGCTGCTTCCTGAAGCCCTGAAGGAAGAACTTTTCTGCAAATACATTCTTTGATCAAGGAGCTGCTGCGTGAGCTGCAGACTATGCTCATTTTCTCGACTTAAAAACAGCCCATTTGCACAGCTTGCAACATAAAGCCAGAGAAGATACCCTGTGTACTGTGGGATGCGTAGCTGTAGATAGTGGTTTTTGCTGTTTTTGGAGACCCTGTGACTGCAACATTCTCTACTTGTGTGCAAGTAGTATTAAAATTACACTGAGCTTTGTTGTGACAGAACTTGTTGTACTTTCTGAAATGTGCAATTCGTCCCTAGCACCAAATTTCCCATATTCTTTGCATGAGCGCTCCCTTCGTCCAGCAGAATGTTAGACCAACTAAGTATAAAGCCTAAAGGAGATGCTGCGACACTTTCTTTTCATGGCCTCCTTGAGTCGACATCGATCTATTAGAAGTCTAGACCTGGTGATGAAATGCCACTGTTAAAGGCTTTGTCCAAGACAGCTGTAAACATGTCAGCTCTGCTGGCCTCCTGGCTCTGTGGGGCCTCAGTGAGCTCTGTAAATGTCTCAATTCCAGGGCTGTTATGGTCAGGGCAGCTTCTGCAGCAAACAGGAACATTACACACTGCTTTGTTCTTTTACGTTTATGGACAATTAGATTATCTTGTACAGGACTGGTTTGCCTTATGATTATAACTCACTGTGTATATGCTTATAAAGGCATTTGTGCTGTAATTTGGAAGAGGGGTCGTCGCGATGTGGCACTGAGCCGAGCACTTAGTGCCGTCGGGAGTGCAAGGACGAACGGCAGCGAGGCCACGTGAAAGAGAAAGGGGTTGTGGGTGAAGAGGTGAGCGAGAGATTTTACACTACGCCCTGACGAACCGTGCTGAACAGTTAGCAAAGTCTAAAGAGCAAAACCGACACTTCCAGACCAGCGTGTGGAGGTTTGTAATAGAATTTTATATTAAGGGGAGCACAGTGAATGCAGATACACCCGCGGCTCAGTGTGAAAAAGAAAAGACTGTCGGTGCTACTGGGCGGCCAGATGTTGCAACTGAAACGAGCAGATCCAGCTGTCAAATAACCAGCATGTATGATGGCATTAAAAACAAAACCAAACCAAAAGAAGCTCTAACACATAACACTGCATTTACCGCCACCGTCAAAGTGAGCTGTTCAGAATACATTTTAAACCGTGTGTGGGTGTGGCTTGCTTAAACGCTGGACAGGTGGAGAGAGACTTCATCATCTCTGGTCATTCAGATATACCTGAGAACAGGACAGTGAGACAACACTCAACGCTCCTGACTGAACATGACACTGTGCGCCACATGTTCACCAGGCCGCTGGAAATATGACTGCCAGCATAGGATCTCCATATTCCTGTTCGGATTAAAAGAGAAATCCTGTTTACAACCATTTGAAATGTTCCTCCGTTCTCTAGAAAGCTCTTAATTAAAGGACCAACGTCTTAAAACCCCAGTGCTCAGGATTGTTGCATCAGTTATTAGGGTTGATCAGCTCCATCTGTTTATTCCCAATTAACAAGCTTCCAGCATAATTTAAGACACCGGGATGAGGACGTCAGTGTCTGAAAGAACACTGTGCTTTGTGTTGGTGGTGTGTGTAGGCACTCTGCGTTCATGTTTGTGGCTGTGTAATGGATGATTAAGGCCTAAAACCTTCTTGAGCGCGCGCGTGCGAGCCAGTAGCATCAATTAATCAGTGTGTGTACCAACCCTTAATTAAAAACTCCCACTTGTGCCTGGACGCTGCCCTGCGTGCATGTGCATGCGGGAGTGGGCATTTGTATGCGCGTCACTTGTGCCGAATCTCAATATTCATGACTATGCATGGGAACTTTTTACAACACGACTTCTCATACTACGAGCTACGTTTAACTCCGGTACATTTCTACTGTTTTTTCCAGCCATTTCTTCGCATGTTCTACTTCCCAGAAAGTGACAGCCTAGGCCACAACCTAATTAATGCACAATTAACATGCGTTCTGGCTTCTATGTCAAAAAATCTTCCAGGGTAGCTAATTTTTCCTGACTGCACCTGAGGCCAGCGCCATCTCCTGCATGTTGAACGGCCATTAAAGCTTCTCAATTTATAAGTGCATTAATGTTCAATCAAAGTGTGCTTCAAGGCAACATGCTGAAGATGATTACCAGGAGCAACCACATGCTCTGTCTGCATGTTAAGTGCGTTCAGCTTTCATATCTATGCAGGCTGTGTGTTGGATGCTCCGCTGCCTACTCTCAATCCAAACCTTTAATTGCTCTCTTTGCTTTTCATTTGTACCTACACTTTTTTTCATCCATCCATCCATCCATCCATTATCTTCCGCTTGGTCCAGGATCGGGTCGCGGGGGCAGTAGCCTAAGTAGGGAAACCCAGACCTGCCTATCCCCGGCCACCTCCTCCAGCTCACCTGGGGGGACCCCAAGGCCTTCCCAAGCCAGCCGGGAGATGTAATCCC
>JAUMTR010000010.1:10229065-10257887 GCA_032270685.1 Microctenopoma stevenorrisi
AGAGCCCAGACTGTGCGTAGAGGTGAGCCCGACTATATCTAGTCGGTATCTCTCAACCTCCCGCACCAGCTCAGGCTCCTTCCCCATCAGAGAGGTGACATTCCATGTCCCGAGAGCCAGTTTCGGCAACAGAGGGTCGGAACGCCAGGGCTCCCGTCCTCGGCCACCACCCATAACCTACACTTTTTCATTTTGCTGCAACGTGCCTTTTCTTACTCAGCCACGACTTTGCCAGCCATTCAAAGTGTAATTTTGGAAAGCTACCCACCAGCCGGGGTAATCACTAATTTTACGCCTACATCGTCGCAGCTATACAGTAGCCAGTGACATTTCTGTTTCTCTGCTTAAATAAACTGAGGTCGCACACTGCTTATAAGTGAAGGTAGGTTAACTTCAGCTGACCCAGGCGGCGTGCCCGTGTCCTTCTCGCACTTACCCAACTAATCAGATTTCACACCTTCAGCAAGGTCATCACCTTCTCTTCAGCCCTTCCCTTCCCTTCTGTGTTCCCAACTCTCCCTCTGATCACAAATTAATATTCAAACAGCCGCCCGGGCCACTGCAGGGGAGCCGAGTCCGTGTGTGATTTGCTTTACACGCATGCTGCTAAACCTAAGCTGAGAGTCTCTTCCATAGGAGTGAATGTAAAGAGAAAAAAGAAGACAGGAATAAATATGAGGAAGAGAGCGAACCAACAGAAAGGAATAGAAGACACACACACACACTCTGTGTAGAAAGAGAAGTGATTTTCATCGTTTCCCTACTCAGTGAAGTGTCACTTTGATTTACTGATAAGTAAATCTACTATTCTTAACCCGTCTATCTTTGGCTGACTTAATTGAAAAGGCAATTGGTTTGGTCAGCATATCATCTGTGGCTAGAGGAGGAAACAAATACCTTTCCCAAATCCACAAAACTGACGAATCAGCCGAATCGGGAAGCAGCAGCACAGTTCATAGCATGTTGACTTCTGCCCTGAGGTGAAAACTCGCTGATTCACTTCACTGGTAAAGTTTATTTAAGAAGCTCCATTCTAATGAAAACAAAGAAACTCTTCCCATTCCAGTTTCTGTTTGTCATAATCTTGGTGAATAAAGTTCCTCCATCCGCTCAAATATGTTGCGTTCTTTGCCCTCTTTTTCCCCATCTGCCTCCCCTTCCACCCCCCACCGCTCCTCCTCCTCCTCCTCACCACATCTCACTTCGTCACAGATCATTCCCAGCCGTTTAATCCTGATTATGGCTTCAAAGTGCCAGTTGACACCATCCAACTCGAACTCGCTGTGTGTCTAAGATAGCGAGGCGCTGATTTGGGCTATAAACACATCTGTCACAACACATTGTGTTTGTGTTGACATGTCACTCCAGTGTGCATGTTCGACGCATGACAACAGGAACTTAAGCAGAAATGGCAGTTACAGTACAACAAGTCATGTTTGTTCAATACAGTACAACAAGTCATGTTTCTACAAAACGTGCACGTGCGAGATTGTTTTCTGCTCATAAAATAGCTGTTTGTCAAGTTATTGTTTGTTGAAGTCAACAGCTCAGAGGCAGTTTCTTACCAGGCCCGATGCACTGTGACATATTTTTTTCAAGCCTCCTAGCCTCCATTCTGTCTCATTTCCTGCAGACTTTGTCCTCTCCTCACCTGCCAAGCACCTGCGGCTGTTAACTCCGTCTCTCGACAGTTCAGAGGTCAAGGATGTGCTTTGTGCTAATATCATAGAAATGATCTGCTCAGTATAGAAAATGCACACAACCGCTCGAGGGTCATTACAGCGAGAAGGCGGAAAAATCTGTGTCTCACGTCAATCCAGTAACGCACCTACGGAAGGTTTTTGAATTATAAGTGTTTTCAACCGTAAGAAAAGAAGAAGTGGTGATGCTGTGACAATTAAAACTGATGATGAAAAGCGCTTGGTACTACAGAGCTTGTATTGTCTTTTTAATCCAGGAGTAGTCAGGCAGCACGTAAACCTGACAGAGAGATGAAAAGCTTTGACTTCTCCTGTGCGTTCTGTCTGAAATTTTAATGCATTTAAGACTTTTGTTAGACCTACAGAGTCAGCTTTTACACACACACAGTTAATTACAAGACTGTTTGTGTGGTAAAGTACTGTGCAAGTTGTTTAGAGGTGTGAAATTAAGAAAGAGATGGACAGATAACCCGGCCCCTAGAGACACAAATTACTGTGTCATTTTATGTGAGGGAGTGTGTACGTTGCTGTGTGTTGGTCTAAGCCTTTTATTCCTCCTGCTGATAAGTCAAAGAGGAGACGGATTTCCTGTCTTCCTTCTTTTTAAATGCTGCGTGAATGATTCTGGATTAGTGCTTCTGCTCAGTGCCTGGTAACGTGATGCAGAGGTCACAGAGTCAACTACAGGTCAGAAGGGAAAAGGCTTCATCCTACAGGAATGACACGGGCGACAATTCAAGGCAAAACCAGAAAGAAGAGGAGAGCTTCCTAGATTTGATTTCTGTTAGTCCAGTTTGAAATGATGTTGCTTTGTTGAATAATAGCACAATTAACACAATGGGCATCATCATTTCTCATGTTTACTGGGAAAAAAGATCAGAGAGAAACATTCATGAAACAGTTATTTGACTAAATATTTGTAGTTGACGTTTGATTAATGTGGACGTACATTTGCAATGTCTGACTTAAAAAGGAATGAAGGACTATTGCTGCGATTAAGCAACCTAAATAACAAATATAAAAGGATAAACTAGTCTAAGAGACTCAAATCAGACACGAGGTATAAAAGAAAGAACGAGTTAGATAAAAGCAGTCCGTTCAAGGCAGCCTCACAAATCTGAAAACAACAGATACTGTACACATGACAGATCAGCAAAGAACCATGGTCAGACGGATAGAGAGGTGGGGAAGCATGACAGAAGAGAAGGAGGTTGAAGAGTTGTGCACTTGGCAGGTAGAGACAGAAATGAAAAGAGGGTGTGTATGATGAAAGAGCTGAACGTGACAGTACGGGGACCTGTGTGGTGCTCGGCCAGACAGGCCCACGCAGAAAGGCCAGGAGGAAACAAAAGCACAGTTAGATGAATATCCTGATGCCACAACCTCCATAGTACTGTAGTAATATGATGGTAAGATTAGACTTTCATCATTTCATCATTTCAAATGTACGAGTGTTTGACAGATCTGAATTATTATATTATTATTTCACGATGCAGAGTCAGGGCTTCTAAACTCACAACTTAAATTTACAAGGAAATGCAGCCCGCTTTAATGTCTAGTTATTACGTTTCTTCACGTGATGAATTCCAGCTTCTCCACATTACACAGAGTACGATTCATTTCATACACATAGAAACATTTGCAAAACATGAATCCAATTGTAGAGGGGGAAAAAGGCAGGAGCAGTGAAATAGAAGCCGTAATAAACCGTAAGGAGAAATTGGGAGAAAGCAAAGTTCAGCTGGTGACCAAAGGCCCAGGAGCGGATCAGATTTTCCTGAAAGTGATGCAATGAAATCACGCCGCCAAAAGCAAATCCCCCAGCATCACAGAAATTCATTTCAAACAAACAAAATGGGGAGCTTCATATCAGTCTCTCTCTCACTACACACACACACTTTCAGGAACCAACAGGAACCTCAGTTGGTTTAACAGGACAAATCAGATGCGATGCGAAGCGCCTGTACTAGTCGGCGTGTGGGTGAATTACAGTGATCACTTCGCCCTTAAAGCAAAAAATCATCCACAGTGCGACAAAGCTAGCTCCTTGTGTTTAAAGGCCATCTGGTTGACTTCAGTGTTTTTTAATGCTTCGAGCTGAATCACCGTAAAGCATCATTAGAAAAGAAGAACTTTGTGCTTTACGTTGTGCTTTAATGGCTACATTCACGATGCTGCGCTGAGAGTGAGGTTCAAGCAGAGTAGAGCCCATTTTACAACGGCGTGTAAGTGTAAGGAGTGTGCTCTCCCAGTGCTCTTCTTCACTACCGAGCTGCACATGAAGACCACATGCGCACCAGCCTCTGTGAGGAGCACCACTTTCCTCTCCCTATCTTGCCTTTTAGCGCCATCCCACCCTCCTGTCTCACATACCATCCACCACCCTCCTCACTTACCCCCGCTGAATGTGCAACAGTGTAATGCTGAGCATGCACGGTCCATCTGTGCACATGCAGGTCACGCACGCGCACTGAAGTACACCCGGGGAGAATTCTGAAATGCCAGAAATGATTCCACACAGTGGAGCATGTCATCAACGGCCATCGTATAATTCAAACGGTGACTGAGGCAGCCTGTGTCGTATTTTAAGCAGTCGTGTAGGCTATATTACTCAAATACAACTTATTATATTTCTCAATGACTATTATATTAATTATAGTATTACTCTGTTGCTATTCTTTACTATATTGGTTTGTTTGTGAAAACCCTCACTATGTTGTTTTAATTTATGCAGCCCCATCCAAACACAGCACAGCTAGAGCAGAGCAAGTGTCTGTGAAGCTTCCCCTGGTGTTCATATGGCCTCACTTGACCCTGAGTTGGCTTACGTAATACCACACTGGAAGGCCACAACTCACAGATACACAAACAAGGAAACGTTGAACCACGATAGTCATTGTTGTACATTTTACACTCACATTTTTGTACATTTTCCCAACGCACAAGCTAATGGATCTTAACCAGCGCAGACAACAGTCGGGGATTTCACAAATGACGCACTGGATGAACCATGGTCACATCAAACTGAAATCACATCACACGCTATTAACTTCAACTGTTTTTGAGAGCACACAGAATATCCCCAGTAATGGACGATACGTTCACTCATTGTTCATTCTACAGTAGCTCGGGAAGCATCTGGTCTTTATCGCACGAAGCTAATTAGTTACAGAATTGATCCGGCGATGCCAGGTGGGTGCTGTTAACTAGATGGTACTGGAAGATGGAAGTGTGGGCTCTCAATGTGCACGTTAGCGCGTCCTGCATAATGGCTTTTTTTTTCCCCCCCGAGTTGGCCACAGATGATGTGACACATTGTATAAAAAGTGAGGAAGCATCTCAGAGGGCGAGTATGTGGCTCAAAGCCCCATTAAGAAGACAACGAATCACAACGATTGTACCGTCAGAAATGAGACTGTCCATACTTTGATAACAAAGTCACCGTGAGCCACTGGATTTGAGAACGCACTCTTCTGATTGGTCATTTGTCGCCGACAGAAACAGAAGAAACAGTTGTGCCGTACAAAAGCATTCAGATTACGGGCAGTGTGGGAGAGGAACATTAGGATCACACGCCGTGGTTCATTTACATAAATCACAGTGTCGAGAACAAAGAACAGTCCACAGGCCAACATCAAACACTTTCTCACTCTATTAGAAGGGAAAATTAATCTATTAAATCTGTTCTGACAGTTTGCATAGTGCACGCCCAAGTTAAATGGAAAATTTGAGTTGAGAAGACCAATATAACTTGCAATTTTACCCCATTATGATTAACTCAAAGCAGACAGAAGAACTGTTATGAACGAGCTCATAGCAGTTTCTGTTCCACTAAACAATGCTTTCATTTTTACCTTGGCCCTGATCTTCAGCTTGCTACAGGTGGTAAACCTTTTCTTTTTGATTTAGATAAGTAAACCTTAGTTACTTTCACCTTTAAAGGTCAGTCAGAGCAGAAAGTAATGCTACTCTATAGATGTGATGCCACACGTCCAAATGTACACATTAAAATCCACTCATTTAGTTCACTCACAGTTGACATTCATTCTCAGTTCATTTACACCCCTGTTATTGCACAACATCAGTAAGACATGAGTAAGACTAAAGGGTTTTTATTTAATTGGAGCGTGGCAAAAAAAAACATTAAAAGCTAACTGATTTATGGAGAGAAGAAAAAAAAGGCGTTAATGGCATTTCAGCTTTTGAATAGTAGATACTGGGATCTAATGACTGGAAAGTGTCTGTTCACTTCACCAACAACGTTACACTATTAGAGCAACAAATGTCCTTGTTTAATGGCTTTTTCACTTTACCAGTAAACACACTAGGCGCTCTCGACGGTTTACCCAACACTTCGACTGTAATCAAGAACTGCATTTTCAGCAACTATAAACCGTGCTCTGGGTTCTTCCTTGGCCTGCAGCAGAATCATTCAACTCCTTGCAGATGTACTTTGCTCTCCTGGATTTGTCCTGTTCATCCCATCCTGCCTGACACATCATCTCCAGCTCCCCTGGATTGAATGTGATCATTTGCTTCTTTCCAGTCCCAGAAATTATAGATTTAGATTTTAATGAATTAGCAAAAAAATAAAAGCCGTTATTACAGGTAAGTAAGTGTACGCTGATCTTTCCATTTGCTTTTCAACTTACAACACAAAGTGAAGAAAAGTGAAAAACTTTCCCCACAACGTGCTGAGAAAAAGTGTTATGAGCTCGCTGCACGTGTTATAGACTCAGCCAAACAGCCAGTTAATCATTTTTAATTACAGGGTGGAAATTGAACATGCAAATGTGCCTATGACCTGTCTGTAACGAAGTAGGAAAATGATTCAGTGCCTCTTTCTCATCTAATTCAAATTAACTGGCCTAGTAAAATGTCAGCCATCCATTAAAACACGGATTTTTAAAGACTGCTACTATTTCCCCCCAGTTGCTGAAATCCAGGTGATTTAACTTCAATTCCTTGTTTTGAATAAAAATGCACAATATAGCTCAGCTGGCAGAGAGCGGGGGAGCGGAGGTTAGAAATCCACAATGTGATCAAAACACATTATTTTAATAAGTCATTGAAGACAAAAGGCTGGAAATGGCAGCGACATGAAGAATCCCTGCAGGTCACTGTATGTAACAGCCGTTACACCAGAGAAGACATCCACAGACCCACAGTGAACAAACACCTTTCCTGTCAAATGTTCAGTCTCAGACAGTTATCTACCTTCTAACCTGACAAAGCATTCAGGGCATTACCTCCTGACATTTTTATGAGCTCAAGATGTCGTCATTTTCCAGTAAAAGTAAGAAAAAGAGCCACAGCGCGCCACAACCATCAAGCATTAACTTGTCCTACCTTGACCCCGCGCACTCGGAACTCAGCCAGGGCTCTGCTCATCTTTGAAGACGCGGTCGGCAGGTCCTTCCCGCTGGCGATGACTTTTACCAGCAAGGAGTCATAGTGGGGTGAGATGACAGCGCCTTGGAAGGCCGAAGCGCTGTCCAGACGGATGCCCATGCCTTCACCGCTCCGGAAGACCTGACAAGACCAAGGGTGAAGAGACAGACTTCATATAACGGCAGAATGTCTTCCATACATACTTGAATATATATATATCTTAAATGAAAGACCAGCATAGCAGATGAAGTGTAATACATATACAGAACATTATTGGTGTAGATTTTGTGATGGGGAAAAAAAACATTTGTCAGCGTAAGAGTTAGTGTTTTTAAGACATTTCTCACATACTTTTAGCAGGAAATACAAACCTTAATGTAAGTAATATTATGTGCAGAGTTCCTCTGTAAAGATTTCATTTACAGTAATTAGGAAAGAATAATTGCTGAAGCAACTGTGCTCCAACGTCTCAGCTAACCAGACGCAGGGATTCATTTCAGACCACTGTGAACTTTATCTTCTTGCACCTCAGCTTCTGACACATACACATGTCAGACAATATGGCAGCTATCATAAAAGTGCTTTTGAATAGCATTAAATGACAAGAAGGATATGATGTAGTTTATATTGTAGGTTATATTAATGAATAATAGAGTAGGACCCCCCCATTCCATTCCTACTTCTTTCGCAGTACCCTTCACGACATTTGTTAGTGGATCGTTAGCGGACTGCACACGGCGCAGGAACACAAAGCACCACATCTGTTATGTGCACACAATGTAAACATACGGTAGCCAGTAGCAGACAGACACACAGTGCAAGCACAGAGAAATAAAGAGATGGCGATGGCGGGACGAGGGGAGAAAACAAGCTTGAGATGAGTGAGAAACAGAAAGTCTGGACTGTTCCAAACAACTTGGCAAGAGAGCAGAGAGCGGGGAGAGGAGATGTGAAGAGGAGAGTGAGGACTGTTTAACACTACAACATATGGAGCCCCTCCAGGGCTGGAAGAGAAAGAGGAGTAGAAATTATAATTATAACAATGTTGTGCCACATTGATGATATGCTGGTAATATTTTCAGACAATGTAGATGTGCAGAGCTGCCAACATTTATGACCAACAATATTTCTTCAATGGCTTCTCGCCCTTTTCACCACTCGCCATTTTAACTAGAGTGATGTTGGCGTCATTCTTTAAGCGATCTATTCTGTTCATCTCCAAAGGCTCAAAAATAACGTTGGCATGTTTGCAGAAATGTGGTATTGTGTGATGACGGATAGCTTTTGGTGAAACTGCCAAAAACGAATGGATCACTCAATGCAAGGTTCTGCAGTGCTACAATGCTCGTTTTATTAATAGAAGCATGGTAACATATGCACCAAAACACGTGTACGTACACACACACACACAGCCAAAGACAACGACTGCCTATATGAAGCTGTTTGTGAGACACGTTGGAGAAAAGGAAACCCAACGTGCAGGTTTGTCTGCGTTTTCAATTCAACTACTAGCTTTTATATTTGAAGAACCCCATTAAAAGCAACAAAATTGCAATTACAGTTTATAATAACTTAGCCGCGCTTCAACAGCTGTGCTTACACAATAGGAATGAAGACGGGATCGTTTTCTAGTAAATATTGACCCACACACTACAGGTGGGGGCAATTGTTCTAAACAGACCTGTGCTAGCAAATAACCCCAGTCTCTACAGGAGGGCCCTTTTTCCCCAACACCTTCCCAAA
Source organism: Microctenopoma stevenorrisi (assembly GCA_032270685.1). Classification (NCBI taxonomy): domain Eukaryota; kingdom Metazoa; phylum Chordata; class Actinopteri; order Anabantiformes; family Anabantidae; genus Microctenopoma; species Microctenopoma stevenorrisi. The sequence continues at coordinate 10,237,900 of JAUMTR010000010.1, forward strand.
ATGCTGTTGGCACAATTACCACAGTAAAAATAATGGCTGTCCCCAGGCGGGTGAATGAAGAAGTCAGTGATTGCAAAAGGCACAACTGGAAGAGGGCATCAAACGTCAAGAGTATAAACAAAACAAATATTAAAAAATAAGACCTAAATACACAACAATACTTACTTTCCTGCTGTGTTGGTTCCGACACAGGTGCTCTGTAAATCACTTGTGGTTTATAGGTATTACATTTTCTATAGATATTAGTCTTGAGGCTGTTGCCAACTTTCCTCCATGTCTCTACATTGTTTAAATCTCTCCTATATTCATTCGATCTTTCCTTGCTGTGAACAGGTAATAGTTGGAAAGTAGCTCTGTCACACGACCAATGGAGTGGTTAATGTTGACGGATGTTTTAAAGTGACCGACTAGATGATCGCGGTTCCTTTGCCCCTTGATGTTTTTGACTCAAACTCCAGCCTCGCTGGGGTACGTATATGTTCAAACACTGAATATGGATTCATTATTATCAGCACGGGGGGCCATCAAGAATAATAAAATGCCCAGTGAAACAATAAAAATTTATAACATCTCAAATGGGCAATCATTAAAAATATATGTATTGCTATTTTGAAGTCATGAGTCTATTGGAAAAAATAATTATGCTTGACGTGTTTTTTTTTTCTGTGAAATATAAGACAGCATTTGCTTGTTTTGCTTGAGTTCAGTGTAGAGTGTTCAAATATCTATTGTGTATTTCCCATGAATGGCCTTAAATGTTCACAGTAAATAAACTGAGGTTGTGGAGTATCTGAACTGGATAAAGACAAAAACCTAAATATAGTGAATACATTTGCATGAATTAAGGAAAAACACCTTTACTTTGCTTGGAGGGGATGGACTAGGAATCAGACGAGATTCAAACCTGCGACCTTCTACATCCCAGTCTGATGCTTAACCCATTGAGCTACCAGGCCGCTGGCCTTTAAATGCACACAAACCATTTTCTGCCCTCAAACACGAGCAAACGCTGTTGTGAATTGAACTAAACAATCGTGTCCTGTTCGCGTCAAGAGACGAATCAAACATGCAGCAAGACAGATGTTTTCTGTTACACTCTACTGCACAAACATATATGAACGTTGAAAGGAACCCACAGGACTAGCGCAGTGGGGCCTCTTATTCCAACATGGACGTGTGTTGTTTTGCAGGAAAAACAGAAACAATAAGGCTGAAAATTTCATTCCAGAACTAGACGTTATGCCATGTGCGCTGCGTGGTTATTGATGTCATAAGAAATACTTCTATTAGACAAATCTTTTGGGCATTAGCATGTATGGAACTACTGTCATATTGCTGCTTTGTGCTAATGAAGGAAAACGCATATTTTACATCATAAAAATCCTTTTGACCTCAAGCAGTGTCACCGAAGATCTCACAACCACAAAGAGAACCATGCTATACATGAAAAGTCAAGTGCCGTGTTAATAATTGAAGTTCAGGTGTCAGCCTCTTTCAGCCCAGGGCGCTATCAAACAAGACAATCCCACTTTCCTCTTTCACATCATCTCTCTGTGTCACCGATCCCACGCTCTAAAACTAATAATGTAAGCACGCAGGATTTGAAATGGTCCCGCTGACTAAACACACGTCACATCATTTTTCAGTGATGCTCCAAAGTCAGAAACAATAAATTATTATACAAATACTACATCAGACTAAGATGTCTTTCACCTTGCTGTCATTAAAGAAAAGCATGTGAGCATAACTATAAATTTACTGGTGAGCCTTGTTTGACTCCATGACTGCAAGACGTCCTGGCTACAAAACCAGTCCTGGCAGCCTTCCCAAATGAATCGTACTTCTTCAGTGGTCCTGTCAGACTTGAACATTTAACACGCCCAGTGAGGCCTGAAGTGTCTGAGAGCTTCTTTTTGTTAAATAAATAATGGCATGGAGGAGAAAGAAAAGTTGTATTTGCCTCATATTAAGACCAGTTTGAGTTACGTCTCACACTGCAGTCTTGATTACTTGTCTGCGTGTATTCAGTACCTTGTTTTTCTGTTTATCTGTACTGTAAATACAAAAACACGCACACAGTTTTTACACTGCAGACAGGTGGCCTCACTTTCTCCTCACTGGGATTTCATTTCTCTCTCTGTCACATCATTTATGTTTATAAATGTATTATTTCTGTTTACAACCCACCTCCCTTCACGCCGTGCTGTCTATTTGTACTGTGTCTCTAAGAAACTCTAAAATATAATAAATCTCTGAAAATACAGTTTTTTGGAATTTGGAAATTTATTAAAACTAGTTTACATCTCTGCTGAACTTAATCTTTATGTCATCCTAATTAAAAAAAGGCAACTCCATTAAAAATGCACTTGCACCGTTTCAGATGACCACGAGATGTGGTGCAATTCTAGTGTAATATGGGAAAAATGTGTGCAAAGAATAATGTAGCACATGTGTGACTGAACATACTTTCGGAAAGAGTGTTATTCTGATGTCTGTTTGAATCAGAGGTGTGACTAAATAGGTTTTACCCAACAAGCGGAGATTACTAATCCCCTGAAACGCAGAAAAAACTGTGCATTTGTCACAGTCGAAGTGTGACAGTCAGCTGCAATATATCATGAAGATGAATATCAAACTAACCGCTGTGAGTTATGGACAGGAGAGACGTCTCTCTCAAGCTAAAAGGGAGAAATTTCAAAGTGATTACTGATCATTTCTTACATTCCTATTAAATATGTTCACAGGATGCATTACACGGAATTCAACAACACATTTTAACATGTTGCTATATGATTACCTTTACATTTTTTGCCTAGCTTTAAAGCTACGTGCTCTTTGTCCTCGGTGTATGAATGCATAGAAAGCCTTCGATGGACCCCAGGCGACCTTAGTACTTCTAAAAGCACTAAAACTCTCCAAGACAAGACCATACGAGACATTGACCATTATTTTTATTTCTCCTATCAGCTCAGGAATGACTTCAGCAGGTCTCATTCATCTTCCCACCGACTTTAACCCCGCTAAGGCTCACCGCTCCCTAATTTAATTTCCCCTCTTTATTGGCATGTATTGTTTATGTGATGGAGTTCAAAGAGTGAAGATGGACACTCCTGTAATGCATAGAAAGGAAGTGGTAGGTTGATGCACGCGCCGGCTGCCGGCTCCGCGCGTGTGAAGCAGAACAACACAAAGTGACAGGAATATGTGAGCTCCAGCTGATAGCGTATCAATTAGAGGGGCAGAGGAGCGCACGAAGAGGCAGAGGCACGGGGAGATGAAGAGAGGCGTAAAGGAAAAGACACAATAACAAACCAAGACGAGAGGAGAATACAAGTGGTGTGTTAAAGTTCGAAGTCGAGCTGCGTCTACGAATCACGACAATTGTCGCTGAGAACAGAGGTGAGAGAGGCGAGATAGGGAGAACAGGGAAGGAAATGATACGCTTCGTGTAATGGTAATTGATCGGCTAGCAAAGCTGCGTGCTTCAGAAGAACGCTGCAGAAGTACATGCTGTGCTTCTCTTTGTCACGCGGACTACGTGTATGCGCAGGTGAAATGTCACAGGACCTCTCCCTGAGCGCCGGAGCGCCATCGTTTCCCCCCGTTTTCTGCCTCAGATGGAAGCTCACCATTGAAACTTGAAGGCAAACAATTTGACACAGAAACTGATGCTAACTTCACAACTAGTTTAAGAAACTGCATCTTCCCTACATTTTCCTTTCATGGCTAAATGTGTAAGTGGGTTGAGTCCCAAGGAATTTGGTGACAGTTTATGGGCAGACCTAAAAAAAAAAAAAAATCTGGTCTTGTTGTCTCAAATGACTTGATGCATGTCTGTATCATGTAAGTGCAGTGTGCTGAATTAAAATCTGGTTTGCTGCCGCAAGCCCCTGGAGCCAATATGTTTACCGCAGTTTTTAACTAGGAAACCGAGCTGCCGTTTTGTTGTCGCCGATCAGAAATGGCTGGTTATTTTACCAACACCGACCCTAATAACACTGCTGTCCTAAGTCCTCATATTGTCTCTGCATCCGATATTATCCGACCCGGAGAGGAACCTCTTTTTCAAGTCTGGAAACTTAATTCCTGTGTGGTCTGAATGGCAGCTTCTTGTCTGACAGAACAAAATCCTATGGCTCAATCTTTGATCACAAAAATGCATCTGAGGATGTCAAGGTGACATGTTTGTATGCAACACAAGGAGCAGAGGAAATTGCCGTCCTAGCTGAGCACAAACTTTGGGAAACCAGTGCAACACTAGCTCAATTTCATAGGAAAAAAACCCCCATTAGAATCCATTTTATTAAAACTAAACGTGGAGCGCTTCACAGCGCCGTGGCAGAGGTGAACCTTTGCAAAGGCAGGGAGAACGGCGAACATTACAATAACAATGCATGCCCCTAATTGCTCTACTGCAAGTTTTCTTCTGCTGGATATTTTAATTGCTCAGTATTTTACAAGATGTTTAGAAAACAACGTGGCAGCTTGTGTGAAAAGAAATTCAACAAGGACTCATTTAGCAAGCTCTCTCAATAGAGAGACGTTGCACCGAGGCCAAAATATACTGCACACCCTCCCTCCTCCCCGAGCAGAGGGCTCCTGTTGATCAGCTCTTCCTCTACCGCTGGATTATTCAAGATAGCAAAAGGTCACTCACTGATAATATTGGCTTTAACAGTCAACATCAATGGCATTGATTAGAGATCTGAGGCCTTTCTACACCTCCACTATCACACGCACGCTGTACAGCTGTCTTTTCAATCGTTACTAGGACTTCCTCTGTGAATTAATATCGGCATTAGCTTGGCAAACTAACTCTAGCTATTCTGACCAGGGACCAGTATCGGTGACACGCGCACGTATTGGTCTTGGTTTAATTAAAAGTCGTTCCCCGTCTCTTCCAACCCTCCACAAGTCGTTCCCAACGCTAGAAACAAGGGAGCCATGGCCAATGCAATTTCACTAATAGACCTTTCATTCTTTGCCTTGGTAGTGCAGCAGAGGGCAGAATCTGGACCAGTGCACTTTTAGACACCTATTTTGTTTTTAATGGTTTCCTAAAGATCACCCTGAGCCAACCATGTACACACACAGATACTGATATGTGTATGTGGACACATAACCCCTAACCCTATCCCTAACCCTGTGTTGGGCACGCTTGACAACCGTCCCTCAAGTAGCCAAATCCAAACATAACCACACCACACCTTTCTGTCCATTTCAATTTTCCTCCTATCATTTCAATTTCACCTTCATTTCCCGTCTCTACACCCCCCCCTCCCGTCTCACCTCGCGCTCCCTCTTCCTGCTGCTCTACGTCTTAGTCCTTAGGGTTGTGTTTGTTTATCTTTCTTCATTTAAACCACTTCCTTACTTCCTTCCCTCAGACCCTCTTTTTTCCTGACGTCTTTATCCCTTTAATCATTATCTCTTATGCACCTCAGACCACCAGCAGTGCAATTACAGGTCCAGCCCTAATATACATACGTTGGCCTCACGCTTCAAATCAAAACTTCTGACTACGCTGAGGCAGCACACGCACACAGAAGCCTTCTCATCGAAATGTTCCTTTTTTTTATACCCAGCTAAATTGGCTTCTGCTTTCAAACCTCTCAGTGTGTGTAAGTATGTGTGCACCAGACAGGGGTATAATGACCCTAATGAGCAATAGATCTCTGCTGCTCTCCAGTTTTTCCTCCTTTTCATTTTCTCCCTTTTCGCAGCTCTCTGAGTTTTCTATCAATTATTCCCCATTCTACTGTGCTTCCACTCCTCGTCAGAACACTCTCTAATTTTCCTCTCTGTTCTTATTCTCGACGTCGCTCCTATCATTTCCATTTCCCTCCGTCTCCTTCCATTCCCCCTTTCTCTCCTTTCTCGTCCCTCCCTTCTCACTGCCTCGGTTTTCTGCTTTGCTTTTTCTTCACCCGACTAAAAAATCTTTTAGTTTAGATTTATCTTCTCCTGCCAACACATATTCCCAGTAAACATTCTTTTCTCCTTTCTGTTTTACACACAATCCACTCAACTCCTCCCTCCTCTTCAGAATAAAAAAAAGAAGAACAAACACAGCTGCTAAAACAGGTTAGTCTGACATGCCGGTGTTTTATCTGACAAGACACGCGGACGGCATCTGCCCACACACACAAAATCATATCTGAAACGAGCTGTCCAGATTTGGATGGACCTCCAGCCGTGTTGCACACAGTTTGATGCAAGATGAGATACGTACTTGTACTGTGACTGAACAAGGTCTGGACACGGATGGATGAATACAAACAAATCTCACTCACAGCTATCAAGGCAAAACAAACCTACACTCGTGCTCCAGATGTCTGAGCTGACACGGTTCAGAAGACTACTACTGGTCTTCCAACCATCTGAACAGAGGCTGACTGAGTCAAGAGACGAACGTGTAACCCAGACATGACACCGCCCCCCATCTGTTCTGTGATGTCCACATGTGACCTTCATGACTGGTCCTCCTTACATCCATCTGTCTCCGCTTCTTTTTTTCCCACTAAATCGTACAACTACAGACTCCCATCCTGCAGCGTGTAAATCAACTGCGCTGTGGTAATGTTGGCGAGTTCATATGTTCATGGTCACCCGCAGGCTGAATGTGACTGACGTATGTAATCTCACGACTTTTCGTCAAGTATTTCTGTGAGGTTGACAGAAGTTCAGGGACAAAATCCCCTGGCAGCCATTTGAACCGACGAACTGGTAACATACATAACATGTAGCAGACATTTATCCACCAGGTACAAATCTTTGTCCAATTACGGCCTTATAATGACAAATATAATGGCCATTAGCATCAGTTTTACGTAGGTTCAGCATTAGTATTAAATAGAACTGAAGTGAGCAAACAAAACTAAATGAAGTGACCTGCTAACGTTAGCATTGCTGCTGTGCACAAACTGTAATTTAGGTCATTACAGATTCAGACATGCACCAACGAGGCTGCAAGCTCCAAGTCAATTCTCAGTGTTTCCAACAGCGATACATTTGGTTGTGTGGGTCTGGTAAATTATTTCTTCTCAAGTTACATATCGGAAGCAAAGTTATTTGGATCCCCGACAAGCGTGTCTTACTTCTCACCGGTAATGCAACATAACCTGCTTTTTTTATTTTCCTCTGCACCTGGCACTTCTACCCCTGCGGCGGATGCCTCGGCCACTGCTTTGGCTCATCTACACACTCTCTCTCCCGCTTCTGGCTCGCGTGAACTTCAAACCATCTTTCAACTTTCATCAGCGCTGCAAAGTCACTATCTTTGTCACTGTGATGCTGCCAAACATTTCAGCAGGCAACACATATTCCTCAACATTTCCTCTAAAGTGCCTCCTCTATAATTCCAAGCAACCTTCCAGATTACCATTTAACTACCGCGCCACACCAGATGTACCAAGCTGCTCGGAACAACAACATCAGCTAAGTGCTCTATTTAATCACGTAATATACAATGCGATTTAAAATACCCTCTTCAGGTGCTGAATGGAGCTGTAATTACCCCGGGCTAAGTACCAGTCGACTTGTACCACAGCCAGTCCTTTATGATCAACATTCATGTACAAAACTTTGAGGGTATTTCTGCAATTGCATCTCCTAAGAAAAGGTAACAACATATAGCACGTCTGCTCTTGGCATTCATTATTTAAATAACCTATATACAGTATATTAAAGGGATATTTTGGATATATGCTTAAAGATGGCTACAGACTGACAATGGCAAAAGGTGTTATTGTAAAACTTTCCAATTAACTGTAGTCAGTATTTGTATAGTTAAACTGCTACTTGAGAGTGAGTAAACACATAATAAGACAAATGAACAATCCAGATGCTTTTACTACTCTTTACTATCAAATGAGAGAAACCTAGGTATTCCTGCAGCAGCTAGTCTCAGTGGTCTGGACACATTTTTAGATAAGAAAACACTTCTCTATCGAGGATGCTATCTACCCATGAAAAATGAAGTTGAGCTGAAGACTGGAGGCTGCTGCAGGATACTGATGCATTCTTAACCAACCACCACACACGGCGCATTAATCATTCAGTCATTACCTTTCATGGTACATATGAGGTAACATCACATAAGCTCGCTCTCCAGGTCCCAGGTCTTATTCACACACACGCACAGGAAAGAGAGGACATGTGGTCAGTGAAACATACCTGCCAGTTTTGACCTACGGGACTACACATGTTGTCATTTGTCCAAGCAGGCAGAAGTAATATTAGTGTGATACAATTAGAGAGGCGGGAGAGATGTGTCAGGGGAGGGAGGCTGAGGAACTCGAGGAGCAGTCAGAATGACGATGTGGAATATAGATGAAGACCAGAAAACGCTCACAGACGACATCCAACACGGGAAACAAACAAGCAATCTGAGCGGGTGCTGCGTGGGGCTTTTCCACTGCCTAGTGTCAGAACTTATATCTGTGAGGAAAAACACAAGAGGGTCATCTCATGGCAGCGAGACGATGAAACACGGCTGGCACACAGTTTTCTCCTCCAACCCGCTGCCATCACGCTTCGTGCATCTTTTCTTCCCGTACACCAAACGGCATTGGTTTCACGTTAAGTAGGTCACTACATCTCCACTGCTCCTTCTCTACCAGTGACTTTCCTTTCCGTTCTTAGAGCTCATCCACATCTCAGGCCATCTCCCTCTTCCCCTTCACCCTCGCTCTCCCTCTCCGCTTATCATTGAAACGTGTCTGTTATAGGTCTTGGACACATTATTAGGTTTGCATGTTTTCAGGAACCGTTGAACTGTCAGTAACGTACTCTCAGCATCAGAGATCTGTGCTCCACAACAGGAAGTTAGGTTCATGACTCATCCTGGTTGAAAATGAGATGCAAAAAAAAAAAAAAAAAAAACCTCCAACAACGAAATACAATCAACAACACGAGCTCTGGTGTTGCACTAACAACACGGGGGCGTGGCGGGAGATCATTTATGGTGACAAAACGGAAAAGGAGTCGATGAACTGCTCCCTCTCTACCACACAAATAGGACAGAAGCATTAACCCTTCCTAAGAGAAGGAACATATGTATGAGGTGAATGCGTACCAGCTGGTTTGATGATGAAATGAGTCACTGCTCTCATTAAACATCTGCTCCAGTTTATCCATCATGATCAAAAAGCAATCCATCACATTGACAAAGCAATAAACACTCAAGTCTCACTCTAGTGTGCGTGCGCGTGTGCGTGTGCGTGCGCGTGGGGTGCTGGAGCTGTTGGGGTTGCTTGTGGAAAGAAGGACGCTGGCTGCATCCTAGCACTATGATGGCGAAGCATAATGGAGATTATCTCACATCTCCACCCTCCACAGGCTGCTTTTCAAACCGTGGAACACTTTCGGTAGGAGGCTTCTTCAGCTCAGCTGTGACATAGAACACTACACGTAATCATCGCTGCTCCCGTACAGTGATTCGCCAGCGTGTCAGGAGAGTTTTTCCATGCCATTAAATTATGCATCACATCTGTTCCACAGTATATCAGACTCTTCCGGTTCGCACTGTCTGACCCTTAAAATACACTTTACCATATGTACTTTATATATAATGTAGAAACTACACTCTCAGTTTACTCAGTTTAATTATTTCCCTTGTGGCTCCTTTTTTAAAATGACCCGCCGTGTTTAGGCACGCTGTCTCAATCCAACGTCAAAAGTTAGGCCCTTTTTTCTACCCCCTTAAAACCTGAAACTGTATCTGTTACCTTATCACGTTCCTCCATCTGCTTTCACCTTGTCTGCGACTCTCCACTCCCTCCCCGCACATACACAGTTCAACTGTGTTATTGTCAAGCCACGCTGAACTGCCAAAGACTCGCAGGTCTCAAAGGCATTAGATACATAAACAGAGAAACAGAGCAAAGTTGAGGGAGGAAAACAGAGGTGTAATGGGAATTGACATAGAAGACAGAGATGTAGTGCAATGTCACTTAGTCAAACAGAAATAGTGGCAGCTGAACTACCAAAAGTTAGCATAGACGCAGAAGCACAGAGCAATAGCGAGACTGAGAATAAGCGAGAAGAGTGGGAAGGAATGCTGATTATAAGCAGGATGGAAAACCCAAAGAAGAAAGGAAGAGATGATGCATTATAAACACCGTGCCACAGCAATCAGAGGCCATAAAGAAGAAGAACAGAAAGGGCAGCTGGATTAGAAAAGATGGTGCAGATTTATGCGCAGTCATCTTTTTTGTACACATCTCGCCGCTTGCTATGCCGTTCATTAAATTAGTGCATCCGTTTAAGCTGAAGTAACCGGAAAAACCTGAGAGAGCGTTCAGAGTCTGCATTCATCCTGCCCTAAACCAAAGATTTGTCGAGGGATTTAAGCCACAACATCAGCCACATCTATTTTTAAGAAGACTACTTAAAAAAAAAAAAAAAAAAAAAAAAAAAAAAAGTTTAAATTTAACATGTTGTGGAAACTGCAAAGGTGCGTGGGAGTGAGGCAGGAAGACAGACAAGATGACGAACTCTGTGCTATACAGCAGCAAAATCTTAACATGTCGTGCAACATCTTTAATATGATGAATATAGGAAAAAAAACTAAAGGAGCAACGTGCATGTAAGACAACATGGGTCATGTTTCGTAAACTGGATTTTTCATGGTAATCCAATGAGTACCTGCCAAACGGCTCCTCAGGTGCTGCGTTCTCCCTCATCCAACTCCCTCCCTCACCGTATCCAACACCTTTTGGTGAATTTGAACCATCTCTTTGCCTCAATTTCACCTCCAGCTTGCCCTTTGTGTCTCTCCATCGCTCTTCCTTTTCAGCTTTACCTCTGTGTCTTTCCCTCGGATTCAGCCCTCGACTGGCATTTAGCTTAGGCTGCAGACCCTCCCCTACCCCAACACATACAAAAGGTCTATCCACAGTCCATACTGTATAATGTTGCTGGTTCTCTGTTCCATTTCATTTTTCCATCCATATCAAACATTGTTTCCGTCACTGTCCTTTCATTAAAAAAGTCAAATCCTCATTTGAAGCTGAATGACATATTGTGCGCGCCACGCCGCCACCACTCGCATGCTCCAAAATTAATTTTCCTTGATGGAAAGTAGAAATGTGAATAAAGATGATGTGTTTCTGTAAGTAACACTCTGTTCAGACAGTTTAGCGCAGCTCGGCCTCGGTTGGGGGCGAGCGCTTACATGTGCCCATTAGACAAAGCAAAATCAATGAAGTCCAGATGAGAACAAAAATCTTTTTTCAAAGGCTTATTAGACTCCAAATAACAGCTCATTAGTTTCTCATTCTCAGACAACTCTGGAAAATGACCGTGGCGATCAAGGTAAGGAGCAGAAAAAACAGTATTTATCACGTGTACTCTACCAGCAGGGCACGCTTGTATGCACACGATTGGCCAACGCGGCGCTTTTTTAGATGACGTCACAATGCAGGAAAAGTTCAAACCAACCAATCTCTTCTTCCCATGAGGCTGCGTCTTTTGAATGAGCCCCTTGTGGTGCCAGTGCCCACAGTGTTAAACATACTGCAGAAATGAAAGGAATGGGAAAGGGCTGCATTTTTCCACAGTACCCTTTCACGAGGTAAAGCCCGTGTGCAGGGGTGTGTGCACGTCTCTTTATTTGCTGGCAAGGACAAAAGCACTTTGATCATTATGATAAGGCCTTGATCCACCACTGCAGTAATGTATCATGTAGCGCACACGCCCTTCTCGACATCCTCGCCTTCCGATTTCACTGTCTCCCCATCTTCATTTCCATCCTCTCATCATACCAGCAACTAGATCCACACAGTATCACTAATTCATTTAAGGTTCTCTGCATTTCAATCTTTGTTTCACGTTCTCCCGCTCCCACTCAGACACATGTTTAATGTATATAGTATGTACTGTGCATCATCATGTCACCCAAATTTTATACTGTGCATATAAAAACACCTACATTCTTGTTTCATAGAATTTAATTATAATGACGGAAAATAAATCAGACTACAGTTAATACTTGATGTTCATGACCTTTAATCAGATTTGTGCCAAAATATTCAATAAATCTAACAATAATCCCAGTTTCAGTTTGATAAAGCTGTAGAGTTTCTGCTCTCCGACCCGTCCGTAATGTTTTTACACCTAATTCTGCAATAAAAAATGGTTGTTTAACACATGCCAAATAGAGTGGAGGAAGCAAAAGAGCAATAATCAAACTATTAATTTCAAAAACGGCTGCATGACCCGTCTACAGACAGGACTTGTGGGTGCAAACCATCTTGGTTTCTTGTGCGATAAGTGAATTTTGCTGTCCAGCTTTCAGAGCCGTGACATCATCACCTCTGAACTCCTCCTACATTTTTATTCCATCGTCAGCCAATAAGATTGTCACTGCCAACAGCTAATGAACTCTTAATCTGAACCATTTGTGGATTTAAATCTCCAACCACACAGTTGTCCCCGTTCCCCGTACCTTCCTGCACGCTATCCATTATTCATCCCTCTCTTTTTCATCCCTCTCTTCTGCAGCGACAAAAGTAGTTGATGTTGCCACGAGTGTTGCTTTGAAATTCTTAATCTGTTGTTTGTAGCTCGCAGGCCCTGCCAGTACTTTCATTTCAAAAGCTAATTTTATATCAGCTGACTGGCCAGACAGAGTAAATAGTCCCTCCTGTGCCCTGGAGACCAGACTCATTAAAGCATAATACTCGTGTTATGTGGGGACCCAAACTAAACACAGGCAGCCTCTGACACCCTGGGAGCGTGGACACCCAATCTGAGTGAATGTTGACTCCCACCTGGAGGCTAGGCTCATAAAAACTGTCATGTGGGGATCTAAAGTAAGTACACAGCTCAACTTCTGGGTTGAAACTGATTAAAGATGTGTGAGTGTTAAAACTCAATCTGAGTTGGTTTAGTTGGTCAAACGAAGACAAATGGAGAGCGCGGACTCACTGACCATCTCTCACCCATAATGAATGTCAGCCGTCACTGGGCTGGCTTTATACGAACATACAGGTGGTTGATGTTATGTATGGGACACGGGAAAAAGTTCAGTCCAATCAAACAAGGACGTGAGAAAAATGAGCTCACAAGAAGCGCTCTGGAGGTACTACAGTCAACGTAATCATGCCACAAAACCTCCGTGTTACCTGATGCCTACTGATTAATATTACCCCTGTTAAAACACGTGGTACTGTATCTCCATTCAAACCTAGAGTAGTAAGCTCTGGTCTGGAAACCCAGAGGCTCAGGATCTTCAAAATCAATTAGTATTCTTCTTATACGGAGACCTAAACTGAGTAAATGTATTCTCATGCGCCGCAGGGTTCAGACTGATTAAAACATATTAGTACTATTATGTGGGGCAGCAGCATAAACACACCCTGGACCCCTTTAACATGTCTGCCCATAGTCTCTCTCAGCCCAACCTGCCAACAGGGCAAATGGCTGCGTGTTGTCATGTGCGTTAGCCCCACATTATGACAAACATCCCCTTTGGCTTCGAGCCCCTCCCAGAGGCTCCAGTTCATCCTCATTACCATCCTTTCCCCCCTTTCCCCGTCACTCCGTGCCAGGCTATGAACGCGGTCTGTTCCGCGTCTGTTCTGACATTGTTAGCGCTCCCATCTTTCATGCCGTCATCTCCCCCACACTCTGCATTATCACCCTACTACACGCCAGCTTTCCTCCCTTCGTGGTCATAATCCCGTTCCACCCATCTCATTCCTCAATCAGTGTCTCTCAGTATGAGCAGCGTTTAAGCTGCGAGGACAAAACATGACATTAATACACATTCTTATCTTGTCCTCAAGTTTACCCACGATTAGAATAATCTTAAGCAAAGCTTCTAACGACCCTTTTCAGAGAGGAGCTCGCGCACTGTTTGTCCTAATTCTCAGGTCTCCTCCGTCACTCTGGGTCCCACCAAGCACTCAAAGATCACTCGGCTGTCCTCATTTTCTGCTTTCTACACTCCAACCTCTTTTCACTCCATCTTCCCGTTTCAAGTTGCTGCCTCCTCCCCTTTTCATTTACAACATACAACAGTGACTGAAGCTCTTCCTCTCCCTCCTCAGCTCACACTCCAACTCCGTTGACCTGCTCCATCTTGCAACTGGAAAGCTCTTGTACTTTTTTTCCCCTTCCTGATGGTGACACATGGACGAACTCCTTCACAAAGCTGGTTACAAACACCCAGGTAAATGTTCTGCTCAGCCCGGCTCTTTACTCCCCTGTGTAAATCTTTCCTTGGCCTCTTGCTATTTGTTTTCCCGCATTATCTTATATTTTGTTCTGCTTCTCTCAGCTCACTAATCAATCCCTCACCCCTTCACACCTCTTTCCTTCTATTCCTCATTACAGCTGGTTTTCTCCTGATTCCCTCTCTCTCACGTATCCCTTGCTTCTCACTTTAAGTCAATTAAATCACATTGCTGGCATGGTAACACTTTCTTCCTTTATTGAGCGAGGAAGATGAACACTGATGAGAACCTCGCCTTTGTTAAACGTATTGCCCATAGTTTGAGTGAGGTAAACATTTCTATTTCATTCATTCGTTGCTCACCTAAAGTGAACCTGAACGCAATCGTTGGGCTTATTTCTGGTGGCGTCAAACTAAAGCTTGTGTATCGACTGGTTCCTCTGACTTTCTGTGCCATATTTACTACATTTAACATCAATGCCTGCCTTCACCGGTGTATGTAACGGGACTGGACAACCTACACTCTGTACCGTTAATGATTTCCTCACATAAATAACAATCCATAACAATAACAATCTTACACTTGAGCTCCTAATTTTTGGGTGAAGGTAAGGTTGTGTCACCTTAACTTCACCTTCTCCCCTCGTCCTTTCCCAAATACTCACCCCTACTCCACCTCCGTGAGTCTCTCTCCCTCCCTATGCTCCAGTCAAGCAGACCGTTTGGGACATGTCACTAATTAACACCATCAGCGCTGCCTGGTTGCTACGGGGACTGGCCATAACCGCCCGTGGCACCGCAGTAAACAAATAGAGTGTGTCACAAATGCCAGCACGCATGCACACATGTTGTCTGTGTCTCTCTGCTGCACACACAGACAGAGGGGGCAAGCGAGCACGCACACGCAGGCCAACACATGGCAGCACAGACATGCACACACAAGCAGCTACTTGGCTGGAGATTTTAAAAGCACAGCCAAACAAAAGGCACACAAACACGTACACAAGTGTGATATTCACACATGCACCCACAGGCTTTGAGTGTCACAGAAATGGCTTGCCATGTCTGGGGATACGGGATGATTAATCGCACTCTGTACAGATGGCCACACTGGGGAGAGACAGAAAGAAGAGGAAAGCTGTCCTCTCCGTCTCTCAGCATGAAACGAGCATTTTGCCTCTCTTACTTTCTTTCATTGCCATCTCTTTTCCTACTGGTCTCTGTTGACCCTCACTCCGCTCTCTCTGTAGTATGCTAGATTTATGAGTGGCTTTCAGAGACTCGCTGCCTTGGCGCGGTGTCCGCATGACTAGCATTAATGACATTCGGTCCATCTACTCCACTCTCGACTTCGACTCAAATGCTTAAACGAGCACATGCACCAAAACAACCGCCCTCTCGCCGACTGCATCTTAATGTCTGAGCCCACACTAGCACTCGCACGGAGACGTTATTAAACACACACACACCCATAAAGGTGGAGTCATTTGCCAAAATGCAGCGAGGAGCACACTGCACATAAATTAAGCTCTCTTTTTTACACACCCGAGCCCGCTGCTCTCTCTCTCTCTACACACCAAGCAGGAGTATCCAATCTGAGCGGGATAATGTCTGTAATGGACCAAAGAGAGCAGTTAATTAAATTAGGCTGAGTCACCCCCGTCTGCACTCCGTCATTCAGGCATACATTTGAACTAAAGGTGTTCTGCTGGTCTCGACATAAGAGTTTCTTTGAAGTGAGGTGGACGTTCCTTTGGTTAAAGCTGGAGATGTAAATCTTATATTACATCTAGATCCTCAGGGATGAAACTGACATTATGACGTATGCAGGCAAAACCTTGATCTCCACTGAACTGGACACTAGTTGGAGACTTTGTGAAAAGGTAAAATGAAAAATAAAAATCCACAGTGTGGTGTATCCCCACCATGTAACGTGTGTAACACCAGACACAGTCTCACACAGCCCAACACAGAGACATCCAGCAGACTTCACTTTGGCTGTAGGCCGACATGACGCCGAGTGAACTCCGGTGCCTTGAGATTTTGCTTTATTGTAAAAACGAAAGGTCAAAGACAATTTTGGTTTAGAGGTATAATGCTTCGGCTAAAGCCCTCTGCTCCTGCTGAGCTGGTTTCAAAGATGCTATGGAGAGCGGGAGCGAGGAGCAGCGAGGGGAATTCAGGAAGTCAGGCCTCAAGCAGATTCAGCTAAAGTCCTAAATTCCCCCGTTTTTATGTACTACGTGAAATGTTATGCAGCCTTTCAGCATTCGGATATAATAATTAATAAACTAATCATTTCAGAATGTAAACGTCTTCCACCGATACGCCAACATATTTACCATACATTATAATGTTATTGTTTTAAAATGTTGTGTACAATTTGATAGCTAAATGAAATTATTGATATAGATATAAAGCTGTAGTTTCATGATGCTCAGATTCCTCCTCCACTTAAGAGCAAATAACCATATGATAACATTTTCACTGCTGCAAAGCATTCTGGTCTTTTTTGTGGATTTACAAGGTGGGAAATGCGTTATTAAACGATGCTTAGCGTGACATTTCTCAGCTCAACAGTCAATAATCCGTCGTGTGGAATGTTAGGATGTTGTCAGACTCCATCGCAGCCAGTGTCAACTGCGTTACACCCACACATCATCGTTCAGCCGGGCTGTTTCTGTGCTGCACGGCGCACAGGCAGTCGCCGTCTGACATCAGGCTGCTGCACAACGTTTGACCTGTGCACAACTAGACTAAATATCCAATCGCTGCTCTTCGGGAGAGTTTTCCTACTCAGTTCTTCCCCTGGGAAACATCCTCAAATCAAGAAACAGGTTGGAACATTTTCTGGAATCATAAAACTGGCCTAACTCATTTGTGACATCAGCAACGGTCACATATTTCAACAGGAAGACGCAACTGAAACAAGGGTAGCGACGTTTCCACGGCGCGCTGGTAAAGCAGCGGAGTGTGAACGCATATGTGATGAGGAACAGACACTTAGCAACCTGTGAGCCTGAAGCCTGTGTCTCACACACAGGCGAAGAAAGGCAGAGGCAGGAATGTGAGGGGAAGGTAATGGGGATAATATGGAGATAGAAAACAAATGCTGTGGGGCCGGAGCCAAAACCTCGAGCAACCTCTCAAGATAAATATGCTGTTTACTATGGTTGGTGAAATCCTGTCGAGCGATTGTCAGAGGAACTTGAAACTTTCACCGTCGGTCTGCAGCTCTGAGGCAGAATTATTTAACTGAATAATGGAAACGACGGGGAGATGAGTTACGCATGCCATTTCAGCTCGTTTTTAGAAGGGTCCCCATATTTTCAGCCGACTGACAGACGAGCTCATCGATTTCTCGCCGACGACTATGTGGCGCCAACAGGTAAAGTTCATTATTGTTCTGACATTTAAAATGCTAGATAAATCAGTTAGCTGGAGCCCCGGGGAGGGGGCATAATTCTACATGTGTGGGAGAGACTCAAACGCAAACACGGCGTGTAAACAGAAACAGAAGGTGGATCTCAGGATCACTAGTGAGTGCACATTAAGGTGGTGAGCGAGGCGGCATCTCATTAAATGATAAGTCCTATTGTTATGGTTTGGTTTCACATACGCCAATGAGCTAGATAAGAGCTTTAGTCTCGTTCTCAGTTGCTCATTTTACTTTAATTGCCCTAATCCAGGTCACGCCCGGTGAAATCTCTGTTTAACCAACCGGACCAGCTCTAATCCACAAGCATGTGACAGGAGGTCTGTGGATCAGCTCAATGCGATGGGAAAATAAATGACATTAGATGGCTTCGTCTTCCTTCTCCTCCCCTTTTCCTACCAGTAAAATGACTGGTTCCTCATTTGCTCGTGACCCTTCTCGCAGACTTTACTGTCGTACATTTAGCGCAGCGCGCTTCGTGTAATATCCCCACATACTCTGAATAACTGGCATCACTTTGGCGCTTGATTCTAAATTATCCTGTGCAAGTGTAGATTGGGCTTTTTTGCTCGTGTGTGTGCACTCTACTGCACAGATTCCTCTTGCAGTATTACTTAGTTTCCACAGCCCTTTAAACTCTTCGTGCACCACCTGACACCGTGAAGCCATGCTGCTTGCTCAAAACTCGACACAGAAAAACAAATCATAGCTGCAGATTTTCAGTCAAGACCACAAAGAGCAAACAGAGAAGCAGAGCTCCGAGAAAGAGCAGTCACCGTTTGCACCAGCAGGTTTATGTCCAAACCTCCACGTTAGATACCCGTTTTATTAAATTAAAACGTTATTGTGTTTCCATTTATATTTTGGTGTTGTATATTTCTTGAAAGGCACAATACGAACACTTTTTCACTTCTTATCTGATTCTAATTCAGATAAACGCTCTAAAACTCTGTTAGTGCCGTGCTACACATAGAGCATATAGATCGTTAGCCTTCGGATAGCTCCACAAACTCTTTCCTGATGTTCAAGACACCTTCTCAAAAATAACTAGCCAGACTGAATTTCTTCAAATGCCGAAAAGAAAAAGCTGGATGTCGTAACCATTTATGTCCTGTTGACTCGCCCCCCCACTGAAAGAGAAGGCCTCTGGGAAGTGACATTTCACAGGGAGAAATAATCAAAAAGGATTACATGCTAACGTGGCCCTGCTTTTACTCTGTTACTTCCTTAAGCGGTTTCCAGGAACCTCTCTGGTCCGCGGGTCACTCTCTCTTTCCATCTTACTCCTCGCTCGACCTGTCAGAAACCTCTCCTTGCCTCTTTGCTGCTTATTATTTCCCCCTCACCACCCCAGCGTCTGCGTTTCTGTCTGCTCGTTCAAAGTTCTCCAGAGATACCGGTTCTCTGTTGTTCACCCTTTCTAACCACGCACGGCTTCTCGACGTGGCTTGAACTCCGTCCCTTTACTCGCCTCTTTATCCTCGGCTTCTCTTTTTCAGCTTGTTTTCTCTCCTGCAGGTTCTGCACCACAAATGCTCCGTATCCCACGGCGATTTGAGCAGTGTCACGTACCAATTTGCTCACACAGCTCAAGCTATGGGACAACCTTTACAGTGAGCTGTAAATTGGCAAAAACACTCACTGGTGGATTTGGTTTAAATTCATATGTAGGCTGATAAGTGTGAGGCATGTTACAGGCGCACACACACACACACCCTTAGATGAACACGTCACACACCCTACAGTGTTTTGTGTAAACAGACCCTTCTGGTGGTCCCTTCCTCCATCACTCATCTAAATCTCTATCTTTTGATGGTCCTCTTTTCCACCTCTCACTGTTCCTCCCCACCCCCCACCCCCTCTCTCTCTTCACATCTGTCCATTCCTTTCTTCTCTGCCTCCACTCTTCAGAGGGCTCTTCCTTTCACTAGAACGACGGATGAGAGGCTGAGGCCATCTGCAAGAGCTGATAAAACCACCCTCACCCGCACACACACACACACGCGCACACACACACACGCCTGCAGATTCTGACACACATACAGAGGCAGAAACTATAACACTAAACCTTCAAGCCTGCACAGCTTGAGAGCACACGAACACAGACACACACCATTGAAGATGAGTTTTATGAAAGACACACACAACCAAGACAGTACTCATGAAGGACACTTGAGCTTATAACTCTTAGACATGTGCTGCATGTCTAAGAGGGAGAAGAAGAAAAGGAAAAACGGGAGATTGGATGAAAGGAGATGCAAAAATGTGTCAAATTAAACAGATTAGGGCTGGAATAAAGATGAGCAGGGAAAGAGTTGAGGAGATTCAGGTGTCGGGGGGGGGGGGGGGGGGCGCCGAAAAAAAACAAAACCA
>JAUMTR010000010.1:10267212-10284037 GCA_032270685.1 Microctenopoma stevenorrisi
GAGGTTTCTTCCTCTTAAAGGGAGTTTTTCCTCTCCACTGTTGCTTCAATGCTTGCTCAAGTGGGACTGTTGGGTTTATCTGTATATATTTATATAATGTGTAAGGTCTTAAACCTTACACTGTAAAGTGCATTGAGATGACTTATGTTGTGAATTGGCGCTATATAAATAAAGTTGAATTGAATTTAAGGTCATGATACTCACGTACGAGGACATTATACTTTGTCTGTATCAAAGTACAAACAGTAAAACATCTACCAGCAGCTGTTAGCAGCACTTCAAATGAGCCATTGCTCAAAGGGGAACAATTGTTGTTTCTCATTTTGTTTTTGTACTCAGGACAAATGTTGAGTTTTGCACATCATTACTCAACTGAGACTTTATAGTTTTATTAAAATTAAAACAATTGTTATCATATGTGAATATAATTTTTCACAGAAACTAAATCACTTCAAAGATAATTCTTTGTTTTTACATTCATCAGGACACAATTATCCCAAATAGCAAAGAGAAATTAAAAATGTATGCCCTGAAAGAGTTCGGGTCTTAGGAGGTTCATGCACATTTCTCATTTCTAATGGTACTTCTAAAAACCATTGTGACAGATCTAGGATGTGAAAGGCTGCATGCTCCCTGCACCCGCATCTGATGATGTGACGTCAACAGCTAAACAAATTAATGCTTATAATGTGAGACGTGAGAAATGTGTGAAACAGTGTATAGATAGTTAGCCTGCTGTACTTCAGATGTTAGTGAGTGATATACATATTTGAAAAAGAAATATGGAGGGTCTGCATCTGTTCTTGTTAAGCTTTGAATAGAACTTGTAGAGAGTCAAGAAATGTGAGTAAAGAGTAAAAAATTCCTTTTGCCAGGAACCAAAATGTGAACACTGCAGTAATGGGGTATTTATTTTATATATTATGATAACATTGGAAAAAGATTCTTTAGTGAGCACACAACTGAAATTTTGCAGGTAAGAGATAGGTCATATTCTTTGCATGTTCACACTGAGGTATGTGAATCTATTCCTTTCTGCATGCTACATATCAGCCAAGTGGCGTTACTTAACCGAATCATCTCAAATGACACGTGGTGGCATTTTGGTGAGGAGGTTGGTTCTTCTGGGTACATGCGGCACTTTGGGTCATTTTATAACAAAGCCTACCTCAATTCTGCCAGTGTCTGGCTGGAAGCCTCTGGCTGGATCCTCGGTCGTCACTCTGCACTGGATGGCGCAGCCATTCACCCTGATCTTGTCTTGTTTGAGGCCCAGTTCTGGCAGACTACGGCCCTCACACACATGCAGCTGGGCATGCACCAGATCCACACTGTTAGAGAGAGGAGATGAGGTGAGTGAAGTGATTAAAGGCCAAAACACGATGTGAACAGCCCTTAATTTCCCTTGGCGTCCCTATGGAGAACACTTTACCTGCTTACAGAGAGCCTTTACAGAAAGGCCAGTATGACCAAATGTCTTTAGCTATTTCTGGCCACAAATCAAAAAAGGGGGGTTATGGAGATTCAGGAGATGGGAGGATATTTCTAGCATCTCTTGTCTGGGATACAGAATATGATGCAGGACAATAAAACATTGCCTCACAAATATCTTTTAAAACCTTTAGTTAGAATGTGATGCTGTTGAACTGATTTTGTCCATGGAAACAATGGCTTATAAATAAGTTTATATTTTCTAACCCAACATAAAACAAAAAAAAAAACATTTTGTTTTGGGTTTGTCATTTTTTTGTTCACACAACAACATAGTCAGTTTATTGATGTGGTCAGTTAAGTATCAGTGGGGGTTGTTATTCAGTGTCAGCTGTTCTGGTGTTAATGAAGTTAACAGGTTCCCTAAAGGGAAAACAATGAGACGACCCTTTGGCCATATCTGGACCCTACAGAGTCACACAAACTACTGCTACCATTTTGAGTTGATGCAATGACATTTCAGCAAATTGGACTAGTCTGAGCAACTACACTTGAGCAGTGTAGTTCACACAAAGCATTTATGTGGACGGCAAATTTCTTCACACTAACTAAATATGGATTCTAGCCAGGACACACACACGCACAGAAAGAAGTACATTATGTCAGTATTTATTCAGTAATTACCGTTAGAAAAAATGTAATCCGAGGGAAACCGATAGAGGTTATTTTCCTCCATTTCCATAAGTTGTAACCCTTACATCAATTTTGGCTCATCTGTATGCATTTATTTAAATATGAAGCAGAAATTAGACTTTCAGAGTTAAGCTTCATGACCCCCAGTCGATTGCATAGCCGGTATGTAGAAAGACATTTGGTCTTCACTGTTTCCTGGACATTTTATAAACGCAGAAGTCATGCGGTTCATAAGTGCCTCTGCACCTGACCTGCTACTCCATGTACACACTTTGAGACCACTGGGAAGCCTCTTTACCTTGAGGGACGAATGAGAGAGAGAAGGTGCACACATCAGGAAACGAGCTATGGTTTTGGACTCTTTTTATGAGTCCAAAACCAACAGTAGTTGGGGGCATCATTTCATCAGGACACAGAAATCCTACTGTGTTGTGTAAAATGTCAGAGTGAAATATTTGGAAATACCTCAGTAATAAACAGTATAATAAGTTGGATACTTTGTCATTAGTTTACTCATTTTGTTACTCATTAGCTCAATAACACCTTGTGATTAATTCAATAGCCATGAAAAGTGATTCAGAGGGCAGAAAAGCATCTACATTAAAGTTGACTAACTTATAAGTTGACTAACTTATAAGTTAGTCAACTTATAAGTTGACAGCGTGTTCTAATGGCTGCTTTTTCAAAAAGACTCGAGTGCTGTAATATTATGCAAATAAACGTTTCAGCAATAAATGAGACAACTGAACATTTCCTGAGTTGAGAGACAAACATTTGGCATCCACGCATAGACTTTATTACATATGAATCAAGTCTAGTGTAGGCCTAGTGTGTTTTTTTCACTACAGTGCATATTTCTGCTACTTTGAAAACATAAGGCACAGCTGATTGAATGAGGTCCCTCAAGGGTTTATGAAATTCATTGTATACTAATTTGACGCAGACAAATTAAAGAGCCTGGAGCAACATCTGTCCGTCAGCCAGTTACAAAACTCCAGAATCAGGCCAAACTGCACATGAACAGGATGAGGGCAGTTGACTATCGGCAAGTAAATGTTGGAAGCAAGGCACACGAACGTGCCCTGTTCTAATAAGAGTGTGGCGACGACAAACACTGGAACATCGGTACCGGTTAGACTCTTACAGTCAGTCGTCTTGCTTCTTTTATTTGGAGTACCTACGCACAGTACTGCTGAAACTGGACGGAGATAGTCCACAAAGGAATGAGTACTAAATGGAAGATATATTTTACTGAGAGGGAATGCTTAGCGTATGAACCTAATTTAATTATTGGTCATTCCTAGGTAAAGATTGTTCACCAAAAACTTTACCACTCACTATACAGACCATGTGCATGTCTACATATTATATTTCAGCATGCAGAGTTGTTCCAATAAGGTTATTTTTAAATAGGTTACTTTACATCATGTTGTAATTTACGCAACACTAAATGTGCCCTGGACATATTATTCTAATTTAAGTTTCCTTTGGTCAATTTCCATGACAAAAGTTAATCTTAACTAAAGTAGTTCCACTTGCTTATTTTCAAATCTAATCTATAAGTTGCTGACCCTCGCGTCCCACAGCTCTCTGCATAGTGTGCATAAACCCCGTCACCTTATTACCAATCAAGAACCGAGCATGCCGACTAAACATGGCAGTTTAATTATGTTTTGCCCAAAGGCCCTGAAACCAAGATGTGCTCGTGAGCTGCAGCAGTACCTGACCCAGGGTCTGCTGTGTCAATTAGCTGGAGAAAATGTGATTGGGCAGAAATTTATTTAGGAGTATGCTGCATGTGTGCACAAAATAATGAAACACAATTTAGACTTGGAGCCACTCTACAGAACGTGGCCTCAGAAGAGGATTTGGTGATAATGCAGGACCTGCCTCAAGGATCTTGTCTTTACAGTAGGTAAGTTTAGTTTATTAGCAAATCATCTCATTTGAACAAAAAAGCTTGTGGCTTTGTTCTGATACACAGAGCACAAGAAAGCCATTGAAACACGTATAATGTATAATGGCATGTTTATGCATTTGTAAATGTGCGTCTATACGTCTACATCTCCACCTTCATTTTAAATCCTTAAAAAAACTAAATAACCCAAAAATGTCAAACTAAGCACCGTGTCTATTTCTTTCCTTCAACTTTTCTCCTTGTAGGGCATCGCTCTGCCTTGCTTTGAGGCGCTTGTGTGTCAAAAGTGTAAGCTTATTCTTCTGACAATGCTAAAGAATACATAAACCTTTTAAGATACCAAGCTCAATACCTCCTGTCTATTTTCCTGCCTGGCATGTGTATCTCTGACACTTGGGTTTATTTCATTTCTGGCAATCTAAAACAAAAAAGTAAACCCAAACATACATCACTAAATATAAGTCTACTCACCGAGCCCGTTTTTTACCCAGATACACCGTTTTGCATCTCATGGCCCAATCTAAGCATCACCTTATTTATTTATTTATTTATTTATTTATTTATTTATTTATACACACACACACACACACACTGC
Source organism: Microctenopoma stevenorrisi (assembly GCA_032270685.1). Classification (NCBI taxonomy): domain Eukaryota; kingdom Metazoa; phylum Chordata; class Actinopteri; order Anabantiformes; family Anabantidae; genus Microctenopoma; species Microctenopoma stevenorrisi. Next base: position 10,271,850 of record JAUMTR010000010.1, read on the forward strand.
ATGTGCACTCCGTCACAAAATATCCAACATACTTTAAATATACATGCATTGGACGGCAGAAGCAAACAAGCACATTAGCCAGAGTTTATGGCAGCAGCTGTGGTTTTTGAGGATAAGCAGTGCAACTCCTCCCCTGTCTGCATATGAATAAAATACAAATCACCAGAGCCTAAATGTCATTCTTAACTTGCCGTTATGCTTTGATAAAAGGCCCTGGTGAATAAATTTACATTCAACACACTAAAGGCCCACTTAAAGGACATCAAGACATTATGCTCGCATTGTCTTGGTGAAAGTCTAAACTCCAATTGAACTTAGCAGGTCTCCCGCCCAGCAGCTTCAAAGATGAGGGAAACCTTTCATCTGAAGCCCGGGTCAATGTGACACGCATATTGTTTATCCTCTGATGCAAATGTTTTCTGATCCAAAGGATGGCTCAACATGCGCAAATCTAACAACGACATTTTGTTGCAACCGTTTATGACATTGACTTTGATAACTAACTCCATGTCATGTCAGACAGTGTGAAATATTACACAGCGAGTCGCAGTGAGCACAAGTTAATTGTGGCTATTTAGAAGAACATGTGCCGATTTGGAGATGCTACACTTCAACAGGCCAAACCTCTGGGATGAATTTGTGTTTTTAGTGTCATGAGTAAAACATACACAGACAGTGGTTCATCTTGGGTTCGCGTTTAAACCTCTGACTGCAAAGAGACATCTGTTTAAAAACTCAAAGCATATGATGGTACGTGATAGACTGATAGAACCTGCTACACAACACGGTCAGTTCAACTTCTCTATGCTGTTCGCCCAGTTACTCCGAACCACAGAAACATGCGCTGCAATTAACCAACATGCATGATTGAACTGCGCATAATATTCTGATTAAAGTGAGAAGCTTCCATGACCCAAATACAGATATGCATTTCAAAGGAATAAAGTCTGTCCTAAAAGAGAACCACCAAAGAATTACTGCAGGTCATCTCTGGAGTCAAGAGTGCAATGACTGGTTCATTAAAGTGTAATTTGATTAAAATGAATTATCTTGTCTGCACTGAGTTATGCAGGGAGTAAGACTGCCAGGGCTGAGGAAACCAGAGCAGATGATGTATAATGTAAAGACCTGACAGAAGTGAGCAGAAGCTATGCTTTATCTTTCTATTAAATCTCAAATATGTTCATACTTATATATGGACACCTATATGCATATACCTAAAAAAGCACTCATGGTATCGACTACTGACACTAACCCCCAGCGTACATGTCCCACCATTATGACATTACATGAAAAATACATTACCCACATACTCCCTCGGGTCACTCGCCGTCTGAAAGGGCAGCACACACATGCATTCACATTCCACCGCAAGCCCAAATATGTAGTATCAATCTGTCACATGTACACATGCACAAACTCTTACACACGCACACAGCAGGACCAAGAAGGCAGAGTACTAATTGCATATCATTTTCAGTCGCTTCACTCAGAACTCGTTAGCAAGGGAGAAGGAGGTGGCTGTGCGCCCAGAACTAAATGGGAGAGAGGGAGACTGGAAAAAAAAAAAAGGAAGAGCGCAGTGAGGAGAGAAAGGAGAAACTAGGAAATAGAGGAGAGGTAGACGCTATTCTACTCTAATCTTGAGCACTAAGATGAAATAGCTTGTGAAACTTAGAAAAGAAAAAAAAAGGAGACAAGATAAGTCATGCAACCTCAGCTCAAGCTAAGAGCAAAAGATGAAGTGGGGTGGAGGCAGAGGGAGTAGTGGAGGAAAAACTGGATGAACAAACTCAAAGCACAAGTGGGAAAAGTGGGAGTATGGAAGAGATTGGACTTGGCCCTTCTTGAAAGGACAGAAGGAACGCAGTCAAGAAAAGCAGTGGGGAAAAATGGGGGCGCAGGGAAAGATAGGGAGAGAGTGAGGGGAGCTGGAATGGGAGCAAGGAGGAGGACTGGAGGGATAACATGGTTAAACGGGAGAGTGGGACAACAGCGAGGACAAGGAGCTTAGGGTGTCGAATCGAGGAAGAAATTAAATGGGTAAGAGGAAAGGAATGGCTCAGGGAGGATGAGGATAAAAGAGGGAATGAGTGCGCAACAAACAGTTCGTCTACCAGACAGAAATAAAGAGAAGCTTATAAATGCTTCAGCGTTGAGGTGAATCGTACCACACTCACGCTAATAGTAGCATTAGCGGAACAGGCTAGCTTAGCGTGGCATAAAGACGGCAAACACAGAGACCAACTGTGCCTCTGAATGAAAGACTGACTCTATGAGTAATGTTTTTTAAATTATTTTGTTACCTTCAGATAGAGCCAGTTAGCATCTCACCTGTTTATAGCCTTTCAGCTATGCCAAGACAACCCAGGCTGCAATTCAGGCTGTAATACATATAGTAATACAAACAAACACCGGCATAATATAAATAATCTTTTTCCCCCTTTTCATTTCTTCTCTGTTCTCTCTTCGGCGGCCGTCTCCTTTCCTCTCCTTTATTCCTTACCTCTCCTCTTGTCCTTTCAACTTCCTCCGTCTCTCGCTCCCCCTGCCCAACTCCCTCACGTGTGGCCTCGAAATGCAAAAACATTTACCCTCTTTGAAGTGTACACTTGATTTCTTAACTTCATTAGTTCATACTGTATCAGAACATTTTGTGCGTTCGTCCCTGCTTTGCATTCGAGTTTGTTCGTGTTCGCCCAGACGCCGTCTCTGGTAAATACATTTTTCACTATAGCTCTGGGGCAAATGGTACAGAGCAGAGAGGAAAATGCATTTTTCATTTCAGTGAAACTAATGCCCACACTTGTCTAACAAATGTGCACACACCTACCTCCACACACACACACGTCTAAATAAATAGGTAGGGTCTGCAGGTATGGAAATGCAGAACGCAGAGGATAACACAGTAATTGATAGAAATGAATGGGAGAGAAATAGAAGAGACAAAAAAACAAAATGTAGGAATCAAGAGAGAGACAACTGGGAGAATAAGACCTGGAAGAAACGAAGGTCCACAGAGAGACATTAGGACAAAGAGTTAGAGGAAAGTATAAACAACAGATGGAAAGGAGAATGAAGACGGGGGAGAATGAATGACGGAGACTCTGAAAAACAAACAAATGAAGATAAGGCAAAAGACGGGCAGAGCGAACCTATGAAGTGAAAGGCATCAAGTCCCTCACCGTGTTTCGCATGAACATAAGATGGTTTTAGACAGCAAACAGAAGAAAGCGAGGAGAGGGCTCAGTGAGCTGAGTTGAGAAATTGAGAAACAGATGGGAGGGATGAGTTATCTTGCATGGGTGACGAGAGGAAATAAGAATTTTGAATCATTGTGGCACGAGGATGGCATTTTGACATCAATTTAGCTGGCTGCCAGAACACTGTGCTACACGTAATAAAAAAAAGAACAGAACAGTGCGCAGTTGAGAGGTGGAAAAACGGACGGAGACGTGGAGGATTGTACTGTAATAGTCACAGTTTATCAATGTGAGGGGAGGGGCGCTCACAATGAGACGGAGACAGGACAGATGGAAAGGAAAGGAGACAAACCTGATTTACTCCAATTAATGTGGGAAATGGGCAGAATTTAAAACAAGTGCATATTACAGCTTTCATTAAACAGGGGGGGAAAATAGAATCAGTTGGAGGACGTGAGTGGTGGAGGACAAGGCAAGGAGGCAGTGAGGAGGAAATGGACACACTCCCAGCAGACGTGCACACACAAAAACAAGATCCTATCTGATTAGATTTCCTCTCCTTTTCAGCTCACTATCTCCCCCATTTTCTTGGGCCTCACTATCCGCCTATTAATTAATTCCTGGTTTCCTTGTTATGAAGCAGAGGGAAGAGTGAGGAGAGGAATGCAAAATAACTCCCGTGACCACGAGGCAGCAAAGAACGAGCAGAGAACAGAGGAAAGGAGAGAGTCACGGTGCATCCAGATAAGAGGAGGAGGTAGATGCATGGGAGAAATATAATAATATAATAATAATTTTTGTGTGTGTGTACAAAGTAAACAGGCTGTTACATTCGTTATGTAAGACTATTTCTCTTAGTTTAGTTTTCACATGTACTGGTGCGTAATGTGGTGGTATCTACTAAACTGCTAGTAACAATGTTTTCAAGCAAAAAAAACTTTCAGTTCCCCTCAGGACCTAAATACCTAAATAAAGTAAAATGGCCTTCTGGACGTGTAAAGACTGTGCCCTCATTTGTACAAAAACACCCAGAACTTAATTATAATCCAGATACCGTTTCTGTTGCATTTACCTTACAGGTATTTGTAACCTTTACCAGTGTGGGCCACTGTTTGCCTCTGGCCCCACACATATCCTCCCTTCCACACTCATTTCTAGTGCGTCTGGATAATTTAATATCAGATTTACACTACAGGCCTTAATTCACTGCATGGGCTTCAGGTAAAACAAATCTTCACTGAGCAAAGTTAATAATTTTATTTGGCTCACTGTCAGCTGCATTACGGGACAGACCACGTAGAGGCTAATTCCACAGGTTGCTTACTGACAGTTGAAAAGAGGAGGAGCAAAGGTTGCGTACAGGTCTTGGAGAGACAGATGCTTTTACATACAGTATTTTTTCAACATCTGGCAAGAATGCGTCATAAAGCAGCTCAAGTTGCTTTGAATACATTTCCATCCATCTCAAAGGCCTCTCTGATGCATTTCTGCACTAGTTTTTTATATTATATCTGACAGCTATTCATCTGCCCACATCACATCGAGGGACTGACTTTAAATGAAGACACTGATGTCAAAGCAGGTGTGTGGACAATCATTTGTCAGAAGCTCCGTGGAGCATATCACTGCCCAAGCTATGACCTTTTTAAGTGTGGACATCTACACAGCATCTAGGAAACAGTCCCATGTGAATTGCTCTTCATTTAGATCTGGCTCGTCTTTCAGCTTTTAACTTTGTAGTACAGTGAATTTCAAGGTCGTCTTGGGAACCAGCCAGAGTGAGAACTCTCCCATATCAGGTCAAGATTGACGTTTAAAATTGATGTGCTGGGGCACGTTCAAAGATACCATGTAGCTTGATTAAACTTAGATATTGACACGATGTCAGTCTCCACAGCTCTATATTGACCCAACTGAGTTGGTGTTTCTGACTCAGAGACTGGTTTGAAATTGAACCCTTGAACTCATTTTAACACTTCAAATTAGAAAACAGCTTCCTCACATCCCCTTTGTAGCAAACACATTTGGAAAGTTGAAAACCTGACCCGAGTCTACAGCATATGCTAACACGGTATCACGTTCGTTAAGAGGGTTCCCTCCAGTCACAGGTTGTCCTTTGAATTACGCCTAAAACGGAGCCAGAAGGCTAAACGATAAACTTTGAGCTCCCAGAAGCAAACCTGAACCCTGAATACCCACTCATACACCTACACAACACTTGAACATGCATTTCTTTGATTCACTCTTATCTGTGTATTGCAGGTACTGTAACTTAGAGCTAAATTTCACCATCCAACAGTATTCATGTTATTCCTGTGACCTTGGAAAATATCTACTGTAGATACACATACTTGAACAAATCACTCTTTGTAACACTTTTTTAGCTTTTTACCACTTGGACACTTATTTTAACACATTTATTATTACTGATTAACCAGGTAGAACTATAATTACTATTTAATTAACTGCAATGTTCAAAGGTTTTTTTTTATTACTGGGGAATTTTTGTGCCTCTAAAAGCAAAAGATAAGCAGTTTAATACTTTTCAAGTTTGGGAATTAATTTGAATACTGATGATTAACCATACTGCTACTTTGGCAAATTGTAGATGTTGCTTTGGCAACATTTTAATGTTAATTTGAAATGACAATGTTACGAACCGTCATCCTAAGTTAGTGCATTCTGTAAACATTTTAAAATAAATGAAAGCAATCGTGCAGAATTCCATTAAAAAAATGAAATACCAATTATTCATCTGTCAATATAAATTAGAAATCCTACAGCTCAGGTAAATGTAAGATGTCAGTTCAAAATAGGAGGATATTTATACAGAGCACATGTCTGCAACAGGGTCTACGTAGAAAAAGTGCAGACACACGCACACCCAAAAAAAATGCAAAAGGCCATATAGACCTGACAAAATGCAATCCAAGTCCTCTCACTCAGAAAATTGCCCATTGGAAGTCACAAATAGAGAAAGAGAGGGAAAAACTGGATTAATAAGGCCGCCCTGTGTGTACACACACACACACACACACACACACACACTCAAAGTACCCATGCTGCTAGAAATGCAACTGCTACCATCTAAGTGACAACATGCCATGTAACACTTGCACAGTTACACTAGACTCAAAGTGTCACAAAGCAGCACAGATAACATGGTGAGGTGTCAAATGCGATAGGTACAACATAAAAAAGATGATACCAGAGTAGGACTAAATATCCAGGTTCACATCAAATAAAATAGTGCTAATGCTAAAACATTGTGAGGTTACCCAATTACCTGTGGTGCAGATAAGCAAAATGTTTTTTCCCTCTTACAAATAAAGCTATATGCACAGGAACGATGAAGGAAATAAAGATGCCAGCCTGCCATGGAAACGCCATATGAGGCGATAATGACCCCTCAAGTGGTACAGGTAAAAGTGCTCCATGTTTTATTTCCCGGTTTCCTGCATAAATCGACCATGAGAAGCGATCCTCACAGAACTGCCTCAGCTCAGCCACATTCTTAGGTAGGCTGGTTTGTAGAAACCCCCCAATTAAAGTACATAAAGTCTGTGTCAAACCTTTATCCCACTGAACAATCACTTAAAACTACTGCAGCGGTGAGTGAACACACAACTGAAGCAGGCGGCAGTAAAAGTCTGGAAACGCACATAAAAAGGAGAAATCAACATTTTGAGGATGTCAGCGAGTCACGGGATTTGATGCAGTTACAGCAAACGAAGGATACGGAACCAAAATGTATTTAAATAGGAGGTTTAATTTTTGAAAAATCTATGTAGTAATGTAGTTTAAAGTATCTAGATGCAAATACCATCAATTAAATGCTGAACTTCTCTACAGCTGCCGTTTCACAAAGCCAAACGTGCATAACGAACCTAGCTATTTTACTACTTTCAGAAGGGACTGTATGTGTACGTCTGAAAAGCAATAGAGAAAAGCACATGAGACGATTTATTTGAAAGCCTTATTAAATGAAATGATCTTCTCAGCAGGGTTCCCAGCGTGGCACACCAACCGGCGGGCCCGCTGTGTGTGAGACAGCCCAGCAAAGCAGCAAAGTTTCCTTTACATCTAGCTGTGAGGAATTTCATCTGTCATTTCACCCCATTATATTCCACTCACAGATCTCTGACTAACAGGCTGGTGAGTCATTTAAATGCGAGCGATGACGTCTGTCATCCCGTCTGCTAGTTGCTGTGCGGGGAGCGACAATCTAACAATACTGACAAACATGACCCTCCACTGGTCGGTGCAGACAGACAGCGCTCCGGCACACTTTCAGTGTGTCCAACGTCATGCAAAGTGATCTGTGCTTGGAAAAATCCCTCGACAGTCGCCTGACAAATGCGGTCCATGACTGCACAACAACGGGTGCCTTCATTAGGAAGTCCTCAGCTGATTTCTACTCTATTTGGTGGCGAACACTGGAAGCAGGAGTGACTTCTTCAATCCTAGGAGAAGACTGCTGTCCCCACACGCATGTCTGTCCTAGGGCCTTCCCCATGATCCAACTCCGTTTGATGCCGAATCCTCTGGTTTTCTTTGCTCTTTGATATGACTTTGCTCAAAAGCCCCAAGCCTGCAGAAAGGGCTTATGAGGAACCCAAAGGGGATTACTGGATGGAACGTATGGAAATTATAGTTTAATTTATCATTTAGATCATGGTAATTCATGCAAATGGGGATTTCATTGGTTCCAGCCATGGGTTCTTAAAGGGGTTTGCAGTCATGTGAAGGGGGCAGCATGAAGGCACAGGAAACACAGAACATCTTATTAGGGATCACATGGCCTGGCTGTACATTTTTTATTTATTATAGGTAGAAGATTCATGCCTTATGTGTTGTAAATTATAATGCTCCAGCATAGCTTAATGGCATTTCAGTGTTTATTGCTTATTACTAAATGTCTATCTAAATGTCCCACTGACTGGTGCCTGAGAACTACACCGGTTATTTCTGGCGTTGTCCTCCTTTCTGATTGTATGACAAACAGGCAGGACGCATGGGATGATCTCTGGATGTAGTGCTTAAGAAAAAGAAGCCATTATACAAAGGTTGTGTTTCTAGCATTAAATAACATTTCTACAATCAGGAACCTTTCAGATGTTTGTAAGTTTGTGCGTTTGGAGACATTGCCTAATATAATCCATATGAACATAACAAATTGCCTCCATTCATCAGGCAAGTTGCAGTTTACTTGCATGTTTGTCCAGACGCACATTCTCATCAGTTCATCGTGAATACAAGTGGACACTTTCCTCAGGTTTCTACCGGTACATCGACCGTTAAATGTCAGAATGAACATCAGTTCACAAGCGTTGAACATGTTCCTAAGCAAAGTAAGAAGCAAAACAAGGGACGCATAGATCCTACACCGCTGATCAGTTTGTGGTGTGTTGGAAGGATATTTCTTAAAGGTTTACCTGATCAGCTTTAATACCGTTGTCATTTTGAGCAGTAGCAGACTGTTGAGTATTTTAAAAGAAAACTAAGACAAAGAAGTAACACAGCGACTCATCCTGAGAATGGCTACTAGCAGTCATCTCCATCTCCATTTATCACCCGTGTTCACCTGCTTAGTGCCTGACTGTACATCCCAAGCTCAGGAAACATCTCAAACAGTGGGAGGCCCTACTGTTTAAAAACAAAGAGAGGTCATACAACCAGAACAATGACGGCTGTGATTATATTCACGATAGGCGTGCTTTCCATTATCATAAATGGCCTCGACTCAACCCCACACACACACACACGATTCTCCCCCCTCAGTGCCAGGACACAGATGCATACTCAAAACACACAGCTCCATCCCTCATTCTCATTCATCTGCTTACTTCTCAATCACTCACTGTACGCGTCGCTGCACAATTATAATCACCTTAAAATTATTTTATGACGCGCTCACCAAACCAAACTCCTCAACACACACACACACACACACACACACACACACACCATACAAAATAGCTCAATATGAAAAGCTGGATTCAGTTGTGTACCACAGTGCTTACAGACATGCGTTTCCTTTTCTTTTACAAACATCAAAGCCTACTGTATTATAAAAGGCTGATTTGGGTAATCACTGGTACACACACACACACACACACACACACACACACACACACACACACTATCTAGCCCATTACAAAGTGTCCAGGCATGTAGTATATACAGCTCAGCAGTATTTCCTTGTCAGTGGTTATTTTATGGACAAACACACACACACACACACACACGCACACGCACACGCACACGCACACGCACACGCGCCGTTTGTGTGACCGGAGGAGAGGCTGTGGCTTGTTTACTGCTGCATGCTTTTCCTTTGTGGCGATGAAGGAAGCCTAAAAGGAGCAGACCCGGAAGGAGAAAGAATAAGGAGGAGGGGGGGGGTAACAGATTCAATAAGCCATGAGCTAAATAAATAAACAAAATATAACAGAAAACGTCCAGAGGAGCAGAGAGCAGGAGGAGAGGACGAGGATGTGACGAAGGGAAGAAAAACTATCAATTTTTCAAACAAGCATGTTTGTTCTGGGTTTTTGCATTAAAATTAATAACTGCATAATGGTCCTGAGCTGACCTTTTCTGAAACATCTTTATACAACTTTGTGCCAAGAAATGTGAACAAGTGTGCAAAGACTGGGGGAAAACCGGAGAGGGAGAGGCAGGATAATCGCTGACGTGGCAGCACCTCCTCCAACTCCCATGTTAAGAAAGTAAATCAATGCCTGGAGCGGAGAGCTGGAGACGAAGGCTCCAACGAGGAGGAAACTAGAGAAGAGAGGAGGAAAAATACAGATAAAAGAATGAATCAAAGAGTATGGATAAAAAAAAAGGAGAAAGAAATAGCAAGACAAGCAAAAAGACAAAACAAAAGAGGCTCGATGACAAAATGAAGGATAGAGAAAAGGCATTACAATGCATCACAGCGAATGGGTTCACGCTGAATTGTATTAATTCAAGAATCCTCAGAAGACTAACATATCTAACCAACGCAGCCGTGAAACTTCGCTCCAGCAGGACCTGGCGCTTTATTCCTACAGCGGCTGTGGGTCGCACGGCTCGCTCTTTAATTCACCTCGTGTCCCTTCCCCTCTCTGCATTTCCACCCCTCGTTTGTCGGGCCCGCCGTCAATTAATGCCGGCCATTGTTTCTCCCCGTCTCTCTCTCTCCCCCTCTGTCACTCCGCCTCAGCATGATGAAGATGGAGAGTGGTCATTTAAGAGTAATTAGCTAGCCTAAACAGAAATAACCAGGTGCAACATTATTCAGTACGTCAATGCTTGTGCGCACACACATGAGCACACTAAAACTAATTCTAACAGGTAGTTCACACACACACATACACACACAGAGTTATTCTCTTTGTCTCCAGTAACAGAGCGCTCTTGTTTTCCATTTAAAATGCTCACATGCTTGTTGTAGATTCTAAATATAATGAATGCACACAGAGTCCAAGAAGGATTTTTTTTCTTTTATAAAAATAGTTTACCACTATTAAACATATTCGTTGAAATGAACTTCTTGAATTCTTCACTCACACGGAAACACCCAGAGCATTTGTTGGACGTCGCTGAGGCCGAGGTGCCTTTTCTTATTCCAAATTAAAAACACATTCTGTGTGATCAACCTTCGCTGCGATAGCTGTTTATTAGGTGATCCGTATTGCGCGGCGGATCGATGGCGCTTGTGTATGCAAAGCCTTTCACCTGTAATGATTCGAATGCGACGCTTAATCACATTCAGCAGCAGCGTGCATGAACAGGTTCATCATTATCTGCAATTCAGGAGGACGGTTTTATTGTCCTGTGGCGTAACGTAGATCACAGTTAGGTCTGTAATCAGTCTGTCAATACATTAAATCTGTGCTATATTGGATTTGTGTCTAAAAGCGTGCATGGACCAGTCACCCTCACCCAGCGTCTATGATTGATTTGACGCAGTTTGTTCAATGACCTCTGAGGTTTGGCTTTCAATATTACACCATCTGGCTATGGGAGCATGTTATTTATTATTAGCTTGCAGTATGAGTATTATTATCGTTTTCTGTGAGCAGTTTCATAAATGTTTCTGCTTCTAAAGGAAAAAGTGTCAAGACAATATTAAAATGAGGATGCTGCACAAAACGTTATTGCTTCCATCTAAAATTTCCTGACGTGAACCTGAAGTTTCTTAATTCAGATATTACTGTAGATAAAATAAAGTCAGTCATCTGAAATCTAATCCACGAATGCCCACAGCTTATAGCTCTGCAGCTGCCTGTTGTCCCACATCAGCAGAAACACCAGCAGAGGCTCTCTACAGTACATGCACTATGCTGTACTACAAGTGCATTAGGGCAACATAAAAAATACACTGCTACAAATTCCTTTATGGGTTTTAAACAAGCACAATGAGCACACCCAGAGGAGACTTCCTGCTTTTCTGACTACTGCAACCAAACATTTATTCAGAAACTGCAGCACAGATGTTGATGAAAACTAGAATTCACTATCTGCTGGCTTTCAGTTTATCCATCCATCACGGAATCAGTGAAGGAACTTTTATCACCACTGCAGATCTGTTAGATCTCCCTGGATGAGATCAGAGCCTAAAATTTGGAGCTCGACAGGGTAAAACCTGTGTGTGAGCGCTGTCTGAGTAGTAGTAGAATGAGGAATAAAATAATCCTAATGTAAATATTGTGAAACAGGTCATTAGGGCGGTTTGTATAGTTAGTATAGGTATATTATTTCCCAATAAGCCACATGTGAAAGTTTTCAAGTAGTAGAAGTATTCAATCACACAAATAGCAGTACAGAAACTGACATGTGCACTCGGTCACCAACATTTAGAGGCGAACACCTTCCTTAGGCACCTAAACCTTGCTGCCTCTTCAGTATATACTCCCTTACACACACTCTCACACACACACACACACACACACACACACACACACACACACACACACACACACACACACACACACA
>JAUMTR010000010.1:10284137-10345952 GCA_032270685.1 Microctenopoma stevenorrisi
ACACACACACACACACACACACACACACACACACACACACACACACACACACACACACACACACACACACACACGGGCCTGGGGGTATAATTACATCACTTTAGGATCTAAAGGACTCCTGTCCACCAATCTAACAACATGTGCAATGTCCCTTGACACACACACACACAGCGCCACAGAGAAAAACACACTGGAAGCACAAAGGAAAGATCGTTTACCGCTGAATTATGGACAAATTGAACCCTGAGAGAGGAGAAGTTCAAAGGCAAAGCTGAGGTTAAATGCAGAGGCTGTCGCCCTGTCTCGCACAAACACACGTATGTCTTTCAGACAGACAAGCATCTCATACATATGCATCACATATATCATACATGTATCTCATATCTTGTTTGCTGCATACACACCGACTTGACATATGAGACAAAACCGTCTGTACAGTGCAAGAATTCAGCAGAGCAGCACAGCAGCTTGTAATGTTTTTCTCTGTCTCAGTGGAAGCCTTTGCACATTAACGTTTTTTAATACGGGCAGGTATATTTATATATCAGTGAATGGAGGGGTCGTATTTATTCTGATTACACACTGTAGTAATATTCTACCTCACTGACACTTGTGTACACACCCACTGGTGAGAGTGAGAAGCAAAACAAGCAGTGAAAGGAAAGCGGATGCCTCATCAGTCAAAAAGATACCACCTTGTCAAATGATTTGACAAGAGTCAAAAGCACCATGAAGAAAAGGTGCAGAAAGAAGAGCAAACAGCACATGTGAAGCGTTCCTCTTTACCGAGGCAATGTGTGTTTTGTCATTTTGATTTGTTGCTTCCATGTATGAAACAAAAACGAAAACTTAATTTCAGATTGCGTACAGGGTACATAAAATACAACCTCTGTGCCACTTAACATTAGCACGTGTCCAAGTGTAACTGCTGAGGAACATCAGGCCGCTGCCAGAGAGCAATGACAGGTGAAGCCCTCCATTGTGATATCTCACCAAGTTTCCTTATTGATCAGAAGAAGCTAGTTTAAGTCATCTTAACAAAAGAAATACACTTGATGTGCAACATGCTGCCCAGTAGTTGTCTATTTGAACAATGGCTTTTATCTAAGAGAATATTTCCTTGTTTTTGATGTTTTTGATCAATGAACCAACTGAATGTCTGGTGCAGTAGCTGCCACCGCAAATGTGATTTAATCACTTTCACTACTACTTTTCATTTTGTCTACCGCTTCAAGTGATACATGAGAACACGGAGGACACAGATGGTGGCAGAGTGCGGCGACGCAACAGGATAAGAGCGGGCAGATGGATGGAGTGAGGGTGAGACAAAGGAAATATGAAGAGTGAGTTGAGTGGATGTGGATGAGGCAAAGGTGAGGTAAAGGACAGAGACAGGGTGCGATGAGTGAGTAGACAGATGTCAGAGAAGCAGGGAAGGAGAGAGGATGAATGTGAACGAGAGGAGGGAATGACAAAGATGAGATGGGCTACAAGGCAGGAGAAAGAAATGAGCGTGGAGGGCTGAAAGGGAGAGAGCAGGAGCGATGGGAGTGACAGAGTGAGCGGCAGACACAGGGAGGGAGAACTCGACAGCTCTGAAAGGACGGTGGAGGGTAAGGAAGGAGACAGAACAGGGGGCAATGGTGCGAGGAAGAAAGAGGGGGGGGAGAAACAGACAAGGGTGAAGAGACTGGTGCAGAGAGTCAGATGAGGACAGACATATGAAGGGGAGAGCCTGGAGGAGGACAGAAGGGATGTCTGGAAAGGAAGAGGGGATGAATTAAGGAGAAAAAGAGAGAGAGGGCTTTGATAACTGTGTGCGTGTGCAAGCGCCTCGACCCTCGCTGCTAATAGCATCTTGTTGGGTTCAAACTGCATACTAAGCAGACACAAAAACCAAAATCAAAGCAAGGGAATCTGTTCCAACGAGCTTCTAATTGAGAGGAAAACTACACTAAGAGCCCATTAACAGCCGGAATTAATATGCAGCGTGTGTCTGGCTCATAGCAGCTGACTGCAGCATTTTGATTCACAGGTGAACAGGAACTCAAGCAGAACAGCATCGTGTTGTCATGCTAACAGGTCAACATGCTGCTGTGTATACGGTATACCGTTACTGTGCTTACCAACAAAAAAGCACAAGCACACATTTCACTGAAGACCACCCAACACCTCCTCCTCCTACGTGGCTAAAAACACACAAAAAAGGTTTGAAGGGAAAGAACAACAAGGTTTAACAGGTATTAGACACAGTCCGAAACAAATGGGACATGACACATCGCCAACAACAGCACTAGAATAACAAACCGAGGAGTGATGAATTAAGGTTAAACAACTGCCAGCATACCACCGTGCACCAGCAGTGGACGTCCTGGAATGACAGACACACAAACAAACCTTACTGTGCCACACAACGGAGAGAGAGAAAATCAAAAAGACAACGATAGAGAGAGAATAAAGATAAAAGCCAAAAGAAGCTGAGGCTCAAGGCAGCCCGACTGGAAAAAGAGAAAGTTAGTAAATTGAATAAGGAATGAGGAGAATGATTGATGGTAAAGGAATTAGGCAGCAGAGATGAAAGTGATGAAAGACGGGGAGGGGAGGAGGGTTCGAGGGAACCGCAAACTTAGCTGAGAGTTTCACAACTCACTGTGAAAAATATCTCACTGACAAGTCTGTTAGTACCACAGTCAGTTTCAACCACACAACAACAAGAACGAACGAGCCCCATTCCTCTGAGACTGCAGGTGTAGCCGAGTGAAACGGAAAAGACTAATGAACATAATATTCAAATAAAACCTTTGTCATTTACGCTCAAATGTAAAACCTGTCCCTTTGTAAAAGGGTACATTTCCCCTACGATCTAGATGGATGCACACTGGGTTTAAGAGCTGTTCACTTTCCCCGTCGTCAGCTGCGGCTGCTTAGAGCTAAACCCCAGCCTGAAATGAAAGCTGTGCAAATGAAAAGTGTTGCTTATGACAGCTGGAACTTTCAACATGTGCCATTTCATGCAGGACACTGCCCAGATTCAAGTCATTACTGTTCTCCTGCCAGTTCAAGTGACCCCAATTCCCCCGGAACGTCACGTTTCCTCCGCGATATGAGGTTTTCTCCACGAGCGGAGGAGGACATGACAAACTGGTGCAGGGCTGGAGGGGAGCGGGCGTGTGATGTGCGACAGCTTATTGTCTCACTGGAAGAGCCCAGGACGACGCGGCTGGAGTATTTGAGCAGGTGTCGATGCACGTGTGAAAGCTCTGAAGACCAGCGAGAGGCAGAAATACGCATACACAGGCTGACACAGGATTTCTAACTACCCCCATCTCATATCAGTAAAGTACATAGAGATCTACATCTTTATTGTGGAACTGCTTCCAGTACTTTGTGATTGTTGCACATAAACATCTTCATAAGGAAAGTCAATATTACTATAATAATGTTTTTCCACTGCAGCCCACATATTGGCATATTCCACCTCATTATTTTATAACCTAAAGGCTACCCCCCCCCTCTAACGTGATCATGTCCATGGCTACAGAAAACCATTCCTTATTAGCTGGACTGTTGACATCAACCCAGTGATCCAAAACGAGCTTCTTTTCAACCACGTGCAGTGTAAAAACGCTAACTGTGATTGTTTTGTAGAGACGCATTACAAAGAGTTTGCATGTTCGAGTTGTCAGAGGGATTTATTTTGGCATGAATCACCGCCTGTTTATAATACCAAACCACAGGCCTTTAATGTTCTGGCAGTTCAATAGCAGATGAATCAAAGTCCCGTCTGCTGCGTTAAACTTTATACATTTTCACATATGGACACGTTGTGCCACGGCGATGGCGTGTAATAAATTCCTGTTTCCACTTTAAATTGTCTGGTTTTTATAAAACAAAAGGGAACCAGAAAATGTTCCTGATCCATTTCCATTCACAGGCTTTCAATTGCTCATTAGTAGCATCACTAAAGGCTTTTTATTTGACAAACTAATTAAACAGCAGGTTTTAGCGCTTATGTGCGCGAGGCTCCAGATCATCTGTGGGAATATGTTGCATTACTGAAAGCTTTAATGTACTTTAATTATTAACATACTGTTTGAGATATTGTAGTTGCATCGTTTAATGATTTAAGACAGTCATTGGAAACTTTGCAGAGTGAACGTTTTCTTTCCATTTATTTTGTTTCATTTTATATTTGTATTCCTCAATATTGGTCGATTTATTATAACAGTTATACGAGTCCCTAGAATCTCTGTACTAGATTTGAAGGTTTTAAAAAAAACTATTTACATTTCAATTAGCTGCCAAATTCAACCTGCTACTAAAACACTTTTTTCATGCATTACCTGGTTCATTTAATAAGTAAAGGAAATAAAGATCTTAACTGTAGCTGATACATTGTGTGAATATTTATGACTTTGACGACAATCTGAACGCATTTCTTAAACTGTTTTATACAGAAAATCATAAAAATTTATTAATTTTAATTTAATTAAAATTATAAATGGTGCCATTCTTTTTCCCCCACTGCAAAAGAACCAAAGTTAGATATGCAGAGGTAATGTTTGCCTATTTTATGTCTAATTTAAAGACATAATGCAGTTAGATGTCTTTGATGAGCTGCAAGTAGGGAAAAAGATATTTATTTTCCTTTTGTGCACACACACCGGTGCAGGACATATTCCATCACTACCTGTACCTGTTGTGTGTGTTTATTAGTTTCAGACCCATCTGCGTTTCAACCAAGTAAATCTCACAGGTCATTGATGAAGCGAATGCTATTTATATCTTCTGCTATCCTCCTCTGCACCCTCTCTCTCTCTGATTTTCTAACTCCCTCTCTCTCATTGTTCCGTCAGTTTCCTTCAGTCTCTTCCACTTTTTCATTTATCCATCCTATTTCTTTGCCTGTTTTTAATTTACTTCAATGTACTCATCAACTTTATCTCTATGTTAGCCTCTCCCCATTTCATATGTTCCCGTATTTATGACCAACTTATCAGAACTGAAAATGTCTCGTCTTAAAGCTGGACAGCTGCTTGGGGACAGGCGACACAAACATCCAGCTGCCCACCAGCCAAAAGCCTTTCTCACGTAAATCTGCTACTCACTCAGTAATTTCTTCGGTGACCGTGTGTTCAACCTGCAGTCGGGAGTTGACTTCAATGAAGTAGTGTTTGCCATGTTTGTCCACCAGGAACTCCACAGTCCCGGCGTTCTCATATCCCACCTGCAGGAAAAAAAAGTCTGAATTAAGCACTCAGGAAGCAGCAATGAAACTCATGCCCCCTCTCTCCACATGAATATGACAACATCTCTACGTGCTATTAATTTCTAACACGCACAATGAATATATAGTGTTGATCCGTCCTCTGAGTTAAGTCACAGAGTGGAAACGTTACGTAACATGACCAGCACTCAGCTGTAGACTGATGACTGATGCAGGCATTATGTGGCACGGTGAAGCCCATTATGGAACAACATGGGAAAAACTGGAGCGTGGTGGCTGTGGTGTCCAAACGAACCTTTAAAACGCAGCGTACTACACTTTATCCTTTAGGAAAAACATTCAACACATAAGCGAGCGTCTGCTCACCTCTCCAAACATGCTTTTCGCTTACACTCCGCTTACTCCTTTCCGTTTTAAATTATACATGTCCATCATGTCCCAGTGACTAAACATTTCCATTTAGATTATAATGTCCATTTAAACTTTTAATTATGGCTGTCACAGTGGCAGCTTTTTCATTACTTTTCATCATTCTACCCCGGAGCGGTTATGTCTCTGCAAAGTTTTGCAGGAATTTGACCACAACAGGAAGTAGCATGGACATATAACTCGCGTCTGTTAAGTTATTGTTTTGCTCAGACTGCATTACCACAGATAGACTGCGCTGTGTTTCCCATGGCTTCATTCAGAACAGAATATAATTGTGAAGGGAAAGTAACCAGTAAAACAAACTCCAATGCTTTCCATACTCGTCCTCAAACTCTCAGCTGCATGTTAATTTTGCCCAGTGGGAGCTGCAGGCAGTTTAATTGCGATTTAAATGCTATATAAATAAAGTTTATTATGATAATAATTTTAAAGAGTAGACGGGTTTGCAAGAATTACGCAAATGACTAATTTGAGCAAAGCAATCCGATTGGTGTTCTAACCACTTTCCACAATTAAACCAATCAGGGCAGCTTACTCCAACTGATCCAGCCACATTACTGATTATTCCTATAATCAAAGCTTTGTCTCCTCGTGAACCGTATCCTGATTTTAAGCAAAGGAAATATTGGAAGGAAAAAACATCCAAACATCATCATTAGAAGGTTCAAAGTCGTCCACCACCACCACCCAGCTGTAAGACAGAAAATCTCCTTTTCCCTGGAAGCCACAGAGATGAAAAAGGCAAAAGTGCCAGCTACATGGGTTAGAGATGAACAGATATTGGCGTTGCATGTTTCTATGTGAGCATTTGTAGTGCTGAGCGTTTATATCACATTAAATCAGGAGAATGTAAAAAATTATTTATCTCATTTCTAGGAAGAGAAAGTGCCTGTGTAGTTCGGCATCGTTACAAACCAGCAAGCGCCTTCAGGAACACTTTTCAACATTTGGCACGTACGAATATCCAGACAATCAAATGGGCAGAGGAAAAAAGAGACTGATAGCGGAGAACAACGCGGCACTAAGCTACAACTGCAGCAATTAGAAGATGGCAGCTAAACAAACAAAATCACCACGAAAGCTGAGAATGATTGGAGTTACAATGAAGTCTCAAAAACAAATGTCTCACCTGAGTAAAATAACACTTCAGTTTGTCAACGTGTCCTTAATCACATAACTAGAGGAGTAGAATTAAGTTTGTTTTAAAGCAAACTCATCGTAAAATGTTCACTTAACCTCAAACTGACACATTGTCAAACATTATGTGTATAAATATACAGACAGGCAACACATTTCTCTCCACAGGGAGAAATTAATCTCCTTTATGTTATCAGTAGCTACCCACAGGTTTTATACTACAGAGACTCATTAAAGAGGGATCTCACACACACACCAGACAAATCTATCAACACATACAAACCCAAGAGTTTTGTTTTTTTAATATAAAGCAGGTACATAGGGTTTTTATGGTTGTGTCAATAAAGTTTAGTTTCAATAGCAACCTTGTGAAGATGAGAATTAGGTTTGAGTGAGGGTTGCAAATACAAATTTAAATTTGAAGTTTGAACGAAGTTTCTAGGAAGAGTAGGCAAGAAAAGAAACTCAATAACGAGAAAAAGAGCGTAGAACATACTCTCCCACAATTTCAGCCCGAGTCACCTTCCCTTTAACCTCGTTTGTGCAGAGCCTCGATCTTCATTGTGTGCGCGTGCACGTGAATACAGACACACACAAACACAAAGGTGTTCACTTTATGTACAGTGATAAATACATGTAGCTAGTACCCAAGGCCTCAAAGGCAGTGTAACAGTACTCCAGCAGAAGACACACACACACACACACAAATGCATACACCCCTTCAGACTATAAGTGCACATAAATTCACACACACCCACCAATGTGCCAGTCCATACTCAACTCCCTCTCAATCGCTCGCTCACTTGAGCACACGCGCACACACACACACACACACACACACACACACACTAAGTGAAGCAGCAGCCAGTGTAATAGATTGAGTGTTCACCGTTTTATAGGATCTGACAGTCAAGTCAATGGGCTGTAGTATCACAAGGAGAGGTCACTGGGGTGTTGCATACATGCATACCATCTTAAAATCTCTCTCTCACACACACACACACACACACACACACACACACACACACACACACACACAAAAGGTAGGTAGAGTTAAAGAAAAAGAAAAGACTGATGATGGATCAAATGAGGACAGAGATGGGTACAGAGTGAAACATACGGAGTCAAAGAGTGGACAAGAGCGTCATCAGGGAGGGGAAGAGGAGAAAAGAGCGTCAGTGGCTGAAGCTACAGACTTTGTCTCTCCAGGCTTGTTAGCCCACATTTCCATTTCATTGGGCAGAGGCAGAGAAACGCACACAAGGAGCAGCTTGAACTCTGAACTACAAGCACCAGCTTAAAACCATTTGTGACAAATTCAAACCCAACAATGAGGCAACAGTTTGTCGCCCTCGGTCCACAGAGCCTCACTGCACCAGACTAAACAGTGGAAGGACGCTATTATTAATCGACCAGATGGAGTAGAGGCAGCACAAACACCTAGACAGCTAAGAGCCATCGCTTTTGCTGCAGACCCTGCACGTTAAGCTCTGAATGACACACACACCGTTATCTCCATCTCATGATTTAACTTCAAATTAAGAGCCTTAATAGGCAGCAGGTGTACTTTCAAAATTAAAGGCCCAGAAAGCTTTTCTCCCCTCATAACTGAACTTTGAAACGTTAATACCATTCCAACTTTAAACAGTATTTTCACTAATCCCAGTAGTCGTTTATGAATTGGAAACACTGTTCTGCTCAACGCCAGAGTAAAACCAACACATTTCTACAACCTCTGGATTTTCATTTGGCTACATCAAGTTTCAGCTGATTTCGTCTTTCGAATGCTCAACTTAATATTTTTCAGTTGTTTTTTTGCACATATTTGACGAGCCACCCATTTCAGGAGAAACTAGCCACTAACGGTGTTAAGGCGTTTGTGCTTTGAGATCATGGCTGACAGCTACTTACCACTTAAAAATATGGTCGTGCAGTTTTGAGAAGCGCTCTTACCCTGCTTTTGTTTGCATTAACATTTTGTGTGTGCATGTTTTCTGCTGGCACTGCACGTCGTCTAATCTGTATCTTCTTTGGCCGAGCAGAGATATGTTTGAGATTTGAGTTCTTTGAAACGTAGAAGCGTTACCACTGCCGTCTCTTTTGGCTTCATGGCTTCTTTGATTCAGCAATGCTGATTAGTGCTGGGGACTGTAAGCTACGCTCAAGTAAATGCATCCTAACCTATATCACAAGTATCTATGTGCACAAAACCTGTGTTCCTCCAAGCTGGTGAAGCTCCAGGATCCTGGTTGTGCACAGAGATACTGAAAAACCATAATATTAGACATGGCTTTGTTCATTTCTGCCAAATTATGGCCCACGTTTTCTCTCTCTCTGAACTCTACATGAATCCACGCAGGTGCCTTTATTCTGTATGAAGCCTTATCTGTATTTGAAGTCCTTATTTTATTTCTGCAAGGTCACTGGCAAAAATAACTGGTAGCAGATGATGGTAGGTGAGACGCATAACAATCCTTTTTGTCTTTTGAAGTAGACGTACAGAAACAGGATCAGTCATGTAGAGAAGGAATATAGATGCTTTTAAGATGATTTTCTAAATTTACAATTAAATCCGAGTCAGAGCCTGCTTAGAAACACACACACACACACACACACACACACACACACACACACTGTGGGGTCATCAGGTTTGCCGTCTCAGTCCACTTGCTGTGGACCGTTGTATTATTATTTCTGCTTTAGGTTGTTGCCGGCTCATGGCTGTGACTACAACGCAAGTACTGATGACTCACCACATACAGTACGATACATAATAGCAGTCTGATTAGACCAGTCCGCTGTCATTTCCCCACATCCACCAACCGCAAAGCAGTGCATGCTGGGTCATAAAATACCCAGGGACAGTGAGAGTAATGCGGTACACGCGCCTCATCTTTGTTTCTGATGTGCATCATGAAGCAGAGGGAACATTTAAAATCAATGGTACAATCGATGGTACTGACCTGGTAAACGGCCACAGTGCGCATGGTCACATTATTAAGCTGCAATGAACAGCAGGCGCCGTCTCTTTACTGCACAGTGTTTTAAATGATTCTGTTCACTGGACTGTTTTGACCACATGAAGCTGAAGCACGTCTAAAAATATATGTGTCAACGTCGGCACAAACTCGTGCAGCACAATGAGCCCAAACAAGGAGAGGGACTTCATCACGTGATCGGTCTTCCACGCTCGCCTGGGACTAACCGAATCGGAGGGAAAGGTGCCAAGTGCTTAGCTTATGTGGGAATTCTTCTAAGACCGTTGGTAAAATACTCCACATCTGAAAACATCGAAACCAATCCTTTAGGGGGCTTCCTGGGCTGCTTTACAACACAAAACAAAAATGTGTTGCAGCAGCAGCGCTTCAGGCGTTGCCAACACACGGAGCGAGTAGAACACAGGTGAGGGCACAAAATATCACCTCGTTTCATCTTTCAATAAAGCCCAAGACAAAGTTGTTCAGCAAGACGAAGGAGAACCACGGAACCATGTTGACATCAACAAAAGGCCTGAAAACAGAAGCATAGACCGTCTTAAATGTGAAAAAGACATTTCTGTATTTTACAAAAAGACATCAAACATTAACTGCAGCTCGCCTCTTCCCCTTCTTTAATGCACTCTCTCCCTCTCTCTCTCTCTTTCTCGTGGGCACTGGAGCTAATCTGGTGCCAGGACTTTTCTGTAATCTGATCCAATTCCCCTTTCAGACTCGCAACACGCACAAATCTCATCCGATTCATTGCTGATAAAACCCCAGAAAAACACAAACGCACACATAAACTCAAACAGATCAGCTCCATTTCAGTGGTGCCACCACTCTAATCCCTGTGCTGCAGAGAGCTGCCAAAGCAGCGGTGCTCATCCACCCAAAGCCAATGTACACAATCCAAAAACACAATATATGCAGGAAAGCACATATGCACCCCCATCACACGCTCGCCTAAAGGCACACGGCCGACGTAACGAGCACAAGCATGTGTATGCCCCCACACACAAACACTCATCCAGCTCCATATGCGCCCACATGTTTATACTCGCCCCAGTGGTGGGATTCCCGATTCATGTGTTCATCTCTCCAGCTCCTCCGCGGGCTTTTAGTCCATCACTAATTTCTTTTCTCTTTCAGCCACAACTTCCCCCACACGCACCTTCAGGGGCTCCATACCAACATCTTTTCCATCCACCAAACATGCGCTTTCATTTTCATGGACGTGAACAATAAAACATGTCGTTGAATAGAACAGAGGGGGAATGATGGTTAAGTGATAGCCGTTGCTATTGTTCCGAGTCCAGAAAGCTAAACGCGTATTTACGTTGTTACTTCTGGTGAAGTATTCTGTGTTCTCGCTGCGTGTGAGCATGTGTTAGTAAGCGTGGTCATTAGTATAACATAGTACATCGCTCTGCTTGAAACACCACTAGCCAGGCTTTGCTAAAAATGTGCAAAGCAACTGTGGCCAGTTCTGGTGTTTAAATTACGGGGCACTTACGCTCAGAGATGACAATGTCCAAAGTTCGAGAACAGAACAAATGACCGATACTCCCATAATTCAATTTCTCCTAATTACATCGGCTAAACCTAAAAAGTTACACTAGGGCCAATTAGTCAGAGTTCAAGCTTCTTCATATTTTTTGTGTCAAAATGATACAAGCTATGTTTACCCGTCAACTGAACGGCTAGTGGACTAGCAGCTAAGCTAGTGGAACTTTAAAGCTATTCTCAAGGATACAGTAGCAGGCTGGGTGAATGCCAACACAGGATATCAGGGAGAGTCATCCACCCTTACCCAGTGCAGCTGTAGTGTACCGTATAATCCCAAACACTTGGTTAACCTGCTACTTATGCAGTGACAAATAAGCGCATACAAAAGAACCATCAAACTACCTCAGGAGGTAAGAACTAGTCCTGCAAATAAACCACCTCCGTCTCTTTCTACATCCGTACTACTTAAAGCTTCAGCTAACTGTGCGGCTCCACTTTTCTCACCTTGATTTCCTTCCTCTTTACGGTTGTCATGCCACCAGAAAAAAGAATTTCTCAAACACAAAAACACAAGTGTGTCGAGAGTGGCAGAGAGCTAAAAGGTTACAGATTGACGCGCGGTAAGATAGTAATGTCTGTATGGGGCAGAGAGACAAAAGGAAAAGAGTAAAGATGAGATGCAAATGTAAAGTAAAACAGCAGGTTGTTAACGGGATGGAATCGACTAAAAAAAGAGAACCACGCAACATTTTTTGCTTTATTCCCATTTTCCCCAAACACTATGTGTGAAGTGTTTTGCTGAAATATTTTAATTTGTATTTACAACAACCTCCATGTAAATGTGGATTTGCTATGGAGCATAGTGTTAAACTGTGGCACAGGGCGTTCAATAAACAGTGGACATGTCTATTAGGATTAATCTTGGCTACAGTGAAAACAATGCATTACTCTACATAGTTTCAAGTAGCCGTTTGAATGAGAAACAAATCAGCTGCAGGTGAACAGTTTGTTATTTTGCTGTCGTGACACAACATCAATGGCGCACAAAAAAAAAAATGCATCGATCTGCTGTATATTCTCTGTACAGCAGGCAGCAACGTAATAGGAGGTGTACATATTGTGGAAGCAATGCAGCCATAAACTGCGCACAGACACGCACACGCCAGAGAGATGGAGAGGGCGCGGAAAAGGAAAGATGACCGAGACGGATTTTAAAATCAGAGCAACCACTGGAGGCACCTAAACAGAATTTATGGTCAAAGCACAAAGCATTGTGGGCTCATAAAGTCTGATGTTTACTATCAATTAATTTAAAAAACACACACACACACACACACACACTAAAGTCCAAAGTGCAGCCGTAACTTCAGATGCAGTAAAGGGACAGAGAGGGAGAATGTAAGAGTCATCCAGAAATAACACTGCATTGTTGGTAGAAAGTTTCTGTGGGCTGGTTCGCTGTCAGCGAGGAAACCCGGCCTGTCATATTTTATGACACCATAAAATAAACAGCTATACAATGAGGGTATATGTGTGGTTTGTTTTTTACCTGTTATGCCACAGTTTTATTTTCTCAGCTTTTCCTTTGCTTCCTTGGCCCCGTAACCTTTACCTGTGTCTCTCATCTCTTTTACCTTTGCGTTTCTACGGTTTCCTGCAGAAATCACGTGGCTTCAACTTTGGCCTTTTATGAAATGTCACTGACAGCTGACTTCCACATGTGAAAATGTTTGTTTCATATCCCTGCAACCAAGCCGAAAGGTCAAAAAGAAAAACATTCTCCTTACTGCTTGGAAACACTGCACAAGGTACCGTTACTCAAAGACACAAACATTCAATCAATTACATTTGTTATGGTTTTATAAATACTCATTTTACGTTCTAGTGCAAAAGGCTATTGCAGAGAAAATGGTATGCGGCCATACGTTGTTACCAATAAGGACAGATGGATATGTCTGCTCTGAATAAAAACATTATCATTTACATTTTGTGGACTTTTTAAATAGTCTCCATGATAGAATGAGCACGGAGCCTCCATAATCATGATAGGACAGAATCTGCCAAAACAGTTTCCCGCTCCATGCCAGGCAGTCAGGATGAAATGTCACATCTAGTCTAGTGCACCAATACTTCCTGGTTAATAAAAGAGGAAGTGCCTTGGGGAACTTATTACACCACGAAGTGGTGAATTCAAATAATCATCCCGTTACTGCCCCGTCTCACTGCTTAAATCCCTCTGATCACATCTTACTTACACCCTGCTCCACGTTAAGGCTTCCCCTTTGCCCCTCATTCGCCTCCCTGATCTCTTATCCATCTTCTCACCCAATCCAACCACTTACATTCTGCACCCATCCCTCTTCCCAAATCTTTACCATGTAGCATTACTCCTCATTTTATGGCAGGTCAGCCTGGCGCGTGCCCACCTTTGCCTCCCCTCTGCTCATTCACCCTTCACTCCGTCAGCAGTAAACAGGAGCACAATGAGCTCGTTGTCTATGAAATGACGAGGAACCGCTGCCAAACGATCAAAGAGCAGCAAACGCAACACAGCTGGACACACGCCTATAGATACACATGAGCAACAGCACAGTCGCAAACTAAGATTAATGTTTGTCCATGAAGGGAGGTATGCCTCCCAACTCTCAGACACAAACACATTCAAATCTATTCTCAGTGGAGATGCACTATTAGTAACTTAGACCTAAAAACCACGCCAGAAGCTATTTTTCTTCCTCCTATTCTCTCCCCATAGCTGCCTCACTATAAGCATACTTCCCTCCTTCTGATGCCTCCCCCTCACTCACTCCACCGCCCTCTTTTCTCCCTCCCCCCTGCCTCCCGTCCCTCTTTTGCAGCCTCAGTCTCACTCCTTGCAAAAGGTAGTCAGGGCAGAAATTGGTTTTATACTTTATAAGACTGCAACTGTGTAGATGTGTGTGTGTGTGTGCGTGTGTGTGCGCGTGTGTGTGAGTGCGTGCGTGTAGGAGAGAGACAGACAAAGATTTGGCTGTAGTCTGTGCGACGACACCCACACTGCAGCATTTGAAACAGCCAGGGGGGGAGCGAGGAACTGAAGAGACAGAGAGAAAGAGACAAGGGAAGGAAAAAAGGACGAGAGAGGCAAAAAGAAATGCGAGGCCGACTGTGTGTTTGTTTCTGATAATGAGTGCGTGATGTGTACGAGAGAAAGTGTATGATAAGAGTCAGTGCAGATTTAGGTTCTAGCAGTTTATTATGCTTGTGTGCACTATGTTCATTTGCATTTGTACCCTACACTGAATGCATGTTGTGTGCCTATAGGCGCAGATATACACCCTTTCTCCCGCTTTTTGTCACGCTCCATGTGTGAATGCATTTGCATTCAATTTTCTGCCTGTGCGCGTATTTTTCGAGGTATCATTTTAAAATCATATGCAGTCACTCACATGCTCCTGCAAGACATTTTTAATTAAGCAATAAACTGCAACAAACACGACCAAAGATTGTGAAATGTTTTCATAGACAGAGGTGCAGACTCGGTGGAACCAGTTGACACAATAAATGATCTGCGACTGGTTGGACGAGTTGGACTTCCGGACACGCACCTTCAGAGACGAGGTGTTAACTGTAATTCAATTAGGATGAGGCAGTTGGCGCAAAGTCATGTTTTTCATGTCTTCTCGTTTGATACGATGCACCTGAACGCACAGGACGCCGTTTCAGTGTGATTTCATTAATCCTTCATCACAATTTGCTCAGAGTCAGAGAGTCATTTTAACAATATGATTTTGATATTATATTAGGATTCCACTGAAAGTCACATTTCAAAAAAAGACGAAAGATGGGAAACAATGAACGTGAAAGGAATTAAAGTGGTGGTGGTGGGGGGTGAGATGTAAAGTAGGGGCTGAACAATTCTGGGTAAAAATATGAATCAAAATTTCCCTCAAAACTGAGATTACAATTTGGCCTCATGATTTTTGAGCTTGGTATTTGCCCGTTTACTACAACGTGAGCACTGATTGCTTTCGCTAAAAAGGCACGACAGCCTTTTCAATTACTGAAATGGGTTTGTTTGCTAAACAAACTCCGCTCTGCTCTTAATTTGTGTTTCATTAAACAAACCCTTTTTCCTACGAGCGTGATGGAGTTGGAGTCCTCCTGCGTCTCCAGCCATTGAAGATGGACACAGTGCACACGTTGGTGAGAAAAAGCAGCATTCAGTTGCCCACAGTGGATCATCTCTCTAAGCTAAGACAGAACTGTTGCCATGCAAGAGTGAGACTACACAGGGGACTGAACCGAGATGGTGATCTAAACATGATTAATCGTGCCTCTGTGTGTAAAGACAGAGGAAGGTGCAGTGTCTGACTGAAGGCCAATCCCACGTGCATAATCAGGGAGCCGCACTAAACAGAGAAAAGTGCTGATGCAAGTCTGCCGAGCGCGCGTCTATGTGTGTCCAGCCCTTTCTCGTGAACGTCTTCGGCTTTCTTAGGAGTGGAACAAATTGATAGGCGACGAGAACAAGTGCACCTCACATTTTCTCTTTCCCCCGCTCGATGGAATATAAGTGTAGCAATTTCCAGTTTCATTCAGCTTCCACCGCGGCGACCGAAATGGTCAATACAGGCAGACAGAATATTCATTCAGCGCTCATTCTTTTAAGCGCGCGTGAACCATGTACTACTCATTCAGTAAAAAAAAAAAAAAACATAAAAACGTTTTACTTTTTGTCCTAATTTAATTTCCCCAGAGGCAAATTATCCTTCTTCCATCTCTCCCCATCAGACAGAATCCACTTTTTACTGCACGGCCACAATTCTCCTGCCCATGAAAATGTGTTCATTTCCTCCGTCGCTCCTTAGAGGCCAGAGCCGACAGGAAGAAGGACGGTTGTTCACTAAAGTAGACCCATTTCAACATATATCGCATCTTCAGAATTAGAAATAAGGAGGACCGTACAATAGTGCAGGATCCCGACAGGCAACACCCCACTCTAATAACTATTTTAGGATTTAACTACAAGCTAAAGACTAACACAGCTTCTACTGTGGCTCAGCAGGCCTCCCAGTAGTCGGGTCGTCGACGTCTTTCCGTCTAGAAACTGGCTCTGTAATTTAATTAGAAACTGCCCAAACGGACGGGACTTTCTGACTGCGGGAGTTAATGTCAAACTGTGGGTCGCGCTGCTCGGATACGACGTCTCATAACGTGTTCGTGTAGCAGACAGAACTGGAGAATTCAGCAATGCTGAGGCTGAGGGGCCTGCTCCCTGCGCTTTATCTTATTAACTCAGCTTGGCCTAATTACAGTGATGTGGCGACCACTGGCTCCTGTGATTGACGGGCCGGCTGCTTGGTTTGCTCCTTCTTACAGCATCTCCTACAGGCTCAGGTTTGCTTTTTCATTCCCGTTGTTCGTTATAAGCAACCCAACTCATTTGTGTCTTTTTTTTTTTGCATATGATTGTTTCAGTGGTATTTTCGTGGGAGAGATGCTCCAATCGCTCGGTCTGATCCCTCCTGCGTAAATTAAGTGCATCTCTGTTTCATGTACGACTATTTTAAAATGCTTCCCTCCACTGCTTTAGTACAATGCAGTGACCTAAGACAATCCTGAACTCCAGAGTTTTAAGAGTATAATCAAAAAGAAGGCCAACTTACAAAGAGCTATTTCACTCTGCATAATTACGCTTCTGTACCGAGCAGTGCTTTGACCATCTATTATTCATACACAGGCCCTTTCACTGCTCCTTACCGTAGTGTTAATAGTGATGAAACAGTGCCAACATTTCTCTGCGGCTCCCTCCCACCATTCTCTTCTCCGTCCTTCCACCTTTCTCTTGGCTCAAATTTCAGAAAGCACAGTTGGCTTGAGTTTCCCACCAGCTGGCAGAAAGAATCAATACCTCCCTTCTTTTGTCTTTCTCTCACTTCCTCTGGTCTCGGTGCCTGCATCCTCCATCCACCTCACTTTGTCTCCGTGTACCAAGTCTATTTTTAAGTCTCCTTTTCATTAACAGAAGGTTAGTCTTCCTCCTCGTTCTTCACTCCGCCCTTTATCAATCCATTGGCTTTACATTTTCATCCTCACCCTCTAGTTTTCCTCCGTTTCTCCACCTACTCCACAAAGAATCTGCCTAAGAGGATCCCCGAGTTTCTATTATCATCATGATCCTTATAAATGTTGCTGTTATTTATACTAACCCCTAGTTTTGACTTTCACACAAAAAGCACCGTTCATGTGCATAAACGCACTTAGGACTGTTCTTGAATCCACAGATACTTGCAGCATGAGGATTCTGTAGACATGATGACACAAGTCTTAGCAGCTTAAAATAGTAGCTAAACAATCGCAAGTGCCAAAGTCACCCTGACATGCGTGGCTCCTGCACTACTTTGCATTGTACATCAAGCAGCACAGCAGAGCCTGCCTGTGCCTTCTGCAGACAGCGGAGCGCGCTGCAAAGATATCGACTTCTCGACTACATGAAATGAAGAATGGAAGAGTGGGAGAAAAAGAGCACCAGGCCCAGAAGCATGTGGACAGTGAGGGTTTTTATGATGTTGTGAAATAAAACTAAATGTGATGAAAGTATAGACTTTCCACAGACGTCCGGGGAGATCGCAGCACAAGTGAAGGAGCCAATGATTGGACTGAAAACAACAAATCGTTAAGCGATAACTGAACTGAAACTATGAGGAACTTCTATACGTATGATCCGAAGCATTCTGCAGCAGGTGTCAAACACGGAGGAGGTTGGGTTACGGGCATCTGACGTGTAACATTAATGTGTTCAAATATTATTGAGCCTCTCGAAATAGAAGTACATTGCTTAAAACGATTCAAATTCCTAAATGTTTAACGCCATATTTTTGTCTCCGCTTTGATCACATCGTCATTTTCTTTTTACTTTGAAATCCAATCTGATGCTGTTTAAAGGCTAATTCTTAAAACACTGTCACCAGGCCTAACTCTATTATCCATTTGTATTTATAACAGTTGTTTAGTGTTACCTTGTAGTTCTGTGACTTTGAAGAGCGCATCAAACCACGATACTTGTCAAATACTAACATTTGGTGGCGACTGTTCCATCAGTGTTTATAAAATTAAATCATTTACAGACCAATAGGAGCCCAGTAGAGTTGTTCCTGTGCAGTCAACGCATAATAAATGTGATTAATTTTATTATACTCACAAGATTCATTTACATTTGACCAATTCTGATCTGCTGTGAAGGTAAAATCCAACTTTTTGCTCTAACTCTCTACATTGATAAAACGTCAATACGTTGTTTTTTTTACCTGCAATCTCATCTTTTTGTGTATATCGTAATAAACAGATACTGACTGTGGAGATATATATAAAATATTTAAATACGTTTCCAGTGTGAAAGCTGCTGTTGAACCGTTACCCCAAAACAAGCAGACAAATGACTGCAGAGTGTTTACGGCTCTGCATGTTGAAGTAATGTTTACAGTACACTGACCACCTTTAGGGACAAATTGTCAGCCTGAATTTGTAATCCACACACGCACGCACACACGCACACACGCCATGCCGTCTCTTTACTCATCCCGTCACCATGGTGATTGACAGCAGAACTAATTCCACATTTAACACCCTTGGAGGACGAACGGACGTGTGTCTACAAACAGAGCATGAGAATTCAGACAGCACACATAATGGTATCAAAGCATAATATTACCTTAACAACCTTTTTTAATGTTCACGTTGGTGATATGCAATATTCCCATTATCCCCATATTATCGTTTGTTGTCGAGTGGAATCCTCTGAAGCCTTTCAAATCATGACAGCAGACCTAGTGTGGGGGACTATTATTACGTGGTGGTGATCATACGAGCAGCAGTGTTCTGGTAAAAAGTTGATTTTGACTCATTTCTCTAGATCACCATGTCAAACTACCAGCATCAACTTCCTACCATTCCCTGACACGTTGTCCATGTGCGTCTCACTGCTATGCCTCGCAGAGCCACTGCTGTGGTGCAGGCACACATGGTCAGTATTTTCCACATTACAAGACCACAACCAACAACTGACAGAACTGTAACATATCAACCGAGACTGTTAAAACCCTCGCTGTGTTATTCCCACTTTATTAAGTGAATACTTTTCTTTTATTCTGCGCGACTCCCACATCCCCATAACTCTGTGGTATGTATTCATTTTGCAACTAAAACAAAAAAACATATTTACTGCAGTTCGAGCGAAGTTTGCTAAAACCGCAATGACCAGAATTGTCAGTATGTGAATATATGTCAATTTTACTCTTTGATGAGAATGAATGGGTTTTGAAATACATGCTGCAGGTGTTGCTGAAATCAAAGTCACTTACAAGCACAGACCTGCTTGTGTTTCCTCACACACACAAAGTGACAAGAAAATAACGCTGGGCCAATTAGTTTTGTAGCCAAAGGGCATCTACAGTGAGCCTATGTGCATACTCAAACACTGATAGTGAACAGGCTGTCTATTATTTAGCCAGCTGTCATTCCATTAATCTGCATGTGATGCGTTTGTTCTAATTTATACCGCGCTAAAGTGCAAGAGCAATTTCTAGAATCACGCTATCTGAACACAATTCACTCCAACTAACTAATCACTGTGAATCAGATTTACGTTTTCCCATTTGCTCACATTTCAGCTACACACAGGGGCTTGAACAGGGTGTAGTAAACTGCTGCCAAACTGCAACATAAAGACATCTCCAAGATCCACTGGAAAAAGCCCAATTGTTGATGAGGCAGTTTAGAACCAAATACACTGTAAAAACCTCTTTTTCACAGTGAAAGTAACCAAAGAAAGTTAACACATATAATCTGTTTCATTATAATGTCTAATTACTGTGAGGTGGTGACTAATTCGCTGATTAACGTGAACGTAATGTAATGTACAAGCCCGAAGAAAGTGAAGCACACAACAGCACAAATATCATTAATCGAGTTATTCTAGCAGCGGCTGGTAAAATGAGGCTAAGAAATTAGTATGCTGGCCAGGGTCGTGCCTAAAAGGCCACTGAAATGCACCTGGGGTGACGGCAAACTGGTCTTCTCCTTACCACTAATACTAGTCCTACGAACCATCGAGAACTAGTGAACATTGTGCATAGAATAGTGCACTCATAGGCGTAGGGGCGCTCGCTTGTTGCTCAGTAATATTTACAAAGACCTCAGCTCAGGGTGGCTTTTTACAGCCAGTTTCAACTTGGTAATATGCCCAGATCTCTTTAAGGTCCGCGGCCAAACGAATCCCTCACTGAACCTCTGCTAATCTACGAGTGGCCCAACATTACTTCAACAAAACATCAGCGACGACAAAGCAGAAGTTAATTGTGTTGTTTTTGTAATTCAGCAGCCGTAGCAGCAACAATGCTGAAGAGGCAGGACGGGGGCGCAAAAGGCAAAGTAGCTGTAGTCTTGGGTTTGGTTTAGGTTCTCAGAAAGCCATGTGAAAAATTAGCTATAGGGCCTTTAATGACTGCAGCTCCCTTTAGTGTCAGGCTGTTCGGCTAATTGGTTCTTAAATCACAGCTGAAGTGACTAATTATCGTTTTATTTTCTTTTTTTACACAAACTCTACAGAATGAAATCAAATATTCACTTTTAAAAACCAACTATTTAAACTGATTCAATAAGAGCTTTAAATGGACTCAAGCTGGAAAATGGAGATTACATTTTACTAGAAAAATGTCCAGGTTAGACAACACGTCGTGAACAGAAACAAGTCAGTTCAGGTCTGGATCAGCCATGATGTGGAGGCGTGAGAAAACCTGAATGTCAATGAACCATTTCCACAAGAGCACGCTGTCTGAAAGTACAAACATTCAGGGCTAATGGTAGATAAACAAATACGCTGGCTGTGGAGTCCATAACAAATATTCCACATTCACTTGTTAAACTCAACTATCTCGTCAGTCAGAGTTGTAAATGTTGATTTCCTGTCATTTAACCTGCGCGTCCGTCCTAGTCAGGATACTTTGACATACAATTTGTGCAAATATACTTTGAGCGCGAGAGCTCAGGCTGGATATCCACCACTCTCACGACAAACCATTCTTACTGAAGGCTAAAGCAACTTGTTGCCAGGCAACTTTGTTCTCTAGGACATCCCATCAGGAAATGCTGTGACCCGAGTTCAAAAACTGTCTCTGTGAATGAAGAAATGGCAGGTGAACGCAGAGGAGTAAATGACAGAGAAAATGATAAATGCGCAGATACTTAGGGGCGTATGTGTGCAGGCGTCGGAGCAGGGCAACAGTATATCACTGCATTGGTTTTCCAGGTCCAGGTCAAAAGATGGGAAGCTTTAGTGCTGTATGGGAGCGCGCGCAAGGTGGACGGGTTGTATTTATGTGAATGCAGACACGTATACACACACACAATGTCCAGGTCACTAACAGATTTACAATGCAGTGAGAAGCTGATTTAAAGGAAAAGACCAATTACGCTGCATTAAGATGCATTAATGTGTCTAGGTATATATGTCTTAATGATATACCCGCTTTAGAAATCCAACACCAGCAAGAGCTGGGCTCGGCTCTGAAGTGGAAGCGTTCACTGTGGGGGACTGACACAAAGTGAAACGCAATCACAACACGTAGGAAGGAAACCCAACGACAGGAAGGAGAAGAGTGGAAGAGGGAGAGGAAACAAAAGGAGGCCGAAGCTGAGAGGAAGTGAGACCCCTGCTGATAGTCTGCAGTGCTGCAGGTTTGGTCCTGCAGCTGTACGTGTTGCTGCATGTCTGCATTACAGCAGCATACTGGAGATTTCTACCGGACACACATGAACCTGACATTGACCTTCTCAACCAGCACATGACAAGGAGGCAAATACAGATTCCCAAATGTCAAACTAACAAATCATTACTGTTCCTAATGATCATTTCACTCTTTAAATGGATGTTTAAATGGGGTCCATGCCAGAAAACAGACATTTAAACACTAGCCAGACATTTTTACAACAACCAAATCTTCTGCAAAAGGTGAAACTTGTTAGAGACATCACGTTGTACAACCATTCTGCCTCAAACTTCAGAACTCCTGTTGTTATTGTTAAGGAGCCATGTAACGCTTGAAATGATAACACGCAAAGAAAAGTCATGGACAAGGCCTCGGCACGGCTCTTAAACGGAGGCGAGGAGGCGCGGTTGGCTCTGGATGGTGCAGTGATTTTGTTATTGCACCAGCTGAGCAAGGTCACATCACGAGTCTCGCATAACGTTCCCGTCTCTTGCATAAGTGTTTCTCCATCAGCATCATCGCGGTCATTTCTTCAGCACATCACCATTCCTGCCTTCATCTTCCTCTCCCACTCTTCCCTCCTGACTTCTATCCATTCCTCAACTGGCCCATTACCTGAAAAGGCCATTACTTCAAATCTCCTGAGAGATGAGGCTCAACTTCCAAGTGTTGCTGTCATAGTTGAGCCATCTTATTGGAAACACTAAAGCCAGGGAACTGTGATAGAAAGGATTTCTACAGGCTAAAATGTGAGCTTTCACTTTGCAGGGAACATTTTTGCATTTATTTAATATAGGCAGTGCCCAACTGGTGACAATAATCATAAACGTTTCTGAGAAATGCACTCATTCATTTACAGAAGCGCATTCACCGTCTGCACTGTTGACATCCATTTCCAGCTATTAACAAATGGCATTTTTATTTCCACAGTTTAGCAAATCACTAATGTCCCCCTCATTTGAATCCCAGGTCGGTAACGCATCAACATTCCTGAGAAGAATCCGGTTGTTTTGCAGGCCAATTATAGAAAGATGAATAGCACAGGGAAATCACAACCGAAAGCTTGAGCCAAGACGCCTTTTCCCAGTTTCAAGTCTGCCGAGTTTTCTTAACAAGTGGTCAAAACTCTGTAGCGCTGCACATTCAACATGCTGACACCTGCATTGACAGCATACAAGAAACACTTCCTTTAGGTGAAAAGGCTGCAGCTGCATGAACACCAATTCTATTTTACACTCCATGTTTATTAAGTGATTGAGAATAGGTCACTGCGTCCAAGGTAATGAAATGGAAACCGCGACTTGCTGTTTAGGAATAATATACCAAACCACCCATACCTGTTTGGCGAGGCTGACGGCGTCCGCGTGAAGTCGGTCTCTCAGATGAGGGTCCAGTTGGAAAGCCGGTGCGATCTCAACAACCTTCAAAACAACAGCATTTAATTGATAAGTCAGAGTGACACAGAGGCACAAAAATGAACACTTCACCCCACAAACCAGCATGTTAAACTGCTTCCAATTATACGATTTCCTGTGGAATCTGGATAAGAGTCGCCGAAACATGTTGATCCACTCGGCCTGGAAGGTCACACCGTTTGTGACACCCAAGACCTTCACGTTTTGTGTACCACTAGAAGAAATGTAAAATTTAAAACCTTTGGGCAACGTTTTGGGACATAACGGAAAACTCCTTTAATTCATTGCTAAATATTTCATATGATGGCTCTGAAAAATTAAAAATCAAGCACACAGAGGAATGAATGTTCCACTGCAGAGCATGGTTCTTTAAGGTCACCTGCTCCGTCTGCTCCATTTAGTGTTGGGTGGGTTTGTGTGTGCAAACAGTGGCAATGAGAACAAAAAAGAAAACTGATCTTTGCGTTTGCGTCACTTGACTTTAGCCACGTTCGGCCGTGGCTGCTAGGTGGGTGGGGTTCAACATTTGAAGGCCAACATGTTTCGTTTCACTGCGTCCAACAAGACAACTCATTAAGACAAGTGACCCGTGTGTGATTTTTGAAAAATAACTTGTTATCTAAATTTAACTCAAAAGCCCTCTCCAAGTATGAATAATACTTCTAAGATGTAGAGAACACAAAACAGTCTGCTGGTGCA
This sequence comes from Microctenopoma stevenorrisi, assembly GCA_032270685.1. Taxonomy (NCBI): domain Eukaryota; kingdom Metazoa; phylum Chordata; class Actinopteri; order Anabantiformes; family Anabantidae; genus Microctenopoma; species Microctenopoma stevenorrisi. The sequence goes on from JAUMTR010000010.1 coordinate 10,308,277, forward strand.
CTACCGCCAACACTTATTTCAAAAAGAAACTATTCTTGTTTCTCCAATTCAAAAAGATCTTAGATTAAGGGCAAAGGCAGATTAAGGCTCACAGAATCAAAGAGCAGCAGCTCTGGCAGGAACACAGACGCTAATATGATTATCATCTATAATTTGATTAAAGGGCAAGAAAGAAAAAAGTGAGAAAAAAAACATGACTGAAACTGCTCAGAGGTGACAATATGTAATGAAATATCACACGAGTTAATCAACTTCCTCTGGTGAAAGCGTTGTTCTTTTGATTGACGTCGGATGACAGCTTCCATTTTCACTCTCGTGTGGCGTTTGTGTCATATTGACAAGCAAGTGACGCGGTCGTTACCTTCCCAGCACCGGTTCTTAATACAGGGAGAGAGAAAAAACCAAACGAGTCTGGACATTGGATGAGAAGCATGTTGATTTGGCAGATAAATGTGCATCTGCTGCAGCAGTGGATAAAAGAGAAATACCCAGCAATGCACAGGACATCGATGAGGTCTCAGGATCAGTCCAATGATCGGTGCTAGAATTACCATATTTATTGACAGGTAAACGCTGTGTGTGTAAATGCAAATCAAGCCTGCGGGGCTTGTGTACATTTAACAGACTGCAGTGCAGTCGATTTCTGCTTCTGACCTTTGACCATCACTATTCACTTCTTGCTAATCTGAATAATACAGCACAGGTGATGACGATGGTGATGAAGAGCATCTTTAAACATTCAATTAGGTTAGGTGAATTTTAAAGCGAGGACTTCACCTTCTGGTGTCTCCGCTGAATGGAGCAGTCCCTCTCATAAAGGTGGATGACATTACCATATTTATCTCCTGGGGAAACAAAGAGAAAATGAGTGGACTAAAAAACATTTAGTTGTGTAGAGGAAGAAGAAACAAAATGAAACTTGTTATACTTGGACAAGAATTAGAAAAATAAAATGATATGAAAACAGGAGGCCGTGAGTTAATAAGAAAAAAAAGGGGCAGGAGCTAAAGCAGAAAACGTAGGGCTGGCAAAAAACTGCTTTTAAGAGATAATTCACAAAAATCCCTCGCGTGCCCTAAAGACAGTAATTAATCACAGAGACCACCAGCGCATCCAGCTACACCTCAGTGAATTCTAAAAACACTACAGACAAACTGAACGCAACACGAGCAGTGATGTGACCGTGCGTGAACATTCACGTGCACGTGCACAGCGTGCGACACACAGACACCTCCTGTAAGTGATAAACTGAAAGGTACCTTCACTATAATGTGAAAAAAAAAGGCCTCAATGAATCTTATTCACTCATTTGTCTGCTAAGTTCAAGGACTTCTGTGGCCCTTGCTTTCTTAACGAACTTCATTTCACATAAACAGCAGCTAAGAGAAGCATAAGCAAAGTAGTAAAGTGCACTTACCGAGGATCTGCACTTCAATGTGTCTTGGCTTTTCAATAAACTTCTCAATAAACAGGGCTCCATTCCCAAAAGCCGTCAGGGCTTCAGAGTAGGCCCGCTGGTAATTCTCCTCAAGTTCCTGAAGAGAAAAATCCATTCATGTCTCAGTTAGTGCTACTATTAAAGAGGCAAGAGAGTCACAGCATGAGTTTGTATTTCAAAGAGTTCTGCTGCTGCAACGTATTTCAAAGTGGTTTAATCTCTGCATCAGGTCATTTATTTTACGTTAGTAGTACATGTGAGGCGTCATATTTTTCCCCATCATCTTCTTTAGAAACAAATGTTTTTACATCCTCAGGGAAACGAGACTGTACACAAGATCTCTGGCACCCGGCTGTGGGAGCTCACAACCAAGCAGGCTGGAGGTCGTAACTCAATCTGTGCATCAGTCTGCGATGTCCTGCCAGCCTACGCGAGCCCCTGGACCGGGGGAAGACTAAGCCGCCATCATGCCACCTCCCAGTGCCTGAGGAAAGGACACTTGAACCCATCATCAGCTGTCATCCCATCAGTAAAATAAAAAGTTATCATACCCACACACAGGGTCTGACAGTGTGTTTGTACTGTACTAAACGGTAAGGACTCATCAGTGTGGACTAGTTTAAGGAACACAGGAAGGTCACGGTGTTAAAATAAGTACTTGGTAGGTAAAATGTACGTAAGATTTTAAAACTCCCATCCCTTTGTGTCACTGTGCATCAAGAATTACTTAACACATCATTTCCCCCTCCCCCGAATATTAAATCTGCTTCAGGATTACAATTTGCTTGTTCCCAGCGATTATAAATTTGAGCAAAAATCAGAACAGCATTAGTTATAAAAAAGCTTTGATGCCGTTCACCGGCAAACTGCAGTAATTACCTCCCTCTACACCTCATCTTTCACCCAACAGCATCCACTAGATTCCTGGATATCAATTCATTCTGATTAACTTTGACTCATTCAAATATCACAAACTAAACAAGTCATTTGTTACAGCCTGCGTCACGGAGGAGCGATGGAACTAGAGCCTCCACAGTTATCAGATCACCGGTGCACTTCTAGTTCTGTAAATGACAGGAAATACTTTTACTCGGAGCGAGCACACTTCCATTTGTCTCTTTCCACATCAGTTGAGTCCGTCTGTCGGCTTTGGCCACTGGAGCTTTGATGTGAGCCGTCCCCTTTTCCCCTCTTACTCTTTGAGAAAACGCATCACATCAGGCTCCGAGCTCAAATCTCGCTCTTTAGTGCAGCCTCGCTCATCAATAAACACACACGTCTTGTCCAACTACACGCTGAACAGCAGTCTCTGGTAATTGAGCATACTAATGTCCTGTGAGCTAGTCGTGATGGAACAAAGGGTCGACCCGTGCACGGTGGGGTCTCAGCGGTACAAAACAATCTACAGTTTCCCCACATAATATCAGCCGGAGCTGCTGGTGCCCCGGTGACACAAGTAAATAACTAAAAATGTCAACAACTGTTTAATTAGCGTAGAGTACAACTCAGAAAAGGTCATAATTAGCAATGGATTGTGGACGTGTGCGAGGCTCAGAAACTCGAGTACAACGCGCTTTCATGTAGATCAGCGACTAGCGATGCTGATTATGAGCGGCCTTGTTGAAATGTGATGTTTATACATCACTTAAAGACTTACTGAATGTAAAGGCCACCGGGCCACAATATCAGGAGCTAAAACATCTGACTGACTAAATGAATGCCAACAACGCTTTACTCAAACATGCCGAACATTTACTGCTTCTCAAAGATTCTCTTTCCTCATCCTGATTCAAAAGGTGCAAATATGAGCACCAGCACATACTACATATGCTGTGTTTTTTAGAGGAAGAAGAAATGTCCAACAGTGAATACAGAGACCCAAGAGGTGATTTTGCTCTGTAAAGCTGTGATTCACCACTGATCTGTAACCCTCCTCTATCTCGCTGGACAACAACCAGCTGCCTGCTGAAAAAGTTTGACATGGCCCAACTTGAAAGGCAGAAACTGTGCTCGTTCAAATGGGCATTGACCACACACAGCTGCCTCCAGGCAGTGCCCTGAAATAAACAGGAATGAGAACTTGCCTCAAGAACTTTGTTTTTTTTTCTTGATAAAATAATAATAATATGTTTATGCACACACACACACTGATAAAATGCCCTGTATATAGCCACATCTATACACGTACATATGTGCAGACTGAGTCGGTGACGTACAAACGTGTGCAGATGAAGAAACAGCAGACCCATAATTAATTGGCTGAATGACAACCACAGCAGCACTAAATACACACAACTTTGTTAATGTGTAAAAATTAATACATTGTTAATGAAGATCCAGGAGTAACTCTGGAAACTCAACTTAAACACAAGTATGTGTGAAGTGATAGAAACATGGAAAACAAAGAAAAAAAAAAAGGAGTACCAAGATGTGGGTGGGACACTACACACACACACAAAATTATTAACACAGTGCACAGAGGACACAAATAGGACATTATCACCATGAAAATGGTACATACATTATGTATAAAGTAGCCTATTACACACAGGTAATTTAATATTATCTATACATTCACAGAAAGGTACTAATAAAGGTAACTAAGATAAAATAAAATAAGCTCACTTAAGCTTGACATTTTAGTGCTAAACATAGGGTGATTTAGAGCATGCTAACACCAAACTAAAATAAGATCAGCTGAAAAGTACAGTTTTGGGCAGCACTTCCCTCCATCAAACTGCTGTGTGGTCATCACAGTGACAGCTATTATGACAACCCATCACTGGTGTCTGGCAACGGGGCACTTACATGACAAAGAGGAGGATGATAGCAGCAGATTGGTAGATCTGGGACACAGAACACGAGTTCATGGCGCATCGAGTTAAAGTACTGATCACATGTAAGATGGGTTTCTATGATTATCTTGTCGTGATATGAAACGTGGGCCCTGGACAGTTAGACTCAAGAAAAAAAATGAATGTCCTTAATGTTGATGCTGAAGAACAAGACCCCAGCACAGAGAAATCACTCAGGCTTCCCTAGATGACAGAGGCAATTTCAGGGCACACACAGCCAAACACACAGAGAGACTGGCGGACAGAGAGATAAATGACTGGGACCTAATTTCCAAGCAATTTCACTTTGATGCAACGCAAACAGAAAATTAATGAAAACCAAAATTTGTCACGAGGCCGACACAGCTATCAAGTTGAGTTTGTTTTCCCTTTGCTGGACGAGATTTATGTTGCCAGAGCAAGATGTTAAATTACATCTGTCACAGAAGCGATCGTGTCCAGCAGCAGCAAACAAGCTCACCTCGTACTCTCGGACGACCCTCATGCCTCGACCGCCTCCCCCGTAGGCCGCTTTGAAGATGATGGGGAAGCCATAGGTTTGGGCAAATGCCTGCGCCTCCTGCAGGCTGGCGATGGGGGAATCGGTTCCAGGTACCACCGGTACGCCTAGACAAGCGAGTGAAATACTTTAAGTACTGCATATTCTTACAGACACAAAACAGGGTGGCAGCAAGTATAGAAAAGAACAGGCATCGCCAAATTTATATATTTCAAGAGAGCACTGAATGCAACACGGAATTTAAGGCGTCATGTTCTAATTCCTGCTAACAGAGGTAACACTACGTCAACTACTCGTGAATCCCCTCCGTACCTGCACTGATGGCCAGAGAGCGAGCCTCCACCTTGTCCCCCATCTTGCGCACCGTGTCTGGGCTCGGCCCGACAAACATGACCCCTGCGTCTGTGCAGGCCTGGGCAAAGTCTGAGCGCTCGGACAGGAAACCGTAGCCTGGGTGAATGGCATCCACGTTGTTGTCCTGGGTAGCGAGTGAGGGATCAACAGAGAAAGATGAATAAAAACCTTTTCTACCTTTCAGCAGGTCGTATCCTATAAGGTAGCAAACATTTGTTTAGAAGTCTTTCCGTTCACATTTCATTTTAGTTTGTGATAAAATATTTGCTAATTGAGCTGCGACCAAACAGACGTAAACGAGTGGAGCAGCAGGAGATCTGTTAAACGGGGAGCTACTGCAGGGCCCCGGTTAACACTTGGCGGAATATTATTAAGAGCCATCTTTAGCACACGCTGCCTGATGGCCAGTGGAAAAGATTCACATGTCACTTGCAGCAAAGCACTGTGAGCTAATAACATATTTTATTCTCATTCTGTCTTAGTTGCAACTGCCCTAATCATCATGCAGTCGTTGGACGCCAGTAGGAGGCCGAGTAGACAGGCACGCATAATTTGATGGTCCGGGGGAAGATGCTGAGACAGGCTAGCAGACAGATACAGTGGCTGCCGAGCTTGACAGATAGAGCCATCTCTGGATCATTTAGTGCCATCTGCTCTTGTATAGACCGACTATAATTATGGGCTGTCCCATTGTTAAGGGAGCTGTTACTGGCAGGCCAGAGGAAGCACACACAGACACACACACGCAGGTACAGTCACCTACACACACACACACGCAGCAGATGACACAACGCCCAAGGGTGAGACAAATTCATACAAGCCAGATCATACGCTCGAGCGTCTTCACAGTTGCAAGCAGACACACGTTTTCACATACAACATACTGTATCGACAAAGATTCACATACACGGGGTAGTGAAATAGAGGCTGGCGGCTATTTTGGTCACAAAGTAATAGAGTGAGACACAGCGTGAAGAAGAAGTAAACATACACTGAATGTGAAAGTGTGAGAGCAGGAGAAAGACACACACACACACACACACACACACACACACACACCGCCTGCACAGGTTGGCTGGGCTCCCCGACAGGCAGACGGATTTTGAGAAATGAGTTGTACTGCAAAGGCTTCCCAACTTGGCTGGCTGACCACATGCCCACACAGAAAATTAGAAACCGTGAGACTGTTTAGGAAAATGATAATGAACAATTGGCAGCCGGGCGAAGGGAAAAAGGGAAAAGGAGGCAACAAGGAACAGCTCGGATCTAACACAGTGGTAAGTGCCAGTGGAGGAGACAGGGAAAAGGAGACACATGGTGCAGTGGAGTAGCAAGACAAGGGGGGGCAAGGGACAAAGTGAAGGAAACGGAATGAAAAAAAAATCACCAATTCTGCCATTTATATTTCATCAATCACAGCAAGGAACACTTCAGGAAGACAGAACTACTCTCCTCTCCTAGCCCAAATTAAAGACACGGAACAACATAGCATGTGGAGCTTTAAAGGTGTCGGATCTAATTTCACTACCAGAAAGAAGGCAAATAAGCAAATGTTTGAAGGACATCTATACAGTAACTACTTCAAAGTAAAGGCCTTCAAGCAACAGGATGGAGAGCTCACTTCAGCTGGGCTGAGCTTTTGAATATGAAAAGAAGACATTTATCAGTGCAGGATGGAGCTGATCAATGATGAGTCACCGCGTTCATGAATATTTACTTGTATCGCCGTTGGCCACGGGCACGTTAGTGTATGGAAATGCACTGGTGGCATTTTAACACACATTGTAAACAAATCCTTCAATACTTGAGACCAATAATAGAAAAGGCAGATTTAAAGGCGTACTCCCGTAATTAACACTCCCACAGGCCCAAAGAAGACATGTCGTTACAAACGTCAAACATTTCCCTTCAAATAAATTCATCCTTTACCAGTAGAGAAGCTAGTGTGTTTTTCTTGTCCTAATTTTAAATGACCATGAGGTGAAATGCACTTTACCTTGGCTACTTTGATGATGTCATCAATGTGTAGGTATGCAGCGACTGGTGGCAGGCCTTTGCCAATCAGGTAAGCCTCATCGGCCTTCTGTCTGCGAAGACAAGTGCAAACAGTTCATTTCTGTGCTGGAAGCAGGCCAGAGACGTTACACCCAGCTCTCAAGCACCAAGAACCATTATGGCTTCAGGGCAGCATTCCCAAGCTGCAGCCGAATAGTATGAAGCAGCTGTATTTAGTCAAACGTAGGACATTAGGATTATTAAAGCTAGTATCATTATCAGCCTTTTTTAGGTTTGATGTTACTGGTGTTGAACCGGGAAACGTGAGGGAAACGAGAGGAAGCTTGTTTAGAAGGGATGAGAGGCAGAAACAGGTGGAATTAACAGTCTTAGTCAGTGAAACACGTTTAAAAAAAAAAGACCCTGGTTACGTGAGAGGGAGGCTCACAGTAAAGCAGATTAAGACGTTCTAAAGAATGCGTGTAAGCTAAGCAGGGCGATTACCTGCATGTGTGTGATGTCAATACACTTATATTTAGGATCACTTAATGCCAGCCACAAAACAAACGACTGGACCAGAGCGAAGGAGAAATGCCCACAGGTGTCCTGCCGCTAATTCTCATCACACGGCGGCATTTTCATGGTCAATACTCAGCAGCTTAGCACGGCGCCTTCCTGTTCTGCCTTCTTTATGTAAACCACTGCAGGATTCAACGGCTCGAACGTAGCAAAGATCATTACCTGTGCATCTGTCCAGTGTCTTGCTCGGAGTAGACGGCCACGGTTCGAATTCCCAGCTCGGTGCAGGCTCTGAACACACGGATGGCGATCTCGCCTGGATGACAAGAGGGATTAGATTAGGTTAGTTTAATGGTCAAGAAGCTGCGTCGTCTTTATTTTTGCGTAGCCTAGCTTTCCTTTCAGATTGTGTGTGTGTCTCTCATACTTTTCATAACACAGATTTCATATGATTCTACCAACGTCCTGTAGCACGGGAACCATTTTACAACTAATGACTCCTCTGAGGGAGCTAAATAAACTGCTTTTTATAGGCCACACATGAGATGTGAAAACAACAAACTGTGCAAAAACGTCAGACACTGCAACAAGTTAACCGTTTTCAGAGAGAACACACAGTTTATAATCTCGGTGCAGACAAGCAAGACGCTGCCTGCTTTTCATCGCGCTGTCACCGAAGCCACATGCTTGTTTTTCCAGAGCAACCCAGAGTGTGGGGAAGAAAAGAGTTTAATCAGATGTGTTGCTGCATGAAGAGGAGGACAGCGTTCAAACATCTGAGGAGCAGCAGAGAAAAACAACAAAGCACACTTTGGAGGACAGCGGTGCACAAGCAGGAACATGTGTAAGAAAGACAGCTGGAATGTAACTGATTTAAGGTGGGGGGGTTAAATACAAAAATAGGAAGAGAACAAAAGACTGAGGGCCTATAGAGAGACCTGAAGTAACTGAGGTACCAAAAGAATCTCTGTTCAGCAAGTTTAACAAAAGTGACTGAAGATGAGAATAACAGTGGAGGAAAAGACAGTGGAGGGAAACGAAGCAGGGAGTAAGAGGAAGAAAGCAAAAAGTCATGAGGGGAGAAGGAAGACAGCTAGTAGAGGGAAAAAAAAACACATGACAAGTGCTGAAGGAGACGGGGAGTAGAAAGAGAGAGAGGAAAGCAGTTAAGATGGAGAAGGACGAGGAAAAGATGAGAGAAGAGATGTGCTTGGTGAAGTGGAATCTGGACCAAAATGATAGGACGGTCCAGTCTCTCTCTCTCTCTCGAACACAGAGCATGGTCCGGTGCACCACACTACAGTGTAATAAATACGATCTAATGTGGTGTTGATATCGCGTCACAGCGATGCGGAGGAGAGAGACTGACGCAGGAGCCCTGGTGTGTGAGTGAGGGTATGAGGCACAGGAGACCTAAACAGAGACTCTAAGGGAGGGAAGGCGTCAACGTATGCAAGCATGTGCGCCAAGCAGGAGACCCACAGAGCACCGCGTGTCCAGAAATCATGTGCCCACAGAGATAGGAGGCTTGATAAAAACACTTATTTGTCAGTCAAATGCTGCATAGAACCCGACAGCATTATTAACTGAGCAGTGACGGCCTCTCTGGACAGCAGTGGCATTAACAGCAGGGGGTTGTGTAATTAAAGTATTACCAGAGCATGTCAGTATGTCTACACCGCGTGTAATAATCATAGTGACAAACCGCTCCGTGTTCAGTTCCTCTATAATTATAAGCTCATTCCAGGCCCCACTTACGGTGATTTCTGGCCACTTGTAAAGGAAGGAATATATATTTTTTGGTTCGTTTTTTTAAGGGCAGCCAGCCACACACATTGTGCGCTTTAATATTAGCGTGTGTCATAGCAAAGTAAATGTTGGCCATTCAAAATTCAAGAATCTCCCCGTGCCTCAGGAAGGCTGTTACTGTCATAACTTACATTATAAATGAAACTGTATTTCACTGTCTGTGTTCCTCTGAGGTGAAGTGGCACCATTAGGCTGTAGGCGGCTTACCTCTATTAGCCACCATGACTTTCTTGATTTGTCGATACTCGTTCTGCGGGGCCGAGTGAGCGGAGCGTGAGAGGAGGCAGGCCCTCCTCACAGCCAACAGGCCGAGGCCTCCCCGTACTACGGCGTAACTCAGCATCCTGAAAGAAGAAAAAACACACGCACAATAAATGTCTGTAGTCATTCAAAGTGTGATGTGACAGTAACGAGTGAAGGGAAGATGCATAGAAGCTGGATGACAGCAACATCAAGATACTCGCGCTCGCAGACAGGTCAAACTTTTAGTGGTACGACTATTAATCAAACTCCATACAGTCATTCTATGCTAGTTTAGCTGCACGTCTGCAAACTACTGCAATTTACTGCTCAGATTCTGCAGTATTAATATTATAATAGTATCATAATAAAAATGTCTACAGGGACCAGACCTAATGAAATATCAGGCCCTATATAGTTGTTGCCTAGGGCTGCGTGTGCCTGTTAATGAACATTTTAATTGACCTTAGTGATATTGAACATTAATCCTGAATTACTCCAGAAGAACAAGCTGTATTATAATTGACAGACTTCAGACGCTCTGTTGCTATGAAACTGTGTGAAGACGCCGTTACCATCTGATGCCCTGCAGCTTCCTTATAGAGCCCAGCGGAGGCGTCTTTAGGCACGCACAAAATGGAAACTCATTTCATAAAGACAAACGAGCTGATCAAACGGTGATGAAGGGTTTCTGCTAGCCCAGCAAATGTTTCACTTAAAATAAAAGTCAAACTGAAGAGCTGCTGATCTGCTCAAGCTGCAGGTGAGTTAAATCAAAGAGGGAGAGTTCCTGGTGTGGACTCATCCAAATTACAATCAGAATAATTAAACAATTACCTTTTCCTCGCCCAACCAACAATTCACAGACACAATACAACCACGCACACCTTGCTTTTATTAATCCCTGTCAAATAGTTCATTGAGTCTCACTGAAATTCATCGATGGAATACAAACCAATGTTGTCGTCAGACATAAACTAGGGGGAAGCGACACAGCCTCACAGCACATAATTTAAGTCCTGCAGCAGCAGCACTCACAAGAAGGCCAGCTATCACGTGAATAACGCACCACACAACCCCACCGATCACGAGTGACGAGCACAAACACGTGCACCGAATGAACCAAACACACACAAACTTAATGTTGCCCCACAGCCGCCCCGTGGAGCGCATGAGGCAGATGTAGACAAACAAATATAGAGACACAGACGCAAACGGTAAAGAACTACCTCCACCTCCTCCACTAGATGGCAAGTGGTTCATTCACCCACATGGGGAAACATGTCAACTCTACCAGTGAGAGCGGAGGCTTCTTCTTCTGATCTCACCAGATGTTGAACATCACTGACGGTCCTTTGCTGCCACGCTGTGGCCCAACGGTGGCATTGCAGCCATTAAAAGAGCCAACTTTGCAGTCTGCTGATTAGGAACACCTAAATTTACACATCGCAAGCTGGAGACAAACCCTGCTGGTCACTTCATGGTTAAAACGGCAGGGTCATGCAACTCGTCATGTCCTGGCGAGAGGTTAAGAATTCAGACGCCAGTTAAAGTGAATTCTGGACTGATATTATTTGATCATGTGTCACTGAGTGAGCCAATGAAAGCCCTTACACCGTCAGCGCGCACCAGACACTCTGAAACAGCGCATTGGCAGCAGCATTACACCATAGAAGTAGATACAGTTTCCCAAGGTCTGAATACACCAGAGAGACAACGGCAGATAGCCTCAGATCAAACATTATCACAGCGTCACGGCACCAACCTTATCTCTTCACTACAGCTGAACTCATTTTAGGTGCAGTCAACCACGCACGAGTTTGATTTCAACACATTATCAGTTGTTTTATTAACAGTTGCAGGCTGCAGCTCCTTTGTTTGTTAGTATGTCCAACTACAGATTAAGGAAATAGTTTAATGTTTGTTTAACATTACAATTTGTGTCTTTTCTGACTAAAGACTATGACAAAATCCAGAATGCAACGAGGCACCTCCAGCGATAAACAGCAACTTGACAGGAATGTGTAACTCGAGTGTAATTTTGGTTTTGGCACTGAAAAGTCATTTTGCTGGTTTGTCTCCGTTTTTGTGGCTCCTCTGAATACTTGACAGATAAAAGTGTAAGAGTTAGAAAGTTAGAAATTAAGGAGTTGGAAAGAAATGTGTTAGCTGCTAACCTACTTCTAAATTCACCCATTTTGCACTACACGTCCTGACAATGATCTGGCGAGAAGACAAGAAGCACAGTATGACGAGCACTCAGGAGAAAGGTGCATGAGGTGGATTAAGTTATGTGACTTGAATTCATGTGTCTCTCTTTTACTGTTTACTGCTCTAGACGGACTCAGTGTTGACAAACAGGGAAACACATGTCAAACATTAACTGCAAACTCAACTCAGACTACGCACACAACACAGAAACACAAGGAGTGGACAAAATAGTTGTGAAAGGGTTACAGTAATGTGCGCTGGATCTTTAAAGGAAAAACTCTTTCAGATGAACTATAGTGGGAAGCTTATTTCTTCCAGTGTCTCATTATCTGACTCAGAAGAGGTCACATGTCAGGACACTCACATGATCCCAGTGCTACAATATGCATAAAATGAAACGCAACCGTTGACATGTGAAAGGAAGCGTTTAAAAGCTTATTACGCAATTTAGAAGGTTTTTACGGTAAGTTTGAAAAGACTCTTCATAAATCTGATTCATATAAAAGTACAACCTATTACTCTTGATTTTACCCTTTAATTTTAGTTGGCTAAACTTTTAATCAAGTACCCTTTATTTTACCTTCACCACACGTTTTCTAGTCCGATACCATCTCTGTCTAGGGTCTGGTCCTCTTTTAACCAAATATTTTAAATGCTGAGAAACTACCCAAATTATTTGACTCTCTTCATTATAGACACAGCACCATGCAACTTTATCCCCACCCCCGCCCCGGAACTTCAAATGTGCACCAGAACCGCTGCAACACAAAGCACCAGCACATTTAATTACAGCTGGAAAAATAAAATGGAATGTGGATGTTTTATGCCAAACCCAGTTGCCCCATCTCTGTTGTCCTGCCCCTAAATCCCATCCTTCCCAACAAACACACCCACGATCAGGACCAAACATGTTTAATCACAACCGTCATTGAACATCCGCCTGTTCCAAATGATCAACAGCACCGTGTTAAATGAGTGTAGCACCTGTCTAAGGGTAAAGGTTATGGGATGACTACAGAAACATTGCACAGACAGCTTCTCCCTCATACATTAACTCCTTGGAGATCAAAGTTCTGTTTCGACACAGACACACGCTGCTACTATCTACTTCTCCCTACACTGGTTCACATTTGTCCCAACACTGATGATGGGGAACATTTTTAAATGCGTTTACCTCGTTATTTCTGTTGCTAAAAGTCAATATCACATCCTGGCTTTCTGTTTGTTGTGGTGTTTTACAGCCGGAGCCCAACCATGTTACTCCCACTTTAACGCTCGCAGCGGTTGAAGTGGTCACACCTTAACACTACACTCTTCTTCTCCTCACACAACAACCAAAACAGGCCCTCTGCTTATTTATGGTAAGAAAACACAGGGTCCCCACTGCTTTTGTAAACTACATTATTCATGTTACATGTTTGTAATGGACACACTATCATATCTGTCCTGCATGACTTCACAGGCGGACTACTCATATAGGCAGCAGTAACTCATACCACTGAACGTCTTATTATAGTATCTCTTGTATCGTGTGGTTTTTTTATATTGTAACTTGATGCGTCTCTTACTTTTACTCTTTTCACTGTCAGGAGCAACTGAGACCTCATAATTCCCTCAGGGATTACTGATATCCTACGATTTTACTCACACTGTTCACTCACATCATCTCTAGCAGACTCAACTGCATCTGTGTCTAACTGTATATAGGCTGAACCCCAAATGGATCCTGAAAGCCATATGTCATTAAACACAGATGGGGCGTGAACAACAAAGAATAGGAAAAAATGTGTGCATCCATGCACACTCCCTTCCTCCCTCCCTCCTTCCACCTCATCAGTCGCTTCCTCTGTCCTACCTGCTTGACCCGACAGGTAAAATACACAAGTCTGGATTTAAAGTCCAACAGAACAGACCGGGACTCAATCATAAGAGCTCAAAATCACTTCAAAAAAAGGTTACTCCTTAATCTAAGTGTAAACAAAACACAAAGTGACCTAAACTGATAACTCACCATATAATTCTCTTAAAGTTTCTACTCAAAACAACTTTAGTCAAAGCCTCTTAGACCGAGCAAGAACAGGCTGAGTAAAATGCAATAGAGCAAGGATATGATTCAGGTTGCAAGAAAGTAACTTTTCGGATTAGGGGTCGCAGAAGAGTAATAAATCACATAGGAAGCTAGAGAGTACAGCGTTACAGCTACAGTTTGTAAGCTTATATATTATTATTAGAATTTTACCAGAAATATATAAAATAAGAGTGTCTTAATGAAGAGAGGGACTTTCACAGGCTCCTCCCACTGAAGTTTCTGAGTGAGGCTCGCCTTTCTAACCAACCAGAGGTGGTCAGGTATTTCTGTTTAACTAGCTAAAGTAGTTATGCTGCATCTAATACAGCGTGTAACCTGGAGGCTGATACCTGAAGGCCAGGGAGGAGAGCTGGGCAGAACACTGTGGATCTATTTTGAGCCTAATGCTGCAACTAGCTACGTCTCATAGTGTAGCTTTGCTGTTTTACAGGCTTCTAATTATTCACTTACACATTACTGCAAATTCATCCCATCAAGTCTAAAACATCCCATAGATGTTGTTGTTGGTTTTAAGCACAGCAGCAACAGCGAAGGTTCAAACCTAATGTATTCAGAATGTAACAAAGTAGATAAATAGTTGTGGTTCAGCCCAAATGAATCCTCTGGTCCTGACTTCCACTGTCCCGCAGCCCATCACCAGCTGTGTCAACAACATGCTCCAGCCTCCTGCCGCTACTGCCTGAATTTTAATGATATCCAATGTGTCGGAAAAAGCACAGTTCTTACACGATGTTCGGTCATGACACAAGAGTCACATTTGTTGCCGATCCTTTACTGAGCTTCAGAAGTTGCAAAGGGAAACACACCCTTCCCTAGAGACCATTAATAATGAGATAATAGACATCTTTCACAGGCACTGGAATTTGTTCTGTATGGATGCAGCTGCAAACTTCTCAACAGATTAAGTACCAGGTACAACAGTCTGAGGTTAATCACACAGCTCAAAGCAGCTAACATGACTTTGAAGCATGTTCATATTTAAGCTTATTGTTTTGTAATTAGCCCACTGTGCTACTTCTCAAAAGGCCTTTTTATATATTGGTAAACTAATATCTTTCAGCACTGTGAATAAACTGCAGTACATGTGTCTCAGCTGCGTTGCACGTATTCTGTGAGGCTAGATATATTATCACAGTGATACCTCATTTCCACCAAAGCAGTTCAGGGGTCAGTTATGTTTGGATGGCTCGCAAATCCAGGAGCAACACTTGTACAGACACGTCGTAGTTTGCCATTGTTGTGCTTGAAAGATTCACTGGTGGAAAGATGGAGACCAACACAGATGCATGCAGTGAATATGACGTAGGTTTACAGGTCGAACCAGCACATAGTTCACGTTAGTAAAAGACGGTTTTGCAACTTCTACAGTTGCTAAAGGTCGTGGGACTAGACTACTGTTTTTATCTGTCTGGATCTCCATGCAAGAGGAGTGCTTGATCACTGCACCGTTCCCACTGGGCCTTCCTGGGCTCTGGTGCGGGACAGCTGTTCTGCATGTACAGTTGTTTGAAGCGGAGTAAAGGTTGGAGTAAAGGTTGCACTGAGGATGAACAAATCGTGAAGTCAAACGATTTGTGACGCAACAGCTACACGTTCGCGGGTTCAAAGGTGAAAGGGCAGAGGACAAATGTCTGCAAAACAGTTAATCAATGAAAGAAAAATAAAACCAGGCGCACAAATACTGCTTTAACATGCAGCCTGATAGGGCGCAGGCACGTTGTCTACAACATACAAGTTTCAGCATGGACACAGACTCGTTGCCTTATTCTAAAATACAGCTTTTAAAGCGTTAGCTCACCGTTCATCCTATAGGTGTGAAATCACAACTAGTAACCTATGACAAAGGCAGTCATTATGCAACAACAACAGACTCTTCAACTCCACTTAGACAACTACTGCTGAGAGGAGTCACAAGTTCTCACGTGCATACATTAGTTAGCAAGACACAGCCATTAAATAACGAGTTTCTGAACGAGTTTTTTAATACACACACAGCTCAGACATACAGAAGGTGCGTCCTGAAGCAACCGTGCAGCCAAGACAGTTAAAGTCGAGGCTGCAACATCTCTCTCCACGTTGACAGCAGGACACACGCGAGCAAAGCACATGCAGCCACTCTGGAAGAAAACAGGGCTGTTAAAGAAGAAATGCACTCCGTGGTAGCCACCCAGACACAACTCACTCACACACACACACGTTACCCATCAGTACTCACATGCCGGAGCTGTGTCGGTGTCAGTAAGTGAATCCGCTGTCAAGTGCTCGGCAGTCGACTATCACTGTGTTTGTGTGTGTGCGTTTTGCTTCTTTGCTTGCTAACCTCACACACTCAGTCGCTGACACGCTGCTGGTCGGAAAAGGAAGAGGTTGGTGTTGGGGGGGGTGGTTATATGTACACACACACTCACTCGTGCGCACGCACGCACAGGTACACACAGAGACACGGAGTAACTTCGGGACCACCGCTGAAAGCCTCGACCCTCGCGCTGTCTAACTCACACTCACACACACACACAGGCGCGCGCGCGCTCTTCTGCCCCTCATGTAAATCAACGGTGCTACGACTCTGAAGCTAGTTGCTAACTGTGTACTGTAGCTAACTTGGCTAACTCAGCTAACAGCTGGCACCGTCTGTCTGCGTCTAGCGGATATAAGAGTCTGTTACTGCGCGTGCCTCCTACTCCCAAATAATCTCTCTCTCTCCACAATCCCTCTCTTTGACATGACGCAACTAGACACGCCCCCTCCTCCCACGACCAATCACAGAAGAGGACAAGGCAGCACGCGGCATCCTTTAAGGAGCTCGAGACCAAGGGGCAGCAGCACAGGTGTAAAAAATTAATATAAAGGTGGAGTTTAGAGTTTAGATAAAGTGATTTCCTACTGTAGCGTGTTAAAACTATAACGTGCTAAATACTTCAGAATATTTATATACGTTACAGATTTGTTAATTAGTCTCGTGGGTGTTTTGTGCAACATTTTGGAAGCAGGAAGCACAACTTAACTAGTTAATAAAGCAAAAGTGAATCAATTTTCTATGGTTTTGTCACAAGAATATGTGCTGGTGATGTTTTCAGGCTCCCAGGTCTCTGTATAAATCACATGAAATGTGATTTGCTTTTCACCAAAGTGACGAATCTTCACAACCACAATATTTCTAATGTGATAAAACACAACCATGACATACAGAGTGTTTCATGGTTAATACAGAGTGATGCTGGAAAACACAATGGCAGATGGTATGGTATTTATGACAGGACACAGCAGAGGAATCACTTTTGATGATGCCTGGAGGTTGCCAAACACCCTTTTTACACTCCTGGGACAATGTCTCGTCGACAGATGAAAAGAAGATGGAAGTGTATGAGAGGAAAACACAGAACTTCAAGAAGATTCAAGACAGAAGTAGAAGGGGGACAGTTACCATGAATCTTGTATTGGTTATGAGAGAGGCTTATGAATCGCATGTCAAATCATGATATTTTTATAATACCTGAAAAACATCTATGCAAAAACATGGTTATGTCCAGAGATGTTTCTAATTTTGTTATTTTAATTGTTACAAGTTCAGTATCAGAATAAATAGTATATCTGTGTTTATTTATGTCTGATTATGTGTGTATGTAAAAGTAAAAGAAAAGTAAAGGAAAGAAGAAAAGGAGAGGAAAAGTGAGAGCTAGAATTGTAAATGTGGGGGCAAAGTGAAAGAGAAAAGTCTCCTGTGCAGGAAACAAGAAAGGACAGGATTTTATTACAGGCTCTGTGTACTCCTGCTTTGTGAAGTGAACAATAGACTACTGTGCTTTTATTTCAAAAACTCTGCAATACGCAGAGAAAAAAATGAGGACATTGCGTTGAAGCAATTCATTCATCACTCGTGGAATTTCAGATACTAAACTAAAAAACATGCACATACACAAAGGTGACTCCATTTTATCAACCTGTTTTTCCTTTGTTTTCAGCGTGCATGTCTCTAATTTGTGGGATTTCGTGTGCCTGTTTACGTGGAGCGACGTAAGGACTGAAGTTCAGCAACATATACACACACACACACAGACGTAATCACACATACATGATTGTTTCTCAACTCTTGTTTGTTGTCTTATCGCTTGCAGATAACAGAGTCTGTGTCAATGACATTCTCCAGAGGGCACGCTCAAACTTACCAGAGTTGTGGTAGCTACAAAAATGAACACGCGCCATCTACGACACATTCAGAGGAGGATTGGCAACTCTCATCTTATCAGGTGATTTTGTTCACTTTTCTCGCACAGCCTCTGTCGCTTGTCTTTTCTCTCTGTGTCTCTTAAAGCTTAATTAATGGCACACTCATGTAGTTTCTGTCGCACCTCGTTCAAAAGGCAGAGACAGTCCCCTCAGACCTGCCAAGTGGGCCAACTGCAGCTTGCCAAAGTGTTACATCACCGGTGCTGGTGCAGCTAGGCCACACTGGAGCGAGCTCAAAGAATTTCTATGGGGCCCCTTCCCTGTGTTACTCTCTCTGTGTACATTCTCTCATCCCGCTGCCGAAGGGTTTTACAGAAGTCACAAAGTGTTCACTGGAAACAGCGTTTATCATCTAGGTGACCTTTCACCTCTCTGGGCCAGCAGCTCAGTGTACACTATGACACACACTCCTGCTGTGCTAATTTAGTCGTTCTACCTGTTTCTGAATGAGAAAAAAACTACAATCTCAACAACATACTTGCTGGAATTGAAAGAATCATACAAAATATCCCCACAGACTGGTTAAAGTCAGCGGATACCTTACTGAGTGCAGTGCTTTAATGAAACCCCCACCACACCATTGAATGTGGGTTTTAACATTTCCATAATAACATTTTTCCATAATAATAATAACCTCTGCGCCAACTATTACATAACAGACCCAAACCTCCAGCTGTGGCAGTGACGGTGTTTCACATTTGACAAAATCTTCAAATCTAAAGATCTGTAGTCGTATGTCGAGGAGGAGACTGTGTTTTGTCCTATAAAAGTGAGTGACGAACGCTGTGAATCACTGTGTCGGGTTTCGCAGCTGTTTTGAGACACTCTGAGACGCTTTGCTTTCCGTTTCCTGGAATGTAGTTACTTGTTAGTGTCCTTAAATGGCAGCTCATTTGCACTCTGGGCAGGATTCACAATACATGGTGCTGCTGTTGTACCGTGCAAGAGAGCAGCTCAACAAGAAGAGGTGCATGGCCACTGCTCAGTAACGTCTCCCATTCTCCCATTCTTGCTCCCTGCAGGACTCGTCCCCCTCGCCGTCTCAGCTCACATGCTTGTGCTCTCAGTCTCTGTAAAAGTGTTCTGCGTATTTCTACATATAGAGTGCAGGCTGTTGTGGGTTTCTAGGGGGGTTATTGGTCCAAATTATTAAATTCTCAGCTCCATACGCTTAACATCAAACTTTTTGGAAGATACCACATTATTGTTCATAGCACTGCACAATAAACTGAGATAGAAACAGCTCACATTGTATATTGCGAGACTGCAGCGTTAGAAAGAACAGGCATCAAATCACAAGACACATCAAATCACACATCCATGCACTTGTAAACTTGAGGACATGCTTCCCTACAGTATACCTGGAAGTACACAGGACAGATTTTACACACTGTGCATTCGCACCACACCGTACACGCACACATGCAAACATTGTTATCATTACAGTAGCGGCAGTTGGAGTTGTGCAGATATGGGAGCAAAGGATACGCGCAGCCTTAAAAAGTGTAGCTGTGCTACCTGATAAGTGTGACGTGATCAGCGCAGGTCAATAGAGAGATAACACGTTTGTGGTCAACATGAAGGTAAATTTGTAGACAGTGGAAATCTGCATTAAACAAATCAACATGATGTTATTGGTGTTTCTTTAGAGTCGTCCTCACATGCATGTTTATGTGTCTCAGTCTGATTTTTGCTGGCATCATCCAGGACAGTCACACACGCAGACACTCACGCACACACACACAGGTGCTGTAGTTAACCATCAACAGGACAATTCTGGGCACTCAGACAGCTGTAAGAGAGGAGATGATCTACCAAGGTCAATATTAGCCCATTATGGTGTTGTATTAAAACCTTTCAGCTGCCAGTGTGTGTATGTATGTGTGTGTGTGCACCTCTCTATGCACGTGTGTGTGTGTGTGTGTGTGTGTGTGTGAGTGAGCACCCGTTCAGATGTAAATCTTAAAATTGTAAACAGTAAGAATTTAGCTGCCCCACACTTCTTCACAGGTAAAGCGATAGTTCTACACTTGGCTGAAACATATTTTTATCCCTGATTGTGAATGAGACGGTTCATACACCACTATTAATTACTTCTACTCCACTACAATAAGGAAGCAAAATACTTTTTCACTTCACTATTTGACCATGCTGCATTATACTGGTTAAAAT
The DNA here is from genome assembly GCA_032270685.1 of Microctenopoma stevenorrisi. Classification (NCBI taxonomy): domain Eukaryota; kingdom Metazoa; phylum Chordata; class Actinopteri; order Anabantiformes; family Anabantidae; genus Microctenopoma; species Microctenopoma stevenorrisi. The sequence continues at coordinate 10,328,685 of JAUMTR010000010.1, forward strand.
TAGTAATGTTGATACATTTGCGCATCAGCAAATATCATCTAAAAATATCACATGTGTTGATGTGAAATAAGACATTCTGTATAAAGACAACTTTTACTTTTATGTCTGTGAGTATCTTTCAAACTTTTGACATAATAATTGCAGGAATGCATTGACGTGCTACGCAGTATTTCACACTGTGTTACTGCTACATTTACTTTGGTAAATGATCGGAGCGCGTCGTCCGCCACCGCCTGGCCGCATCGAAAAGAAATGTTCCGATCAAGCAAATCAGAAACTCATCAGTTAGCACACATTGACACAACACAGTCATTTAAAATGTAAGTCAATTCAGAGACGTAAACAGATGCAAGGTTATAGTTTTTATTTTAAAAATTCAAATGCGTAAGAAACATTTAAATATAAACACTCTGAAGTACACAATTTACAGCAACCTGCAAAAATGTTGTAAATGCTTCTGAAAAAGAGCGTAAGTTTGAATTAAAAAGTTTGACTTTCAGACTACATTGGTCGTAATGCATTCGGGAGAGTTTAGCACTAATGCCAGTTGATGGGCTCTTTCCCCCCCACTGTCCCAGCTCCTACATGCTCTTTCCCGTCTGTGTTGCAGTACAAGGCCACAGGGTCTGGACTGTGTCCAAACGAGGCCCATGACTGGTGGAAAGGTAAGACTGTGGTGGCCTCCCTTTGACTTGAGTCACCGGCATCAATATGAGTGATCACATGTGAGTTGGAAGCAGCAATGTTGCTATATGTCACTGCAGTGCTGGGATCTAGGACACCCACATTCCTGGGAGCGATGGCGTTGCCATGGGCTACAGAGTGGAGGTCATTGTCCGTGTTGCTGTTGTTGCTCGACGTCCCAGCGAGGCCATAGGCGGAGAAGGTCAGAGCCGGAGGCTGCTGGGAGAGCAGAGTGCTGGCTGTGGTAGCTGTGAGGTTGGTGGCATGACTGAGGGCCAGACGATGAGTGATGAGCTGGTGCTGCAGCTGCCTTTCAGTCCAGTCTTCCTGAGGCTGGCGGTGGATCTTCATGTGAGCGTTCCGGGATTTGATTTTATAGAACATCCTAGAGCGAGGAGAGAGAACAAAAAACACAGAAATGTCTTGAAATACAAACCATGTGTTAGTTTGCCCTGAAGCCGAACACTTGAAATGCAACTTCCTCTTGTGTGACTGGTCCGACTCACTTGCCACACAGCTTGCAGGGGAAGAAACTGGCCAATGAGGGCGCGGGAACGGCCTCCTCCAGTCCATAGCGTCTCTCCACTGGCTGACAGAGGGGCATCGCCTAAAAAACAGGACCAATCGTAAGCTAGTGTGCTGGACTTGTGGGGCTGCATTCCCCATGGGATGCCTGTGTAATGCATCTAACTCAGAACACTAAACTCCACAGGTACTCCAGTACTGCGCTAAAGGAAAAGGCCAACATCAAAACTAAAACTGGAAAGAAATAAGTGGAGCGCCAGGATCACCTGCAACATCTTAACTGAGTCAAACAATTTTAATCTCTGCATTCTTCAGCGCTCGGCTTATTCCTTACACTCTTCCGCTGCTCCAGCTCTCCATCTCTGTTCTCCTCCTCCTCCAGCTTCTTCTGCTTGTCCAGGATCTTCTTGCTCATGTAGTAAAATTCAACACACTGACGTGCAGTCTTAGTCCTCACCTGCAACATACACACAGACACACACACACTAAATACATACTGACACATGACTTCTGATACAGTCAACACAAAACATATTTCAGAAATAATACACTTTTAAATGTTCTATTGTGTCAGCAATTGTTTTCTGAATCAGGCTGCAGGATTGTACAGAGAGTGGGGTGCACTTTTTATAATCCAATAGATTTAACATAAGGATAACATCTGTGAACGGAAATGCACAGTGGCACCCAAGGAAAAGTATACTGCAGCTACTGCACCTCAGGGAAAACAAGTGTGCACCAAAAAAGAAGTGAGATGTGAGACTGTGTGTGTGTATAGAAGAGGGTAATAGATGAATACCATTCTCTGTATGAGGGAAAAGTCTTTTCCATGAGTCGCCAGAGCTGCACTGTAAACATTCCTTTCAGTGTCTGTCCAGAAATCACTACCTACAGAGAGAGGGAGGGGGGAGGGGAGAGGTGCATCACAAACAATGATAGCAAATACCAGAAAGGCACGTGCAGTCCAGTCCAGCATAACTGTTGAAAACTAGAGGTGACTATGATTTCATGTAGTGTGTAATGACAGATAACATAGTTTACACACAGACTCGTTAGGCAGCAAGGTTCAAACGGACAGCGGACAACAGCAAATGTTTGGTTCCTGCAGTTAAAAGGAAAAACAGCTGGAGGGGAGTCACCTAAACTTTGTTACGATGTTGACTCTGCTTTACGTGCTTATTAGTTAATTTAAAATTAAATCAAGTGACAAAAAGAAAGGGAGAGAGAGGGAGAACGTGTGATGAAGGGTGGTCTGGCGTTTTACAAAGGCTGCCATTGTCTGTAGTGTGGGAATAGTTTCTCTTTTGTCGCTTCGGACTTGGACACGCTTCTAACTGCTGCATGTTTTAAGCACCAACATCCTGCAGAGAAGCTGAAGTAATTTGATCTACCCGTCCGACTCTACAAAGATTTAGGACTCCTTTAACATGTGTTAGCATAGAGCTCAAAGGTTACCAGAGTAGTGATAGTCTCCTGTTGGCGAGGGCTGTGAGAACAGCAGCATCTCCAGAGTGGCCTGCACAGACAGACAGAGAGAGAGAGAGAGAGAGAGAGGGGACAGAGAACAGACAGATGAGCCATGTTCTAAAGACACCTGTCTGAGTGTGAATAAATAAAGAAGGAGAGAGGAATGCAAGAAACAAAGAAAGATAATGAGGGGGTGAGTGACGATGCATGAGGGCAAGAGGTGAATGAACAATGAGAGAGGCTGGATGCATGTATGGTATAAGATAAAAATGAAAAAGGCTCAGAAACACATTCAGCGCAGCACTTACCATTGTGCTCCCCTGACAGTAGTGCAGACAGTGCAGTGCCAGTTCTGTGTTGCTGCCCCCTCCTGGCAGGCAGCTGGAACTACACATTGATAACAACCTTTGCACTGTGTGCACACAGAGACAAAAACAAAACAGTTTAAGTAAGCGTTTACATTTTTACGGAATCTTTTCCAATTTAAATCTAATTTTGATGTTTGGTTCTTTAATCCCTTTAAATTGCAGCCTCTCTGCATTTACTGTGGGTTCAACACAGCCTCAAGATCTGAGAGGTTGGTTTGGTAAATCTCTCATTTGACCTGCATTTACCTTGGTCTTGTAGGTTAGAGCTCTTTTCCAGCTCGTCCAATGGTTTCCAGAGCAACTGTTCCCGGCAAGTCTCATCCTCTGGTGACCTTATACCTGACCCCTTGGCGTTGACGAAGCATTGAGGAAGCTCTGCCTGGAACTCATAGCCCACGTTGGGACACCTGTAAACAGGAAACAGAAAGAGAAATGCATCAAAATAGACATTATAAGGTTGGTAGTAGCTTGGTTTGCTGGTGTCTAAAAGTGTTCTTACAATTTTGTCCACAAATAATAAATAAATTATTAATAATTCTATATCTTAAATCTATTTTAATTGCTTAGTTGATCCTTTTTTTAACTAATCTCGTTTCCTCCATAGGTCACCGATGTCTTTTTATTTAGAATCTTCTGGGGTTTGGTTACTTACGGTAATGCACCACACTTCTCTTCCTCTTCGCCGCATGCTGTCTCTTCCTCTGTGTGGGGGAGGGATAAGATAGAAGAGTACAGGCCCACTCCCCTCCTGACTGGATTGAGGAGGGGCTGAGGAGTATAGTGACCCCTCTTCTGATGCCTGCTGGAACGAAGGATACTGGCAAATGGCGTCCCAGTATAGATTGCTGAGGGTCGTCGCTGTAAGAACACACATGGAAAAGAAGGAAACTTGTAGTGTGTGACATTAAAGCTGGAGTATTTAGACGGCGACCTCTATTTCTCAATTGTCTTTTTTTCCAGAGTAAGGGGATGCAGTTAAATTCTTTTGTTTTGTGCAAAGACAGCTGCGTGCGCCTCGTCTGAGTCACCTAAAGCCATCAAAGATGTGAAACATGCAACCCAACCATCTCCAGATCCTTACTTTCAGACTTTATGTATTCAACATGTCTATAAATACAAGCACAAATAAGATTGCGGTTTCAGAAGCAGCGACGCAGTTGGAGCTAACGTAATTTCTTGACAAACACCCATTTACGCGTCCACCCACAGTGTCTGTACAGCTTCTCCAGATGCAGCAGGTTTACGCAGTCGTCTGGGGTTTTTTCATGAAAGGGTGACGACAGTGCGAATAATGACAATGTGACCTCTGAAATGAAGCCAGAGGAATCTGAGGGCAAAATGTGCTATGCTATTTTGTTTTTACATTGGACCTCTTGTCCCTGGATGCTCGTAAAGACAAGGATGCTATTGTTCTCTGACTCGCAACATGAAGAAATACACAAGCACATTTCCTCAAACGGTTAAAATGAATTGACTCAAACTGTTCCCCGTGAAAGGGACTGTACCTGCGGCTGGGATTGGTTCAGAGTGGCTGGTCCAGTCTTTGCTTTCTGCGTCACACTGAAAGCAGCTTTTTTTTCTGCTTCCACGTTATGCTGTCCGGAAAGGTGAGATGGTCGGGTGGTGGACTGAAGGAGGGTTGGTGTACTCGAGCTACACAGGCTTGTGGGCGGGTGAGGGGACAAACGATGGGACGAGGAAGCGAGGAATGACAATTCAGGAGATTTAAGGGTTTCGTGTGAAGCTGGAAAAATCACAACGGAGAGAAAAACATTTGAAAATGGAAAGCAGAAGTTTAGTGCTGCTATAAAGCCAGGGCTGCGTAATCATTCTGTTTGTGTTGTGGAGCAGGAAAATGTCGGAAACACCACTGTTATCTGTGCTGACAGGAAAGCTTTGCACAAGACAACAACACAGTCTATTGTTATTTGGAAAAAATAAATCAATTCCTGTGAAAAGCCACTTGTGAATTCACAGACACACACACCCACACACACACACCTACACCTATCAGCCACAACATTAGCATTACCTGATGGTGTTAATGTTGTGGTGGACAGGGGTCAAAGAGAGCAGTGTGACTAGTCTGCCGCTGCACAGCGCTAACCCCGGTTCATTTTCAGTGTGCTGCAGCACAGCACAATTGTTTTTTATGTGAAAAGTGAAAAAGGCATTTGCATAGGGGAAGTGGGAAATTTCACACATTTGCCTCCGAAAACCCACATGTCCCGTAAATTTGTATGTGGGTATTAACCTGTGGGTTTTTTGGGGGGTAAGGGGGAAAACATGTATCCAACTCATTTCATGTTTAAGCACTGGATTCAGTTTCAGCAGACAGATTATCAGCTGCATAATCTTCATTCACAAAAATACACGCACAGCACCTTACCTGTGATGTTTCCATAGTCACCACCGTGAGAAGGTCTCAGGTTGCTCTCGCTGTCGCCTGACGGCTGAGGGAAGCAGTGTGGCAGCAGTGGAAAATTCCATATCATCCCAGAGTTGTGGACAGATGGGAGAGATTGAAGGCGGGACGCGAAAAACTGGAGTGTGTTCATCGACTCTCCCCCCTGGGACAGTCCGTTCCCTCCGAACGCACTAGGAGAGTCTACTTTGGAGGGTGAGTGGGAGGGAGGAGGAAGAGGGGTGGGGGGGGGACTGAGAACTGAAGGCATGAGGTGAGATGATGCGGTAGGGGAGGGGAACGGCGGAAGAGAGGGATGGGCAGGTGACGAGGAGGAGGAGGGAGGGAGGTAGGAGTCTAAATCAAAAGCACAACTGTGCCTCGACTTGACCAGGCCAGGGCCTTCCCGTCCCCCTCCTCCAAACTCCCACATCTGTCCGGAGAATTCCCCAGAGGGAATCACAGGCAGTCTTTTCTTGCGCTGGGAGAGAAAAGCCTCAGAGAACGAGTCCAGTTTCTGGGCGTACGACCCGCTGCTGATGCTGACAGATGACCTCTGTGTCGCGCACCCTGAGCCCAGGGTGACGGCGTCTGCTGCTCCTCTCCACCTCCCGTCTCCGGTTTGAATCAAGGGAGATTCAGCCAGACTGAGCCACGGTCCCTCAACATCTGCTGGCGGAAGCTGATCTTCACCTGAACCACAGCTGGACCCATAGTCTTCCTCTCTTCCTACATAATGATCGCTGACTTTAGAATCCGTCCTACAATAATCTCCACTGCTGTCACTGAAGCTTCCAGCACTCCTGCTGTAGGAAGCACTTTGTTTGGTGAAGTGGCAGACATTAGCCTCCCTGCTGTAAACTCTTTCATTCTTGGCTTCACAGCCCCCCTGGCTGTAGTTAGTACAGTTTGCTCTGAGTTTACGCCTGACTCCTTCCTCGCTGCCACAGTTCACGGGGTAAAACGCGTCACTGGTGTTGCTGTAGCAATCCCCTTTACTGTAAAAATCATCTGCAGAGCTCTCACAGCTCTCACCGTCTTCCCAACCTTCTTTTTTGCTGCCACCGTACCAAGTGTCAGGGAAGTGACTGCCCAACCTGCTTGTCCCGTCAACGTGGCCTCCCAGACTGGCGTCTCCGTCCAAACCGTTACCACTCGCGTTAAGGTAGCCCCTGTCACCCCCGCCACTCGTCCTCCTTCCCCCAGAAGCAGTGTTTGACGTTGGAAAAGACGTGGGAGATTCTTCCACTTTACCTCCATACTGCTCCAGGGAGTCCAGGGCAGATTGAGAGGAAGCGTATCCCGCTTCGGGGCTCTGAAGACTGAGGTGAAAGGAGGCGCGGTGGCAGTGAGGGTGGAGGTTGGGGAAGGGTTGAGTAGACAAACGTTCGTCCATTATGGCCTGCTGGGTTTAGCTAGAGTGCCTGCAGGACAACAACAGAAATGTGTGAGTACAGATGACACAAACCTGTACGACACAGCTGATGAATCACAGTCATCAGCTTTTGTGGTTCCCTCTTTAACTGTGTAACTTTATTTTGACTCTGCGATGCAAGTGTTGGACAAAGCAGACCTGACAAGAGTCGTCACATCTACAGAACATTTTATCTAGAAATCGGTGTAAAGGTAGCAGAGAAGCAGCTCCAAGTGGTTTCGATACAAATGAGCCGATACCTGCTTCAAATGAATGCACGTTAGAGTTTAGCATGCTGCTTGGTCTGCTCTCAAAAAGCAGATCAACGGCCGCAAGACTGTTTGACGCAATTGAAAAAGTTTGCACTCTGAACTTACGCAGGTAGATGATGTGTGTGCGTAGCACTGCATAAAACAGAACGGCAGCATTTTCAGTGTAAAATAACAGTGTTTCAAGAAAACGGCAACCTGACTTAAGTTGAGTTTAAAAGCAGCGACACGTTTTGCGCTTCGTTGGATGAAATCTTCACGTCTTTGTTGGTTTTTCTTTCTTTCTTTCTTGAAACCACATTCTGCTCTAAATAGGACACTGAATGAGTCAGAAAGAAAAAGAACGAAGGAAGATGAGATGAAGAAAGATACACTGTATACATTTTGAGGTTGTTGTTTTTTTCTTTACCAGTCCTTGCCGCTTAATTTCCTTTGTCCCCTATGCATGTCCTCTGTTGTTCATGTTTTCGCGTTTCTAGTCGTTCTTCTGGTTTTCTTCATTGTTCTTTCTGACTTATTAGCTTTTTCCCTCGCTCGTACTCCACTGCCTCGAGTGTTCGTCAAATTTTTTCCCCCTTCATATTTTGAGCGTCTTACTCAGTCCTTCCTATAAGTCTCTCGCTTTCTCGCTGCTGCACATCTGGGTTTGTCTTCTCCCGTGTGTCATAAAATGGACAAATACACTCTCTGATGTACACACCACCTACTGTCTATTTCACACACACATCGGTACTCACTAAAGCACACATATGTATGCAGACATTTCACACACACACACACAAACTTGCAGGTGTCAGAAGGGACCAGCGGGTAGTGATGTTGCCTCTCTGCCTTTTCGTCGTCGTGGTAACCACATCCTGAGGAAACAAACGCTGACGGATCTCCCTTCTTTCAGCTATCTTTAACTCTCTGCCCCCCACCACCATCTCTGTCTCTCTTTCCGTCTTTTTGCCTCGTCCTTATCTCTCTCTCTCTCTTTCTCTCTGTCTCTGTCTCTTTCTTACCAAGCAACCAACTTTGTTTTCTCTCATCCTGTCTTTCAACTGGTGTGCTTGCTTTTTATCACTCAGTCTTTGAGTCCTTTGCTGTCTGCTTTCAGGCTACATATCTGTGCCTTTCTAGTGTCCCTAGAGTTTTTTTTTTTCGTTTTCTATATGTTTTTATCACTTCACACATACTTGTGTTTAAGTTGAGTTTCCAGACTTACTCCTGGATCTACATTAACAAAGTTGTGTGTATTTAGTGCTGCTGTGGTTGTCATTCAGCCAATTAATTATTATGTGTCTGCTGTTTCTTCATTTGCACACGTTTGTACGTCACCGACTCAGTCTGCACATATGTGCGTGTATAGATCTGGCTATATACAGGGCATTTTATCAGTGTGTGTGTGTGTGTGTGTGTGTGTGTGTGGTAGTGTACCAGATCAAGATCCTCCGGCTGAGTCAGCTGACAGGAAGTGAGACAGAATGAAACAGGAAGGAAGACAGCGACAAACGATGAGGTTCAGGGAACCCTCTAAGCACCGTGGAGCCCCACCTACTTACCCACCCACCTGCTTACCTACCACACGCAGACACGCACAGACGCACACATGCACACATGCACAGTATGTCTTAAATGTGCTAAATTGTTGTTTTTCCACATCTGTTATGTAATATAACCTTGAAACACCTACACAACCTCAAACACAACCACCGACATGTCCACAAGTTGGTGAGCTATAACCTCTGCCACACACACACACACACACACACACACGCGCGGAATGCCAGTACAAATGAGACAGGGAGCAGAGAAAAAGTAATTTTTACTCCTTCATAGTGAAGCAAATTTAATGTGGCAGCCTCACTCTCCAAACAGAGCCATTCAAAGAAAAAACTTAATGAAAACAGTGGAAAACTCAGCAGAGTAATGAGTTGTGGAAGTATTCTCAGGTTATATGCTTTCCTAACTGCTGCTGTTGCAAATGGCATCACGCACTTCTGCTGATTGTATGTTTAAAAAGCAAACAAGGCAATTTCACCACATCTTGTTTGCATATTTTGTAACATTTTAATCTGCAGCGCTAACTGTATGGTCATCAGACGTAAGCTGTAGTTGTAGTAGTTCTGCTTTAAAAACCTGAAATAAATATGTATACAGTAGATTTATTGTATGTATGTATTCATTGTTACTATATTTTAATACATATAAACTCTGTTAATGAAGAGAATAAAAAATAAATGCACAAATCAAAGTTACATTTACATCATTAAACTGACATCAGTTTTCAATGAGCTTCATTATCATCATCAATATTATTGTTGTTGTTGTCCTGATATGGTTTAAAGCTATCACACCTTTGTTCGGGTTGTAAAAAAAAAGTCCTTTTTGATTTTACTGACACTAAGAAATAAAACATCACGCACGAGCAGCCAACACGCTGCACAAATTCATGTCAATTCATTTGTGAGTGACGGTTACTTGTGAAAAGTGACGGAGACGCTATTTGTGAATTTTGCACACAGGCTGTGCTCATAAATCAGTTTAGTGAAACAGATCCACTGTTCAAATCTTTATCAAATACACATCTTAAAGGGATTGTTTAAACTGGTATGAGTTTGTTTGTTATCTGCGTACAATGTTAGTGGACAGTGAGAAAAGGTGTGTGTGTGTGTGTGTGTGTGCGTGCGTGTGTGTGTGTGTGTGTGTAGGTGATCATGTTAATGCTGAGGTCACTTGTACAGTGTGACTACATGTCATAGCTGGAACCTCAGCATTAACATACATAATAGATACTGGTTTGGTAGTTACTTAGCCCGACTAACAGAAACCTCATTATTAGCATAATGACAACTCTGCCAACAGTTTATTGATAATCAGAGTTTATTTTACCTTACACGAGGAGTCCACGGGAAAGTTCAACCAGCATTATTATAAAACTGAATTTCATTTTCACAGAAAACCACAAGTTCATATTACTAATTATACCTAAGTACACCTCAAGTTTATCTTCTAAGTATACCTTACATAGTAAGTATACATAGTTAATGTACTATTAGAACTATTATTTAATACTTCTTGGGACTACATTGGCTTACTTTTTATTTTGTTAAACTATAAAGTAAAGGCTAATTTATCTATACAAAAATGTTAATGTAAATCTTTACTTCATTATAAATGGACTAGTTTACTTCATTCATAAGAGTACACTTACAATATCCTCTATTTTGTATGCCTATACTTCCTTACTCCCTTACTAAACCTATCTAATAATTTCCTTGTAGGATACATTTAACCCACTTTAGAGTTGATTGAAGTTACTGGAATATAGTAGAAATCAGCATTTTGCTACTACAAATCTAAAATAACAAATACATCGGAACATCTGGACAGTCACAGCTATCAGTGGGCTCCATTTTCAGAAACAAGGATCATAGCTAACCTGCTGGAATATTTCTTTGAGCAGTAGAGAGGGATGGTCTAGTGCTTGTTTGCCCTTCTCACTCATACTTTTAACTTTATCAATGACAGTTAGTGGCCTCTCAGACATACTTACTCACACATGTTTCACAACAATTTTTGGAAAATTCTTAAAACTTGATTATTTTTGTAGTTGTTTTAGTAGTAGTTTCATTTTCACTGAAATGCATGCTGGGTATTTATTTGTACCCATTAGTGCTTTGAGTATAACTACAAGTATAGGCTGAATGTACTTATATATATCTGTATATTTACTATACTCTAAGTATAGTTAGGTATAAGCCAAATCTACTTATACTGTACTGTAAATATACTTATACTTCTCTTTGTAAATGTGTACAAAGTACACTGCCAAGTATAAGAACAGGTATAGGGCAAATGTAATTATATTGTATACTCCAAGTATCTGACAAGTATCTTGCACGACAGTGACTAAAGGGTGAAGTATAAATTCAAATATAGTATGTACCAAATGTACTTATAGTTTACTCCAAACTTCCTTCTATACTTAAATTTTACTTTGTCTGGTATATATATAAAGGTAAATAATAAGTAAACTAAGGTAAACTAAGTGTGTTTGCTTTTTTAAGTTTTAAAATAGCAAGTTTTATACTAACGCTATACTTGAATACGTATACAAGCTTCTTTTTCATGGGGGAATTAAACAACATGCAGCTGGCTGACAGCAGATCCTTCTGCTTCACCAAAATGAGTCAGATTCACAATGTAAACGTGATGAACACAGCGTCTCACAGCAGCAGACTCTTTGTTCATGCTCCCTGTGATCTGTTTAATTCATAAAGTCAGTTTAGATATCCTCCTTCAATCCCCATCATCACAAACGTTAATACAAAACAAAATATTATAACTTTTGGGGAATAAAGGTCTTTGGTTTACAGCTCATTGTGTTGTTATTTGAGGCTTTAAAACCTAAACTGAAAGCACCCTGAATTAAAAAGGCTCCAGAATCAGTTTTTGCATGTTTCTGGACTAAGACTCTAAAGTTCAGACCGTCTTCATACCAACATAGTCTGATCATTTTGCGTGCATCCCCAGTCTGCATGCGTTTGCATGCATGCATGTTTGCGCGCACATGTAACCTTGAGAAAAAAGTCGAATAAAAAAAGAAATGTGTGAATGAAAGGATGTGAGAGGATGGAAGGGGAGTGCAGAGGAGTACCTACGGGGGAGACGCTTCTCTAGTTTTCTCTCAAATTCACCTTAAAAACCCTGCGGAGCAGAGGAGGGGGAAAGAGAGAACCACTTCTTGACTTTTTCTCTCCGAATTTTTTTTTTCTATCTCAGAGACGTGTCTCCTCAGAAGTGAGAAAGAAATAATGACTCGTGGGAACAGATGAACTGATTGAGCGAAGGAGAAATTAAATCCACTAAATAACGTGAATCATTGTGTATCACAAAACGTGCCAGCAGATAAACAATGTCCGATAGGCTCATTCCAAATGATAATATTGCTATTACATGACGACAGCCCACGCGACTAAAAGTCCTGACAGCGTATGTCAAATACAGAAAACGCAGATGTAAATCTGTGATCAAACTGCTCGTCGCGCGAGGCGTTGTTTAAAGTCTGCTTCTACAAATATCCCCATTTACTCAGAGGCCGGAGAGGTCAGCCTACTGCCATCTCAAAACCATGCTCATTTGTTAGCAACTCTGGAGGAAACAGTCACGGAGAGAGACAAGACAACATGATGTCTGAAAGACTGGACAGTGGTAACATGCTATAAAATTAAAGATTATTAGTTACAGTAAGGGACTATTTAACAATAATTATAGTAAGTTGTGCTAACCGTTTGTTGAATATTTTATTCACACAGGCAACAATAGACACTAGTAAATCGCAGCTTTGATCATAGGGTTAGGGTTAGTCTGTCGGACAGAGATGCAGCGCTAATAAAGTAAGTAAATACAGAATGTTTCCCTTCATGCGTTTGAGCTCTTCTCTAGGAGCATTTTCTGGATTTTGAGTTTTTGAACCTAAACATCACAGACAAGAAAATGCACTGCAGTCAAATCACTGTAACTTGTGGAGACACGTTTCTGCACACTTTTACCAAACCTACAGGGATCTACAGCAAGAGTTACGAGACTGTTTAAACAGGAGATCTGACGGATGCAACACAGACGAACTGGACCTGTCACTGAAACTCCTTAGCTTCTACAAATACGTAAATAACTAAAGTAAAGATTAACAGCAGCTTTGCTTTTAAAGTTTGAAATATTATTATGACGGAGTTTGATAAGACACAAAGCGTAGACGTGGACATAATACGGGTTCAGCATGATATTAATTATATGGTATCGTTATTGTATCAACGTTATTCACACAAACATTTGTAAGCCTAATTTATTATGAGGCCTAAATTCCATCGTATTGTAAATACAATATTCCATTTGACAAGGTTAAAATTATAAAATAAACATTTTATGAATATTTTAGTGAAATGCATAAAAGATATTCTAAGTAGCAAGACGATTTTACGCACACGACACATTAACTGCATTATTATTGTTAGTGCAGAATATAAATTCTAATTAAGGACGACATGCACATTCCTTGGATTAAATAAATTCCAGTCACTTTATTATCCAGTGTCACCAGAGCGTCATCATTATGGTGGTGTATTAACTTAAAAATCATGTGCTTCTAAATCCAGCATCATCCACAGGATCACGAGGATCTTTAGTATTTTTTTCTATTTAATGACAGCAATGCAAAACCTGCGGATTAACATAACATTTCATTTATGGGCAATGTACCGTACAAGCAGTATTTTACTGGCATTACTACAAAGAAATACCTCAAAATACATGGTCTTTTAATGTCTTCACAGGGGAAAACATCCTGAGGTTATTACACTGATCAAAACCATCCTGCTGTAATTAAATGTGGCTGCACAAATATTTACATCTTTTACTTTGAAACAACGAAATCATCACAGGTGCAGTTGTTTGAAGAGAAGTTGCAAGACATTTGTGACGTGCGCGCGTGTGTGTGTGTGTGTGTGTGTGTGTGTGTGTGTGAGTGAGTGTGTGTGCGCGAGCGTGTTCAAGGTGTGTGCACCGGTGACCCAAAGGTGTGTTTTTAGGTCACACATGCTCAATTTTCTTGCTCAAATGCCATCTTTAAGACAGATGGAAGTTAGATACTGAGAAGTACTGATCACAGTACTTGTTTGCGTGATCTGTGTGAACAGCTACAGCAGAAGTTTGAGAAGGGAGACACTGTGCATACAATTATTGTTTTCCGGATGCTTTACCAGCTGCAGCTTTATGGCAAAGCGAGTTGCCATAAAGTTGAACCACTGATGTCACATGACGTCTGAGGTGGCGTTTGCGAGGGTGCATGTGGGAACTGGAGGGAAGATGATTCAGTGACAGGATGGGAGTCAGATTTAATTAAAATCGGTGATCGACTGCTTAAATAAACACACCATCCCCTGTCTGCAGCGCGGCCCTGGCAAAAGACCTTAATAACGTGCAGTGGACGCGTCAAGCTCCATCACATCCACCTGATCCTGATCCTGAGTGAACAGCACAAGTTGCTGTTCACTCATGGCCTCAGTGTGCTGGAGAAAGATGTCTACATCTAATACAGAGCTGTCCACAGAGAAGTGAGTTTGTCCTGGCGGGTGTTAATTGCTTCTTATAGGCAGTGTCATATGTGTCCGAATGATACTGAAAAGCAGCTTTTCCTCTGTTTCCTCGTTTCTCTCCCTCAGATCCGCGACATGAAAGCTCATCTAAGATCATTTAGAGACAAACCATGTTGAAATAAAGAGGAAACCTATTTCGCTTATTTCAGATTCTCAAGCTTACGTCTTACGAGATGTTTCTCATTTTGGGCCCGTGCTGGCACAGGCTGTCGCCCCTGTTCTGTCTGCAGATGTCAAAGGAGGTCACAAAATCGAAGGACAAAAATAGCACAACAGTGCAAACTCTTCTGCCTTTTTCTCCACGTTAAATTTAAATCAACAAGGAAAGACTAAGAATTAGAAACACCTCTAACTGCACTACGAACTGCTGACAACTCCAAAACCCTTTCAACAGCGACTGAGCGAGTTCAGCACGTGAACTGAGGACTGAGGACTGAATAAACGGCTTCACACGAGATTTCAACTTGTGTGTGGGTCTTTGGTTGCTCATCCCTGCAAGACACTAGCCTTACGTTTATGGGTCAGGGGTAGATTGAGGCTCTAGTTTGTCATATCAGGATATCTTGACACAGTGCTTGCAGTGAACAAAGTGAAGCCTGTGGTTTTAAGCCTCTCTCTGTAAGACCATGTTTGCTGTCAACACCAACATGTTGTGGGTAACAACGCTGAAATGCTACAAGTGACACAGAGGCTCACAATTCTGTATTGTAGTTTGCCACTGTAGTAAAAGACAGGATCATGTTCCTGCTGCTACATTCACGTGTGCTGAGCAAAGGCACATTTTTGAAAAATTAACAGTACATCATAAAAATCATTCAAATGAGTTTGCCAATTCTGCACCAAGCTGTGTAAAAATGCAACTGTAAAAAACTACAGTTCAGGAGTATTTTGACTGCGTCTGTACAATAAATGCATCGAGTATTATGATCCTCTTTCTCACCGCCTTGTACTTTGACTAGATTTATCGACATTAACATGCATGTAACATGTACAAATGTAATCGTCTACTATCTTCCATAAAATTACTAAACATGTACAACAGTAATGCAAATGTTTTAGGTTAATAAAAAATTGCGTTGGATACAAGAAATGTGAAGGTGAGTTTTAGCGTATGCTAATAATGCTAATGCTGAGTGTGTAGGTTACGCTTCCTCTAAAGTCATTCTGATAAACTCCTGCTTAAGAAGACAAAAAAAACTTTAAGAAAATTGAAAAAAGGAATAAAAAATGAATTTTTACCTGCAAAGTTGTCATTACGATGAGAGATCTGTCAGTGGCTGTGAAATGCATGTGTGTATGGTCGGCTGGTAGGTACACGTGTGAGAAAAGAGGGAGGAGAGAGAGAGACACAGCAAACAAGAGACAAAGAGAGAGATGTAGTTTCACCAAAGATGATCGCCGCAGTGGCTCTTTCAGTTGATCTTTCATCCACCCTGTCATAACGCCACTGTGTGTGTGTGTGTGAGTGTGTGTGTGCTTATGTGGGTGTGTGTCTATGTGTGTGTGTGTGTCATAGTGATGCTGGAAACAAGACAAAAACACCCCAGTGTGTGGCCTCAACCTCACACACACACACACACACACACACCCACACACAGACACACACACACACACAGAAACACACATATATACTTTCAGTTTGAGTAGGTGTTTTTCCTCCTCTCTCATCCTACGTTTATTTGTCTGTTGATTTTTAAAGGGCCACAGACACACACATACACACACAAAACACACATTCTGAGTTGAACGCATCCATAAACCACTGAGAAAACCAAACAAATTTAGGAAATAACCAGCACATCACTTGGAGCATTTGAAAGCGCATCTGCCACGAGGTGTAGTCATAGTAGAGTGGCCTATAGGTACGCACCATAGGATGCTTGCCTAATAGTTATTGTGCATGCCATATACTGACTGTATCGTCACTGGTTTCAGTCCGGCTGAGCAAGCTAAGCACCATAAATTACATTTTTGGCATAATATTTTTTTCAGGCTATGGTAGACCGTTTTACTATTTTTTTGATTTTAGAAATCAGTCCAAGACCTGAGTACTCTCATGTTTTTCGTGTGTTAATGACATTAAATAATCTTTCATTCTGCAGTCACTGATAATGAGGAGTCCTGTTATCCATATATCCAGTGTCTTCCGCTTATCCGCAGTCGGGTCGTGTGTCCTGTTACAATTTGAATTATAGTTTTATTATTATGTTATAACAACATTTACAGTAACATTGTGAAATGTCTCTCTTTGATCAAATATTGTGTGACTAACATACGCTGCCTTGCAGAAGTCTCCTTTGTAAAATCGAATTAACATTGCCCAACAAAAACAATAATACTTTTGATGATGTGTATACGCCACAGATATTTTGATCCAATAAGTAATTAAGACTGGTCAGTTTGTTAAGCTACTTATTGCTGACCACATTAGCCCTGATAAGAAATGCATGTACTCATATAATTCAACTGTCTGAGCAAATCGAGTTTTAAGTGTGTTTATATGGTAAATACTTTACCTGCTTGTTTTATAGGAATTATGTAGAATTTGGCTGTAAAAACAATATGCTATTCACCACCTACTTGCTAATTAGCCATGTGTTCATGTTGATGTATGCAAATTAGCCATGTGTAAGGAGTTAAGCTAGGTTCATGATTAATGTTAACAGAAAATAAACTTGTGCATGTGATAACAAAGACAAATGTGCATATCGCAGTGCTTTACAATATATTCAACAACTATTTCACTTCCACTTTAACTAAAAAAATAAAGTTAGCTTGTTACCTAGCAAGTGTGCAAATAGACTGGTTAGGAGAGCTAACGTTGCAAATTAAGCTATCAGTTCTTTGACAATATTAACAGCAATATTCACAATATACTACAGAATATTTCTTTGGACATATATATACAGGTCCTTCTCAATAAATTAGCATATTGTGATAAAGTTCATTATTTTCTGTAATGTACTGATAAACATTAGACTGTCATATATTTTAGATT
>JAUMTR010000010.1:10371566-10431881 GCA_032270685.1 Microctenopoma stevenorrisi
TCTAGCAGCTGTCCAAACAACAATTTCCCCAAGGGGATCAATAAAGTATTCATTATTATTATTATTATTATTATTAAGATGCGCAACTCTGATGAATGTAAAGATGCAGTACAAGAGGTCAGGAAAAAAGGAAAGAATAAAGGGGAAAATAAATGAGCAACGTTCTTGGTGAATTTTAAATCTGAGTCATCTACAAACATGGTACAGCTCAAAACACAAAGAGCAGAGATCTTTCAAGACTTCATTTATTAAACACACCTAATATACACTCAATATATTCAGTAGGTTGGTGTAAGCTATGGCTAATGTCTACACAGTTGGTATTTTGAATGATGGGGCAAATTATTAAGAAGAATACTCTACTGGGTAAATTTGCATCAACTAAAACCCAAACTTTGGCTTTAAATTTATTAAATTTACATAACTTTATCAGACTCGGCTGCACTTAAGCAAGTTTTGCATGGAAGCAGATACTGGGGAAAGTGAAGTGCGTTCCATGACGAATATGTTTCCCGTCACCTTATTCTGAACCTAACTGATCCCTAACTACAACCTCTCGGGCTGCTTTACCCGACCTGAACATTACCCTAACCCCAACCAGTCAGCCCTGCGTGTTTTGGGAACTAACGCATACTGATTTTAAAGCACAAATTAAGTTGATGGGATTTTTGGCATTACTTAATGACAAGATAGATGGTAATTAAGAATCTGAATAAATCAGTGGAGAAAGGTGCTTCCTACAGGGCACAAAAGGTTAGCAAATGGTTTAATGAGTATGCAAATTATTTTCTACTGACTTGTTCAACAGCACGCTCTACTACTACAAAAACATCAAATCAGGGATTATCTTTTAGAAGAGAGGGGTTGCAGGGTAATCTATGACAAAGATGGTCATCACCTTGCTAATATGATTGATGTTTTTTTTCTCTTTCACTTGTGCAGATGTATCTCATAATGATGTAAAGTGAACAACTAGAAACTGGGCAGCACCATTAGGTTGAGATATTTCATTCTGGACATTGGACTCACACAAACCTGCAGACTAATGGACCAGCAGTCCGACTGCTTCACCACTAGTGTGTGTTTTCACTCAGAGTAGGGAAACACCGTGCAATACCCAATCAACGCCCACAGCCGACAAGCTCCTCACAGCTATCATACGTCTTACAGCAGCAGCATGCATCAAACATTAATGTCTTAACAACACAGTTTAAGATATCTAGGACACATTTGACCACACAAGCATTGAAACAGACCCCTACGGCTAATGTATTGCTCTCCCTGAGAAGAAAAACTGATGAACGCTTTCAGGTGCCTCTGTTTTTGTTTGTGTGTGCGCGCACGCTGGTAGTAATCGTTTGTTATTGGGTCTCCCTGGCTGTGTGTTTTCCCTCCCACTCCCAGTCGTTTCCTCCTCTCCTTCCATCACGTCTCATCTTTCTCACACTCGCTGTCTTGTGTAACTCATGCAAGACTCTTTCTGCTCCAAGGAATCATTTCATGCATTTTTTACTCCCGTTCTGTCACAGCACTGTGTTCAAAATTCTGGTTTACGTTGGTCATTGAAGTGCGCACACACATATACACACATGCACACGTGAGAATACATTCTCACTGTTATCAGTTGCGAATGGGTATCTAGGCCAAACATTATTATCAGTGTGTGGTACGAGCTCCTTGGACATGTTTCTATGGTGACCATCACATAACATTACATATGTTTTTTATGCCATTGTTACAAATACACACACACACACACACACTAAGGTGATTTGATTACAGATAAATAATCCTGCTCAGTCAGTTAAATTCCCATGACAGCGACTGTCATGGGAAGGGTACATCCTGAATCCACATGTACACGTACAAGTGTGCGTACTCCTGTGTTACAGTAGTAGCACATGGCATGGTCAGTGGTGTGAGCAGCTTGTTGAAGTTTTGTTTTCAGAGCAGAGATGACAGATGTTTTCTAACATTATTCACTGAGCAATGAGGATGGAAATATCGGACAGTGGAAATATCAACTAGCAGTTACTGGAATAAATAGATGTCATTAACGTTTCTTTTTACAGACATTCATGGTCCCAAACAAAAAAGAAAACGACTTCTGGGATCCACTGACTTTTCCTCTAGTGCCACCATGAGGTTGACATTTGTGGTTTCAATTTAAAAGTTTAAACAATAAATCATAATCAAAATATGATCTAAACGTTCATTTTAATCGGCAGGTGATTTGTAAAGTGCCATCATCAGGTCATATCTGTGCTTTCCCAGTACAAATACCTACAGAACTACCTGTTACTATACTAGTTATTATACTAATACAGTAAACTAACATCAACATGGTCAAACCTCTATTGCTGACATTAGCATTTTGTTGAAACACTGTGCTAAAAAAGTCTCATGGACCTGCCAGCCTGAGGGTAGGCTCGCTCCTGTTAAGGTAAGGAGTATCTTGGATATGCTCTGCTATAGATCCTGCTTTCATGAAGGTATAACGTTCAGTTGTTTCTGAAGTTATTATAGAGGTGCTGTCAACTTACAGATACCCTGTGAGTATTTTATTTATACCTCCGTGTAAAAAATCTTTAATTTTCAAACACTGTAATTTGTTACTGCACACTAACCTCAGTGTGTCACAAATTGAAGCTAAAAGCTTTATATTTACCAGCATATTAAGTTGCCCACATATGTTGCTGTATTTTTGACAAACAACTGGAGAGAATATATAACATATACTGAAACTGAACTGACTTCACTCCAGGAACCATAGAAATCTCTCACTCTCCTCTCTCTCTCGCCCACTTTTTAGTTCACCATGTTTGCAAGCATAAATGCACACCAGTCCCCACAAATGCATGGGCAATCATGCACATATAGCCATCATGTTCCCTCAGACATTATATTTATGGCAGAAGATAAGAGAGATTTCGGTTGTGAGCGAGTCGGTGGAGAAGCATCTTTTCTGACAATTGGCAGAATGAAGTTGCTTAGCAACCTTTGGCCTTGATGACAGGAAATGATGTCACGCTTGAAAGAAAAAAAAACCCATCAGACACACAAACACACACAGATAACAGGTGAGTCCATGTGTGGACACAGGATGGAAGATGAGGGGAGTAATGAGTTATGATGATAATCTGGGCAGAAGTTAAAATAATGTATTAATCTTCTCTAATGGTCTCGCTGATCTCCGAGTCCATTAAGCATGACCTTAAGTACTCTATACACACAATACATGGACTAAGCTGTGAATGTGCTTTTATGTTGTGCTGTGAGGAAAACTGCATCTCCTGCCTTCATCCTATGTTTCCTGTGATCCTCCGGTCACGCCATCTTTCCAACAAACACACACACACACACACAAACACAATGACAGTTATTGCTGTGTGCTCTGGGTGGGAGACAGACGTGGTGACAAGTGGGGTTGTAGCATATGAGAAGGTTTTTATTGTTAATCCGTTTCCCTTCCACATTAAAAGCTGTAGGGCTTACAGCTCCCCACAGTGTTCACTCTGCCTCACTACACACACTAAGAAGTTTTAGTTTTTATTATTCATGTCTGCAAGGAAATGAGGCCGGAACCTTGAAACTCACTATTGTTTCTGAGGACTTGCTTTCAAGGATATACTACTTTAAGAAATTTGATAATTATTTTTGACTATTACAATCATCACTCACAGCATTCACATCCTATGTAACATTTATATTTGAGCAGCCAGTCATGAGTGTGAGGATTGGACATTTACCAGTAGAGTCAAAAGCACCAAAGGTGAGCTCCTCTTATTTTAAAGTCTTTCTCAAATCAATAGTCAGGTGTATAAACACATCATTACTTAAGTTACAGCGTATTGTAAATAGATCTTTCCATGAAACCTTGTAAAATGATGTCGACGGTCAGACATTGTACTTTGTACAAATTGTTAAGTTTAATATGTACCTAAGGACGATACAGAATCAGACATACTTTACTAATCCCTGAGGAAATTATGAAAATACGAGGCTTCATCAGTCTTTTCAATTAACTTTTTTCCCCTGTTGAACTGTAATGAGACATAAAGCAGGACAGCAGTGGGAATTTAGTACACTAACAGCTATGAACCCACAGGTACTTTGTCTCCCAGCAGGTCCAAATATTCCTGAACCTTCACTAAGTGCCACTTACTGAGCAGGGAATTTAAGCCTGGGGATAGGTTAAGACACGGGTTCCTCTGGTGGAAAAACATGCAGAACAATACGTTCCTCTGGGTGGAGCTGTAGCTTTACTGTAAATCAGATACAGTCGATGGTGAGACTTTGTTGAAACGTTGGAGCCTTTTCTTAAGCCATGTTTTAATACAGATGTATAATTACATGTCAATTTCAAATTACAAAATATTTACTATATACTTGTATAGTCTGTGCAGTCACAAACACCGACTGAAATACAACTCAGACATTTACATGAAGTCAAAACATTTTATTTAAAAAAACAACAACAAAAGGAACAGCTCCTGTGTAAGAACTCCAGTCCACCAATTTGTCCCATTTCTGTCACATTTGACCTTCTCACACTCTCACACACGCACATGCAGTCTGACAGACAGCTACTGTACCTCCGGAACAAAAACAGGCAGATCGACTTCCATTATTAATACACATATCCAACATTTATACAATCCAG
Organism: Microctenopoma stevenorrisi; assembly: GCA_032270685.1. Classification (NCBI taxonomy): domain Eukaryota; kingdom Metazoa; phylum Chordata; class Actinopteri; order Anabantiformes; family Anabantidae; genus Microctenopoma; species Microctenopoma stevenorrisi. Next base: position 10,376,230 of record JAUMTR010000010.1, read on the forward strand.
TGTGGCATGAACGTCCTGCTTTAACGCCAGGGACTACACTAATTATTTTGCAAATTTTAGCCTATTAATCACAAACGCTTTGCTGACAACCGTTTCATAATGTTTCCTGTAGCTATTGGATTTCATACATTTAGTAGTTTGGTAGAAACATTTGTTGGTAGAATCTATCCAAGAACACTGCTTCACTTTAATATTTTCATTAACTTGCACAAAAAAAAGAGTGCACTGGCATAACCTAAACCTGCCTAAAAGATGCAGTCAATGTGCTAAAACATGCAAAACCGCTAGCAGAGTCCCTCAAAAGAGCTTACCACAGCCCTCATTACAATGACGGTTATTCACTATTTATAGTTGGAACAGCACACAGGAAGAGAAACTTGAAGAAAATGATGTGAAGCAATAGTTGATCTCTATTTACAAATTAATCAGAGGCAGAGAAACAGCAATTCCTCCTCTACATAGAAGTCATCACATCCCTGAGTACAGTTAATTATTCCTACCAGAGATTAATTGTTGTGTTATTATCATGAAGTCCTTTCTATCCAGCTATGGATTGATCAAAACATTGTAGCACAGCATGACTATTTTTTTTTCCTGACCCAACGTCACCACAGACGTCCACATTACACAATGGAGAAATCTCAGCAAAGCTCATAACGCTGGGATCCAAAAAACAAAGTCCTGTGTAGGTTTGAAGGGCTGCAGTGGCGTTAAGAGTTAGAACAGCCCACCATCAGCGCAGTGGACCGTCTAAGACGCCACGTCATCTACTCCCTTTGAGCGGCACTTGAAGCAGCATGCCAGCGTTAGCCAATTTTTCTAGATGCATCATTTTCTCCTTTACAAAGAAGCTTGCCAAGGTTAGTCTGCGGGTTTAATTCAGCTTATTAGCATTAGAGTCTCCTCTTCCGCTTTCTCTGTTGCCTTCCCCTCTTCCTCCACATCTTTGTTCTTCTTGTGTTTCTTTTTCTTATGTTTGTGCTTGTGCTCCTTGTGTTCACCATCTTTGTCTTGACTACTGTGCTTCTTGTGCTTCTTGTGCTTTTTATGTTTCTTATGTTTCTTCTTTTTCTTGTCTGTGGTGGTTGCAGAGCCGCTCTGATTACTCGGGGTGGGGCTTTGAGAGGGGTGACTGAGGGATGGACTGGGGCTTCCGCTCCTTCCTCTCTCCGGCTCTGAGCCTTCGCCTTCGCTGTAGTCAGGGACGAAGGCGGCCTCGTCTGTCTCACGACCCAGATCAGAACAAAAACGCTGTTTCCTGGGCTCTGGTCCACGGCTTTCATCTCCTCGTCCTCCTCCACTTCTGCCTTCTGCTGCCCTCTCCTCCTTCCCAATCATCCCTCTCCCCTCTTCTCTCTGCCCTTTCCCCTCCTCCCTCACAGTTTTTGTTTTGGTTGGTTTGTCAGAACTTGTGTGTGTCGACCTGCTTGCCTTGCCCTCATCTTTCTGTATTCTCCCTTGTTTGTCCTCCTTCACTACTCCTCTCCTTTCTTCTCTTGCCGCATCCCGGCCTTCACTTCTGAGAGGCTTAGGTGCTTCGGTCTTCCCCTCTCTGCCTCGGCTTCTTTGGGGCACAGGTGACGGTTCCTTGGGTGCACTTGGGAGTCCGTTTTCCTGCCCCTCTTCATCATCTTCTCTCTCCCACTTTGAACGAGGAGGAGGCTGAATGAGTGGCTCCTCGTTGACTGGGCTGGGCTCAGGGGTGACACTCTGGCTGCGGCCAGGGCTTTTAACAGGGCTACGTGGGGACTGTCCTTCAGGTTTAGAGGATAGAGGCTTCTGCTCTCTTTCTGAGTCTCGCTTTGTATCCTGAGAAGACCTAATGTTGAAAAACAAAGTGTGATGATAATATGCTTTCATGCATAATAATCTCAGTGAATGAAAGACATCCACTGCCCCTTTGTCACACTGGAAATAATAATTAAATATGTACGATGATGAAGCTTTTCCTAGCTCTTTACCTATCAAACAATTCACAACAGTACATTAATGAGTTGATTTATCTAATATTAAAGGAAATTTCCCAACACAACTAAATGTTTAATTACCTTTAAATATAGTCTCAATAAAGGTATCTACAGTCTAAATACTAACAACAAGACAAAGGGAAGTTACTAAACTGAAAGAAAGTGTTGAAAGATTGCACCAATGACAATGAACTATAAACCACCTCTTGAATCAGACATACCTGGTGGAGCTCACAGAGTAACTTGTCAGAGCCTTTCTGCTGATCCTTGGTTTGCTTTTCCCAGCAACAGCATCTTCACCACCTTTCACTGCTGCAAAAGAAGGCAGGTGGAGGAATAAAGATGGGTTTAATCAATGCGTAATTAGAAAGCACACCACAGAATCAAAGTTATCATCTCTTCACACATGCATGCACTTGTTCAGTGATTCAAATTACCTTCTCTGTGAGCAGCCGCAGCTGGTTTCTCTCCTGAGGGCACACTCCGCTCTGTTCTGTCCTTGGACACACTCCTGGGAAATAAGAGAATTTAATTACATATACAACAGATAAAATGACTAGATCATGCTTTCTTTCGGTCATGGATATACAACGTCTTGATGTAAAACAAACCTGTCAGATTTAGCAGTTTGTTCCGACCGCTCTCCTCTCTCTTTAGAGGACACGCTTGGCTTCTCCTGATGCTCCGACGGTCTTCTGGCTGATTTCTCTGCAATGGTCATTTTATCGAGAGAGACGGACCTTCCTCCTCCAATTCCACTACTGGAGTCCCTTCGGTCTGTCCTCACAGACCTCTCTCCTTCCGCATCTCTCTCCACTGTACTTACTACCTTCTGTGACCCAGACACCCTCTCTCTCTCCCTGTCAGATACAAGACCTCTGTCTCTGTCTTTATCTGATCCAGAAGCTCGATCACGCTCTCTATCCAGTCCAGAGCTTCTGTCATGATCTTTGTCTGAGCCCTGCATCCTCTCTCCAGCACTTCCTGGTCTCTCCCTGTATACTCCCCTCTCCACAGAGGCAGACCGCTCATTTCTTTTAACTTCTTCTGGTGTACTGCTGGGTCGGTCTTCTTCAGAGATGCTAGCAGCTGCTGATCGGTGGTCTGAGGTGGTTGCGGTCTTCTCATGACCTGATGGAGCTCTGTCTGACGCAGCTGTCTCTGTGCTGCCTTTTCTCCCCAGGTCTCTGTTCAACTTGATTTTCCTCAGTGGTTTTACCTGATAAGGACAAAACACATTTGAAACAGTTCAATGACTTTCTGAAAATCTGGGCAGCAAAAATGGTGAACACACTTGCATTAAATAATGAAAACATCTATGAGGACTGAAAGAACATCAGACCCACCTGAAGGTCCATCAGAGGTCTAATAGATCCTCTATCTGTGTCTCCCCGGCCCATATCACGGCTACCTGGTAGGGGAAGAAGCCCAGGTCTGTCTGAGGAATTTGGAACTCTGTGGATCAGGGGCTGGTGAGACATGTGTGAGTGGGACATGATGTCAGGTCCACCTATTAGCCCGTCTAGCCTCCTCAGCTTTCCAGGAGGAGGACCCAGTAAAGAGCGCCCCTCTTCTCCCATCCGCCTTCGACTATCAGCTGGGGACAGAGGTCGGTGGAGGGGTGGGAGTCCGTGTTGATGAGGGATGGGAAGTAGGCCACCGCTCTGTTGAAGATCTCTTCTCCCTCGAATGTCATGGCCGGGACGAGGGCCGTCATGAAGAGAGGGATGAGGTAGAGGCAGGTTCTGGGAAGGAAGTGGAGGGGTCTTGAGCAAGGCAGGCTTTACTGCAGAGGTTTTAGTCTTGTCCTTCTTAGGAGTCATTGTGTTGGGGGCATCTTCTTGTTTAACTTTAACAGTCTTCAATGGTTTAGCAACAGATGAAGAGGATGAGGAATCCTTCTTTTTGGTCACCATTCCTTCAGTCTTTTTCTTCACCTTTTCACTCTTTACCTTCACACCCTCTGTCTTTACTTTAGCTTTTCCCTTCTGACCTTTATCTTTCTTTGTCTTATCAGACTGAGGCTTTGAGACTGACTTGGCTGAGGGTTTAACAGATGCAGTGGTGCTTTTAGAAGCTGGAGCTCTAGAGCTTGCAGAGCTACCTGAAGGTTTTGAGGAGATGGGTGTCGTTTTAGTCAGTGAAGGGATTTCGTCCATTGGTTCATCTCTGACAGGAGTCGCATCGCCTCTGTCTACTGACTGATGTGATGGCTCCGGTTCCTCTCCAGATCTCTTCTTTTTAAATTTTTTTGTCCTCAGGACCTTGCTGGACTTGGTCCCTGACGAAGAAGAGTGTGGGAGATAATGAGTGGCAGCGCCTCTCTCTTCTCTCCCTCTTCTTCCTCTCCCTTGGGGGGAGTATTCTCTAGATAATGGTGACATTTTGTCTCTCTCCCTGTCTCTACTGCCCCGGCCTCTGTGATACAGTGGGGGATGCTGGTTCTCATAATACCAGTCTCCACATTCCCATTGTCGAAACCTTTCTCTGTCCCAGCGATCATGGCCTCCAGGACTTGAAGTCTTTATGTCATACGGTACTAGCTCTCGAGTAAGTGGCTTTCGCCCACTAGGGCTACGGCTCCTGTAGCCACCAGGAGAACGAGATCGTGACCTCGACCTGTATGGTCCTGCTCCTTCTGTTCCTTCCCAGGGTCCACTGCGGTAGGATAGAGGAGATCGTGGTGAACCAGACCGGCGATAACCATAAGACCTTGAACGAGAACGGGACCTTGTCCGTGAGCGTCCATAACTGCGCCCATTACGTCTAGAATAAGGTGAACGAGGATAAGACCGGCCGTGAGAACGTGAACGGGATCTACTGGCGGAATAAGAGTAAGATCTTGACAATGATCTTGATCGAGATCTAGATCTTGATCTAGAGCGAGTGTAAGGAGAACGGCTGAATGGAGAGCGACTGAACGACCGGGACCTAGAAATGGAAATGACGGAGAACAGAAAGAAACAATTAAACTGCTTGAAGGATCAATGCATACGTAAAAAAAATGGTTTGGACTTTCTACTTTTTAGCATTTACCTAGAATAAGACGGTCTTCGTCTCTTTGGTGGATTTCTGTACTTCATGAGCTCTTTGTGGAAATCTTTAGTGAATTCATCCAGTTTGGATGTAACTCTGGGGAGAAAAAAACAAACACAGAAACTCAGACCAATTTAAATCTTGCTTAATTCATAATGCTAATAATGTGATATGTATTTGTTATGCATAAACTTTCGATGTTGGAGACCCCTACCAAAGATAAAAGAAACTACTCACTTGTCCTGTCGATGCCGTGGCCTGTAAAAATCATCCTTGGAGAGAGGTGGCTGAGAGAGGGAAGGTGGAAGAGTGGCAAGAGGGGGCTGGGTACCGGGGGCTACCCAGGGAGGGTTGAGCCCTGGTGGTCCAGGTCCAAAAATAGGCTGGTGCTGGTAACCAATGGAAGGTGGAGCAATAAGGCCAGGAGCAGAGGGGTAAGGGGGAGGGTAGGGTTGTGGTGGAGGTGGGTAAAGGGAGGGAGAAGGGTATAGTGAAGGAGCAGGTGCTGGAGGTGGCACTGCCTGGACATGAGCGGATGGATGCTCTGTTCTGCCTCTGTAGGACCTGCTGCTAAGAGACGGACAGAAAACACTGTAAGACTAACATAAGACACTAACAGGTGAGATCAGAGGGTGTAGGGTCGTACCTCTCCCAGTGTCTGCCTCTGCTAGGGTGGTGAGGCCGCATCTGGTGACCTAATAGGGCAGAGTTACTGATTACTTACAGAATATCTTTCTTTCAAGCTCACTTTATCTCCTTAGATGACCTAAATTAAACCTCTTACCTGAAGGATGAGGGAGCCTCGGGGGTGGTGGATGGTTAAGAACAGTTACATGATAGCCCTGTTGGAGAAATCAATCAGAAAAAAACTGTAAAAGTGTTGTTTCTGTACAGGATATAATGCAACCTTTAGCCGTGATGGCAATAAAACTTCTACACCTTCACAACCTTGTTTTATTGACTATTCATAACTTCACTGAATAAAGAATTAAATAATAAATGTCTGCACGTTTATTCTGTCCTTTTCAATGCTTTGAAACAGATATCAAAACAGTATAAATATATTCAGATGATCCACACTAACCTGTGACCCACTTTCTGAGGATACAGATGAACCCATTGACACAGTAGGTTCTGGACCGCTCTCACTGAAATATAAACAGAAATATAATGTTTATCAAAAATGGGTTGCCCAATTAAAAAAATCAACCCTTGCTTATGGGTCTTCACGTGGGTGTATAGGCTGTTCTTTAGATCCGACTTACCCTGGTGGGGGTGGTTCACCCTGGTTGGTGGAGTGCATAGGAGAGCGGTGGTCCACTACAGGTGGAAGAGCTGGTGAAGCAACTTGACCTTCAACAGCAGCAGTGTGTGGAGGAGTAGGAGCAGCAGTCGTAGCAGGTGCAGGGGGGGTGACCTGTGTTTGAGGGGCGGTGGTGGGTGCACTTGTTGCAGTAGGTTTAGTGACACTGGGCAGCAGGGGATCTTGTTGTCTCGAGTGGGCAGGCCTGACTAACTGAGGGCGTGGTGGAGGTGGGGCTGCATGTTGGACCTGCTTGCGTGCATGTTTGGTGTATCCAGTCTCATTCTTAAAATTGTTCACAGCCTGCATGAAGAAGAACAGACGACGATCATTTAATATTTTCTAATTTGACCTTGAATTGAGGTCTAGTGAAACAAACCATATAACACAACAAACTAAATGCAAGGATTTCATTTACCTGTCGAAGAAACTTATTGGCAATGAGATTATCAGGTGAAACATCTGACTGTTTGCATGTGAAGCAGACGTGCTCCTCCGAGTCCAACAAAGCAGTCCGGATACCTGAAAAGAGTTCTTAATTAGATACGGATATATTTCTAACATGGGTTTAACATTATGCACATTCCATCTGAATGTTTGTTTGTTCCCAGTTCCTCATTTCACACAATGTCATGTATTTCAGCTTATGCTGTGTTTAGACATCATACATTATATACATTACTTTTTGGGATTTTTGTGACGCATCATAGATGCGCGGCCTGGTAGCAGAGTGGTTAAGGCAGAGGGCTGGGAAAGCAGCAGACCCGGGTGCCTCCCAGCTGAGGCACCCAGCCCACCCCCCATACCAGGTGTGTCCCTGAGAGAGACACCCAGCGCTAGCTCCCCGGGCGCCATGTGGCTGCCCACTGCTCCCCCCAGGGGTGATGGGTCAAATGCAGAGGACCAATTTCGTTGTAACATGTAAAAATGTATCAATGACAATAAAGTGGATTCTTCTTCATAACCAAGAACTCACAGTCATCGCAGTAACTGTTTCCACAGCAGGGTATAACTACGGCGTCGGTCATTAGGTCATTGCAGATCGGACACAAGAGTTCATCAGGGATTGGGTCTGAATCATCCTCCGATGATGACTGGTCGTGTGGAACAAATGGAGGACGCTCCTTCTTTCCTAGTGCATACGCTTCCCTGTATTAAAAAAGATGTGGTTTTTAACTACTGAAAAATCTAGACAAAAATTTGCTATTTCAATGTGCTATGCAAGTATACTAAAGCTGTATTTGCAGGTGTGTTTATTTGATACATACGCGTCTATTGCAGGTATCGCGTATTCTCCAGTGCTTGTTAACATTGCTCCCTTGGTGCCTGGCTCCGCTTTCACCATGAAGCTCTGAGGTATGCCTTTACTAATCCTTACTGGCTTGGGACTCTCAACACTCTTATCCTGGACCTAAAACGTTAACACCAGAGTAAAGGGTACACCATCATGCAAGACAAATTAATATCCGAGAAAAACAATAAAATGATTCATGATTATTATTCAGAATTACCATCAGCATGGGGCACTGGCGAATGTAGTGGCCAGCCTTTCCACAACGAAAGCAGGTATAGTGAGCAGGCGGAGGTCCAACAGCTTTCTTGGAGTAGCTGTGGAGAGAGGTTTAGGCAACAGCTAGAGAATCACACAAGTTTTTAAAACTATCAACAGCTAGATAATGATTCTTAGTCCTCAATCGTAATATTAAAATGCATAATAATTCACCTTTCATGACCAGGTGTGTGTGTGTGTGTGTGTGTGTATACTAACTGAATTGGGTCATATTCATGGTTGGACTGGGTCATCATGGCTTTAATCTTGTCCTCCTCTGATGCATTTGCATCAACCAGATTGGCGGTCTAAAACAGTGGAAACCAAGATAAAAAAAAAACAAAAATAGATTGTCAGCACAACAAAAAAGCTTCTTTATTCAACTTAGGAAATATTTTTCACAACTACTGTATAGCCAGCATGTTCACTAACAGTACCTTGGTGAGTTGGGCGAGTGACAATGATGGAGATGAATCAGTCTGCAGGAAAATCAGAGTACAGATATTAAGGTATTAACATAATATCTATGAGACATACAGTGGACATTAAGACCTCAGATAGCTCCCCACCACGTGTCCAGTCCCCTACAGCCTCCGCCTAAGTCTTTGCACCAAAACTAAATTCTGCCAAAATTACTTCATTCTGAAGTGCATGAGGTGATACAATTATAAGAGAACCAGCATTTATAACAAGACATGGACTACTAGGCTTGTGCTCAAAGTTCTTCCCTCAACTGATGGCACTGTGTCACAATCTAGAAAAGGCCTCATCCAAGATTTTCAGAGCCATTTGTCTTAAAAAGACATCTAAACTGTTTAAATAATCAATAAAGACCATATGCATATGTAGATTAAGTCTTAAAAAAGGTACTGTTCCTTTTCTAGGTTATACAAAATACAACTTTCATGCATTTTTCAAATAATATTAGCTTTTTATCCAAGCACAACCTTTTGTATGAATTAAGCAATTTTCTGTCACTAAAGGCTGAAAGCTTCACGCAGCCTAACTGCATAAAAATTAATTTGGGCCAAGAATTAACAACTAAATTCAACTTATACTTATCCTTTTTTTCCCCACATTTGGACTTGTTTATTTTGAGCTTGTACGTTATAACTGCAGTAATGACCAAGAGTATCTGTTACGACTTTTAAAGATTAATCTGTATTTTCAAAATGTATACCAATGGCACACCCCTCTTTAAAGACCTTACAGCTTCTTCTGCTAAGCAGAGAATGAGTTTCTCGAAGCAATACTTGACATTTAATTTTTGCATGCAGTTTCCTTTTCAACAAGGAAAGTGATTTGAGTTTCACTGCACTGGCTTGTCAAAAGAACTTGTCATGACAGCTTGAACCTGTTGAAGGCTACTTTCTGTAAAATAATGAGCTAGGAAGAAGTAGTGAGAAACTGCATCAATAAAAATGCAAACGTCAAAATATGCACGACGAAAGAAAGAATAAAAGCATTCTTGCCCTAAAACATTCCCTACATCAGTGCAAAGTGAAAGCAAGTGAGGGAATTTCTCTACAGGTCAGATGTCAAAGAATCATCAGAACCGAGTCTCATGTACATCCCCCAAAAAATACTACAACAATAAAAAAGCCACTTTGCCTTACATTGCACAAATTTTCTTAATAAATAATTGGCCAGGTTGGATTGTCCTTCATGACATGCAGGTCTCAGAGGACAGACCAGGTATTGCAGAATGCTGTGGAGGGAACACACAGGGATCTGGTGCAAGTGGTTTTGACAATAAACCACTGAACAACTTTATTGACAGGTTCTGCAGCTTACAGCTCACAGGACACACTACACCAGTATACTTCTCACCGCAGCAACCATGGACTTTACTGATGTGTCAGTTACTTTGTGGTCATGTCGACGGCCAAGTCACAGCATCTCACTTATCGAAGCTAGTGTCTCAGTGCTGCCCCAAACCACAGAACAATACTCTGAACTATTACTCTTGTCTTTGTAAAACAAATACTTAGGACTCTGAATTACTTCAAAGCATTTAACTCAGTATCATGGAATGTGTGAGCCTTTAAGGTTTAAGGATTATGTGCAGTTCATATTTCAGAATAAAACATCTTCATGGTGAAATTATACAAAACAATTAACATTGGTAAATGTTACCAAACAGATTTGAGGACAGTAAAGTTTAGCAGAGTAAGTCGTCAAAGTAAAAATCATTGGCGACCCTCTCCCACTCACACAACCTTAGTCTAATTAATTACAATTAATCCCAGTCACACTTTACTTCATTGGGTTCTTTAACCACATTATATAAAATATTTTCACAGAAAATAAAATGACAATAAATTATCAATACAAAAATACCATAGTATCCTTTTACATACCCCTTTAAAACACATTTGCTTAGCCTGAAGCAGGGTACAAAACCATTTCATTATGAAATACAAGCATCAACAGTTTAAACGATTTGTCAATCAATTGTAAATTGGCAACAGTTCAACAATTAGTTCAGAGCATTCAAAAACAATTGTGGTTAGTCTGCTGTTTCTCTCATGAACCTAATCTCATTAAAACTTTAATCTATTTTACAATAGAAACAGAAACCAGGGTTTTATTGAGAAACAACACACTACTTTGATGTTAATTCCAGGCAACCCTCCACAAAAGGACATCAAATAACACACAGAAGTTGAGATCAACACAAATGCTGCCAACACACAGTGAACAGAGGATACACACAACTTGATCATTGTTGACAGAATGTTCTCGAGAAAGGTGACTAAAGCCAGAAAGTGGGGGAGAGAGTGAGAGGAGGAAGAGAGTGTGTTGTTTTGGGGTTTGTTTTACATACGGGTCTGGAAGATCCAACCACAGCTGTGTCAGAACGATCTCTGCAGAAAAAAAGAGTAAAAAAAGAACCATGAGTTACTGAAGCCAACTTATGACCAACTGCAAAAAAATATAAGTTAAAGAGCCTTAAATATCATGATTCCAGCATACTTACACAATGAACGTCCTGCCAGCAGGCTTTACTCCACCAATTGGAGTGCGGCGGACGATCACGGACGAGTGTTTTGGGATGTGGGCTTCATCATCAGTGTATTCTACAAAACATGAGACAAGTTTTTAGAAAAACAAAAACACCTAAAATATAGACAGCATGAACAACAGTTATCCAGCAGAACACATTTAGGACAAAAAAGGTACATAAACATGCATCCAAGCACAAACTGGCAGAGAAACAATTTCAATCCCTTTCATGAAACAAGAGCCAAGTAAGGAGCTGTGGGTGAGTTTACGGAGGCTTATAACATGTCAGAGTTTCTGTAAAAGCCCAATTTTTAAATAACATTTGTTAAAAAGTACATCGGTAATGGATTATTAAATACTAATAGCAGACTACATACCAATGGTGTACAGAACTGAAACAACTGACTTAAAATCATTGGTAAAGTCATTTTATGCTGCTATTCAAGAAATTCACTCCTTTCAGCCTTAATGCTAAAAATGTTATTGTGAATATAAAATCAATTTGTGCTTCATTGTAAGCAATACATTTGAAAACAAATGATTCGTTAATATTAGAAAAAGCGGTTCATGGTAGCCAATATTTTAAAGTAGAGCCTGCAGAGGCTTTGCTCAAAAAATACTGCACTTCAACTTGTAAAACATAACCTCAAAGTTAAAAACAAAGCTTCCGATTTGTGAAAGCCTGACAAAACCTATGCGCAACACCTGGTTTACGTGTGGTATATGTGTATGCATGCTGCTCCGAGGCAGAAATGGCTGCCTACAACTACTGTTCCTTCCTCGAATGACATGTTTCAGTCGTGTTTCTGCGGGTAACGTACCTTCTCGAGTCTGCGCATTGGTGATCTGCAGGTCGCAATCTGTGGCCTTGAGCCGCTCGCGGGCCATAATCTGCCTTTTAAGCTCGTTGAGGGTGATATGCAGCCCATCGAAAGTGACTGTGTTGTAGTCCAGTTTAGAAGAAAACTTATAGTGAACACACGACATTTTTACAGGTCTAAGCACTTAGGTCAATCAAGCACAAGAAAAAAAACACAGGCCTGATATAACAAAAGAAAACAGCGTCAACACTGAATACAGGAGGCTAAAGCTGATTACTTTAATAGGCAAACCTTCTTTAAATTCGCTGAAAACACTGAACAAAGAAAAACTAAAATAGGGAAGGGTTCAGCTCGCAGATGACGAGAGAGTCCTTGGTATTGCCAAAGAAAAATAATCCTGTGGTGAGGCCAGACAGCCACTCAGCGGCGTCATGTGTCTCTTCAGTTCTTTAAAGTCCAATAAAACACAACACGATGTCGCCACTAACTCCAACAGAGTCCTCGTAGCACAGTGTAAATATGTTTAATTTGAGGAAAAGTCCGTCGAGAATTGTCCTTGGTGTAAAGCCCAGTCCGCCGCGGTTAAAGCCGCTAGCGTGGCTAGCAGCAGGCCTAGACCTTCCGGGACATCAGTTCGTATAATGTGTTGCCTTTCTGGCACAGTTCTTCAAAAGTCAAAACCAAAACTCTCCCTCCACACAAAAAGTCCAGGTAATTGCAATCCACTGTATAATTGTCAAATTAGCTAGTTAGCTAATAACAAGGCTAACATGCTATACCTCGAGATTAGCTAACGTTAGCCCCCCCCCCACTCAACCCAATATCAAACAACACTGGCTTAACAAAGCTAACGGCTAATACTTAACGGTGCTAACAATGCTGAGCAAGCTATCTGTGGATTAATCTAACAAAATCCAGCAGCTACAACGTCGGTACGCAGAGGTTCCTCTTCGGTCCTCGGTTATATTTCACCAAGAAAAAAGTGAAAGGTGTGTATCCTGATGAATCGTCAAATTAAATCCATAAATCCCACTTCGGTGATGCAGACTGCCTCCGTCCTCGCTGTTTCATCAAAATGGCGCCGGACGGAACCGGATGTAACCAGGGTTCTTCCAAAGGATAGACAATAAATCAAAAGATATTCTGCGGTGTTTATGAAACATGGGATGAAAGTTTATGTTATTTTGATTCCTTCTCGTTTATATGAGCATATTATTGTTTTGTTTGTTGTTTGTCTATACCACCTACTTATACTTATACTTTTGGAATGCTAATGAAAATTCCATTTATTTGAGTCTCTGAGACATTTGCATAATTAGGTACACGATTCACGTTTTTAATGTGTTTCCCTGAGAAGTAAACGAACGAATAAATAAGATAAAATTCACAAGTACTGTAAAGAAAAAGTTGTTTTTACTATCTTAGTTATTCTGTGTTCTTTGGATGGCTTTGTCAAGGAGCCTCGTGTCTTAATGAGTAAGCGCGTGAAAAGTGCCTGTTAAGTAGATTTCGCTTCTAGAAAATAGATCTGTTTCGAGGAATCATTTAAAATATATGATGATGTATGGTAGCGTGGCCAGTTAAGATGGGGAAGAAGGGGGAAGAAGAAAGGGGAGGGGGGAGGGAAGGGGGAGAAAAAAGAAAGGAAAAACGTGAGCTTTTGTGACGATGTCTCTTTGTTTAATGCATTGTTAGCCGCAAAAACAGTAGTTCAACATTTTTGGTACTTTGTTAGAAGCTTCTCCGGGTCTCGAACTCGCGGGTCTGGCGAATGATGCGTTCAAATGCACCGAAAGCTGTACGGGCTGTGACTATTACTTTGGTATTGTTTAACACACTATATTTATGCTGGATATGGAGCCTTTTTACAAATATATATGTAATTGTACTATATTTTATCTATATATTTATTTATTAATAGTTATAAACATTTTCATTAAGAATGATATAATAATTTATGTATTGTCTTTATGTATTATTCTTCATATTTCCTTTTCCACCTACCTCATGGAGTGGAGTGCCCGAGACAATATGCAGATATGATCACTTGGATCTCTCCATTGCCATCTCCATATTAAGACACCTATATGTGCAACCTCCTTTTTGAATACTGAATATTGAATACTGTCCATTTTTCTGTGTGTCATATCTAATGTGTTGCCTTTTCAGGCGTTGTTTATGTTGTGAAAAACATTTTGTCACTACACAACTATCAACTTACTGAAATTACTTAATAAAAGCACCCAATAGTACACCAGATTTGTGCTGTTTGTGGGCAAAAAATAAAAGGTGAGAAAGGTAAGTTAATAAAAAATATTTAATAAACACAGATTCATCATGTAAACAGAACTGAACACACAACAAAGTTATCAACTTTAATTAAACACTTAAATAATATAAAAAATATCTTTAAACTATGTACATTTATGTCCTCAACTTCCTGCTCATCTCCTCCTCCAACCACTGCTGTTTTGTGAGGGCCTCAAAATGTGGGCAGTATACCCTCCCACGAAACTGACTGTGCCCTGTCTCTACTGTGCTGGACTGGTCACATTTCTTGCAGGTGTTTGCCTGCACAGTCCTCCTAAGTGGCCTTTTTGAGGCATTTCCGTGATCAGAATGTAATATATCTGTGTAAATAATCAGAATCAGCTTTAATACCATTGACAAATGTAGTGGTGGTCACTGCTTGTGGCCAGCATGCTTCTGGGCAGCCGGCACAGCTGAAGCTTCTGGTTCTGTCGTCCCCTGTGCAGCACCAGCAGGCTGTGCCTGAGTAGGTCCCACACCTGAAAGCCTGCGGTCTTCTTGTCACCTGGGAAGCACGGTGGAGGCCTGTGTTGTTGCAGATGATTGCTGTTCGATGACAAAATTGATATATAACCAGTGAGTTTGTGAGACTATAGCAGTACTACCAGAATGACCTGGGTTAGTCCCACCTTCTGTATGTGGAATCCTCAGGCACAGCTCCTCACACTACCGAACAGGGACTGGGCACCTCACTGCATTGGACATATCATTTAAAAACAACAGTTGTGGATTGAATTGCATTTCATTCAGGTGTGTTAAGTGTGATTACAGAGATATTATTTTAATTTCACTGTACTGGTGAGTCAGACCCAGTGTAATAATAATGCTATTGCATTAGTAGTAATGACTATTACATAGACCCATTGCCCCAGAACATTGCCAGCATTAATTCACTTTATGCTGTTTTAATAGATAAAACATGTTATATGAAAAACGTGGAAAACAACGAGAGGTATCCCTCCCACATTGCTAGCTAAATAATATCGCACCGATAGCATGACACACTACGTAAAGTTATTTTTTTACATGAACATACTTCATACAAAACTGTCATAAACGTGTAAATACTCACCATATCACGCACAAAATCGCGTCCACGGATTATGAATCGCGGCTTCCTAAAGCTTCTTGAACGTCTCCCCGAGCCTCAACATTTGTCGCTCGTGATTGGTCCATATGTTGAACATGTTTGTAGGGCGGGGACGTCAATTGGTGGAGGAATATTGAGAAATGTTGGAAAAGGTGAAACGCGATTGGCTTTCAATTCAACATTTCTCAACATTTCTCCCGGACGATTCTTCGGCAGCTGGCGTTCAGGCTCCAGTCTCTTCGGGGGCGTGGGTTCGAATCCCACCGCTGCCAAGAAACTATTTTCTAGCTTTAAAAATCTTTGTTAGGTTCACCTTATTGATTTCCTCTCTTCAACGGGACACTGACAGTAACAATGAAAAGATTTTTTTGTCTCTGTTTGTTTTTCTGTCCAGGAGACCCAGATCCAGTACGCAGGGAATCCGTGATGAGAAGGACGGCGCAGTATCTACAACATGCCGAGATGCTGGTCGACAGGCACTGCTCCCCAACACACACTGACACATCTACGCGCATCCTGGACCCTTAGACACACACACAATGGATTACACACACTCTTTTGATAAAGATCCTCATAATCATATTAAGTACAGTATGTTAACACACACACACACACTCCCGAGACACTCATACGCACGCACACACACACGCACGCACGCACACACACACGCACACGCACACGCACACACACACACACACTCCTGAGACACACACTACACTGGAGACTGTTTCTTTAGCTGCACTTTTTTGGTGGTAAATATGTGATTTACAAAATCTAATCACCTGGAATCTTAAAGTGTGTTAATGGATAAATAATATTTTATCTCTTGCCTGCTCTCGTTTAATTCTTATAATCTTTCATAACATTCCCTTGTTCAGTACAGTAATGAGTATGTATAATAAGTGATTTGCATTTTGCACAATGTTTTGTTAATAAATGTGATTTTAATTTAAGTCCTCATGATAGGGGTTTCCTTTAAAATAAAGTTAGAAAGGGTGTTGACTCCTAACTGCAGCTGCTCAGGTCAAAATAACCGTCACTGCACATTATTTGTTTCTGATATTAATTCAGAACCACCAACAGTAAACAGGCTTTTGTTTTTCACATGTAATGCATTTATTGTAGGCACATAACTGGTTTTGAAGGCACATGCTCACACTTTTACTACCTCAGGAATTGCAGATGCATGCCAGAGACTCGGCTCTTGAGTGCATGTAGTAGCAGAGCAGCACCACTGAGAGGCGCTGCTGCTTATTAGATAATAACAGTTACACATTGAGTGCAGGAACTCCACACGCACTGAAGTACATCTCATATTTGACTGCATTTTTGAGGACAAGGCAGCAGTTAAAATGTAAAATACGAGCAAACTACAACTATTGGGGGCGGAAACAGAGCTGCTGTTAATGTTTCCCTCCACTAATTCTGCGGCTTTTTTTTATTTAACGTACTGGAGATACTGTAGGATGATATATTATAATATGTCATCCATATTATTCATAACCCACAGCCCTGCGTAAGAGCTGTATTGCCGTATTTTATTTGTGTTCATGTGTTTGCAGTACAAGCTTGTTCTACTTTACTTCTTCCGCTTTTTTTTATTGCCCTCTATTTCCTCTTTTTACCATTTGATACTGCACGCAAATTGTTGTTTTTGCATCTCATTAAATTTTCACCTAAGAATCAGACCAACGTCGCTTTCAAATATAAGTTTGGTGATTTTCAACTATCTAAACAAAATGGGAAAAACACAGATTGAGAGGAAAAATGAAAAAAGGAAGTGGGCTGCAGAAAAGAGGGAGAGGAGAGGAGGAGATCAGTGCTGTACAGCAGAATCCCTTCTCTGGAGAGGGGAGGGCGATGGAGGGAGGACTGGAAGGACAAACAGACTGAGAGACGACAAAAAAGGGAGGCCGGCGACAGGAAAAGGCTACTCTTCCTCTCACCAGATGAGAAAAAAGAGGGTTTGCAGGAAACGAGAGATAACAGAGAGCGTAGAGGAGAGGAAAAAAGGAGGGATGTGATTAGAGGATAAGCAGAGATCATCCCTACATTGTTAAAGGGATGGAAAATACTGACCCTCCCTGTTCCTCTATTTTCATCCCCTGTACCTCTTTTTTTTGCATGCTTTGTTTGGAGCATTGTGGGGAGCTTGAAGAGGATGGAGGGATGACGGAGAAAGCGAGAGATAACATTGCTCCATCCTGTTACGCATCTCTCTTTTCCTCTCATCTCTCCACCTCTTTACCTTTCTATCCATCTCTCATTCTAGTGCTGCACCTGTGAAATGCAGAGGATGTGAGATGGAGAGGAAGATGAAGAGACAAAGAGATGGAGGGGGTGGGGTAGGGGCACGGTGGTGAGGGGGTTGGGGGGGTAGAGCCTTGCAATATTAGCATGCTGAGAGTGTCAGCACTCTCCTCTTTTTCTCTCCCTCGTTTCCCATCCCTCTTTCCATCCCTCCCTCCGTCTCTTTCTCCTCACTGGTCACTGCAATTATACCATCAAAACACTCCAGCCTGAGAGCATAATAGCTTTCCCCCGTGTGTGTGTGTGTGTGTGTGTGTGTGTGTCATCATGAGAGATCAAACGAAAGAGATGTGTGTATTTGTGCATAATTTAGTGCAATACATGGTGCATTGCGAGTGCGCGTATGACATGCAGGGTAGCTGTTGGTACGAGTGTGCGCACCACAACTGGATTCGCCGTGTGCGTGGGTGCACAAGTGTATGTGTGTGTGTGTGTGTGTGTGTGTGTGTGTAAGTATCTGTTAAGTCCTACCGGCTAGAAAAACTGCTTCTCCAACCTCTGACCAAACGCACCCTTAAACACACGCTGAGAGGCCCACATTGCGTGCGTGTGTGAGTCTAGTGAGTTTCTATTTACACACACACACACATTAGCTGTAATGGATTCACACAGGCGTACAGTCATGGATTTGAGACACAAACCGTTATGACCTACATGCCCAGTGGGTCATCATTAAGCCAAACAGCACACTCTGACACCTTTGGCTGTCCACACACACTCTCACTCTCTCTTTTACTCTGTTTTTGTTTTTGTTCTCCTAACTTCCTCTATCCCTTTTCCCTCCTGCCCTCTGTCTCTTCCTTTTTTCTATCAGTCTCTAACACACACACACACACACACACTATCCCCCCTCCATGAGCTTGTTATCCCTCTCTGTCCGTTCGTTTCTCTCTGTCACCTTGCCCTCAGCTATTTGAGCACACTTCTGTCTCTCTCTTGCACACAAAGCCCTCTCGCACACGCGTAAACACACTCATCCTCTGTCTCACCGCCACGCTCAGGCCTGTCTCTCTCTCTCTCTACTTCTGCTGCTGTCTGTCTCGACGTATGTTATCTGTCTCTCGGGGCAACACTGGGCGCTACGTGAAAAGTATTTATCAGTGATATTTTTGCAGTGAGCATGAAGACCGTAACGCTGAAACTCAGCTGAGTGCAGGTGAATGCGACATAATCTGAAGAGAAATGTAAAGGACGGTGGTTTGTGACTGTTGTTAACATATAATATCCTCTGTATGATGCACGATAGGGATGTCGTCACAGTGACGTCACCGAAGTTTGGCTCATGTTGACTGATAAGCAATAAGCAGATCACTACTACTTTAACCAACTTCCTGTCCCTGTCATCAGAACTGAAACGCTGCAGGGCGTCCTCTGTGAGTTCATCGCTGTGAATGACCCCTTTTCATGTTACGCACAGTCACGTCGGAGCCATTGTTACTACTGCATAAAATATTGATTAACGCCGCTATAACTAGGTCTTTGTACCTCACGTTCTCCCTCACTTCACAGTGTTTGATGTTTCCTCTTTTTCACAACTGTGCTTCCTCCTTCTTCACGGTTCTTTCTTTCCTCTACCTGTTTTTGCTCCTTTCTGCTTTTGTTTTCCCCCTCCCCTCCCCTCCCACCCATTTCCTACTTTCTCTCCCTATCAGTCGCTCCCTGTAACTAAATCAATGCACATACACTTTATGCCGTGTATTGATCCGCTCATATCTGTCAGTCCTCACCCCCTTCCTGTTCTTGCACTTTCTCTCTCTGTCTCTCTCTTTCAGTTTCACACTCCACTCTTTGTCCCATGATATTTCTCACCTCTTTCCATCTCTCCCCTTTGAATTTATAATCTGCTCCCCTCTCTTTTTCTCCCTCTGTCAGTCCCTTCCTCTTTATAGCGCTCGCCGTGGGATGTCCTATTTATATGGCTGGCACCTTCATGCTTGTATTGAAGTGTGTGTGTGTGTGTGTATGAGTGAGCGGGAGTGTGTGTTTGATGTTGGTCTAAGTGGTTAACATAATACGAGCTCTCAGAGAGAGATGGCGTTCCCGTACTCGCACACACACCTACAAACACACACATGCACAATTTGCAGCTTTTGGTTCTGCTTTTTCTGTGGACAATTTCTGCTATTTAGTATTCTCCAGCAGGTCTCTGTATTATCTATCCATTGCATTCTCCCACTGTGTCCATCCACACACACACACCCCTGTGGCTCGACCTCCTTCCTAGAACGACAAAAACCCTGTATTATCTTTTGTTATTTATTATTGCAGATGGAGCCATCATTTGATGACCTCGTCGTCTCTCGCCCTCCTCCCTCTGCATGTGTTTTTATTTATTCAGACCTCTCTCACTTTCTCTCTTTTCCTGCCTGGCCTCTCATACTCTCTACATGTTTATGTTTATTCAGACCTCTTTTTCTCTCTATCCCCCCTTCTCTCCCTCTGTATCCGTGTGTCCAGCTTTTGTTACCAGTCCTGTTTCCATAACAACTGCGACCTTTCAGTCAGTGCCTAACCGTTTTTAATCAGAAGTAGAGAAAGACAGAGATGGGATGAGACAGAGAGAGACAGTGAGAAGGGGAAATTAAATGGGAAGAGGAAGGTTACTTAGGTGATGCACTGGATGTATAAAGAAGACAATAAGGAGAGGCAGCAGCAGAAGAAAGTCAGGAGCAGAAACTGGTCTCGTAGTGAGACCCTGTAAACAGTTTGCAAGTGGGAGTAACAGTCCCAGCAACAGGTAACTCTGTGCCGCTTAAGGTCAAGCATGCACTTGAGTATTTTTCTGAAAACAGAATGTTTCTGTGTCATTAAAGCCGCAAGGTCAAAGCAAATCACTTTAAATGAGACTTTATAAAACATTGTGGGCAAACTGTAATTTTCCATCTGTTTTTCTTTTAAATGTGTGATAGCAAATGCTTTATAACCATCACATTGGTTATATTTCAGTACATTGAACCTTGAATACTGCACAGTACAGTTTGTTTAGCTCAAGTTCAATCTCATCATCAATAACTTATTCATATTTTTGTTACATGCTGTTCTTAGGTGTGTGTGTGGGGGGTGAGAGAGCTACAAAAATGTTTATCAAATGCTGAACAGATGTTAATTTAATCTCTGCTACAAGGCAACACGTCCTGTTCAAATTAGACACTCAACTCTGCTAGATCACCACACATTAATAAAAGATTCACTCATTGTTTTTGTCATAAATATAATTAATTATTGTCATTCATCATGTTATATCATCATTTAAAGTGTTTTTTTTTTCATTTTGATGAAATAATAGTATGGTTTTAGAATAGTGATTGTATTCTGACGGTAAGCGTTGACTGTGTGTGTTGGGAGTATATTTCCTACACTTGGCACCTGTATACACCCAATTAAAAAAGGTTTTTATCATGGTCTTCACACAAACTGAGTTGAGGCCAAAAATCTGTGTTTCTATCACCTGATTTCCTTCATAACGTGGAACTATGATGTTCTGTGAATACATCAGCATAATATGTCTACTTTTTATCTTCAGAATATCATTTGATTAAAACGAATAATACAGTTTTCAACAGACTTTGTGAGGGCACTAGTTCCTTGTTTGTTTCCATTCCCAGTTTCTGTGCTGGAGCTCAGACAAAATTCCAGTGACGAGATAAAACTGTTAATGAATGACCACCTGACTTTGGACATGTTTGGGTGAACAAGCAACTACAAACTGCTGCTGTCACCAATGCCATGAAATGTAACTGTGCAGATAGAAATAATCAGCGTGTGTGTGTGTGTGTGTGTGTGTGTGTGCGCGCACATACTGGGGGTCATGCCAACATGGGAGGGACCGGACCGTCAAGTGGACAGCTCTCGAGCCCGCCCGCCCGCCCACCGCGCGCCACTCCACACCGGGAGCAGCGCGTGAGGATGGTGCCTGCCAGAGATAGTTGTGTTGGCGAGGCAGGAAAAAAAGCCGCACTGTGCCACAACTAGAGTAAAGAGGAGGCGGTTGGTGAGCGAGAGGAAAGCTGAGAGGGCTACCAGCAAAAGAATTGCTGACCGGTTCCTTTCTGCCTGCGCTGATGACCGAGGCCCGTCCGGTGCCAGCTGAAAACAGTCGACCGAGGCAGAGCGCACAGGAACGGCTTCTGGAGTGGAAAGCTCCGGCGAACGGACGCCGCTGGAGCTCCCGTGTGTGACTGACAGTGAGTTCATTTTCTAACTTCAAACCCCGCGTGATGCTCAACGCTGTCTCTGCTCTGCTGCTCCCTCTCCGTGCGCTTATTTTTGCTTTCGTACTGCGACATTAGTCCACCGCTGCCAGTTAGTCACAGGACGCACCCGCGGGCGCGCGCTCACACACAGACGGCTCGTGCGTTAAAGCGGCCAAAGAGGATTCATCTCGCGTGGCAGAACCGGCAGATGTTGCCACGCGGATGCATCAAAGATAAGCTTCAGACATGATAAAAATCAGTTGGACAAAAAGATTAAAAGATTCCTACTTAATAAATCTAACACATTAAACATTACACATGCGCTAATGTTACAGTTACACATAGAGGGGCAACCTGTTGGCTTATTTGACCTTTTTCTTGAGCCTATATTTCTATAAACACATAAGCACAGTGTAGAGTTTCCATACATATTAGATATATATATATATATTTGAAATGTTAATACCATTAAGTTTAAGTTTAATTAGCGTGTGTTTGTCTTTTCCTTTCCTGTCAGTTTTCCAGGTGACAGCTACAGCAGTCCAAAAGCACCATTCTTTAATCTAATCTAGTGGTTAATAGCTTTAATTTTCATTGCTCAGTATTCATATTGTGTGCAGCTTTCCGCTGGCTTTGAAAAGCTAATCTGTCCCTGATATAAGTGCATTGGCTTGCTTGCCATCTGGGCCGTATTATAGTAGAGAGGACAGGGCATTTGAATAATTGATATTAAGCTATTTATAGGAGGATTATTCTTTTCATGTTGCACCAGGGGGCCAATCCACTGGTCTATCCATCTATCTGATCTTTCTCCCTTATCATTTTTAATTGCAAGCACTGACAATCAAGTTATCCCAATTGTCCTAAAATTTTAAATAGTCAGTACTCACATTCTCTGTACTTTTGTCAACCTCCTGTACTTCTCTCAATCTGTCCCTGCATCTGTCTATTTATCGTCTGTCCATTTTTCTGTTTGGTGAGTGGCAGAGTATCCATCTGAACTGGATTAGGGGTGTTAACAAAGCTAAGTAGGACTACTGTTAATACACACTCTTGCATATGTACACACACACACACACTCACTGATCTCACTCGGTTTCAATCCCCAAGGACCATTGACCATTGTCAGCCCTCTCTCAAGCCTCTTTTGCTTTTATGTGAATGTGTATGTGCATGTGTCAGCGTGTGTTTGACGGTAAACACTCTGATCAAACAGTGCTTAACAAGCTGCCTGAACTGATAACAGAGAGGGGAGAGGAAGAGAGGACGAGAGACCGATAGAGAGGAAGGAAAAAGGGGAAAGGGCCATTGGTGGGGAGAGGAGGTTACATGCTGCATAAAAGGAATGGAGATGTGTTTTTCTGATTCTGATTAAATAGTGAGATGTATAATTATTAAAATGCTGTTGTTCACCCTGTTAACAGGCTTTTCCAGGTATTAGGGGGAGTTAGTGCAAAATGAAAGCACGAACTGAGAGTGTTTTGTGAGAGAGTATTATTCTCAGGGAAGCTTTAAAAAACACGGGTTTTCTCTTTTGGTTTGTCACATATACTTACTTTTGTGATGCGGTTGCTTTCTTAGAGAGCAGGCTGTAGTGAGAAGCCGGAAAGATAGAGAGCATGATGAGCGGAGGTTTATACTGTATGTGACAAAGATCACGAGCCAGATGTTAACCTACTGCACCACCATCACACACACACTGGAGCCGGGCCGTTTCAATGCCATGGAGCAGAACTTAATTGTTGATTGTTTTTTTCACTTATTTCACTTTACTTCTTCTGCGCTCTCTGCTTATATTTTGCAGCTCTATGCGAAGCCTTTTCAGTTCAGCTGTAGTGCTTTTGAAGTGGAAGTGGCTGTGTTTCGCTGCCCAGGTAAGAAGCACTGTGATAACATTCTCATTTGCATTTATTCATTTCCTTTACTTCACTTTACTTGGAAGACGCTTTTATTCAAAGCGACTTACAAGGAGAGGACACCAGCAATTACCATTCAAATTCTCGTAAACGCGGAGATACTACAACAAAGAACCCTGATAAGGCCTAACTCGTCAAGACAAAGAACATGCTTAGAAATTGTTTAGTGCTAAACCTTTGTTTTGGCTTTGTCACAAATATTTCTTTACTGAAATATCTCTGTGGACAAATGATTAATACGACCGACTTCAAGTCCTCTGTAATGGCAGGAGAAGCAACAGCATTCTTTTACATATCAATCTCAGGTGGCCGGAGCAGGTCATCACTGAGAAATACCCCAGTGACATTACAGTAACCCTCAACCCTAGCGTTATTAGCACCACACTCTAATGAACTGAGCTAACTGGCCATGCTGTTGAAATGGGTGATGTCATGTGGTCAGAATTGTTTATGGTTGGGTAACAATGCTTTGACAAATAATAGTAATGATATAGTTACCTCTAACTTACAAAGTGTCAATCATCAAATTCACCATCTAAAGTGAAGTTCACACCAACTGAGTGTTGCCAGTAAAGTGGTGTAATTTTTCATTATGACTCATCAAAACAATGCGCTAAAAAGTTTGTGTTTTCGCTGCAACACAGTGCAACAGTTGCCAGTGACACTGAAAACATGAACAACAACAACAACACTGTTTCCTCCTTTGCCGCACAGTCCACAGAACACACCATCAACAGCTTTCATGAGCCCTCTCTGCTCTGTATGGAGTGATTCCAGTGAAGGGAACTAACAGGGACAATATTTTCTAAAAACATGTTGACACTGATTCTTTAGTACAGTGAAGATACTTTTTCTGGCTTTGAGTACCACAAACTAAATTTCAGTCGCCTCCATTGTATTCAGAGAGGCAACTTCCGTGTACACGTGTCAGTACCACATAGCACAAACGTTGTCTGCACACCTACACACACATAGAGGACAAAATGTGTTTAATATGGGCCAGTCTTTTGTAGTTCAGTGAATATACCCTAGGAGAGTACTGAAAAGTAGTTACATTGAACCTCGTGTTAAACCAATGAAAATAATAATTCTCATTATTCTATTCTTCTTTCTCTCTCTCTCTCTCTCTCTAGTGATGGATTCACCCACAGATCTGTTTGACGATTCTTCTCCCCAGATACATGCTTTTGCACCCATTCAAAGTTCTACAGATCTCCCTGGAGTTCATCGCCAGTCCAGTGCAGGTCACCCTCCTCCTGCCTTCAGACCTCCAGGTTTCCCTCTCATCCACCATCTCCTCCAGCCAGGTGGAGCCCACAGGAGGAGTGGAGGGCAACTCAACACAACCCTCGGTGCACACAGACACCTGGAAGACAGAGATATGGAGGAAAATTCAGGAGAGAGGGATGTACAGGAGGAGCAAGGGATGGAAGGAGGAGAGGAGGGAGAGGCAGAAGAGGAAAACATGCTGAGGGTTAAGAAGAGGCACAGTGATGCTGCCCTTGCAGCAGAGTGGAGTCAAGACGTCTTGAAAGTGAAGAGGATGAAACTGGAGGGCAGACAGAGAGATGGGGACGGTGACATGGAGGCCGATGGGGGAGGAAGGAGACGCGAGGGAGGTAGGGAAGGTAGGAGACGAGAGAGGGAGGAGCTGAAGGAGCAGCTGGAGGAGGCGAGAGAGAGACTGCAGGCGCTGCAGGAGAAGGTGTGGAGAGCTTTTGGCGAAAAGCACATGGAAGAGGAGGAGAAAAAAAGCAGGCACACAAATGGAAACAGAACAGCAGCGAATGGAGGTGAGAAAGAAAGGGGGATGCTTGAAGAGGAGGACATTACAGAAGGGATGTATGATGAGGAGGATATTGATGGAGGAGAGACAGAAAAGGAATCTTATCCCCTTTTTTCTGCCTCCCCTTTTGATAACTACCACAAGCAGAGAAAAGAGAGGCAAAAAGAGAAAGAAGGGAGGGTGGACAGAGGACGAGGAGGAGGACTGCACTTGGAGGGGGTGATAGAGGGAGCAGGGTTGTGGTTGGATTGTGGAGGACTCATGAGAGGAGACTGGGATATAGGGATAGAAGATGAGGGCGAGGAGGGAGGGCAGAAGTTTGCTCAGGCGCTGAAACTAGAGCTGGGCAGCGCTGTGGCCCGAGTCATCGACCGAGTTCTCCGTCTTTACACCGAAACCATAGACTTGACTCCTTCCTCTCCTCCCGCCGCCATCTCTTTTCTCCCGTGTGATGTAGGAAACGAAGGGAAGAGAGAGAGGGAAGGATGGATGGGACTACTGACTAGAGGAAAGGGGGAGGAAAAGCTGAGAGGTAAGGAGGAAAAGGTGGGAGGGCAGGATGGAGGAAGAGAAAAGCAACTCCAAAAGATGAGCAATGGGAGCCTTGTGCGTCCTGGACAGCCACATCGCAGTGAACCAGCAGACCTGACGATCCCATTGGCCGTTCAGAGGTCACCTGATGTGCGAAAAACCCACCCTCTCCTCGGCACACCTCTCTCTACTCACCTAAATCCCTCTCACCCTGCCCTCTCCCTGCACCACCCCGCTTTACCTCGCCCTCCGCCTCTTACTCACCCCACCCTCTTACCTCCAGCTGCTCAACCCAAGGACCCATCTTCCTCTTTCCATCTATCTTCGTCCTCCTCTTCATCCTCCTCATCCTCCTTTCCTGCACCGCCCCCTCCTCCTCCTCCTCTGCCCCTCCCACTGCTACACTACTCCATGCAACAGCTCTTCTCTCGCTCTCTTCACCACCCTCAGCTGCCACACCTTACCCCATCCCGCAAGGACTATTTGAACTCTGACCATTTCTTGGAGGTCCCCTCTCACCCCTCATCTCACCCGTCCTTCCCTCCGCTCCCCTTGCTTGGGCACCTGGACTCCACCCTTGCTCGTCACGCTCATGGAGGTAGAGAGAGGGACAGAGGGATGAGGGGAGACGGCGGAATGAGAGGGGGGATGGATGGAGGAGAGCTCTATCTGACAGCTGGAGGAATATCCTTTTGACAGTATGCTGAATAAGAGATTGAGGTGTTTGTCTTCATGTGACTGTGTGTAAAAGAGCTTGTATCTCCTTAACTGGCATCATGTGTACACCCAGGAGGGTTTGTCTCCCTGTCATTTGAAGAAAGCTAAGCTCATGTTCTTTTATACCCGCTATCCCAGCTCCAACACACTCAAGACCTACTTCCCTGATGTCAAGGTGTGTGTTCACCATGTTACCATGCTCACTCATTCCTTCACCTTTTAGACAGTGTTAAATGGTTAACATTGTGGAAATTATATTAAATACTGTATTATTGTTATTTGTTTTTATTAGATCTCATTATATGAAGAAAAGCTCACTCTAGATTTTTAAATAAAGTTGCCAATTAAATGCATTTGTGTAAAAAATAAAAAAAAGTTCAGTTTAGGAGAATAAACTAAATTACTTCTATTTCGTATTAATTACTAACTATTTCTAATCAATTATAAATGATAACATCTTATAAGTTAACAGTTAAATACTATATGGCCCGTACGGGGATCGAACCCGCGACCTTGGCGTTATTAGCACCACGCTCTAACCAACTGAGCTAACCGGCCACACGGAAGCACTGTTTTGATGGAATTTTTTTCACTGAAGAAGTGTGGGTTTCCACAGACGCACACAGTAGCAGCATTGAATGCAGCATGTTGGGTTTGTGTAGATGTTTGGACAGAGCGACTTGAATGAGTTGTACAAAGATATGGCAGTGCTGTAAAAGTATTTGACAGCAAGCTTTCTGTAATGCAGGAGAAGTAGCATCGCTCTCAGGTTGTAGGGCAGGTAATAACTGAGAATTAACACCGCGACAGTAACCATTTTAAAAAGCTTGTGGCCCGTACGGGGATCGAACCCGCGACCTTGGCGTTATTAGCACCACGCTCTAACCAACTGAGCTAACCGGCCAGGATTGCAGGATGATGTCATTTTGTGATAATGCTCTGCCAATTAATAGTAATGATATAGTTACCTCCAACTTACGTCGTGTCAATCATCAAATTCCCCATCCAAAGTAAAGTTCACACCGACTGAGTGTTGCCAGTAAAATAGTGTAATTTTTACCAGGTGATCCAAACTTTTCCATTATGACTCATCAAAACAGTTTCTGTGATGATCACCTGATGAGCGCTCCTCTTTCCCGTCCCCACATGCTCACTTCCATCTCCTGCTGTTTTCCTGTCTAGTTTAACCGCTGCGTGACCTCCCAGATGATTAAGTGGTTCAGTAACTTCAGAGAGTTCTTCTACATCCAGATGGAGCGATTCGCACGACAGGCTGTCCGCGAGGCTCTCACCCGGTGGGTTTGGTTCACACACTGGTTGAATCACGTGCTGAGCAGAGGCAATTGGGTCATACATGGACGGAATCATTTTCAAATTGCATGAATGACAAAAGCTGTTTCATGCCGTCTGTATATACGTCCATTAACATTTCTGTCAAAAATGACAAGTAAAGTTTTTACCAGACATTTATACCAGTTAAGCATAAAACTATGAACTGTTTGTGTAATGCAGAGATGGTGCACCTTGTCTGTCCAGAGACAATCAGCTGAGAGTGGGTCGTGACACGGAGCTTTACCGCATACTGAACATGCACTACAACAAAAGTAACGTCTACCAGGTAAGGAGGTCTATACGGCACACTTCATCAGGTGGGTGCAGCAAAGATAGACTCTTCCTGAACAGCAGGAGGAACAAGACACATTTTATAAACCAGTCTTTCAAAAGACCTATGGCCCGTATCGGGGTTGAACCTTAGCCATCATATTGGATTGTATGATAATGTGTATTTATTATACTAACTATGTTTAGATTTGAGGTGGTCAGGAAAGATACTTAAAACTAGAGCATGTGTTAAATGAACACCTAAGTCCAAAACATTAAACTCTTAATTTCTTTTTTTCTATTTCTATCGGACAACTTCACCTTAAAGCGGTTGAGGATCTACTGAAGATTTTAAACACAGCATATATCTGTATGGAAGAAAACCCCATATTTCTATAAACGCTAACTTTCCTTCACTTTCACAACATGGTATTTTTGGTTAACTCCAGCACACCGAGCAAGCTGCTATGCAGAGGCATAGGGCCCCGCAGCCACTGGGGGGCCCCCAAGCTACCGCTTATATTATTACAATTACATGTGATTCAAATATCTCTCGGATTATGTTTGCTCTGTAATGTTGACAGAAACTTTTGTGAACTGTTGGGAAATGTTTCATGTATCACAGAAACAGCTGCAGCAGAGGATTACCTTTTTGTTTGCTCTTAACCAGACATCTTTATCACTTCAGTACGTTTGAGTCAGCTCAACTGGAAAGTCGTCGGGCTAGAGTTTGTGACCCCGTTAATAGAGTTTATTATTCCTGGGTGACTTCATTCACATTTAAAACTCAAATTGTCCCAATAATATTAACTTTGTTTTCAAACTGCATTTGAAAGTCTCCTTTGCTGCCAATCTGACCTACAGGTATCTTCACATTATCATTTTTTTTTAAGTTTGGGCACCTCTGCTCTTTACATAATTATGCTCATTATGTAACAACCCAAATGGTTGAATCTCATGAAACATAAAAACTAGAAACAGTGGATCCGATTTGAATTTTGAATCACGTTTTTAATGTCAGGTTTGAGAACCTACTATGATCCAATGCAACAGATAATTGAAGGGTTTCAATTTGTGACCCAGAAACAGCCCTGCAGTGAATTATATGTTAATTCTCATAATTAACTTACACACAACTTGGACCAGTCCTTGTATTATTATTCCATTTGTGCACTTCCTCACTGTAGCTTAATCTTGATGTTGTTGCTTATCATATTGTGTTCTCTACCTAGTCAGTGTGTACCAAGTATATTTCACATTCTACTGCTAGCACTGACAGGAGAAGCGATGTCAGTCAGCTGTTTTTTTGTTTTTATTTTGCTAGTTGCTAGTCAGATTTTGAAAGACGTAGTCCTGTGAACCTACCTGTATTCAATCTTTTGACATTGCGATTTCTGTCCGCAGGTCCCAGACAGATTTATCGAGGTGTCAGAGGTGGCTCTGAGGGAGTTTTACTCAGCCATTTGGACTGGGAGAGACAGCGACCCCTGCTGGAAGAAAGGCATTTACAAAATCATCTGTAAACTTGACAGTCCTGTACCAGATGCTTTCAGATTGCCTGGCTGTCCTGTTGGCTGATGACCAAACCACTGCTGACTGGTACACACATACAAATGCATGCACAAACACAAACGTATAGAAAAGAAGGGCAATGTTACACGAGCCTCTGCTAACCATTTCAAAGTGTGAGAGCTGGTATGAAGAACTTAAACTCTACAATTTAGCCCGTTCATTTATCCTTTGACATAATAAACAGTTATAACCTGATATAGTGTGCGAGGAAAGAGACACATGTGCGTAAATGGACAGACACACACAGGGTCAACAGACTGACACACTCAGCGCTGCGATAAGAGTCTTGTGACTGCACTTATCTGAGAACGTGACCGAACCATTGAATTAAAAATGGACGGAACAGGAAAGAATAGGAGTTCTCTCTCCAAACATCCTTCACTAGCAAGTTTCGCTTATGAAATCACTGTGCTGCTACACAGCTTTGATAAAACTGCTGCTGCAGCTGAGCAAAGCTGGAATAACCTGATAGGACATAGGACACAGTCACTGAAACACGAATGATTAAGCTGAAGTTTCACATATTCCGTGTGTGACCAACAACAATTATCCACATGAAACTATAATTCACAGAAAATGCCCATTCTATGCATCTTTTCAGTGATCATGTGTACTGCTGACAACTGTCTACCAAGTACATCTTTCAAGTTCTATCGCAGGCTCAGTACACACAGTACACACGGCGTTTACACGTTAGATACAGATGCCTTTTTGTCGTTGTGAACATGATTCCCATCGCTTTTCTCCAACAACACGAGGCTTGTGTATCAAGCCCAGAAATCTGCCTTGGAAAAAGAAAACACAAGGACAAATCATAATGTGTTAATTCATTTTAGCAAATCAATCGATGTTTTCAATGAAACGTGGCATTTTAAAACTCAGACCCATGTTTGATAGAATTAGGTCATCAGAGTGTTTCAGTCTGTGGATTTCTTTTGCTTCTGTGTCAATCTCTCAATTTAATATTAAATTATTACAAAGCTTTTGTACTTGATGGCACAATGTAATGAAATTGTAATTAAAATTATGTCAAGAGGGGCAAAATATATTGGATTTAAAAGGGTGAAATTAATGTTTTGTTGTTTTCTTGATGTACTCCTATTGCTGAAAAAATTATGTTTTAGTATTCCTTTATTACGGCAATACAGCCAGTTGCACAATCAGTGTATATCAATATTCATTTTGGTCGAGCCCAAAGGTCTTGAGGAAACTTTTACTCCGTCTACTGTATGTCATGACTCTTTTATCTAGAGAAAACACGGGTTTCTGTTCATGAATACATTGGTCGACTGCTCCAGATAAAGATCTCCTCTGGCTTAATCACTACTCTGTGAATCTGAACCCATACATGTATGTAAACTATTTGTGTTGTGTTTTCAAGTGCATTTTTCCTACATTTGTTTTCTTTCTCTTTCGTATTGTAACCTTGTTGCTTTTATTAATATCTGTTCAGTATTGTACAGATTTTATTCTTCTCTGTAGACCTGTGCCTCATTCAGACATTGGTGAATTTTGATGTTTAAACTTATCAGTGAATTAAAGTGATACCAGGCTTGTTGTGTTATGTTGTGTGGTTTTCACCCTCCACACACACACATAATACACAAGCTATCTGACCTTCAGCTCCTGGTAGTCAACACTAATGCCATCATACATTAAGCCTTTAATCTAACAACACTACTACAGTAACACGCACACATACTCACTGATACTAATACACAGATGGCTTTGTAAGAGGCTCAACCAGGGACTAAGTCTAAGTCTAGCCACCTGAGACCAAATCACACAGACACTCACCGTGTTATGTTAGCAACATCTAAACTAACGGATTCTTGCAGAAATATATTCAGTTTTTCGACTAACAAGCTGGGCCCTATTACAGTGGACCTGTTCAAGATTCATTCTCCAATTTTAGTTTGGTGTGTTGGTCGTAAGCAGACGTGGTAATGCACCCCCACAGTGGAGTTGTTTTACATTTAGTGTTGTGTATTGTTTCTTGGACAAATGGTCAACCACATATTATGCTCGGTGGGTTAAACGTGTGTGAGAATGAATGAGCAATCTTACTGCAGAGACGAATCCAACACGTGAAAAAGTGGTTGCATATATCAGAATGTCATAGTCATATGACATCACATCACAAGGGCTGATTGGGAGTCAGGCAACACACACACACATTGATTCCTAAGAGAATCCCAAACTTGACCCAAAGAAAATCAGCCTGTATGAAAACCACTGTCCAAGCTGAACAACCCATCATTATATGTGAGAAAAATGTAGTCGAGCATAACTCAACTCGTGAGGACAAAACTCTGGGACTGAGAAACTGAGCGAAGACCCCAGCAATTCAGCGAAAACACCACCGGAAATCAAACAGTCATACTTTCACAATTACAGCGTCAGTTATTCCATTGTAGTAAAAACAGGCAGGTGAGTTGATTTTTATGGGTAGTCCATCTTAATGTATAGTGCTTTTATTTTGCCAAAACTAAACTCAATAGTAGTTTTCTGCTTACTCCTCCCTCTGCCACTACTTTATTTTATTTTTCCTGTTGCGCGTCGCACTGGTCTCTCAGCGGTTCAGCGCGGACTCGTTACTTTCAGCTTCTCTCTTGAATCCGAAGCGGCAGCGCGTTCGCTCTTATTCTGAAACACTTTAGCGGAAGTGCTTCCCCTCGTCGCGGCCGTCTTCACGCTGCGCTCTGTCCACACAGGAACCGAGCAGCTGGACGATGGCGTTAACGGGGCTGCTGCTGCTGGAGTTGGCTTTGTACGCCAGCAGTTTCGTCTGCGGGATTGTGACCGCCGCATCTCTCACCATCGTCCAGGTGACTTTATTCGCCGCTAAGCTAATGACTTATCCTAATTTGTCCTGCTGTGGTCTGCGCCCTCTTCCGGGTGCGCTCACTTTTCTTTTGCCAGTGCACGTCAAAGTTTTTAAGTTCGATTAAACGACATCTAAAACTATGAAACGCTCGTGTAACTTTCACTCAACTTTAAGCGTCTTTGCCTGTGCGTTTTGTTTCCCTGAAACAACAAGCCAAGTAGTCTACCTGTGTTTTTGAACACGTTTACGCTACGTTAGGACAAGTTTATTAGTAATGACGGATGTTTCGAGGCCTGTGTGCGTAATTTCCAAAGCGCAGCGCGAGGGACTGGAGCAGACACGCGCTCTCACTTTCCTCAGATTAACGACCAGCTGTGATTGTGCGCCACGGCAGCTTCCTCCCGTCACGCGCACCCGGAGATCACACGGCAGGACTCTAGCAGCGCTGCTACGTCCGTTAGGCTCGAGCCACTTAATTTAGTTAGCAGCACTCACTGTTTGCTACAACCCCACAGAAAACACTTAGTCCGAGGCGTCTGTTCGCTTCAACACAACTTTCTCTTTGTGAGCGTGCGAAAGAGCGCGTCACTTGTATAGGTGCGGAAGGACGCTCACGTCATGTGACCGCACGGTCCCCTGGCCTAGGTTGACCCGAGGCCGCCCCATCCCGTTTGCTGCGTCCAGGCCTTACTCTAGGTTTTGCTCCCAAAATTGAATTGAAACATAAATAATGACATAATTCCTAATGTCTCTCTTTCCTCTCAGGGTGAGTTTGGAGGTCGGTGCATGCTGTATGGACTTGTCAGCTACAATAAAACCTCAAACCTCATCGGGGTCCAGTCGTCCAGCTCCCCATCTCTGTGTTATTTCGTGTCGGCCATATCAATCATGGTGGCGGTGGTGTGTTTCTCGCTGGCTCTCTACTGGTTGTACACGTTGCTCTTCGACGGTGACACCAGAAGGTGATTACAGCCTGGTGAAGTGGTTGTTGGTGTTATCTTACCTCTTCCCTTCTGTTTAAATCCTCCAAGTCTTAATTTTAAAATGTGTTGTTTTATATGGCTCTGAACAGATAAAACAGTCAGCAGTCATAGTTTATTGCTATCACATCTAAAAAAATGTTTTATGCACTGTTTAGCTAGTGAAGATTAGATATTTAACTTTGTTAATTGCTTTACAGCTTGAATTTAAACAGCTGTATTTGATAAACGCGTGACTACTGGCTTAACTTTTGTTGCACACATAGACACTGTATTACAACCAATGGATTACAGTAAATGGATCCACTTAATTGTTTTGGGGGAAAAAACATTTCAATATTCAAAGCTTTAGTAACATAGTAAGTAACATATGATAGTTTACGTCTCCTTATGTTGTTATAGATGGATGAGGAACATGTTTTCATGGCACCAACTCCCATCAGCAGTCATTCATAATGTAGTATCCTGAAGCAGACACAGATGCTTTTAATAATAGCATTTTAGTCAACACAGGCATGTATGAGTGCACGCGTGCAATGGTTTGACTGCAAATGCATGTGCAAAAACTTCAGACATACCCCTGTTTATATAATATTGTTAACACAGATACAGACTGGTGTATTGTACTGGAGTGTTCTGGTTATCATGATCCAGTGAAAATGAGTCAGGATGACGATGCTGAATCATGGAGTAGAAAGAATCAAAAAGTGTACAAATGTCATGGTGATATAAGCTCACTCTTCTTCTGCTTGTCCTGCTCTCCACAGGCAGCGTGTGTGGATGACCGTGATCATGGCGGTGTGTGGCGTCTTCCTGTTCTTCCTGCTCATCACGGGTTGCATGCTGAAGATCGGACGAGACTCGCTCTGCGCGTCGGTCATACAAAACGTTCACGTGACCAGGTGGCGCGCGTGCGCACACACACACACACACACACACACACTGACAGCCACAGACACAAAACCAAAACGCTTCACAAATGAAACTAAAAACAACATTTCAAACCCAGTGCGCTTCATGCTTCAAACACTGGTCTTTTGAATTGAAGACATAAGAGATAAGATGGAAAAACTGAAACAGCACATTACAAATCTTTAAATGACTCTAACAACCCTACACAATAACGTCGTCCTCACTCCAAAGAGAGAGAAAGTCCTGTAAAAAGCAGTTTGTGGCTGCTTGTTCTAAGCTGCATTGTTTTAGTATGTTTACTGTGGTTTGATTAGTGTTGATATTTTATCATACATTTAAAAGAACTTGGGTCGTTGCTATGTGTAACAACTGTGTTTAGGCTTATTGTGGTTTTCATAATCTTTTTCATGTTTTCTGTTTTCATCTCTCAAGATGTGAGGAAGCCCAGAGTAAAAAATGGGTCAGTCCACTTAACGGAGACGGGTTCTTCAACCGTCTACACAGAGCTGAGGTCAGTGTTTGAGTATTTTAGTTTTATGTCAAACAAATAGTTCTTCTCTAATAATAATACAAATGTAATTTTAAACATTGAGTTGAGTGTATGTAAATTCCTCATTTAGTCAAGGAAGATCATTTAGAAGCACATTTAAGACAAACATGTGAATTATGTGTCCATCAGCAAACTTTCACATAGATTTACAGATGAAGGCTCTTTGTGTACGAGCTGTTTGTCATTGTGTTGTCTCGCCCTCGCTCCCTCTCAGACGGCAGTGTGGGTCAACTTCTTCTTCTGGGTCATCATCGGGGGACTGGTGATCATCCAGAGGTGTATGAGCGGAGGGTCGAAGGTTATTGCGGGAGGTTACGGCGGGCCAGCTGGAGGGCTTTTCGGTGAGCAGGGGGCGACGGCCTCAGAGACTGAGCCAATTTTCAACAGTCCTCCAAGGCCACAGTGAGGATGGATGCCAAAGGAATCACAAACACACACATTAGCACAGAATTGTAATGTGGAGGTAGATGTGGAAAAAGGGTAAATACATTTAACACATGTTGCCTTATATTTGAGTTATTTCAGTGGTTTTTTTTATACATTTTAAAGGATATGATTAAGAGAGTTTGCAGTAGGATGTTAACAAACTCAAAAGAAGTGTGTTTCCCTTCAGTGAGGAAGGGATTCAACCCCACGCGTGCAGAGCACAATGGATTAGCAGAGCACCCCACCTCATCAAGTGCTTTGAAACAAACACCCGTGCAGAGCCTCTGTGTGTCCATCAGGACACATTTGAAAAGCACCGTGGCCACAAAACCCAAAGATTGAATCTTTAATGTGCATTTCCCCGTTTCTCTGTTTCACCACACGCCACTTAGCAGACGTCTGACTACTTAGGTCCCACGGAAAATGTGGATCTGTTCATTTAGGTTTGTTTACGCAACCAACAAATGGGAGAATGTTGATGGCAGGCATTTATTTTACATTTCACTATGTAAATATGAAATGTATGTGTGGATGTATGTTTTTTTTATTTTGATTGCAACTAAATCAAATTTTTATTCATGTAACTAATTCTTAACATTTCTGACTACTCTGCACTGTGAGTTTCTACTCAGTCCACCCAGTTATTACACTTGGTGGCTTTGTTGTTCAATTATTATTATTATTACTTTTGTTTAGTGGTCATTTGATCTTGGATAGGTCAGTGTCAGCTGCTAAAGAAACACTCACAACATTACATCACATTTGATCATAAATCATTCTAGTGGACTTTTTTTTCCCGTTTCTGTCGTGCTATATCTGTTCCCACGCTATCTCTGACATGTAATGTGTGCTTTTCTCAGAGACTTAATTGCACACACATGGTGTGATGTTATGCTGTTTTACACATGGTGCGACGCTTTTTCAAACAATAAACTAAAGACTTTAAACACAACCCTTTTTTCTTGCAGTTGTCTAAAATGCATTTACTTACCACAGAGGGTTCAGTGGAGGCTGTGGATATGTTGAGCTGTGACTCCCTCTGCTGGTTTATGAACCTCTTCCTGCGCTGCCCTACAACTGGTTCTTCAGGCAAATCTTTGGGAATCCAATTTTTTTTTATTTAATTCAACCCTAATTGTTGTTAAAGTAGTTTACTGTGCATTGTATAATCTAAGTATCGTCTGGTCCTGGTAAAAAGCAGCTAACAGTGCCTACAATATTTAGGGGAAACAAATAGTGACTTATATTGGTATTTTCTGTCTACTCTTGAGTCCACATTTTGTCTTTAGACTCGGCCCTTTATTGCCTCTGTCTGTCATATTGGTTCCCAGCAGTCTCTGCACCTGACAGATGAAAATAGACAGACTGAGCTTACTGCTGCTCTTACACCACGACTTCTTCTCTCCTTCCATAGCTGTGTAATCTCTGTGGATTACCTGACCTTACTTGATCTGTGAGGTAGAGGGGAGACAGAAAGGCAGAGACGGGACGAGAACGAGGGAGACAGGTGGAGGAGACCAGGGAGAGATAAAACTTCATTTATGCTTTAAAAGAACCTGCAGGTGCCACTTTTCACCATCTCCACCTAAAGCAGAGGTCACGCCTGGAGCTGCTGTTTTTATATCCCAAAGAAACCTGTAAAGGACAATCAGTCAGTGGGAGAGCAGAGGACAGCCTGAAACCGGAGTCTCAGAGGCCAAAAACAGGACTTGCGATATATTTGACTCTGGAGTCTGTGGTAAGATATTGTCACATCGTTTTGTATATTAAGTAGCTACGGTTAGGATGGGGATAAACGACAAACATGGAGATGAGCAGTGAACACTGTAGACTCAGATAAGCCCTTATAAGCCTCTTTAAGCTACTTCACTGTCCACATGTCAAATGTTCTGCTTCAAACCTGTTGATCTGTGCTGGACTTGGACTTGTTCGAGCTATTGATTCACTTCATTTGCTGTTTTGAGGCAGGACTTTTGCACCACTTCACTGCCAAATCAGACAGAGTAGATGCCTTTAAGCTCACATTTAAATCCCACAGAGCCTTTGAACTGGGCTGATTCTGTTTTTAATCACTGGATCCCGTCCAGAGCCTGAGCTTGTGTTTCTCTGTCCAGGTCATGTCTCGTGATCAGTTCGAGTCAGTGGCAGTGAGCGTGGAATCCCTGCTGAGCGACGCCAAGAGGATGCAGAAGCAGTGCCGCGAACGCAGCGAACAGCTCTCCATGGCCGCCACGCAGCTGAGGGTGGAGTCAGCAGCCCTGAGGGAGCAGTGCGAGGCCACCCAGCTCGACATGGCCCGCATCCGCCGGCAGCTGGACGAGCTGATGGATACCAAATCTGCCTTTGAAG
Organism: Microctenopoma stevenorrisi; assembly: GCA_032270685.1. NCBI lineage: Eukaryota > Metazoa > Chordata > Actinopteri > Anabantiformes > Anabantidae > Microctenopoma > Microctenopoma stevenorrisi. The sequence continues at coordinate 10,413,983 of JAUMTR010000010.1, forward strand.
CCAAGGAGAGGCAGGCACGTAAACTCAGCAAGCAGCTGTGAGGACATGACGGGGGGGAGCAGCATGTCAGTACACACTGATGTGAACTATTAAGCACCTTCTGACTGGCACCTATGCAGAAGATGGGGAGACGAGGAAGAAGAGATTGTTCTGTAGAAATAAGGGGTTATGTGCAAAGAAGTAGTAGTTCAAGACAAATTAATACATATGATAGGAAAGAGACAAACAGCATGGGGTGAGTAGATTCTCAGGGAGTCAAGACAAAAGAAAAAGCAATCGAGGAAAGTAGTGCGAGGAAGAGACAAGGAGAGAAAAAAAGGACTTTATGAGCCCCACAGTTCTGTCACTTTGCTCTTGGATTTTGCATCCATGTGAAACAGACGTCAGATGAACGTCAGGCCTCTCCTCTTTCTCATGTCAAATAAACTTTCCACATACATTTGTCTCTTTATGTCTCAAATGTAGATTCACCTTTCCATTCAGCTGGGCCAATGCTTTCCCTCTGGGTACCACTAATGTCATTCTAGTTTCCAAAAGATCCTAAAATCACTGTACATTCCTGAATTACAGAATTCAGCAAAGCACACATAAGTCCCAACTTAATGTTAAATACAAGCTTTAGACCAGAGCTCTACCACATGGACACACGGATGAAAAGACAAGAAAACACACACAAACCTTGTGTCACAAAAGATTAAATTTTAATCACTAATAAATCATTCTATAAATACACGGCTTTCTTTTCATTAACAGCTTATTTTAAATAACAATAGACAAACAAGCATTGGTGGTTGGTCTCGGAGGATCAAAGGTGCAGAGAAAGAAGCAACAGTCTGCTGGGCTTCAGTTGAGAACAAACTGCAGCCGTTAGTGGAACGAGCGGGGCGTGTGCTGAGTTTGGTTGTTTAGGTTTTTGCTACTGGTATCTGGAATCCTCCTATTATCACCGCTCTGGAACACGAAATAAGAGCAGGTTAAAGACAAACCAGGTCGGTAAGGTATGTTTTATACAGCGGTGTGAAAGATTACTGCCTGCTATCACAAGTGGTTTAGGGAGCAACCACTTTGTCACAAAGGGCTTATGTAGCTGTGGATAGTTATTTTGTGTTTACTTGTTTGATGATCTGAACATGTTGAGTGTGACAAATGTCCCCCAAAAAAAATTCAGAAGGGGGCAAAGACTTTTTTACGCCACCTTTCTTACCTTTAAGCTTCTTTTTTAGTGGTGGCAGTGCTGCTTTTGCCTGAAAAAACACACACAAACACACACTCAGTTACTAAACGGAGAAAACCGTGATTGGAAACATCGCTGCTGATTTCGTACCTTCTTGATAGCCGTCCAGTCTTCAAGGATGTCAATGTCCCTCAACATGTAGACAATAAAAGGTCCTGTGAGGCGGGATCGATGTTAGAAAAGTCCTGTACTGTTAAAAGTGTAAAGAGGAGGGTGACAAATTAAATTACCTGAAACCAGAGCTACTTTCTTTTTTCTCTCCGGCCGACCAAACAGGTTCTTCTTTTTACACTTCTTGCTCCTCATCTCATCGCCCCACTCTGAGATAAGAACACGTCGCATTAATCACATGGCACGTCTCTCTTTCATCTGCACCATTATCTCTGCGGGCGACTACGTACCTGAGGTGAGATCTATGTTCTGTCTGTCCTCCTCCAGTCTCCTTATCTTTTCGAGCAGCTCCATCTTCATGGCGTCAAACAGCAACGTCTGTTCGCTCTGTAACACGTGTGCACATGTATGTATTCAGTTTTCAGAGTGGTGGTCCTTTTATTTGAACGTCCCAGTGTGATGTATACTGCGCGTGTGTGTCTGCTACCTCCAGGTGCTGCCGTGCTCCTTGTACTTCACACTCGTACTTGTGTTTGATAACATGGAGACACAGCTCTCTGTACACTCCTGAAGATAAATACACACAGAGGATGTAGATGTTGTGCACAGGTTTAGATAATTAAACATTCTGAACTACAATGTCTGTAGTTTCTCTCTGCGTTCCAATGAAAGGAAATGGGTTTTACCTACCCGCCACTTCTGTTCGTATCTGCATACTTTTTTGTAGTGCTGCCAGTGGTTCTCTGTATTCTCCAGCCTTCCCCGTCAACACTTCGTCCAGCTTCACTTTCACCTGGTTCAGCCGCTCCCGAAACAATCTGCGCGCACACACAGAAGTCAGTCTGCCTCCTCTCCGCCATCTCTCATACAACTGAGATCGTTTCAAGTCGCATCAGAGGAAAAGAGTTTGGGATTCTGTTCATGCCCCATGTTCAACCTACTTCTCTTTCAGATTGTGAAATTGTTTTTCCAGATCCAACATCTCATCCAGACATTCTCCTCTCCTCCGCTCGCAGTCTTCGTCATCCATCTCTTCACAGACAGAGGCACACTGTGAAACTTTACAACAATCAGGCAACAGTTCATGTACAGTTCAGCAGAGCACCTGGGTTTTACCTGAACTCTCCTCTTCCTCCTCCTCCTCCTCCTCCTCTTCTCCTTCCTCTTCACTCCCTTCTAAGTCACTCTCCCTCTCCTCCATGCTCTCCTCCATGGTTTCTTCGCCACCTGCTCCTCCTCCTTCGTTCTCTCTCGGCTCCTCCACCTCTCCGTTGGCTTCGGGGAGTTGCGACTCTCCTTCTGCCTCCATCTCCATCTCTGGCTCTCTCACAGGCGGTTGGGCAGGCATACCTAGACACAAACACAAAGACTCTATCACAGTGTCTAAATAAAGGTTTTAAAAAAATCTGTGAGAAAATGCACCCACAAATAAGCTGGGTACTACGTCAACGTAGATCAGGAAACCTTTGTCATATTGATGGGTATTTAACTGTTTTAGACAAACTGAACAATGTGTGCATAGCAGAGTAGCAACTTTTTGGTTCGAGTTAAAGTAGGGCTGACGGTATACATTTGTTATTGATGTATTTTCACATATAGATTGTTTTTAATATTGTTGATACCGTGCTCGCATTAAGATCTTTATAACAGAGTCTCCTATCAGGCTCTCACTCACTCACTCACTCACTCACTCACTCACACAAACAGACCTGGGCCCGCCCCTCTCTGCCACCGCGCATGCGCAAGTCAGCAGCTCCAGTCGCTATTAATGGGAACGATGATCTGGTTGGCAAAAGAAAAACCAGCAGGTGGTTCGGATTTCTTACAGGAAAACGTAATGTAGAGTTTCTCGCGGATAACCTAAATGTAAATGAGCACGTCAAAACTTTAACTCCGTTTACAACAGCGCCACAAGCTGCTAAAACACTGTTTCGGCACCATTATCAAATGCTGACTTACCGGAGTGAACTTTTCTTAGTGTTGTCGTTCGTTAACATCTCTCCGGAGCTGCATCCGTACAGAAGCTACTGGGCTGTAATAATAGTAATGACCCTAAGTCCTAAAAGCAGAGCTCAACCATCAGCCCACGGAAAAGACATATTACTCTGTTAGTAGGGAAAGCGGATCGTGGTATCTTTCGTGATAACAGAACATTTGATAAACGAAAAAAAAAACAAAAGACTATAAATACAAATACCTTTCTCCCAAATGTGACTACGTTTGTTGTTGGGGCTTTTATTTTGTTAGCGGATGTTCCGTGTTAACTGGCCTCGTCTGACCACTGGTAGCTTCCGTGATGTCATAGTAAAATGTACATTAAAACGGTTACCGTTAGGAACTCGACGGCGGGGTCCAGACTAAATAGAAGTCAGGGGCTTTACATAAAGCCCGATCAACTGTCAGCACACTTACTCACACTACCCAGATAATTAACCGAGAGTGGTTGTTTAAATTTTCATTTCAGTTTAGCTACAAGTAAAGCCCAGTGAAGTCAAGTGCACCACTAGCTAACACTAGAACCCACACATACACACACAGCGAGGAGGCTGAGTCTCATCATACCCTATTTATCATCAATCAAGTTGTTTCATTAATCGATGCTGTCTCTAAACGTATTTGAAACTAAGCTGCACGAACAGCCCGTTTAATGTCATTTAGTAAACGCGTTAAAACACTGACAGAGCAGCTTCCATCTATTCCTACAGTATACGGATTAACACACAACGTTGTCCGACGCAGGCAGTCGATGCTATTTGTAAACTAACACGCTTCACCTCCCCGGGATGGACAGTAACTACAACAGCGTGCTCACCTTTTCCCTCTGTGTCGCGGTAGAAAATTAAACTACAGTTTCCTAAATTTCCATTTTAAAAAGTACTTCCTCTTCTCTTCAGTCTTCGACTCTTTGCCGGACTCTACAGTCGGCAAGCTCAACCAATCAGCGCCGAGCTCCTCTGGTGGTGTGACCAATAGAAGCGACCATCCTAAAGGTTGCCTGTCCAATCAAAATGGAAAGGCAGGTGTTGTGGGCCAATCATAAACCAGCTTGTTGCTGGACCGCATCATATTAAATCAATAACTTGCCAAAACCGCGCATCTGACTTATTAAATATGATGGCATGTTTATTGTGATCAATTATTATATTTTATTATTTTATTTAATTAAACGTGGCAGTTAATCTGCTTTTATCACGGCCTAAGTTTACACATTCAATAAAAAGATAGTAAAATATATACATTAAACATTGTAATTAACATATACGTATATATTTTTACTAATAAAAGCCTAGATTAAACACAAAACAATAAACAATAAAAATCCTTGACAGAACTAAAGTTTAACAGTTTTTCAAATTTCAAAGACATTTGAAAAACAAACCCACAAAATAGTTGTACCAAAGCTTTGTGGAAGTGTGGGTTTACAGTATTTAAGTTTATCTCTTAATTTGTCCATGTTTCCAGGCTTTTATTTCACATGTTGTTATAATGGCCAAACACAAGAGTGTGCGACCTATGACAAACAGAGTACAAGTTCTGCGGAATACCACTGGCGGTGGTACCAAACACGTCACATCCTGCAGTAACTGGTGTTACAACTGTCCCTACAACGTCAGCCACACCTCTAGATGAACATTCAGATGGATCACCCAGCAGCAGTTGCACGGCCGAGACTGCATACAACAAGGCCAAGTGGAAAAAGCTTAGAGTCTGGGACTCACTAAAGGACGAGATGGTGCAGGTGTTTTATGAATCATCAGCACCTTCTACAAATGTTTGCACTCTTTGCAAAGAACAGGCAGAGCATAGATGTCTGGAGTGGAGCAGTACTAGTGTTTTTTGTGAGACTTGTATCACAAAAAACACATGGAAATTCTTTGCACCTAACATAATGTTGATTCATATATTTAAGTTATTTCCAGTGATTCAGGTGTGTTGACAACATCATACATTTTTTCTCTTTATGGTTTTTAATGTAGAAAACCATTTATGTGACATCTTCTCTTGGATTTGCCCTACATTTAACAGAGGACCATTATGCTCGTGCAGTAGCAAAAAATATTTGTAAACACAGGTTTGTTTTTAAAGACAGTTTTACGTTTATTTGGAAGAATAAAATATTTTTATATTTAGCTCCGAATTAGTTAGTTTAGTACGTAACATTTTTCTGACTGCCATACGAACTAGTCATAGTCAGATGATTTTAAATTACACACAGCTAACTTTATGTAATTTATTGTTGATGCTTAAATAAAAGAAACCCAAGAATAACCTTCATGCTTCTCTTTTTCCCTCCAATCAGTTGTCAGTTGTACAACTTTAAAGTGGATCTTTGTGTGTGTGAGCCAGGAGCCTACACTCTGCTCAGGTATGGGCCCTAGCCTGCAACACCAGACAGACCTAAGACCACCTTTGTATATACTATACTAGCTCTCCTGGAGCTTTTCCATTATCTGTGATGGAATGCCAGGTGTCAGTTGAAGGGTTCTGCAATACATTGAGATAGAAAAATAATTTGTTTCTTGCTGAGGCAATACCGAGTTATTTAAACTTAATTTATATATTAAACCTGAATATGAATATAATTTAAAAATATATAATAGATAAAGAAAGATTAATAATGTGGATAATCCTTAAAGTCTACTTCTCAGTTAGATTTCATTTTGAAATGAATGTGAGTTGATTTCATTGAATTTAATATATACATATATTTAACTGCTTATACCACAGGTGAACATGCCACCACCACTTCAGACTGAGAAGTTTATCCAGTCTTTGCAGCTCATTTGATGATGGAACAAGGCTGTGTTTATATACTGTGATGAACATTCACAACGCACCAAATGTTGTTGATGTTTCAGAATGAAGGTAACATGATTGAGACCATGGATGCCAACGTTGGCCTTGTTCGGAGTTCAGGACGTAGTTTGATGGAGCCATTGCATGGTAACAGAATGTTTGTGAGCGAAGGTGCAGGAATACCTGCTTTCCCAGACGGATAGTTCCAAACTATATGAGGTGAGACATGGCACCTCACAGTTTCTCTATATGCATCTGTGTCACATTGTCTAGCACTAAACAATTCCCAGGCATGTTTTTGTCTTGACGAGTTAGGCCTTATCGGGGTGCTTTGTTGTAGTATCTCAGTTTTTGTGAGAACTAAATGGTAATTGCTGGTGTCTTCTCCTTGTAAGTCGCTTTGGATAAAAGCGTCTGCCAAGTACAGTAAAGTAAAAGTAAATGTACAAAGGTACTCGTCATTGGTTTTCATTGATGACGGGCCCTAAATCATTAAGCCTGTTGGATGTAGTCTTTCTTTTTCACAACCTTATTTTAGAAGTCATATAATAATATTCTCTGATCAGGACTAGAGTAACTTCAAGGAAGGAAACCTGCTTCGGTCTTTACTTTACTTTTGCTTGGCAGATGCTTTTATCCAAAGCAACTTACAAGGAGCTAGCGCTGGGTGTCTGGCTCAGGGACACACCTAGTAGAGGATGGATTAGGTGTCAGATGGGGGTTCGAACCTGCATCCTAGTCTGACGCTTAACCCATTGAGCTACCTGGCCACTCACAAGAGCCAACAAAAAGTGGATGTAACAGGGGTGTTTGGAGTCTCTTGCAGCCATGAGATGCCTTTGCTGTCGGACTGAGTAGTAACATTTTTCACGACCATCAAATGTTTCCCAAACATATTATATTATGTTAACTTTAAAGTTGATGTTACTGCAGTCGCTAAACTTCATTTTCCAATAGTTTGGTACATGTGGTAGCGTGGCCGAGCGGTCTAAGGCGCTGGATTAAGGCTCCAGTCTCTTCGGGGGCGTGGGTTCGAATCCCACCGCTGCCAGTGAATTTTATGGGCGGCATGATAGCTCAGTGGGTAGAGCAGTCGTCTTTAAACCCAAGGGTGAGCAAGTTCGATTCCCAGTTCCAACAGGTTACATGTCGAGGTGTCCTTGGACAAGACACCGATACCTTGTAGTAGCACAGACACAGGTCTAGCAGCTGTCCAAACAACAATTTCCCCAAGGGGATCAATAAAGTATTCATTATTATTATTATTATTACATCCAATCAGAGTCATCAAATAGTTACTGACAAATACAGCAAAGGAAAGACACACTTCTCCACCTCAGGCAGAATTACCCAGGTAAAATTATTTATGTTTCACGTTGGTTTGATTCTTTTTTATCTTTACAGTTTTAAACTGGAAAAAATGTCCTCAGTCACTCACTATAAGTGACTGAGATACAAACAAATATCAGTTTAGATGTTTAATGTAACTTATTTTAAACATTGGTCTGAAATGAATTGATAATGATTACTTCATACATTTATTGATGGCACTGCATGGTACTACAGTGGATGATTGTTTTAGTACCTCTTTTAGACAGAATAGAGTGAATTTCCACAGTCTCTAATAAGACGTGCCATTGATGCATTGCACATGAACAGCAGGGCTGCTGAGGAAAAGTTAATGCTTCAACATGAGATGAAGACTTTGGTCCATCACCTTCGGCAGCAACATGCTTCCTTGTATTCATCCCTCGCTGAAACTAAGCACCCGGGTGCTAAAGCTGTTCTTGTTGGAAGTATTATCAGCCTGGAAAGGAAACTGAACAATGCTACTCTGATGTTCCAGCAGCACATTCCAGCCATGTGTCCTCTTCCACATGCTAATGTGCCAGAGTTGGACACTGTCTCCCAGGACCTTGTGTCACCTGATCTGTACACAACTCTATACAATGACGATGATGACAATGATGATAATTGTGATGATGGTCATTTTTAATCTCTGCTGCCCTTGAGGGTGAATTTGGGGAACAGTGAGTATAGTTTACAACTTTTGACGTTTTTAATTCAGTGCCTTTCTCACTGCGCATCGCCGATAATGTAATGACCGCCGTGCCAAAACTGATTTTGAAGTTAAAATGTTATAAGAAATCTAGTTTTGACTATTTTAACATACGACGACCTACTCCACCTACATGAGGCTGCCAGTAGGTGGAGTAGGTACCTACTGACCCATTCACATGGTCTTGATAACAACTGTAACGGCCATTGAATGGCGTGATAATATACTAAGGGTGATAGCAATGTATGAACCATCTAATGCACATTACAATGTGAATTATAGTTGTCATACTGCTGCACACCACAAGAGGGAACCGCAGTCATGCATGAATCTCTGGAGAACCATAGAAATGATAATGGTGGAATTCATGCAAGTTGAACAAATAGAGCATTTTGACATGTCATAGCCGGAAAACTAGGAACATTACTAATGAATGTGTCCCATTTCCTCACATGTTTGCTGGTCACTGATGTCCTCTGTGAAGATGTCACTGTATAATAAAGAGAATGAACAAAAATAAGGCCTTTATAATAAAAAAGAGTCAATATGTCCATTTTACATGTTTTTATTAAAGTTGCATAAAAGTGTAACAAAATTGGGCAAAAACACGACCTATTGTTGATATTGCTACATTTGTTTGTTGGTTTGATCGAATCATTGTCAAAAAAAAACACAAAACCACCACTGATCAAATTTACATGGTTCAGCTCTTGTGTTAAGCCTCAATGATAATAATCAGTCTATATTTTTTGCAATTTCTTCCCTGACAGTAAAAAAAACAGGTTTCTCAATAACAGTCTAAGAAGGTATCATCCAGGTCTGAATGTAGGAATTAAAATCCACTCAAATTCAGACTTTGATTGAACTTGCCTGGTACAAGCCTAATAGTCAGAAGTCTCCAAAAGATGCAGACTGTGCTTGGCTCGGCAAAAGCAATCGCACCACAACATATCTGAATGGACTTTTGTTCAACGACATATTAATCCAAGGCCTGGCATCGAGAAATGTCAAGATCACAATAAAAACGGACCAGTATCCAAATGGTAAATGTAAAGAACATTGTTTTATCTAAGCAAAATCACTGTATCAAGGCCTAAGTATTAAACACTCACTTCTAAAAAATCAACAGAATCTCATTGTCAAAAAAAAAGAAGAGCAAGTGAAGATCTGAGAATCTCCACATATCGCAGTTCTGCTCAGTAACACATTTTTACCAGTTCATGTTACCTTTTTAAAAATGAACTTCCCATTTATTTGGTTTGAATAACATAAATAATACCTAAGGCAACATTTGTTTTTAAGAATAGGAAAGGAAACTGAAGAAAGGACAGAGAGGAAGGGTGGACAGAAAGATATTATTGGATGGGAGGAGGAGACTGGGGATGCCAGGGAGAAAATGACAGAGCAGCAAGATGAAAATGGGCCAAAGTGTGTGTGTGTGCTTGGCTGACAGAGAGAAAGAGACAGACAGCGGAGGTCTGCTGTCACCAAAGGTGTCACAGCAAATGTTACTCATTCTCCTATTGGCTGATACTCTTCAGTCTCTGATCAGATTGGCTCAAGAACGGAAACAGATGGCTTATTCCTGGAGATGATTGGTAGATGCAGCGGTTAAATCTTGTGACACACATCTATGTGAGAGGCAGCTGTGTTTTGCTAATGTGCTTCCGTTTCCTTTGCACTATGCCTGGCCTGTGTGTGTGTGTGTGTGTGTGTGATAAAAAAAAGGAGGATGAATACGTTTTAACAGCATCAGGCTCCCTCTCTACATCCCTCAAATGGAGATGTCTAATCGGTGGCTCTGCTGATGTGACACTCAGTGGACAGTCAGATCCACACTGAGCTCTAAAGACATTTTCAGTTTCCATGTCTGTGTGTGTGTCTGCTCTGAGCTGATAGTGCCAAACACAAAACAATATTGGTGTTAATTGTTTAGACAAAAGGGTGAGACAGGGAGAAAGGAAGGAGGGGAGGATTTAAAAAAAAAGAAAACAAAACAAAAAAAACAAGGCAGCTTTGTTTTGGGTCCCCCTGTCGGACTGTCAGTGTGTGTGTGACAAAATGCATCAAGAAAAAAACAGGAACCAGTCCTATACTAAAAATCTAAATTTGTCATACAGAACAGCAGAATATACAGGCCAGAAAAAAACAACATTCCCAATATAGACTGTTGCTGTACATTATGTAGCAACATACACACATAGCATTTAGCAACACACAGACATACACATGTATGTGCAGGCTGGACAGCAGTGGCTTCTAAAACAGCCTCTCTTAAGACTGCACTACGCATTTAAAAGGAGAGAAAAACACACTCCCCCCCACAGTAATTTGAATTCTAGTCACCTGATTCAAAAAGAACCTACTTCTACTCTACCCTCAAAGGAAGAATATCAGGCTATAATTGGTTGGACTGTCCGACCACCGCAGCCAACCAGTGACCTTTGTTAGGTTCAACCACTATTCCAAGGATCAAATTTTCCTCTTTGCAGTACTAAAGATATACCATACAGTACTCTTTGTGGTCAGAGAAACTTCCCAAAAAATGACATAGTGACATCTTGAAACAGACACGCAAAAAGTGCACCACTGTAGCAAATTCCTCTGATTAAGGGGGGGTTAACAGAGACTGTATGAACCCCCAATTTTAATTAATTAAAGAACTAAGTCAAGTGAATAACCCCACGCCCTCAAACAACACAGTAGCATAAATGTAAAGGTTGGTAGATGGATCATTTACAAATTCAAATCCCTCACAGAAAACAAAATAAATAATCTCATTGGTGGAAACATAAGCAACGGTTAGGCCCGGCTTTAAGTTGATTGGCTGCTTCCAGCTTCGTCGTGCAGCGACTTTTCTCTTGGCTCTAGCCGTCTCTCTTGTGTTCCCCTTCCCACTCTCGGCTGCTCCGCTCCCCGTAATTACGGAATTCATCACATCTCTTCCTCCTCAGACAGATGGAGGGTAGCGCAGGGGAGGGTGGGAGGAAGAAGAGCTGCATGAGGAAGAGGAGGAAAGTCAAGCACAGCCAAGGGGTGACAGAGGGAAGGAAAGTGTCTGGATGATGTTTTTGTTGGTTAGTCATGAATTCTTTACTTTTTCTTCTGAGTGATTTTGAAATGAAAGTCCAATAAATAACGGGGTGGTTCAAAATAAAAAAGAAAGGATGGAACCAGGCAACAAGAGATGAGGAGACAGAAATGTAAGACAGAGGGCTTAACAACAGGAGGAAATGAGGTCCAGTTAGTGTACTTCATTATGATTTAGAGTGGAATAAAGCTGACTACAAAAAAAGAGAACAGGGAGCGGCAGGAAGACGAAATGTGAGGGCGGGGGTGGAGTGGGGATAAGGAAAATGGACGCCATCATTTCTTCTGAGGCGTGGAGAGCTTCTGCATCCCCCGGATCTTGTCGAGCAGCTCTGAGATGAAGTCCTACAGGGAGACAGGAGGGACAAAATACATGAGGGGGAGAGGGGGTTCAGAAAGAAAATACAAATCCAGTGTGTGAGAAGGTAGAAGGATGGCAGGAGGATCTCTTACCTCAGTGGGCTTAAAACAGTCAACCAGTAAGTCCTGGAGGACAATAAAAGATAGTGGGACATTATAAAGTGTGTTTGTGTCCATACATGCTCTGACACAACTACACAAGTGTGTGTCTGTGTCCTACCTTGACCCTGGCTGCCCGCTCAACGTCACTGGGCATATCCAGCAGTTCATCCACGTCTATCTCCAGCTCTGGGATGGCCTCCTCCTGTAACACATGTAACACGTGGAGCTCATTAATGGACTAAACTTAGTGTACTCATGCACTAGTTGCTTGACATGAGTAACGCACACACACACACAAACCAGTGAAGCACATGGAAAAGAAATGTTCATCGTGCTTTCTATTCTTAGTCCGTGTGTTTGTTTTATGTGGTTGTCCACAAATAGACCAGCACACGCATTCCTCTCCATCTATTCATTCATATCTGTGTCCGAACACTAGAGGGTGCTGCTGTTCCATCACAGCACATTTACAACAGGAGAGAGGAAAGAGACAAAGAGAAGAAGCACGTACAGTACACAGTGATTTCTATGAACACGGCGTCTTCATCAGGACAAACAGAAAATAAAATGTTTATATGTGATATACACTAGAAAAACTAGGGAAAACAACCAGCCCGGCTCAGTCAAAATGGAAAAACAGTGGTGTTTTGTTAGTTAGCCTAGGCTACCTGTCCGGTTTCTATGCTAACTTAGGCTAACCAGTGAGGGGACGAGGATTTACATTTCTATTTAGTATTAATCCCTAATGCTCAGCAAGAGCGTAAGAGAATAAGTGTACATCCCATAATCATGAACTATAATTTTAACATCAGTTTGTGGTACTAATGAAATCAAACCAACCGCTTCTTTTCTTACTTACTACTACTTACTAATACATGTCTGCATCGGAGAGAAGCACAAATGGCTTCAACAGGGTCACACGTAATATTACTTGTTCAGTGAATTCTACATGTGCATTATTGAGAGATTCCCTGTAAACCGGGACACTGTTGACTCAACAAATCATGCATGGGGTAAACGTCAAATAGACAAAACCGACTCCTTTGAACCGTGATAGATTGTTAGAGCTGCACCAAAGTTACATTTTAATCGATTCAGAATTGGCTCGTAGCAACATCCACCAGGAAATTTGTAGAAATTATACTGTTTAATAAATATATATAAAACTGAGAACTGAGTTCACGGAGTTTGTCTCATCACATCTCCTTTTTATCCTATTAATCCATTTATCTTGTTTATCTGTCGCTGTGAAAGTGGTTTAACAGTCTGCCTCTCTTTCTCTCAGTTCTCCATCTGTTCCATACACAAGCGAGGGTGAGAGTGTGCTATCAAAGGAGTTCACCACTGGCGACAATAACATTCGCACACATTCATGCACAAGCACTCATTTCCCCCTCTCTTGCAGCTAAATTGCTACCCTATCCTCATGTCATTCTCTAGGAATCTCTCACCCGCTCTTGTCCTCCCCCTCGGTTAGAGTTGCCCACACCAGCTGTCTCTGCACCTGCCCAACTGCCCCCCCCCCCACACACACACACACGCACACACACACACACACAGGTCATGCAGCGTCACAAACATGCGGACAGACACAGCACGATGTGTGTACACATTGATGCGTGTCACATTAACTGAATCGTGGTTTTTAAAGCAAAAACTCCTGACATCACACAAGTTTCTAATACGCACACCTTGTTCACACACACACACACACACACACACACACACACACGAATTAAAGAATTATAAAATGGGCATTAATAAGTCTGAACTAGATGAAGTGTGGGGTGTAAGGATTTAATTCGGAGCACGGCGGCCTGTCTGTGTGAGATAGAGACAGGATGTGACAGACAGACTTACTGTCAGCAGAGTAGAGGACACTTATTCACACACCACTCTGCCGGCATACAGTAATGCAGACAGAAATGTGTAAGAAGGCTGACACACACACACGCACACACACATAAAGCTAGCTTAACATTTAAGTAGTAAAATGGCACTTACTCGCACAAACACACTCCTAAGCTGTTATTTTCTATTAAGCTGCATTTCAAAATTAAAGCTCTGCCAGACACACAAAGCAATAGAGTTTAACACTTACACTGCAGACACATTAAAGCTGTCTCTCCCACACACACACACACACACACACACACACACACAGGCTGGGAAGTCTGACACAAAGACTGATCTGCACAACATGTGGCTTCCACGTGCTTCTACATTTGCTGAAGAAAGCAAGAGAGCAAAGCAAAAAACAAAGGACAAGAAGACAAAGGAAATACATGGATATAAAAAAATAAACGCCTCGTCTATTGTTGTGTGAGTTAATTAACATTCTTTGTCTTGTTTGGTGACATAGAACTAGCCTTGACCTACAGCATCTCGAGAAAATACCATATACATGTAAAGTAATGGTGCTGACTGTATATAAATGATATTTGTTTAACTGTGGTTTGAGAGACAGCACGTTACATCTGTGAGGAGAGGAGGGAACGCCAAGAGGAAGGAAGGTAAGAGGTTAAGGAGCATATTGAGAAGAGCCAGCAGCTGAGTGGAGCATGCACACACACACACACACACACACAGATATAAATATATAGAGAGAGGGGAGAGGGAGGGATGTTGAAAAAGGCCGGAAGACAGGCTTCAGAGTGGAGACAAAGAAAGCAGGGAATCACTGGGGAGGATTTCCAAAACAATCCTCCAGACTGACTTACTGAACTAGTCTGGAGTCTTGAGAGGCTTTTACTGTCGGCCGCAGATGTGATGTGGAGTAAAAAAGATGTGTACGAGATATTGGCACACACTGCAGACTAGTAAACAAAGCAGGGCAGCACGGAGCAATCAATTGTGAAGTGGAGGTAAAAGATTTGCTTAACTGGATTTCTTTCCAGCAAACATCTGCATCAGCATTAAGGTGTAATGATTCATCTTTTGGCCTAACTCAGGTTCTCTCACACTGATTTATTTTAGCCACTTATGCTGCATGAGGGTACTTTTCTAGAGCAAGTTAACATTAAGGGATCACCTCAGTCTATACACAACCGGTTATAGCTGCACAAAGTTTCTTTAGTAGCCAAATCCACAGCAATGTAATACTTCCACACACTTATACACACAGAGAGATCCATTTTTTGCCATGACAGGAATTATGTGCCCGTTTCATCTCGTGCCACACTCAGTTTTCCACACAGGTTCTGATCATGCTACATGGGATTAAAAACTTTGCATTTGCTGAATAAGCCTGGTAACGAACTGGACCCAGTGATACAGACTTAGGTGACAGTGAAATATAGTCAATATAAATCTAATCAGCCCGAGTCTCCAGCATTATAGGAGTTATTTTTCTGTAATCATCCCATTTAATCTAAGTTACGCTGTTCCTCACAAGCTTGAAAATACGATTCACCCTGCATCACAGTGTAAGAGAGCAAAAGACTGACTGTCTGTCTGTGTCTCTCTGTCTGTCTGGAGGCTGCAGAACAGAGCAGAATGAGATGTGACAGTATGAGAGCGTATGCGTGTGCGTGCGTTTCAGTCCTTGCACTATTCCTCTCACATGGGGCTGTGGAACGGCTGCAGGCTTGGACTGATCAAATAACAGATACAGCTCCTTCACCAGAAAACATACACACACACACACACACAGGTCAGTGCCCTGCTATTACAACAAACAAAGAGGTCCATCATGGCTGCAGTAAAATTCTCTGAAAAGAAAAGCAGCGCAACAGACAATGACTAAAAACGAGGATGAAGCAAAGTCAGGACATCTGTTTAGTTTATCACGGTGCCAGCGCGTGAAGCTTCGTGTGTAAGTAGGTCACAGAGGCCACCTACAAGGACAACGCCGCATGAAATCTAGTGACAACAAACTACACATGCAGTGAGCATATGATCTAGGCTCACTGCACGTGTAAGGCAAAGGACCTGAGAGAGGCCGTGTGGAAGAAACTAATTAAAATGTAAAGCATCACAGAGGTTCACTAAAAGCACGATGATGGATGATGAAAAGCCACTTTTGCTTTTCACTCGCCTCAGTTACAAACTAGGATAAAAATAGTTTGACTTCACGCTGGCAGATCGCCTGTTTTGCTACACAGAGTAAAACAATGTTTTGGCTGCGTCGGCTACAGGCAGGAATAAAAAGGGAAGAAGGAAGTTGGGACGCGGGGAAGTGATGGCTGCAGCAGACAGGATGGAGGAAGGAGAATAAGTGGGAAAAGAAGGCCACGTGGCGCTGAACAATGTTGCCATTCACTTCTGCCTGCGTTTGTTTTGTCTGGCGAAAACCAGCCTCCCTTTTTATTCCATTTACCTAATTTTATATGCTTCTCTTGTTATTGCCCTGCTCGCTCCCATCATAGTGCACAGTGGAGAAATGGGAAATACAGCTATGACTTGTGATCTCCATGCTGAACAAGTTTCACACTGCTACGCCAACACTATTCCTTTAAATCGTATCTGCTCCAGGACTCTCTGTATCGAGGTCAGCACAAGCAGCGGAGTGTTTTTGCTGAGTGTGTGTGTGAACACCAACAGTGACGACCATGTGCATGAGGTTATTCGCCTTTAAATTTGTGTCAGAGCGTCGATCGGAAGCGGTTACTTCAGATTCATTGGTCCCAGAATCCACATCGGCTGGTAGGAGTTTTGGAAAATGATGCATGCAAATATGATGCAGAAAGATGTTTAATGACTCGTGATGCAAATCAAAAGGCCCGAGCTACATTTCATTCAGCGCTTTGTCAGTCATTAATGCTCAGCGATTGCGATTAGCTTTAACTGTGAAAAAGGATTATACCTGCATCAGAGACAGATAGCGGCTGGGGATTAAATAAAAAAAGGTGAAAACAGAGAGGGGAAAAACAGAAGCATGGCTGTAGGCCAGTGAAAAAACACTGTCGCAAAAGAACAGAACGTCGAAATGAAATGTGCGAGACTGACATAAAAGAAGAAAAACAAGTCAGACATTCAGATCCACACACTTACCTCTGATTGAAAATGCAGCTGTAAGAGGTACGTGCCGCTCATTGGGACTCCCAAATGAGACTTAGCACACCTCCAAACTCCCACACTGCGTGCATGTTCAGGCCTGTGACTCAGACAGACGCAGAGTCACTGGGCACGAAACGTTGTGAAATTGAACTGAAGCTGAAACATCAACAACTCGAAACGCGTTTTCCAGAACATTCTTTTTGTGTTTCGGGGAAATCTGTCATTACACAGAGTAGTGTCTGTACATGTATGGTCCTGCACTTGTAAATATGAACATTTAATAAGCCTGTTGAGCCAAAAACTAAAAAACATTAACTGCTTCCTGATCTACATAAAAGAATAAAGGTTCAAACAAGCAACAGCTGAAAAGCCGCTGTAGGCCATCTGGGAGGAGTAATTCATAACACCCTTGTGACTGTTCTGGTAATTTGGTCTACTGTCATCTGATTAGCACAGATAAACAGATACACACACACACACACACACACACACAGAGAGAGAGAGAGAGAGGTCAGTGAAAAAAATACTGAGTTTGAACCTGCTTCCTGTAAGGCTCTGCCTTTGCCTCTTTATCTCCACGTTTCATTTGGTGTCCTTCCTTTCTGGTTAGCATTACCGGTCTGCGGTGCTCTCTGCTAAATCACCCGCCTGCAATAGGCCCACTCATAGCGTTCGAGCCACCTCGCTGCAAGGCATCATGCCACTTTATGAGAAAAAGACAGAGAGGACATAAGGCAGAGGGAGTCACAGAGGGGAGGCTGCTCAGGCTGCCCCTGCCTCACACACGCACGCATGCAGGTGATGGCATATCAGGAATCTGCAGGTCTCACAATAACAAACACATAATCATGTTCAGCTACAACAAAGCAAAATACGTCACCTCGCAAAATACAGCATTATAAAGGTTCCTTCTTACTCTCTTAAGGAGTTACCAAGATACTTCCTGTCTGAGCACGTGACCAGCGGGAGACTTCAGTGGGGGGAGGGTATGCAGATAGTGTGTGTTTGTGTGTGTGTGTGTATGTGTGTATAGAGTAAACAAAAACCTGATAGATGTTGACAGAGTGACAGCAGCAGTGTGTGTGTGTGTGTGTGTGTGTGTGTGTGTGTGTGTGTGTGTGTGTGTGTGTGTGTGTGTGTGTGTGTGT
>JAUMTR010000010.1:10433461-10503417 GCA_032270685.1 Microctenopoma stevenorrisi
TTAGGAGTCAGACGGGATTCGAACCTGTGACCTCCCACATTCCAGTCTGACGCTTAACCCATTGAGCTACCAGGCCAATCTCAGGCCAACACTTGGAGGTGTAACCACATCAGAATATTCACACAACTTCACTCAAGGCACGCGCACACACACACACACACACACACACACACACAGCTTAAAATCAATTTGTTTAAACATATAACCTTGACCCACCTCCCTCCCTCCCTCCTTCAAAGCTGCTACCAGTCATGGCTTCTCGCTGCCTGGCTGAATGATTCACACATCAGCTTGTTTGGTCTGAGCGCACGGTTCGGTGGTTTCTCCGTGTTGACTGGACATCAGCAGCCTCTCTGCACAGACACACTCTGCTGGTCCCTCAGGGTCACAACCAGCCGTAGGACGACTCATACTGGCAACCGCACACACTGCTGCCGTGGCGCCCTTACTACAGCTACACGAGGGCAACAGCTTGCCAGCGCTGCTGCTAAGTTCACTCTGTAAGATCTTCCACATACCAGTACAGATCAATGCCCTCTTATGACTCCTGTTACAGCAGTAGTGGCCTTTTTGTGTTGTTGTTCCCTTGTTTGCTTCACTGCTCACAGAGCATGTTGGAAGGACCTCAAATTTCCAACCACGACCACATTAGTTCTTCATTTTCTTTCGAAAGAAAAAAAGAACTAATCAAGCTGAAACAGGCAAAAAAAAAGAGGATTAACAACCCAAACACAAGAGATTAGCGAATGAAAACATTTGTGTCAGTAGTAGTGCAAATGCGGTGAATATGACGTCACAAGTTTAATTTCGGAGCAACAGAAGGTGCAAAATTCACCATTGGCTGCCAACTTTTATCCTTCAGATGCCTATCTCTGTAAAAAATATAGTTTCCACCAGGAACTGTCTCTCTCACACACACACAGCGAATACCCTCAGTCCACTCTAATTACAACACCCCTCGTCTGAAATATGTGAACTAGTCAGCATCTTAAGTGTCCACTTTCACCCTACACCTCCACTCTCCATCTCCTCGTTCCTGCAGCGGAGAACGCGAGGCCGATGAGGAGATCGCAAACTGAGTCTGAGAGTTGTGAGTGCGC
Source organism: Microctenopoma stevenorrisi (assembly GCA_032270685.1). NCBI lineage: Eukaryota > Metazoa > Chordata > Actinopteri > Anabantiformes > Anabantidae > Microctenopoma > Microctenopoma stevenorrisi. The sequence goes on from JAUMTR010000010.1 coordinate 10,434,562, forward strand.
TGTCTGTGTGCAGGCGTTGCTTATTTGGAAACAGTTTTTCCTTCTTTTTCAACTAACTATGATGGGAACCAACAAATAAAAACACAGAAACATATACTACACGCAGAGAAGAGAAACCGTGACCACACACACTCACACACATCTCTATGAGCCAAAAAAGTCATTATTATTACAATTGGCCTGAAAGAAGGGATTATGTGCAGATTAAAATAAGAATGCACACAAACAAGCATCAGGGGAGATTATCACTCTTGGCAAGAACAACTAACACAACCAAAGCTCCCAACATATACCATGTCATCCACTGCACGTCTTATGCTCTTGTTTCGGCACGCGTGTGGAGTTTGGCAAACCCCGCAGGGTCATTCAGGTTGCAGCAGTATACATTTTCCATCACTCTTCACATGAACGCTTATTTGTGCTCCCTGTTGATTCATGCAGCCGCCACTGAGCTATAATCTGTGTGGATTTCAAAACGGGTTAGAGAACGTTATAATTCCTTCTTGCAGATTAATCATCAGCATGACCTCTGACTCCCAGAACACCGGCGGCACACTGGGTAATCTAATAAGTTGCTTTGGTTTATTTCCATATTCAGTCAATCAGATACAGAGCAGAAACACACACAAACAAACTGTGGGAGAGTCCAGTAGATTATCAGCACAAAGTGCTAACATGTTTCTTAGAAAAGACTGGTTGGTCATTAGAACTGAAGTCACTGTGTCTGACCACAGCTGCTGTCTGCTGTCATGCCATGCGTTAACTCTTCCTTCCTCTGAGGCTCCTGTGTGAGATTTAAACACTCTAAACAAGCGAATATGTAGAGGCGAGGAAGTGAGACTGACTTGCTTCCTAATGAATCAGCAACTTGTAATTACTCCTGTCACTCAAACACATTGCCCAAATATGGCCAGTTGTGTCTTCCTGCTTCCTCAGAGTAAATGTGATTTCACACCACTGCCACTTGAGTCCATGATACTACTGAACTAGTGACATTCCTCCGTTGAAACTTCTTCAGTTTGTCTTTCAGCTTGTGACACCAGGAAAGTGTATCAGTTTCTCTTTACACAGCAGAGACATCATGGAGGATGAATAAAGCCATGATCCGTGGCCGACTAAATGCTTGGGGAAGGGCGTCGGGTTAGCGAGTCCCTAACACATCTGTGTAAACGCAAATGATTATCATCTATTACTAGCTGCTGTAACAGTAACATCTGAACCACGCTAAAAACATCTTCACGTGCACAGCATCATCAGTCTGTTACTCCACGCCACACAATCAGAGGCTGCTACACGGACATGTGCTTCCCAGTAGTTAACAACAGCTTCTGCTCTAATGCACCTCCCGGGAACTAAATACACTCCTGAGTGCATTGGTGTTACCTCACTCAACCTGCAGGCAGTTGCTACTCCTCACAAACAGACTTCACGATGAAAACGTCTCCATACAAAAGAGGATCCACGCCAGCAGCTGCTGCCTGCTGGAGTCTCGACCGTTAAACATCACCACGGCGGCTCCGTTTGTTTCATGGTTTTATTATGGTTTCAATATGGTGCCAATAAACGGGCAGCACCAGAACCTCATATCCACCTCTAATTTAAAAGCACTCTCATGACAACACCCTGGGGCCTTATCTCAGAATAACACAGGCCTGTGTGGTGAACTATGTAGCCATTATACCAACGCTTACTTTAAAAAGCTTCCTCAAGGGTGCGAGAGCTTTCTATAAACAGCTACTAAATGCATATATACAGTCTTTAACTCCATTAGACACTATACAGCAGCTGGGGAAGAGCCAATAGACGTGTGTATCAGATAACTTAATACATCACAGTCATGTTCATGTAATCAAATGCACAGCAATTAAGGGAACAGGTCTGTTACCAATAAAAGGACCAGTTCACCACATTCCTCTACCTCTTATCCGAACGTTACCTTCACTTTAACCACGAACCTGCGTCACACGGCTGCCTCTCAAAGGGAGCGACGGTCAACACTTTGCGATGTGGAGACGGGCATGTGAGAGTGTATCTGTGGGAATCAGCGGACGTGTAGGGCACAGTGTGCTTTGGGGAAAGTGGTATGTTAATATGGTGCATTTTTGTGATTGTCGTACACGCACACACTTCCTGTGACAACAAACATTCCCCTGAATGACTCACGTCCTACGTGCCTCTCTTTTTTTAATCCAGAGCCTTTTCTCGCTCGGTATTCTTTACCTCCTTTCAGTTACTCACACACTCCACTAACTTTAATTTATCCTCTCAGCGTCTTCACAGCGCTCACGTGGTAAGTCAGAGGTTGAGGCTACAGTAGTGTACGTGCTGACTCACCCACGGTTAAACAGGAAGAGAACTGTGTCCACCATGTAGAGCCACATGGAACCTTTTAACAGCCTATTATGTGTGTGTGTGTGTGTGTGTGTGTGTGTGTGCGTGTGTGTGTGCGTGCGTGCGTGCGTGGGGGGGTTACAAAGACACACTAGGGTCTTTCACTCCTGCCGTTTAACAACTACTCTTTGTAGTCTCCCTCTTACGCACACTGAGTGAAACAGGGTAACGCTGATTTGTATTCAGATCTTTGCGCGTACGGTTCAGGCATCTGCTGAACACTGCGTGTGTGTGTGTGTGTGTGTGTGTGTGCGTGTTTGTGAGCAAAGGAGCCGACTTAATCCATTACAAAGCTATGAAATTACAGCTGTTCCCACAGTCAGGCTTTCCCCAGCACATGTGCACCTGGCTCATGCAAACACTGGTTGTGTTTTCACTGACCTGGAGGCAGGATTCACTTCCTTATTTGTGCGTTGTGTGCAAGATCACAAGTCACTCTAAAACAAGCTTTCTCTTGTGGACGACATAGGACCAGAATATGTTAATGTGCTTGTAAAGTACAGTATATAAAGTGTACAGTATCTGTAGTAGTACAATCCAACCATGCCCTGTGGTGCTAAACAAAAAGTATTTAAAACCTTTTACTTTGAAGGGTACAAATGAACACTTCCCATTTCATATAAAGAGGAACATGGAAGTGTGTGTTTTGATTGTGCTGGAAGCTTAGACGTTATTACATGTTATAAACTGTTGCATTGTTTCACTGGTAGGATTCATATTTTGTGCTTTGTTTACATGGGGAGTTTAGCAACACAGTTGATGTGATGTTAAGTTATTCTGATGAACATGGTTTAGCTATTATTTCCAAATAACACATTTGCATTCATTTCGCAGGCTTGGGTGGTTATTGGGACATTATGGAAATCCGTAAACAACCACTAAGATCCACAGACTCATTCTCGTCAACATTGCAAATGGAACATTTCATCAATGAAAAACACTGAAATGGGATTTCCAACATTATCAATTGGTTAATTTTCGTAGATCAACCAATGCTGTAAAGGAACTAAAGCCAAATGTTGTTAGGAGGGATATACTGTGCGCTCTGATGGTATGATTAGCGTGTTTATGAGGGGAATCCCTGGGTGATGTTTATAACACCATGCTCTGGACAATAAAAATTAACCAACTGTAAAAGTAGAATTGAAGAAAAAACACTCTCTGAGTTTATTCATCTGTCAAAAGTCACTGAACTGTTTTCAGGGCCCGGTTGCATGCTACGGCCCTTAGGAAAGTGAACTTCTGTGACTGTCATTTTATTTTCCTATAGTACATAGCATAAAATAACAAGAGACACATATTACAAAAACACTTTCTCTGTCTCCGACGTTGCTGCCAACTTCTACTACATTTTCCTTCTTCTCTTGCTGTCCCCTTTGGTTTTTTCCCCCATTCATTGCATTCCTGCTCACCAATCCTGCCTCTGTTCTCACTCCTATCCCAATGTGTGAGTGTGTGTGTGTGTGTGTGTGTGTGGCCACGTAGGTCCCTGGAGTTTGGGGATTGGTTCGCCTACTCGCTCTCTGTTAACTATGTAACTACTGGTCAGCTCCAGTTCACTATGAGCAGAAAACACAGTGAAGCACAGAAATTAAAACAGTTACCATGAAAATAAAATGGAGACTGAGAGTAAAATTGAATCATTTTCCCAGAAGTGGAGTCGAGCTTATGAGGAATTTTCTTTTTCTTAGAGAGAGCTCAAACTCACTCAGCACCTTAGGTACATGTATCTCTAATAGAGAAGAGAAACTTTACACCCTGTACTAGGAACAGTCCACGATCTCATCACGCTCACAAACCTTTCCCCTGAGTTTAGTGTTTACAATATGAACTGTGAGGCTGACAGGAAGTGTTGGATTTCGTGCATGTCTACATAGCCCAGCTGGTCTAGCACTGAAGAGGGCGTAAACAGCACAGCAAAGAAACTATTGGAAAACAAACTATTTATTTTTTTGCATTATATTCATTGATTCATTTTTTAGCCAATTATCTAATTTCAGTATCTTTTTCAGTATCTCTATTCACCATTATACTTTTAACACAAGCAGTGTTCAAATGTTACACTCACTCAATATCTAAATACAGGTTATTAAGATAACTCCATGTATTGAGTCAGTTGACATACTTTATTATTATAATTACATTTTTTAAGGAGCTCCATATTTTACCTCTTCCCACCTGCAGAAATACTCTGATGGTATGAGTAGGCCACCTCCTGTTGGGTATCAGTGCTCTTTGTTTCATTAACAAAAGAAATGCCACATTACCATCAGCTGCAGGTTTCACTACAGCCCTCGTTATATAAGAACTAAAAGACTCTTGTTATAATCTGGGACTGAAAGAGAAAATATTATAGGGACCTTTTGCGTTACTTCTAATAACTTCTAATACTAAATGGACGCATCTTTTCTACTGATGGTTAACCAACATAAACATTTAACAAATCTCGTTGCCATGGAATCACACCAAGGCTCGGCTCCTCACTATTACCCATGGCAACTCTGACTGATAGGCTGACTAGGTGGCTGGATGCAAATCTGACAGGCTGGCTGGCAGAAATGACTGGGTGGCTGCTTGTAGCATTTAAAGGGATTATATGAATAAGGAGACCAGCTCATTATAAACTCCCTGTTGATCAAACATGAGTTTTATTGAGTAAAGGGGCCAGCTAAGAGAATAAAAATATGGATTATGACGTGATTCTGAGCAGAAAAGGGAAGCATGGCGAGAAAAAGATGAGGCAACCCAGGCGAAAGAAAAGAGCCACATGCTCCTTTTTCTTGTTGCGAGAGCTTGGGGTTCTCCCAGGTCTCGCTCTGCTCCCTGACCGGCTAAAGCTGCCTCTCCAGTTACACTGCTCAGTAGCACGTGCTCCACATTTCCCTGTCCAATAGTGAGCCCAATGTGTCTCCATCAGTGAAGCGACTGTAAATTAATCTCTTTGTTGTCGGGCAGCCTGAGCAGGCACTGGATCCGAACAGTGGAAAGAGAACAGACATCATCAGCAGAGATGTGTGTGTGTGTATGAAAATGTTCCATTTAATCATTAATAGCCAGCGTACATGCTCATAATCAGATATATCTATAATGAAATCATAATAAATCGTCACATCACGTCTTACTGTCTGGAAACAACAAGGTACTGACCCTGTGTGTCCCTTAGCAAGTTTTTGGAACTGACCTGTTTACACAGTAGGAAAAACAGACTAACGAGGCACCCGTGCATTAGCGCATGCACGACTGGAAGGCTGAGTGGATTAGTGAATGAAATAAGTGGAATTAGTCGATGCAGGATCAATGAATTAATAAATCTACACTGTGAGAGAGACATATCTGTGAAATTGAACACCTATCAACAGCTGGATTCTCAAATGTCTTCTGATAAAATACACAGGTCACACTAAAGGACCATTCCGCACCATCCTGTTCTCATCCTTTGTTTTTCACTCAGCGACTCTCTAACATGTTACATATTAATTCATCATTGGCAGAAGATCAAAGAACATTGATTTTTTTTAAATCCTCTCTAGGCCATTCAATCACCTCTGCTGGCAAGTGTGTCGTAATCCCCGCTACTATATTATCATGCCCATCTCGTGGGACATCCCAGCAGCTGACGAGAGGAATCACTATGAAAGTAAGAGACGAACCTAGCAGAAACGTGGCTGACGTTCTTACGTCACATGATAAGAGACGTATCAGCTGTTAGTCTCCCCTGAGGTCATTTACACTCTGTGTTAACTGTGGCCTGGATTAATAGCTGGTTACAGTTAGTTAAAGTTATGCTGTGGACTGGCTCTGCTGTTGATGGTCACCACAATAAAATGGTCTATTCTTTGCAGGGACGGGTGAATATAAGAAACCGTGGACACAAAGTTCTGCAACTACAAAAACTAACTTCTCTCCAAGTCCAGAAAACCATCGTGTGATGGGAGTGGAAGGCTGTCCTGCCTTTAGTCTACCAGGAATCCTCCAAACCCGTTAAGTTGTTGTATCGTTCCCACCAGGAATAGAATGTGGGTCAACGCCAGCTCAGGAGAGTTGACATGAGCTTACCAACTACTGACGCCAGCAGCTCGCCTGGACCACAGCTGCCACCTGCCTGCCTACAGGACCTGGGACTCCTGAGTTATTTACCACTGATGCACAGTCATCACTACAACAGCATGACCGACCCCCCACCCAAACATATTCGTGTCACCTCATCTGTCTCTCGGTTGACCCCTCCACCTCCTGCCTAGGGAAAGCAAGTCCCCCTCACTGTTGATCGTCTCCTCTTAAGATGACTGGAGACAGTGGCACCAATGCGTTTTTCTAACCAGAGCTATGCTACGCGTCCACTTACTGGACTAGGTTTGCTCACAGGTGTGCTTTCAATCTACTTCAGCCAATCAGAACAGAGAGCAGGGGCTGCCCGCTTCCTGATCAGGCTATAAAGCTGCGTAACGCCCCATGTAGCCAACCTGTTGGTGGAGGACTGAAGTTGAACCACAAAATCACTCATTCTAGCGTTCACGTGCTTTCAGCTTCCTCTACTCGCACACTGATCAGATACTGTGAGCTATAAAAAAGCCACGCTAGGCCAGAAACGGCGACAAAGGGCCTCTCAGTGTTTCTTTAGGAACAGTTTGCACGCAGGCCCGCAGCACATCCACCGACTTAGTGCGCTGCGCCGCACAGTCCTGTTACTTTGCGCCGCCGCCTGATCGATCGGTTAATTGTTAGTGTCTGTACCTCACAGTCGTAGAGGTCCGTTAGCTGGTCGATAATCCACTCCTCCAGGTTCAGCCTCTTCCTCAGCTCCTTGCGGTCGTACTTCACGGTAACGCGCCCCTGCTTCCGAACGGGTGTCTCCGGCTCCTCCGTGGTGCCGGCCGGCGTCTGGAAATATACTCGGGGTTGAGGGCTCGTCTCCGGGCTCGTTACAGCGGCCATGGTCGCTCGGTTCAGCTGTGCGTGGGGAAATCGCCCCGGAGGTGTGAAAGTAGAATAGGGGGCGAAAAGCGGTCTGCTGATGTGCGGCTGTTCGCTTTTCCGCGCAGGAAACCCCGACTGATGAACCCTCCGAGGAGACGTCCGTGGACCTGATGCTTTTGTTGTCCAAAATCGCTGAAATGGACACAGGCAGTGACCGTCCGCTTCCCCAGAACAAAAGAGACCGACGGCTACGGCGCAGCGTAAAGCGTAACCGGCTTATCGGGCTATTTACAGCATGCAAACTCTGCTCCTATAAAAAAGAGAGGAGGAGGCAGCAGCAGCAGCGGAGCCGGCCTCAACTCTTGATTCAGTACAAAGAGAAATCACACGTCTCCCTCTGTCCCCACGAGAAGTGCGTGCGCGCGCTCTGGACACGAGCTCATCCGACGTAGCGCAGCAGAAAAAAAGGAAAGATTCTTTTTACTCTGTCACTCCGCGGTTATTGCTCATATAAAGCAGCTTATTGATTCATTATGTGTGTGCTTCATTCAGCAGGGTCATCAAACGCAGACTTTTGATCTTGTCTGTGCGCTCTTCAGTGAGCTGGTTAGACACAGTCTAGGCTATTGACTTCTGACACACTTCTTTTTGACTTTCTAGTAGCCTTTTATTTACTATTGTGTCCACATACGGACAGCTAGAAGCAAATTATTATCCTCTGAAGTCCTGCTGGGTTTTCACTGTGCTGCACTTTGTCCTGACAGTGTGTGGAGAAGCCTCCAGTTTCCCCAGGGGCCTAACTACTTGTATCTGAATGTTCATTTTAAACTAACACTTAACTGTCTTCTCTGTGATGTGTGAAAAAAAAATCACACCTAGACTTTACACTTTGTCAAACCAGAAGCCTATAAAAAGCACTAATGTTTGCTAAAATAAATTCTCCTCCCCCCCAAGTCACACGCTATACTGTACGATTTCTAGCTTGTGGTCGGTTTCAAAACTTTGTTTTGCGCTTTGTCCCCAGGCTGTGGCACAGATAAAACTACTGAAGGTGTTCCATTAACAGGAAACCAGTCACATTTTTTCAGAGTCTGCCCATTGTGCTGGGAGCAGCAGGGAACCCCCTGCTAGGCCGGTTAACAACAGGAGTGAGAAGTGAAGGGGGAGGTAAGGACAGGAGCGCCAATTCCCTTTCTCTACTTCTTTTTGGAGTGGCTACAGGGGTGTGCACATCTGTCAACATGCCCCCATTGGTGTGTGCGTGTTTTGTGCCTTGGCAACAAGACATAAAATCCTGAATTATTCAGAGAGCATGTCTGAAACTTACAGTTGAGTAAGCACAGACAGACCAACACACAGACACTTATTTAAACACGCGTGTGTTTGCATAAATCATACCCACAGACAGCACACGCACACACGCACACACACACACACACACTCTTGGTCATGTAGTCACCATCACACAAAGCCTGTGCGTCACCAGGTGAAAGAATAAGATGCATATGCAAACGAGTTGTGTGCATGTGCTTCAGCGAGCGTTTGTGTGTCCTGTCAGCGACTTTTGAGTCTTTGGACTTGGAGTCTGACACAGGCCTCAGGAGAGGAAGCTCACCATCGTGTTAGCGTGGAATAATAAAACTGCGTTGGCCTTAAAGAAGGTGCAAAGGCACGAGAACAGTATATGTCGTGTGTGTGTGTGTGTTATGAGCTCCAATAATCTCACTAAGAAGCTGACACATGCAAATATCAGGAGGACTGAATCTGTAGCAGACAGTGTTAGATGTGTTCAGCTGGTAGCCCCTGAGGATTTAAACACGCTGGGAGACTGAACCATGACGCAGATCTGTTGGTGCCCAAAACCTACATAGCTGCGTGTTGAGCACTAGTTCACGGTGACACGGTGCTCTTCTGTGAGAACCGTGCCAGGAGATCACCTAACTTCATTGAAGGGGTGTAAGTGCCATAATTAAGGCACAAAACAAACACAACACAAACCTATGAAAGCTGAGAAGTGCTCTCTTCCTCTGACGCCGTGAGTTTGTGTCTTAATAAGCACGAACGTGCTTAATGGAAGAATGTAGGGCCGGTAAGTCTTTGTCCTGTGTGTGTGAGTGTGTGAGTCTCGTTTCTTTGTATCTACTTCAAAATAGTGTACAAATATTCACACTACATCTGAAAACATTAATAATCATCAGTCCATTGTCAGTTGATTGTATGTATTTGCATTGCTTTGGCCTGTGGCCATGATACATAGAAAACAGAAGTTGGGAAATATTTCAGACTTTTCCTCTTCTTCCTACCCTTGCCTGCCCTCTAGTTTGGAAACGGAGGACTGCAGCTGAAACCAGTCTCAGCACAACGCCGCTGATTTATTGCATACACAGGTTTCACCACTGATGTGTGTATTTTACTGACAGATTAATGTAGTTTTACTTCAGCTTGTGATATATTCACATATTGTTCCATCGTATCTGTAAAACCACAGTGAGAACAAACAGGAACAGACTCCTTCCCGTAGTCTCCTCTCAGTCTCTACTTCTCCCTTAATGATGAGCATGTACCAACAACGCAGGACTCACTGAGCGTAACTTATCTGGGTGTATATTTGTCTACACAGGTGGTTTTATTGAACTTTTGGAGAATGGCTTTCACAAAGACTTTTTTCACCCACCTGAGGGAGCTGTTCACCCAGAGACAACCTGAATGAGACCATTTCAGTGATTTTGCAATCACTGTGTGGGGTTTTTGCCTTCTGACACTTTTCCATAACTGAGAATGAAGTCACATAATTATTGAAATATTCCCATTTACCCCAATTGACATGTAGATACTGTATCTACAGTAGCTGACGCCTGTAACTGACCTGTGTGCAAACACACACACACACACACACACGCGCACACACACACCCACACACACACACACACACACACACACACACACACACACAGACACACAGGTAGGTTACACCTGTGCTGTTCTCACAGCAGAGGAAGACTGAAGCACACTGGGAACTTGTACGTTCACATTCCTAACTGTTGCACAATCACACAAACACTGTGCAGAGGGCAGGGTAGTGGCACCACACACAGCCTTTAGATGGCAGTATTGGATTAAACAGCAGCTGCACAAGGGCCCCAGCGGTGGAAATTAATTCAAACCGATGGTCAGCATAAAAACGCCAACCATGTGAAGTATTTTGGGGCTGTGTGGGAGCAGCCAACACAACAGGTGAGTGTAAAGAATGTCACAGTATTGAATGGAACTATCACAAAAGCATGAAGAGTTTTTGAACACGTCCATCTGCTTTGCCTGTGAATACTTTTCCTGGGGAAACGTGCAATCAGCACTTCGCCTACACGCCCACATGTCCGCGTATCTCCAAAACACATCAACAGTAACCCTGCAATGTTGTGGATCCAGTCTCCAGTGAACCGGGAGCGACTTTGGGCTAAAATCTGATCAAGTTTTACTGCTACTGTTGACTGAATCAGGCCTTTTCTATTAAAGCTAGTGTGTTACTGTACGTGTGTGTGTGTGTGTGTGTGTGGACAGACAGTGAATATGCCCATGTGTCTGCACACAATGTGCCTTTGTGAGTCCTTGGCTTTGCACTGGAGAGAAGGAGCTAGCTGTTGACAGACACAGATGAATGGTTGGGGGTCTTCCCTTTCTCCATCTTTTTTGAGTCTTGCTTCGTTCCATTTTTAACCCGTGTCCCTCGTTTTGTGTCTTTAACCCTCTTTAGTAACATGACATTTAGAATAATTCTAAACTCTTCTGCTTTCCTATAACCCTTCTTCTGCTTTTCCTACTTTCCAACACTTTCATTTCTTTTTAGTACACAAAGCTAAACGACGTGGTCAGGTCTCACACTCGGGGCACGTATCCCATGAACTGGCTCTATTTCAGGGGTTAGGGTTAGGGTTCAGCAGGTGTCATGTTTACCATGTTCACCACCTTCCAGCATGTTACTGTACTTGCTAATCAGTGCTGAACACATTAACAGCTGGTGGTTCCAGAGGTTTAACCAGTGACACAGAAACGTCAGGACTCCTCTGAGTTGTCCATCACCTGTTAACCACGCAGTGTAGTTTAGAAAATGGTCCATAAGGTGGATGTTGAGATAGTTTTCATTCCTTTGTTTGTTCTGGGATGATTCAAACCTCACCAAAATGTCACAACAATCTCTACAGTAGTTGTTGAGATATTTTAGTTTTGACCAGAGTTGTGGACAGACGTAAAAAAAAGTCAAGAACCTACAAACACACCAAAAGCCGCTAACTTTAAATGTAGAGCCTGTTGTGAAATGATCTTCCTCCACTCCAGAAAACAGGACCAAAGCTCTCTCAGCTTGCTCTGGGTACAGTCACATCTGTGAACACACGAGGTCGGACTGGACCATAGTCAAAAATAACAATGGAAACTAAACAGCAATAAGAAGTTTATTTATAAAGAATTAACAACAGAAAAAAAGCCAGCTGTGGTTTCTAGTTTCGTATATTTGATACTGAACCCACAGGCACCAACAACGAGCACCAAATGCACTACGTACTGGAAACCAGTGGGAGCAGGACACTTGTTGTAAAAGACCAAAACACAAAGGAGGAGGCGGGTGGGTGTAAAGGTACCAGAGGACAGATAGAGAGACAGAGAGAATATAAATCGGCAGAGAGAGAGCAAGAAGAAAGACGGCGAGAGAGTGAGCGGTGAATAGAGGGAGGAGGTGGTCTACTCACAGCACAGGTGTGTGCACTTCAGACGCAGTGTTCAGCGCCACATTGTTTGGCCGAAAAGATCTTTTGTGTGTGTGTGTGTGTGTGTGTAGGTGCATCTTATCGCGCATCAGAGAAACACATATGCATGTGTGCTGCTGAATAAATGTATGTGAGCGGCTTTTGTTGTTTGCTGCTACCTAAGAGGTTGTGTTTGTGTTTCTGTGTGTGTGTGTGTAGTGTGTAGTTTAAGAGCAGTCTACCTGGACTCAGTTACAGCTCAAACATACTGAGACACAACACAAACACACCAGTGTCAGTCCGTCTAGGAGCTAAACTGTTAAACAATCCTCCTCCTCTGCATCATGTAACACTGACGCCAACACTTTCTAGACACACTTACACAGTCGTGTGTTTGCGATTGAGCGTCTCTGACGACATCTTCAGGATTGTTTTTCGCATCTCTCTGTGGGTTTTTGTGAAGGGAAAACACACGGACGGTCGGTCGGTCATTCAGCCAGCAGGCTGCAGCATAGCAGACATTCCTGCTGGGTGTAGTTAAGCAGTTAGAGAATGGTGATAGTTGCCAAAAACTCTGTTGCTCCATAAGATTTTTTATGAGAAATCCAAGTTGTAATGCAGCTTGGTGGGACAGGACAGCTGTGCAGCCTCCTTTTAGTTCTCATGTGCACTTTAAATGTTACCTGATTACTTTCTGGGGCTTTGATTATCTAACCTCACCACATCCTCTAAAGTATTTCCTGTTTAAGTAATGTAGACTTAATGTCATGGTTTCTGTGTTTTAAAATGACATCTTTAATCTCTCAGTCTCTCAGCCTGAGTAACACTGCTACTTATCTCACTTTGCTTTTGCAAATGACCACTAAGCTGATTACTGTACATTTCCAATAAACGTGATAACAGCTACCACGTTTTTAATAACATTTCTGACTGCACAACTAATCTGTCATTGTCAGCACCAAGGAAAATACTTAAAGCAATTAAGGAGGATGGGAATAAGGAAAATGAAAAGAGCCCTTTGATTATGTGTTTGCATCCTGCAATGAGTAAGAAGTTGCTCGTATAATTAGAAATGGACTTTAGATTTTAATTAACACCATGGTTCAGTGGTTCCCAAGCTTTCTGGAGTATTCCCTCGATAATATTTGATGTGTTGGGAAATATTTACTTTCTTGCACAGAGATATGTCTCGGTCAACAGTATGAAAATATGGTGAGTGTTGTTGATCTTCTCACCTGGAACGTGGGAAATGTTTAAATGTAAAAACAAACTAGTACAAATCGCAGCTTTAACTTTGTTTATTGGGCAAAGATAAATCTGTGCAGAAACACCGCCCAGCTCTGAGCCCTGTAGAACCCTGGTCTGTGGTTGTCTGAGTCAAGGTTTAACTTATAAGCAGGTCTGCATGCTAAAGACCTAAAGACTGAAGTCTCCAGCAAGAGATACTCCACGTGCTAATCTGCAACAATTAGTCTGTGACAGACTGAGGTATCAATATTTCTACTTGGTTTAAGATTTTTGTGTGATTCACGTGTGAAGCTCACAGAGACTTGCTGCAGGTTTTACATGTCAAGGCCAGTCAAGCTGTAATGGGATGTAACAGACAGTCTGTGAAAACAGTCATCAGATTGTTCTCGGTGCTGCCAGAGAAGCTTTCAAACCTTATCCTGAGTGACGTCACCTGGGCGAGCGCAACTTGACCCTGTAGATTACACCGTTTTAGAGGAAAACATGTATCCTACAATGTGCCAGCAGACACACAGACTGGCAGCAGGGGCTAACAATTCAACACAGTATCATTTAAATGCAGGTTCAAGACTCTTCTTTTCTTTGAGTCCATACTACGTTGCATTGCTGCATTGATTTCTGACTCCTTGTTTTACACCCTGGTTCTTAAAGTTTCCAACTTGTCTGAAGAACCTTAGGAAACAGGTCCAGTGTAGCTTTAAGCAACAGCAGGCTAAAGTGGGAGGGATTCACCATTAGTTCACAAAACTGGAGAAAATGCAGTATCATGTTCATGTCATGCAAGTTTTAGAAGACAAACGGCCAGAGAAACTCAATTCAAACACCCACCCATTTTTGACTTCCTCCCTCATTCACTCAGCGAGATCTGACGCTCACCCTTCTCCCTCACTCTCTCCTCTCGGAATTGTCTCTTTCTCGTCTTCTTTTTTTTCGACACTAAAAACAAGAAGGGAGGAGAGGAGGAGGAGGAGAAAAGAAGAAACGCGTCGGAGGCGACAAGAGAGAGAGGAAGCAGAGAAAGTTGCTGGAGGAACTAGGGGGCGAGAGGAGAGGGGCTGACCAGACCAGATGGGAGGAAGGAAGGGATATATCTGCGGGCTCAAGTGCGCAATTAAAGGCTTCTGCACAAATAAACAGATGTATCAATCAAAGGCAGTTAAAAAAGGGGAATTATAGGCGCGTCCCCGCGCTGCGTGGACGCGGACGAGGCAGCGGTGGTGCGCGCTGAAGCGCCCAAGTTCTGTCTTCCTCTGTCTGGATTTTACTCCTCATGTTCTTCAAAGTCTTCCGGGAGCTTCGCTAGCCTCAAAGTTACTGTCTGGAAGAAAGCCCCCTACTTTCAACGGACTTTCTCCTCGGAGAAGAAGAGGAAGCTCCGGGCTGGAAGTGGAGCAAGAGGAAAACTCGTTTGGTTTCTTCCGAGGAATCCAGCTTGTTGTAGCCGGGGTTAGGAGTTGGCACCAGGGAGTCCCTCGCCATGGCTGGGGCCAAGCCGGGAGTCCACGCGCTGCAGCTCAAACCTGTGTCCGTCCACCCTGCGCTCAGTAAGGGGGGCAAATTCATCAAATGGGACGAGGTGAGAATGAACGCTTTTAACTGGGACAGCACGTCTCGGTGTTGCGTCCACGAGGAGCGCACAGCGCGCGGCATCACAGCCTGGACCCGCTGTTTGCGCGGTGTCACACGAGACCGCTGCTTCTGCTGCTGCCGCTGGTGTCTCCGTGAGATACGAGCCCAGATAATGTGCAGGTGCGTGCGCAGCCTCGCGACCAGAACACAGGAGCCCACTATATTTGCGTGGCGTGCGTGTTAATCAGATACTCGGAACTGAAAGTCCCCACTAACTGCCAGCAGGCAGCATTGCTTGAATGCGCGTCTTGTGTTGAATTCTTGTCGAGCCGGTTTTCCTCGGGCTCGGGTTCAGCTCAGACGCCCTCTTACACAGTCTCTTCTCCCACCTTTTCCCTGACTTACTTTCCGTCCCGTCCCCTCAGACCAGTAGAGAGAACACCTGAGTGGGAGTGAGGAGAAGTCTCCTCAGCTCGGGGGAATTCAGTGCATCAAACTGAATGTCACTTTGATTTATTACTTTTCACTTTATTGATGTGTTTGTTGTATTTGTGAGACTTATCCTTCCTTACACGTTTTTCTGCACGGGCCCCTGTGCTCGTTGTCATGGACTATAATAATCGTGCGCGCGCGCGTGTGCGTGTTTCTGCGTTAGAGAGTCTTCTCCGTGTGTGTGTGTGTACACGTGTCTGAATGACTATCAATGATTAACTGAGTGGCTGACAGACTAACCCTAGACTTGTGTCTTTCGGAGTTGTGAATGTAGGACAGTTGCGTGCAAGATATGTGCGCGAATGCACGTAAAAAGTGCGTAGATTCTGAGAAATCAGTAGTTTGAATGGGCTGTGTCACAGTAAGGTTTCAGTAGTCTCGCTGCTCACAGCATACACACCCAAGAAATGTGTTTCTCAGGCCCAGAGAAGCTCAAAACGCGCAAATAAAAACGCTTCCTGCTCACTTACTATGTGTGCTTTGACCATGTGAGGTCAGGTGTGGTGTTGAGACACACACAAACACACACACAAACACACAAACTGTTGCTAAGGCCCAAAATGAAAGTAGACAACATGAGTGTTGTCAACTTTGAGCAAAGCAACTTATCATCAACTGTGTGCGTGTGTGTGTATGTGTGTGCGTCTTGTCACGCAAACAGTGAATACCATTTCTCCTGATTTGATTTCTTTGTATCTCTCACTGACTTTCTTTTCCCTCTTTCTCTCAAAGGGAATTCCCAGGAAATAGTTGTGCTGGTGATTAGGCGTGTGAACACTCGAAAACATGTGCATGCTTTCGCCTTATCTGTCTTTCATTTCCACTTTCCTTTGATTTGCCATTTCCCCGCAAGAATCGACAGATGAACTGTGGAGGAGGAGAAGGAGAGGGATGGGGGATGTAGAACGAGGGTGAAGCTGGGAGAGAATTGTCAGTTTCTAACATGCAGAGATCTGGCAGATTGTTAAACATCATCGTTACAGAATGTTGCAGTGATGGGACAAATCTCCCAAGTCAGAAGAATAAGGTGGTTTCATCTGTTATTTTAGCATTCAGAGTGGAATCAGTGATTTTCCGTGCTGTGTAGCCGCCCCTTTGGCAGAATTTACAGCTCTGAGTCACCTTGGTTAAGTCTCTACAAGCTTCTCACACCTGTATTTGGAAACTTTATCCCGTTCTTCCTGACAGATCCTGCCAGTCTCCATCAGACTGTGTGGGAAGAACCTTTTTTCCACTCAGG
The DNA here is from genome assembly GCA_032270685.1 of Microctenopoma stevenorrisi. Taxonomy (NCBI): domain Eukaryota; kingdom Metazoa; phylum Chordata; class Actinopteri; order Anabantiformes; family Anabantidae; genus Microctenopoma; species Microctenopoma stevenorrisi. The sequence continues at coordinate 10,451,158 of JAUMTR010000010.1, forward strand.
CCTGGAACTTGCTTCCTGTGGAAGGTCGCCATTGGGCTCCTCTGCGATTGGCCGCACGCCATCTGCAGCGGCAATTGATGCGAGTATAGTGTGGACCAGTCTGTAGCGGCACGCAGGAGCCTGCTGTAGAAGTCGATCATAAAGTGCACACTTTTAGTATGTTCTACAGAAGCGTTGTTGCTTTGTTAGGGTGTGCTGAGAGGAGGCGAGGAGGAAAGTGGTTGGTCTGAAGTTGGTCTGCTGAATGAGCCAGTCAGCGAGCATGGAGGGATCTGCTACTGTAACACAGAGTCTCAGAAATCCAGAGGCTTACGCCTGGCGTGGTCACTGACACACTGGCTTTAGTGAGGTAGCAGAGGTTTGAGCCATGCGTGGGGTCTTGCACCACTTTCTGCAGGACGCATGAAACACGAACTCTGAGACCTCTAAATGAGGCTCATTACTGAGACCTTTCCTGCTGCTCCGGTTTACTACACTCGATCTGTGCAGCTCCCACTTTTATGCTGAATGTTTACATACAGCTACTTGGACTTCAAGGCTTGGTTTCTGTCCTGACATGCAGTGTGAATTGTGGGACCGTATATTAGTGTGTGTGTGTGAGCTACAGTATATCTACTCAGTTTGCCACAGGACTCCTGTGGTAGGATAATTAAAGCAAACACGATGCACATGAGAACAATTTGGAGTGCAAGAGCAAAGCGTCTGAGTAATTTTGTAAATGATTTTTGGGATTTTTAATAAGTTTGTTTTCAGTCATTATGGGTTATTGGTCGTGGCTTGATTTGGCATTTCCCCCCCACTTACAATCAAATATCGCACACAGTAAAGTTAAGTTCCCAGAACGCGCTTTATTTCTCTAGGAATAAAGTGAGAAAAGAATGAGGACAGGCACAGTCACCAGGAAGTGCCTGAGGGCCGTGCAGCTTGTTTTGACCCCGTCCTTTGCCCACTTCTCTTCTCCTCCCACCACATGGCTCCTGTTCTCTATCCCCTCACACTGTGTTTTCTTTTGTTGCTTTATTTATTTGTATCACTCAGCTGCCATTATGTTTTTACTTGTTCTATTATTTTGGACCATCTTTTGCTCCTGTAAGAAAATGTCTGTTTTGGAGGCCCATCAAATGACACGCGCACGCACACACACACACTCACAGACTGACTCATCCAGGGGTTGGAGGAAGAGGAGTCCCTCCAAAATGACCATCTTTCTTCTGCATTTCTGCTCATGTACACATGTGCTCTCTCTGTGTGTGTGTGTGTGTGTGTGTGTGTGTGTGTGTGTGTGTGTGCGTGTGCGTGTGTTGTTTAGTCCTGGCCGTGTGTTTCACGTTGAATGACTTCCTGTTTGAACTTGTTGTAATGTTCCAGAGCCAAACCATTTTCCTCCTCTGTCTCTCCCGCCTCGTCTTTGCTGCTGCCGCTTTGCCCTCTGCGCTGCTCAGCAGCGCTTCAATTTAGCAGAGTTAGAACTGGAATTTAGTTAAAAGTCCTCCCAGAGATCCAATTAAACAAACACACACTGTCTGCCTGCAGCTGGGTTTATGTCAGTGTGCTGTGGACTTCCTTAATAAGAAACTCTGTACCCACAACTGTTAAATATATGATCAACATAATGCCTAATATTAACATTGGACCTGTTTGCAGGTTTTCTGCAGGTGGATTATATTTGCCCCTGATTTTCAAATACACTTAACTTCCACTGTGCCACTTCCCTGTGCAGTATATGTCAGCGCATGCATGTTCTTCCTAACCTAGCATGTATGTGCGCTTACAAAATACAAGAACAACAAAGAGCGGCTGCTCCTACATGCTTTATTTGTTCAGAACCACATGGGAAGCGTGTAAATTTTCCATAGTTTAGACTTCATCTGTTTATATCCACGTTGCACAATTACGAGCAACTCATGGCTTGTAAACAAAGTCACATGGGATCACAAGCCGTCCAATTAATTAGACAGAGTTTTGGGAATGTTGCGTCCTTCTAAGATTAGATGTTTTGGCTTCGCTTCAAGTCCCTGTAACTTGAGCAAAACATGATGGACCGTAAAACATTGCACACCAGGGGTGTTTCCTGCAATTTGGCCGGGATTATTTTGTCTAATCCTGCAGACCGTACCACTGTTCACTTAGAGGAGCTACCAGCTGAGGACACTACAGACACTCCAATGCTTCTCTTGTCCTGAGTGTTTATCAGTGCTCTGAAGTCTGATCACACTAACAACAGACACTTGTTCCCCATTCAGAAATACCCTGCAGAGGCAGGCTGTTCATTACCTCTCCACATCTAGGTTGGAGATACTTTCTTGCAGGAGTCTTCCTAAAATGTGCAGCTACCTCTTTAATGTGTCATTCTGAACCTCATTTCCACTTAACTGATTCTGTGAAATCAATTCAGCTCACTTAAGATCTGTTCTAACACAGATACCAGCATGTTTTTCAGATCTTCTTGTTTCACAATAAAAGCTTGTGTCAGGCCTTTGCCTTTGCTTGAGATGATTAAAAAATGTTCTCTAACCTTTTAGCAAAATTTGATAGTGTCCATTTACAGTATTAATGAGTTCATAGTAATGTGGAACAAAGCTTTTCAAAATAAAAGACATACATTGTGCTTCATACAAATGTAGTTTTTCCTGTATGCAGCCCCCCACCCCCACCCCGCATGCTGGTACTTGCTGAGCAACTCTTTTTATCTTTTTATTGTCTTATTTTTTCCCCACTTAGTTTAACTTGGCTCCTGCCATTAAGTTTATTTTTTATTTTTTCATCGTGCCTTGGACACCACTGATAAAAAGATCCATTTTGGCAGCCTTTAATAATCACTGCTGAACAAGATAAACTAGAAAGCTGTTCATGGGTCAGCACGCACTGCTCTCAAAACATGCGCTGCTTCAGAGACATGACGTACAAATAGGTTGAAAGTAACACAAGCCAAGAGCTCGGGAAGCGTTTTGTCTCTGCAGTTGGACAGACATACCAAAATATGAAATGCTTCCTTCTTTAGAAACAAATGTTGTTTTGTCACTGTCACTGTACAGAAAAGGGCACAAGGTTCTATTTTTATTAGATTTAACTCTCCCGCGTGCCTCCTTTTTCAGAAAGTGGATATTCTGGTTTACCATAGTATGAATGCCCCGAAGCAACAAGAAACAAGTCGTCAGTATCAGAGAGTGAAAGAGAAAGATGTTTGGGAGGTGGAGAGAAAGACGAGGACGAAAAAACGAGCTTGTGCGAAGCTCTGACACCGTGTCGAGAAACACAGCTGAAATCCTGACAGAGTGGTGAGAAACAAGGGATGGGACAGGGAGAGGGAAGGAGGTGTAGAGAGAGGTGAAAGGTCAACCACTGCCACATGTGAAGTGTGGGCCTGACATCTGGACTGCTGCGTGTTGCACTACACATGTCGTCTTGTTGTGTGTCTGTATCTCACAGAGGATCTCTTCCCCATTCATTGTTTGGTCACTCTCTTCCTCCTTCTAGTCGTCTCTGTCTGCTTCCTGTCTTTTTCATTCGTCTTTCCACGGTGACTTTTGGTTTAGTTTCCTCTTAGCCCTCGTTCATGTTTTTTTTAATCTACTGCCTGTGTACAGATCTTCATGCCTGCATTGCGTAGCACATTGCACATTAGACACCTGAAAGAAAGTCTGTGCGTTACACCAGGAACAGATTTTTAGAAAAAAGAAAAAAGGCCTTTATTTTACTTGTATACACTGGAGTCTTGTTAAGTTGTTACAGCATAGCTTTACTACTACCTGGGTTAGTGTTAGGCCTAGGTTCATTTCCTGTGTGTGAGGGCTAATCAGACCAAAGGTAAATAACACCTGTGCAGAAATGAAATGGTGCAGCGCCTGAGCACTCTGAGTAGCCCTCAAACGGTGGATGTGGTAATGGTATTTAGGTGGATTCATTTCTGAAATGCCTTATTACTACACTAAATACCACCTCAGCCGACCTGCTTAGTGCCACTACTCCCTCTGTCCTCGCCGCTCTCCGAGTCCAAAGGTCCCCTACTGTCATCAACTTTGACCACGCTGCCAATGCCGCAGCTCAAACACACTCGCACTAAGTGCACACTGGCCTTGTTTCTCTCACCACTCCCATAAGCTGTCAGTGAGCACACACAAAGTAAGGCTGACCAAAGGTGCACTCGGAGCGGCCACATTTATGAGTTCCCCACTAATGGCTTCCTTCAGGATGACATTATACAACACACACATTCATTTGTGGTGAGGACAGTATGTAGCGAGAGCAGCAGAGCGGCCGTGTGTTTGTCTTTCTGTATGTGCAGGCTGTTATGTGATTGGGATGTCTGCGTATGTAAAACCTCAGCCTCCAGGGGTGGTCCATCCACTTCTGAGCAAGTGTGACATTAGTGTAATGAAGGTGTTCGTCAGGGGGCCTGGAATAAGAGACGTGATGTTCAGTCGATTAAGGAGAGAGAAACTCAAAGTGACGACTGAGCCAAAGGAAGGGACGCGAAAGAGTGAGACAAAAGCAAGTCGAAACTTCAATAGGTTTCTATCTATAGCAGTTAATTTGGGAGTGGGGCGAGGTCCAATTATGAATCTACCTCCCACTGTCAAACAGAAAACACACACCATGAGGCGCGTGTTTCTGGTAAACAAGTGGTGTGTGTCTGCGGAGGGCATGCACTAATGATTTTCTCGTAAGGGTTGTAATATTAACCCTTATTTTTCAGCTGGAAACTGACGAAACTCACACAACAGAACAGCTGAAATGACCTTTAACAACAAAGAGTCCCATAAGGACAATAAATAAATGGTGTTTTGAGTTTTATTGTACTCACTGATTGTAAGGATCAAACTTTCATTATATACAAACTCACAGATTCCTATTAGTCTCTAAATAAGTCAATTTGTTTAACCAACAGTTTGCAACCCCAAAATATTGCGTTTGCAGTAATAACAAAACGCAGCAGAGCCGCATGTCTGAGTTGCTGGAACCAGGCCTGAGCCAAAAATAGCGTGGCTCGAGTGAGTAAAGAGTTAGTGAATTGTGAGAGAAACGGTAGAGGAAGGCGGACACAGGTGAATCTAACAGATTTCTGTGCCTCAGTGCTGAAAAGCAACACTAGGTAGCAAAGCAGGTATGTAAAAGTAAGTAGGTGGAACATGCAAATATCTGTGACCACAGCCCTCCAACGGTATCGCGCCCATCATAGTCAGGCAACAAAAGCAGACGAGCTCTGACTGACAGTTACCTCGCTGTCTATTTATTCGTTTCCTTTTTGGAATCTAGGGAATTTGCTGCGATGTGGCACTGCCCTCGATATTGTAAGCTATATTCATCCGCCGCTATAATAATCGGTGTTAATACAATTTAACGTAGCTTAGCAAAGGTAATGGAACATGAAACAGCTGTAAAAGTGTAACTGGAGAGTGTTCATACTGTTTCACTTACGAGCTGTCGTCGTCATTTCAAATTAAAGGGGGTGAAGATGAATGGAAACTGACTAGTTTGGTTTGAAAAGAAAACGTTCCGTCTGACATCTGTGCAACAAGCACTTGCTATGAGCTGCATTTGCACGTGTGCTGTATCTTTTAGTGCACGTTGATCAGCTACAGCAAAGGTTACCTGGAACTTCAGACAATGGGCTGATTTGTCTGCGTCATCCAAATCGGCCGTTTTGATTTGCAAATACCTGGCTGTGTATGTTTTTATTGGACCACCACAGTGGTGCTGAGAGGGACGACGGTTATGTTTTCAGTGCATTGAAAGTGGGAAAATCTGGAGTGTTTGCTGATTCCATTGTATTCATTTTGGGTGGTGTCAGAGGATCAAACCGAGCAGATGAAAGCTAAACAAGTGTGAGGCTTTATGGCTGCGGATTTGCAACTTGCAACTGACATTTGCAGCACAGAATCGCCAGCAAAAATGAGCGTCTGATGCTGGGCCTAAGATGGCATCACAGCATGAAATTTGGGTTGCACGGTTCTCCACTGGTTCCAGTGAGTAAACGGGTCACGAGTTCAGTAATTTATAGTGTCGAGTCAAATCGAGTTAGACTGACCTTAGTCACTGAGTTTTATATGAAACATCACTGCTGGCTGGTTGCTGTTTGGTCTCCTGCTGTGGTTGGACAAAAGACTTTGATTTTATGTTGTCTTTCTACTTCTTTGTCAACCTCCACCCTTTCCTACAACACCACACTTAACCACCCTTCTTATTTTACCCCTTTCTTGAACTAACTCTGTTTGTTCATTCTGTCTTTCTCCCGATCTGCTCCCCTCTTCTGTGTTAGCCAACTTTGGAGCCTAAACTCAAGGTATGTTTAGCATAAAATCCGATAATACCATAGAACAACACTTCATAAGTCAACGTCTTTTTAATATTGGGAAGGCATTCATTGCATCCTAAACATCCTAGTTCACGCTCCCGTATCTCAGTCCACTGAGGTCACGGTGAAATGAAGTCGCTTCAGTTTCTTTGCACTATGATTATGTTTCTTGAGCAGGAGTTCTCTCTGTGTGGTCAGTTGTTGTGCGTTGTGCTGTTGTCGGCCTGTTTCCTGATAATATGTTGGCGAAGATGTTTTCTGTGGGTTGATCTGTTTTACCATCTGACCATCATGATGCTTGTGACGATATGTATATATGAGTCATCTGTCACTGTACTAACAAATAGTATGACTGCTGTACCACTGTAATTACACAGCCAGTAACTGTGTGTGCGTATGAACCCATAATGATGATGGTAATGACATGTTGATGAAGGCTCCTGTTCAATCATTACGCTGCACATGAGTAAAATCTTAATGCTGGCCAAACTGCGTGGTTTGCAGCATCAAAACAGCTGTTGCAGGACACGTGCACACTGACGTACATCGTGCCCCGTCTGTCTTTCTGTGCGTCCACATGTCTGTCATGCTAAGGCGTCAGAAGGTTGAGGATCGTGTGATAATGTGTGTGGCTGTGAGGGCAATGGATGCTGTTGTGTGTTCGTCCTTCTAACAGTTCTATTTCTGTCGCCATTTAGGAGCCCAGTGTCGGGACTCCCACCCTGGTAACACTGAAAGTTGACCCAGAAGGATTATTCCTCTCATGGTCCGTAGCGCCCAACGTGGTAAGACACACACACGCACACACACACACACACACACACACACTGGCTGGTATCGTCACGGGTTAAATGAACTGTCACTATCTCACAAAGACAGACAATATTAAAGCAGGTGTCCCCCAACCTGCTCTCAGTGTCTTTGGACACGAGATTAAAATTCGAGCTGCTCCAGCACCTACAGCAGCTACACCTTCAGTATATTTATACAACAAAAGTGAGTGTCCTCTTGTGTGTCTCTAACATTTATAGCCACTTGTGTAGTACTTACAGTGCAGAGAGGCACGAATCGAATCCGTCAGCACCAGTAAAGCAAAAGGCGGAGGGTCGTCAAGCAATATACATTTAACACTATACCATGATGTCAAAATGCTCCAACTTCTTTATTTCCCATGTTTCTAAGTTGTTTCTTCCTCCTCTCTCTGTGTGTGGTTTTTTTCTCTCATTGTGGTTTAGCCAGTCCATTAGCTCAGCCAAAATGAGTTTTAGCAATTTGTAGCCACCTCCTCTTTCCTCCCGTGCCTCCTTCTCCCTGATGTCTTTGTGGTCTTTATCCTTTTAGTCCTCCATCACCTTCACTCTGTCCATCTGACTCTCCTATAATTGCCAACAACAGTCCTCCACTATCGAATCTTTTGCATCTTGGTGTAAGTTTAGAAATATTAGATTGAACATTTAGATGGCACAATTATCCAGGATGAATAGCCAGTGAGTCAGCAGTGTGTGTATATATATCTGGTGACCCCCAACGTTCTCGTTCCCTCCATCCTAACCTCTCTCCATGTTTCTTCTCCTGCTTACTAGCACACATGCACCATCTCTCCATTTATTTCTGGCTGTCTATTTATCCAAAAGGAATGTATGGAATCACCTGTTAATAACATCATCACTGCCTTGTGTCTGCATGTTCTGGAGTGTGTGTGTGTGTGTGTGCGCGCACCTATTTGGACCAGAGCATACGTCATCTTGTCGGCAGACAGAGGCTTTAAAAATCAGTTTTTATCCCGATGTCTTGCATGTGCATATGCCTGCACGCGCAAGCATATGCACAAGTATCTCTGTGTGGTGCTGAGATAATAGGCCATTTGCCGCCTGAGGTGCAGCTGTGACACTGTTTATCGGAGAGTCAGAATCGTCAGCTTTTAAATCTTCTCTGCATCACGGTGGAGCCTCTACGTTCTTCAAAAGGAGTTTTTTTTAAGTCTTCAGACTGACTGAACATCTTTGGGTTCCCAGTGTAGCGGCTGACACAGACAGACGTTAGCTTCAAGCAGAGATCCGCTGACACTTAACTTTTTAGCACATGCAGTAGCATTCCTCGTGACCTCTAAACAGTCTGAGATTATTGAGTCAGAGTCACTGCTGTTTTTATGATGTCCTTACTACGACTCCATTGCAGCGTTAACACATTTCTGTCCATTAACTTTGGACTGGGGAAGCAAATTTGAACTAATTTCATAGTAGCACTATAGCTAATGTTAGTCCAGCTGCTGGAAATTCCCACAAAGCCCTAAAAAATGTCATGGGGCGCACAGATATCATAGCACTAACCCATGGTCTCACAACAGCTGCTGAACATGAGCAGTGTAGATTTGGTGTTGTCCTTCACTGTTTTCAGTGAAGGACAACAACGGGCCAATTAACGCGTCCTTTGGAGAGTGGTGCAATTCCACACGATCGCCCAGTGTCATCACAGTTGCCAGCACGACGCTAGTGCACCCACATCCTTCACATCCAGCCAACACACTACAGGCCGGGGATATGCTCCCTGTTTGGATACATAGTGACAGCTTCGTCATCAGAGGCATCACATACTTTGTATATGTCTGGAGGATTAAAAACGTTAGTCACGTTAATTTCTTCCCTGTGATTAATATTCAAATACCGGCCTGGGTAAACGGGCTGATATGCAGAGGCAGGTAGTTGTATTACCACTACTTTTGCAGAAAATAAATGTTGCTGAGTTTAATTAATACTGGGATTGCATGACCCTTTTCGTCTTTGTTGATGCCGGCGTGACGGAGCTGAATTACAGCCAGTATTGTTCTTTTTATTCAGTCTGCTGTCATTTATGGCCAAATCCAAGGAACTGTGGGTACTTGGACATAAAAGAAACAGGATCAGTTTTATCTGTGGAATATAAAGTTTCCACAGTGACGCAGGTTTAAGTTAGGTAGTGCCCTCTTCTCCAACTCAAACCTCGTTTTGGTCAAGCGAGGTGTCTCTGCGCTGGTCTAAGGTGAAAATAAGTGCCCTCAAATAACTGTAGCTTTGCAGAAGTCCCTTTTTCAAAGTGACTGTGTGGGTCACTTTTTAGTTTCCAGCCATCTCAGAGTGAAGCTTTACTTCAGTGTTGTGGCTCCCCAGGAGGTTTCAAACCGGAGCTGAAAAGAAAGAGGACACGGCAACACACATCTCCAGCTATTATTAATGGGAACAGTTCATAAGCTTTTACACAGATGACGAGGGTATTCTGGATAGAACCCATTTCTCTGAATAGAGGTACCTAAAATATTTGATCTCTAGTGCAGTTTTTATTTTTGCTGCTAAGCTCTTCTTAATTTACACGTTGATGAGGTTTCAACTAAAACTCATTATTGTAATAGGGTATAAGCTTCGTGATATTCGGGGGTGGTACTGGATTACACTGTAAAATAATGTGTTGGGTTTTAGTAAAGATCTCCAAGGATGTCCAAAAGTCAGTAACCCAGAAGTGTCAAAATGGGGCTGCATGTTTTTTTATAAGTTAGGGAACTTATGAAAAGAGCCTGCAGCCCCATACCGCACATGGACCTTGAAAAGCTTCCGCCCGCTTCTCCGGCTTCATCCATCATCCTTCCGTTAGCCTCATTGTTCTCATCTCTGATGGTATTTGGATCACCTGTCTCCTTCTCCTCACCTTTTCTCCTCGCTTGTCCTCTTTCTCTTAATCTGGTTTATCTCCTTTCCTCTTTTGTATTTCCACCTGAACGTGTCCTTTGGCCTTTTCCTCATATGTCTTCTTTCTGACACCTTTTCCTCCATCTCTCTATGATAATCTCCTACATCTTCCTCTCTTCTCCACCCCCACATCTATTTCCTCACTTTTTTTCCCTCAGTTATCTTCTTCTTTGTGTAATGTTCAGAGGTTTGGCTCACAAGACCTCTGACATGGATGTGTGTGTGTGTGTGTGTGTGTGTGTGTGTGTACTAGCCCAGAATTTCCCATAACGCTTGAGTCAATGGCGATAACGACCAACTGTCGCTGACAGACACACACACACACACACACACACACACACACACACACACACACACACACACACACACACACACACACACACACACAGTGGCTTGGCAGTGAGTCGAGTGAGACACACCCCACCATGCACAATGGTCTGTTTTTTTTTCTCTCCCGCTCACTCACTCATAGCTGTCCTGTCTCCTCTTTCTGTGTTTCCTGTCCCAACCCTTTAAACCTTTTCTGGGATTAAATATAATATGACTTTTAATATGTTTTTGTCAATACATGCAAGAAATATTCTCTCATTAGAATTTACTTCATCTAACATGTTCTGAGTTACATTAAACTGCTATTTCTGTAATTTGTTATGGAGATTCTGCAGCGTATCCAGATTTTGTAAAAACATTTAGAAGTAATGACAGCAGGATAAGATAACAGACAGACCACGTCTGTTAGTTAACACAGTTGATCTATTTGATGAAACATGTTGGAGAGATCGTTGGAGAGAAGTAAGACACATTTTCGTGGTAGTACTGGTAGCTTTTTTTTGACGCAGTCTTTTGACCAAAGCTAGAAAGCTAAGTACATACCAGTGGCTGTGGGTTACATGTGCACGTCACAGATCCACTGTATGTTTGAACATATGCTCACAAGCTCAAGTCCTACAGACTCTCTTTACACTTACAACCTACATTTCAATGTTTTTAAGCATTTGATATGAAAAACCGCTGAGAGTGACCTGCCTGCTCACGAGGAAGGTGCCAGGAAAGCATCCGTAGTTGGCTCGAATCCACAACAGTCAAAGTGAATTCTAACATCGACTGATTCCCGTTACAACCAACACGAATCTGTTCGGGTGCCGGTTCTTTTCCAAGGGCTGGCGAGCCACGATAGAAAGGCATTTATATGTTACTGTCTACGTCTCTGGCTTCACAGCAAAACTAAAGTGTTGCTAGAGTATTTGAGACACACGTAGGCACACAGACATGACTGGTGGTTAGGGTTTCAGAAATGTAATTATCCAACAAAATATGATTTTTAACACTGAGCATAAGCTATTATTGGTTTACCTAGCATTCATTAGGTTGCTATTGAACACACTGAAGTTAAATAAATCTGGCCATCGTTACAACAAAGCCTGTTTGCTCATGATTCTAGACCAAATACTTGGTGCGGCTCTGGAACCAGTTTTCCTGGCTCACAGCCAGTTCCTCGGCTGCTGAAATGCTCTCAATTGTTCAAAATGAAGCACTGACCAGCCCTCAAACTGTCCTGGCCGGGAAAGAGTTTTTACAGTCCTCTATCTGAAGAAAGTTAGAGGACTCTCCGAAATTACAGATGTGTGACACGTTAGCATCAGCAAGTCACCAGCACGAAGCGAAATCTCTCCCTTCATGCTGTTACCTGTTGTACGTTCATGCCTTCTCCTACCTGTTATGTTACTCCTGAGCACTCAAAGGCTAATTGCTGATCTAAAACATGATGCTTTTTACATACAGTCCTTCACAGGCTACCTCAGTGATCGCTACTCTCTGCCCTTTGTTAGTTCTCAAAGGCGTGTTTCTCTTCTATTGCTGTCACTCACAGTCCTTGTTCTTCCTTCATGGGAAATCAGATGTTTGGCTGACAGAGAACAGACACGAGACCTGAGGATGCGGTGGCATTTGATGATTCACGTGGTTTTAAAGAACCGCGCCATGTAAAGCCTGGTTTCCACTGCACAGTCGAAGAGTGCTAACCAGGCCTCGGTTCCCTGTTTAAGAACATTTCTGTAATAATTCACATCCACGGTCTCTTTGCCTGCTGCGATGATTTGTCAGCTAAAATTGAGTTTCCTATAAACGAACAGGAGCGTTTGATTTAGTGCTGTTGAACCGATCCTGGCAGACGGCGGCCTCACCTGCCACAGCACGATGAATTGAAATGCACCTGGCACTGCAGCTAATCCTCCCGTTGCTCTGTTTTACTTTGACTATTCTTGTTGGCTCGGCTTGTTTCTCTGCTGCTAATCCATCTCCAATTTGTCTTTCTCGCGCTCGTTTTCAGTCCCCGCGTGTCTGTGTTTCAGGTCAGCTGGTAGCCGTCAGACAAATGAGGCAAAAGTTGTTCTTCCAAGATAAACTGAACGGAGACATTTCCTCCCTTTCTGCTCTCCATCTTTTCTTCTCCCTTTTTCCCAGTTTCACTCATTTGCATCTTCTCCTACTTCTTTTTTATCACTTCTCCTCACGTGGTCACTTCTCTTCAGGGAGTTATTGCGCCTTAATTTCTTGCAACAACACTTCTAATCTCCTCCATTCTCTCTCTTGGCGTGGGAAAGTGGGCAGGAAGTTGGTCAGACGGAGAGATGGGGGGTTCTGGAGAATTTCGTTGCCCCCTCTTCCCTCCTTCACCCTCCTCCTCCGCATTTCCCCTTTTCTCTGAATTCAGCTCCTCTCTTTCTGTCCGTCCTCCTCTTATCTCCATCCTCCGCCTGAAGGTGTGCAGGTCATGTCAGTTTCACGTTGACTTTCAGACATTTGTCCCCAGGGCTGTAATCGAGGTGTAACACAATTTAGCGTCCAATTGTGTGGAATTGATTTGACATTCGGGACACACACACACACAAACTATACAAACACATGTTTATGTTAGTTGGTGTGGGTGCTGCTGCAGCGTTACCACATAAGACATAACAAGTGCGTGAGGGTCCTTAAAGTTACTGTTGAATTATGAGTACAACCTTTACATCTGTCTGCTGAACGTAAAGCCGCAACCGGGGGGAAATAATTAGATACCGCTGTTGTGTTGACGTGGGGTTAGAAGCATGGCGCTGGAGAAGGAGTTAGATCAGTGAGTGTCCCCATAACTGTGGTAAGACCAATTGGTGTGTGTTCCTGTGTATAAATGCACCCTCTGAACCGTTGGTACAATGATTGTTGGCAGGTAAAGCAGAGTTCTAATTGAGATTATCTCCCCGGCTCAAGTCAAACATCCACATCGAATTAGCTGGGAACAAGAGGTTAACATAGAAGCACTCGCACAGAGCACGCGCGCGCGCGCTGGCGGCCATTCCTGTGCACAGGCCCGCAGTGAGCGGCGGGGGAAGTTGAGTGTGTCAGATGATAACGTGACGACTTCCGCTGGCATTCTCCGCGTCACTGTTAACACTATCTCTTAGTTGCACAGCAAGTTTTCACTCTCACACAGACCGCATCGAAGTTCAGTTCTTCTCTCTAGGATGAACTGAGAGGCTGTATGGTATTGAATCCATTGTCTAAACACATGCTTCCTCCAGAATGTTTTTTGTCTTTGCGTGTGTGTGTGTGTGCCCATTACAGCGTCCTGTTTTCCCGTCTGCTTAGTTACTGAAGCTGTGGCACGTTTGAAAATCCGCATCAACAAGGCCTAATTTCAAGCGGAGCCCTATTTGCAAAGGTTTTGTGTTTTGTTTCCAACAAAAAATACTAATGGACTCGTGAATTTTCTCAGCTCTTTCAACATGTGGTAATCAACAAAGAGACAGTGAGGCAGGAGACATGCAGCCAGACAATCTCGCCAAACAAGCTGCAATTAAAATCTCAGGTTAATTACTTGAAAATGTGGAGCAGTAGCATTCTTATCCGGTGTAAACATGCTGCTCACTATGACGTTGACGGGTTTACAACCTCATTGTCTGATTGTGTCTTTCCCTGTGGAACCGACTATGTTCATTTCAGCATCTTTCCACGTCTATGAAGCTACAGTGGTGCTTGAAAATCTTCCTCTATTTCTGTATTAATATGAACTAAAATATCATCCGATTTTCACACCGCCAGTGATGTCATTGATAAAAGAAAACTAAATATGAATATTACCAACATTAAATAATCAGTATGTAATGCATTGCCTTCAGTTGCCGGTGCGATGAGTTTCTCCACTAACGTCAACCGAACCTTTATCTGTTTTTAAGCTGCACGTCAGCTTGGAGGGATACTCTCTGCAGAACAGCATCAGCTCAGGGATGTTGGTGCTCATAAACAAACTGTCTGCTTCGGGTGCTTTGGCAGCATTTCTATGGGATCAAGGTCACATTTGGACTTAAAACGTTGAGTTGCTTTTTGGGTTGTCACCAAACAGTCAAGTCATTCAACTTAAAACGTTCTACTTTGGTCTCGTTCAGTCAAAGGATGGTCTTGCAGTAGCCTTCTGACTTATTCATGTGTTCTTGAGCAAATTAAACTTAAAATTGCCTCCGTTCACACTGACCCAGGCAACCTGGCGCCTGTTGTGTTTTTCTGTTGACCTTCTATGCTGTTGCACCATGCCTGAAATCCACTGGTTCTGTCTGGATACACCAGTCACTAATTAAGACGCGGTGGTTAGCGTTTTCTGGCTGAGCCACTGACTTTTGTTATCACTGAGAGGTTGCTCTGAACACGCCGCTCTGCTTTCTTCCTGACTGTACGGTATGTGTGTGTGAGTGGGCCGTGGGCAGCTGCACATGCAGGCTTGTGTTGCAACATCAGCCCCACTGATCTATGTGTTTTTGCATTTTGTGAAAGCTTTATGATTCCTGCAACTATTCTTGTTGTCTGTGTGTTTGTGTGTTCGGCCAGTTCAGCTGGTATTTATTTGCACATGTGGTCTGACTGTTCTGTTTATGTGTGTGCTCATTTTATTGATGTTTTTTTTCCTACCTCATCCATTTGGAAGGACTTTATTTTTCTTTCATGTTTCTTTGTTTCTTCCTCTCACATTTTCCATCCTTTCAGCACCTTTTTTTCCCCTTTGTCCATTCTAATATTTCACTCGTAATCAGAATCACTTCTTTCTTTTCCTTTCTTCTTGCTAAGTGCCTAAAATGTGAATGAATGTGTTTGTGGTTTTACCCTCCCCAGACCACAGAAATATGAAACAACTGAGGGAGGAGAGAAGACCCACAGCTAAAGCGTTCGAGGAGATGGGAAAGAAGGGGTGGGGGGGTCCAGCTGATGTTGCATACGCAGAGGAAATATTGTGACGAGTTATGGAGCTAGCTCTCCTTTTCTCCAAACACCTTACCAACTCTCCTTTTAAAGCCATAAAACAACTCTCTTAGTTCTGTGACATTTCTGCATCCTTTAAAGTCTCCTCTCCTCTGCACTGATCGTGCCGCCTCAGTCCCAAGTGGTGCAGGGTGGAGGCGCATGCTGTCCTGGCACCACATGTGTTGGTGTGTATGCGTGTGTTCTCAAGGATCAGTTTCCTATATGCCGTCATCATGCGCCATTGGAGCTGTGATTGGTCATTTGAGACATATTTAGCTGCGGCGATCTATCAAACACACACACACACACACGCGCAGGCACGTCACAGGAAAGGAGTGGTGCTGTCTAGATTGTTTAGCCTTTCATATTTTTCTAATCCTGAGAAAATGAATCGAGAAAAGTGGCAGGTTAGGAGGGAGGAGAGGAAGTCGAAAAGCCAAGTGAAGGAAGGAAAGGAGGAAGTGAACGAGAGCCTACTCAAAGCATAGGTGCAATAAATAATGTTCACTGTGCTTGTGTTTAATGCCTAAATATAACCTAACCTAATAACCATTGCTGCATCCAATCCACTCCAAAAATGCATCTGCAGGACGACAAATGAGCTTCTGACGTACAGTATGTGTTTATCTTCTAAAGCATCTGTGTTTGAAATCGACACAGATATGTAAAACCCCAACAACCAACACAATCTGCTAATTATTCGCAGGGTGTCACGAAGCTGAAGACAAACCTGCAGTGGTGCTGGTGATCACAGACAATCCCAGTCGATCACGTGTACAGTGAGCACGGCAACCAGGTTTCTCTGGCGTATGAAAAGCAGCGGCACTAGTGTGCGCGTGCAGTAAACGCACCTTCATTTGCAAGGCCTTTGATCCAATGGACTAAACACTTACAGTTTCACTTTACTAAGCTTGTATAAGCACTCACATGTACACACCATAAATGGGAAATATGTGTGTTAGTGTGTGTATTTACTAGAAACCATATGACTGAGCGATTACCATCAACACATGACGTTTAGTTTTTAGCAGAATATATAGGACACTGTTGAGCTGAAGTGGATCAGTGCTTCTGTGGTTGCTGCGTAATTAAATAATCTAAAACGTCACTAATGGTTTTAGTACCACAACCTTAATCCTAGAAGCGCACAGTAGAACAGACTTTACTGCAGCACGCCTGAGCAAACTCAGCGACTCTGCTTCTCTATGCAGTAAAATAAGCCATGGACATCTGTACCTGCCCATGTAAACCACAGCAGAGTGCAACAAGTTGACTGTCGAGGAGTAGGAGTGTGCATTCTGGGAAATGTAGGAAGCCACTGGCTGAGGCAGAAGTACACAAGGCAGGCCGAGGGAAGGTCCTTCAGTCCGCCATAACAGTAAATGAACATAAATGATCCCAACATGACTCACTCCGACTCATTTGGAGCATTAATGAGCCTGCTGCTGTGTCCGCAGTGATAAATGGAGTGAGGAAGATGAATGGAGTGCCACAGCTGCTACGACTAGCCGAGTATTACACACACAGATACACACACGCTAACTGAGCAGAGGGCTGGAATGTGTTAGGAATGCGCTCTCGGAGATGAGCGACCTTCACGCGCACACGCGCTCTCATGTTTCACAACTGTGTGCTGAAACACACGCATATTTTATGATCACATAATGACACATTCGCGCGCGTTCTGAGGGAAGGTTTTCTTGTGAGGAGCTTGTCAGTCACATGAACCTAATGTGCGCTGACTTCCGAGCCTTTTACACACACAAACACACACACACACCCTGTCTTGCTCAACAGGTCAGGATGTTTCACAAGTCAGGACCTGCATGTCGCTGTGGCTCTGTCTCTGTGCATGTTGTTGCGTTCTTGTGTCTGTGTTCTACACTACTAATGTGTGAAGGCATGCACACACACACACACACACACACACACACACACAGGCTGCAGACAAAGTTGTAGTCTCATTACTGTGGTCTCCATGGAGTCACCATAGCAATTGCAGAATGAAACCACGGCCTGTGGGAGTGGGTGTGTGTGTGTGTGTGTGTGTGTGTGTGTGTGTCCTACAGACCCAGAAGTGCCTTATTCCCCCCAGGAAGTGAGTTATTCTCCACAGGCCAATCAGAGGACAAAGTTTGAGACAGAGTTTAATCCAATTGGTCCAACACTTTAACCTTTATTATTTGCCTCCAGTCCCTGAGGAGCAGACGGCCTGCAGGGCGATGACATCACAGCTAGAGTGAAATAATGAAAGGGGGAATGAAGAACAATGAGTTTCAGTCCTTAAGCCAAAAGTTGTCACTCAGACAAGAGTTTGGCTTTGTTGTTTTTGGAAAGAAAATACGACTAGAACATGAATAAAAACGAGGAGAAACTCGCCAGCAGCTGACACCAAAAAAAACAAAAGAAAAACAGGAAGAGAGACGTAAACTGGTGTTCTTTTTTATTCTTTATTATTGAAACATCTTAACAGACAAGAAAACGTGTCCTTAAAATGCCAGTCAAAGCCGCACAGAGATGGGGAGGAAAAGAAGATGGGAGATGATGGCCGTGAAGTAAGACAGCTCGGGGTATGAGTGCAGGGCTAAACAAATATTTACAGTGCATCCTCCTCTGTGTTTATGGCGGAGTTTATGACCAGACTCGTCTCTGCTAACGGACAACCCTGTGCTCCAGGTCGAGGGTGCTGTTCGTCCTGACTTGCTGTTATGCACAGCGTAACCACTCACTTTTGCTATTCTGCATGTGCGTAGTTTTGTAGTCGTGTTGTAAATGCACTCAAAAGATGCGTATCAGTCTCTCACGTTTTCCACCGTCTCAAACACACAAGCAAGCAGTTTATGTGGGTGCTTGTGTTTTAGCGTCTAGAAAACCAAGAGACTTTGATAAAAAGATAAATGAAAGAGAGAGGCCAGGCAGAGCATATGCCTTTGGCCCGAGGAGGTAATCTCTCCACAGACCTTTCTATTCAGTGTTTTTGTTTCTTTTTTCATCCATGTAAAAGCAGACTTTTGTTCCATCAACAGGAAATAATGATATGTAGCCGAGAAGATCGGAGATTCATGCTTCAACGTCATCAGTAAAAATACATTTGCATTTTTTCAAATGTAATTAGCAGTGTTAGGTTCATATATCAGTAACTGATGCTCATTGCAGCCTGTCCACTAACATAACTAAAGTATCAGTTAGGATGATTATTATCATGTCATACATTCATGCTAGCTGATGCAAACCTTTTTACATTTTGTCTTTAAGGAAACGGAGATTCTGGACATCAGCACAATCAGGGACACGAGAATAGGAAAGTACGCCAAACATCCAAAGGTTGGTCGTGTGTGTGTGTGTGTGTGTGTGAGCGAGATAGAAGCTATCTTCTTCTCCTGCTGGTGACTTTGTCCTCTGACCAGCAGTGTGGCGCTCGAATGTGAACATCGCCAAACGATGGCATGCGTGTATATGCGTGTGCTTCCTCTCTCAGCTGACAGTGCAAAGGTGACGGAGTGCTAATGAGGTTTCTGACAGATGGACTGTCTGACAGGAAGTGATATAACCAGCGAACGTTGGCGAGGAAGTCGTTGTGTAAGAGTGCAGAACTGGCTCAGAGAAACGTTAATGTAAACCTGCGTAGTGATAGTAAACAGTTGAAACGCCGCTGAACAAGGTCAAACAACAACATCTGACTTATCACTAGTGGTATCTACCCACAGTTCAATTTTATTTCACTTGCCTTCCACTGGATATGGAGCAGAACCGTCCGAAAGGTGTTCATACACCCCAGTTCCCCATTCCCCAGCTTTTACCATCTTTCAGTTTATTGCAACTTTGCTGGTCTCTCTCTAGCATTATTTACAGTTTTACTGGGCAGCTCTTTTCACTCAAGCACCAAAGAGCTGACAGACACTGGAGACTTACTGGTAAACACAGAGGATCATCACAGAGGATCTGCAGCCACAGAGCAGGATATTTCACTGGGAAGATGTTTTTAAGACCAGAGCTAAGAGGACAGCGACTGTTTGGACTTTGATTCATCAGAAAGTTACAAACATAAGGATCATGTCGCCGCTCGACTGCCGACATATTGACCTGAACTAAAAAAAGAATAAAGAAATGCTGCTTGAAAAAGTTCAAAAGCAACATTCACATTCAGAAACAAAGACGTTTCCCAGAACACAGGACAGTTTTATGAGGTTTGTTTCTTTGGTAGAAAGTCTTTCCAAAGAACATTGTTAATAGTGAGATCTGTGTATTATCATTAGTAAAAGGCCGCGGTCTCCTCCTAAGGCTATTCCCAATGTGACGTTCAGGAATTTCTACATATGACACAGATGGTTACGTGGGGTCAAGGATAAGCTTATTAGAGTTTGGAGGTCAGAGGTCAAGGTCAGTGTTACCGATTCTTATCAATGCTATGTCTCAGAAACACCTGGAGGGAATTTCATCTGGCACAAACATCCAGCTGATCTCATGCATAAACTTACTGGACTGAGTCTGATCAGACGTGCGTGTCACACAACAGCAATGCAGAGATTGTGCTTTGTCAAACAGGTTAACTGAAACTCCTGTTTGTGCGGTACGTTTTGTGCACTATTGTAGAAATGAAAGGGAGAGGGAGAGAATGCATAATTGATAGAAAGACAGTGAATGCTAGAGAGAGAGCGGTTTGAAAAGGAAGAAAGAGCCATTTGGTTAATTAGATCAGAGCACTGCCTCACATTCATCATATTTCTGATTCTCAGGAGGCAGCAGATGTGGACAGAGACTAAGAAGGATGAGTTCAGTGCATTATATGCGTCATGCTGACTTTTAGTGTAGTGAAACACACACAAGTATGAAAGTGTTTGTGTTTTTTTTCTCTTTAGGACTCGAGGATGCGGGACACTCTGGGCCTTAATAACGATAACGGCGCTGAAAAGAAGATGATATCCATCGTCTTTGGCAGTGACCTGGTCAACATCTCCTTCATCAACTTCCAGGCTATGTCTGAAGATGAGGCCAAGGTAACCATGGGAACAATGATCCTAGTCCTTCCCACTATATGTCTGCCGTCGTCCCGCTGTAGCTGAGTTTTCTCCTCAGACCACACGCTGAATGCTCACTTTACAGTGTTGGCATAGAAGCGTGTGTTTAGGAGTAAAGAGAGATTTCCTCTGTGTGTGTGTGTGTGTTGTATACCCTATACAGAAACTGTTTCACTTAGTTTAGACCTCAAACTGTTAAACAACCTGTTTGATTGTCTTATACTTGTCTCTCTGTGTGTGTGTGTGTGTGTGTGTGTGTGTGTGTGTGTGTGTGTGTGTGTTTCCAGCTTTGGACAGAAGAGCTGTTCTCATTGGCCACAAACATACTGTCCCAGAATGCATCACGGAAGAAATTCATCCACAAAGCGTAAGACGACGCGTGTGCTTTGTCTCGACATGTACTGTAGAGTGTGGATCGTCGTTTTTTAAACTTTCCCGCTGCTTGTCTGATTCAGGTACACCAGGTTAAAGCTGCAGGTGACTCAGGATGGGAAGATTCCCGTGAAGAAGTGAGAAACACACACGCCAACCACTCATCTCAACTCTAACCAGAGTTTTAAACAGCAGTGTCCTCAACTTCTTCTTTCTTTTCCTCTTTTATGTCTTTCTTCCACTTTCTCTTTCGTCTCGTCTCTAAAGTTTACCTGTAGTTTATCTCTGTTCACTAAGAAATCCATTCAGACTCTTATATTATTAACGTATATTCAATAATAAACTGCATGATGACTGGCTTTAAGTCGGTTTATAGAAAAACACTAAACTGTGACTGTCTCTCTCCAAACTCTCTGTTTTGCAGTATTCACAAGATGTTTTCAGATAAAAAGAAAGTGGACACGGCGCTGCAGCAGTGTGAGCTTGTCAATAACAACGGTATATTAAGGGTATGCATCACTGACCACAGAGCTGCACAACGTGTGTGTGTGTGTGTCGTCACGGTTCATACCTGAGAACAGGTTGGAAACGACCTTGGTCTCTCACCGCTGTGTGTTACATAGTGCTCTTATGATTGTGAAAAAGCACAGCAGCCTTAAACTATACAAATGATTTAACACTGTAGCTTGTATCTGTTAATTAAACAGACCTGAAAGAAAAAAGAAGTGTGTTGAACGTTATACATCATTTCTAAAAGTCCAGGGTAAAACCTTGCACATGCTTTTAGCACCAGTGTAAGGTACCGCGGGCTTGTGGTTTGGTAGGTGAAACAAAGTTTCCTGTGTCCTGATCCGTCAGCGCAATCTTTCCTAGAAATCTGTTTGGAGTCACAAGACATTTATTTTAGAACAAGAGAGCAGATTGTGGACACTGCCGCGCCTACACATCACCCTGTATTACTGTACTCTGCTGCCTCCTGCTGGCTACATAGAAGAATACACACAGGCCACACAGGCCACAGTTGTTAATGCTACGTGCTGCTTTTGATCCCATAACACTTCACAGCTCCACAGACAAACTAAATCTGCGAAGTTAGCTAGTTCACTGAGTGACAATCGCATAGGGAGACGACAGGATATCACTGTTTCATGTTCCCAAAATTCAACTACAAAGCAGGAGTTTAAAGTATCGATGACGTGTTTAAACAGCTGTTAATAAAAGTTGTATTTGACCCTTTTCCCTGTTCTGTCTCTGTCCGTGACTTTCTGCAGCAGTCGGAGGGAATAAAGGTGGATGATTTTACGTTGGAGGCCTTCCAGAAGTTTCTTGACAACCTCTGTCTCCGGCCCGAGATACAAATCATCTTTGAGGAAGCGTATGTGACACTATCACAAACATCTTCTGTGATTTTCTGTTGTGTTTATCCCACTTTCCGTTAGTCCGAGTAGAATTTCAGCCTAAGACTAAATTCTATAGTGTTGGTGCTTGAGATATATTTTCAGGATTCCTAGCAATGACACGCTACTGTAAGTAACTAGGTGACATACACACACTTTTCTCTTTGCTCCAGTGGCTCTAAGAAGAAGCCTTTCATCTCTTTGGACCAGTTAATGGACTTCATCAACCGCACGCAGAGAGACTCCAGACTGAACGAGGTGCTGTACCCCCCGCTGAAGAAGGAGCAGGTCCGACAGATCATGGAGAAGTACGAGAGAAACACCAGCCAGTTAGACAGAGGTTAGTAGCTGTGTGTTTTATCTTCTATTTAACGATCGGCTCTTTATCTCGATCATATAAAAAGTGTCCTACTCTCCTTCTCCCCCTCAGACCAGATCAGTCTGCAGGCTTTCAACTGTTATCTGGAAGGAGAGGAAAACTGTATTGTACCTCCAGAGAGGCTGGATATCATCGATGATATGAACCAACCACTGCCTCACTACTTCATCAACTCCTCGCACAACACTTACCTCACAGGTAAAAACACACTCATGTGATGTGGGAACCCTTTAGAATGATCTGCATTTCTGCAGCAGGGTTTTCCGTTCAAGGACAAACTTACAACAACTGTAAGACATTACACAGAGATCATGAAGAACCCTGCATCATTTTCACCGCAGAGAATTTGGATTAAACTTTCACCAGCATCAAATTCTATAGAGTTAAAATCCACTTTTATTCTTAGTTGAGATTTTGTGCATGTATTTTAGTACTTTTTCTAAACGGTACTTCTTCTTGTAGCGGAGTATTTCTTTAGGTAAATACTTTAACTTGAGTATTGAGCTTGTGTACTTCAAACGCCTCTGCTAATGAGCAGCAGAGAACGCTAATCGCATGTGAACGGCAGATTTGCAAGAAAGAGGCCACTACTTTCCTGATTTGATAACATGAGGAGTCCCAGAGCCTGATTCCATTTTTCACAGTAGGTTTTACACACATACTATTTGCAACAGTTTTAATGTATAGCCACATTTATCATAAATGGCATTGTAACCAAATCTAACTGTGGTGTCAGCACGCAACCAGCTGCACTAGTGGAGATGTCGGTGTTTAACATGTGTGTGCTAATCTTTTGTCCCAGTCCGCCCTTTGGACACAAATCAGACATTTTAAAAATCTGACAGACTGGACTTTGTACATGCCAGGTTTGGAAAATGTTCTTTGGGCAGGTGGGCACTTTCAAATGGGAAGCTTTATGTTTGGAAATTACCTAATAGCAGATGGGGTTTCAATGTCTGGGCCTGCCTTGCTGCCTCTGGACCAGGACAGCTTGCACATCACTGATGCATCTGTGAATCCTGATTTGTACAATCAAATTGAACTAGGGCAGGGTTCATAACAGTTACAGAAACATTTAGTTCTGCAAATGGATGGATGTCACTTGGATACACCCACACATAAGTATTTAGGGTTGATTACATAGACTAAATAAATTAGTAAGTGCAGTTATTTAGTCTCATCTGTCCTTAAACCTCTTTCTGGTTTGAGGACAGACAAAGTAGACACAATCTCTTCTGCACCTCGCCTGTGATCAGACTGCCACAAGCTTTGTTTCGGACCTGAGCCCATCTTCTTCTCCGTCCCTGTGTCTGTTTTAGTGGGCCAGCTGACTGGTCTGTCTTCAGTGGAGATGTACAGACAGGTGCTGCTGACAGGCTGTCGCTGCATAGAGCTGGACTGCTGGAAGGGCCGCCTGCCAGAGGAGGAGCCCTACATCACCCATGGGTTCACCATGACCACCGAGATCCCCTTCAAGGTGGGGCTCCCTACGTTGGCCCAGTCTCATGTTACTTTGCTGTTGAAATAAATTTTTAACAGTCACTCCACGTTTGACTCTGTCATTCTTTCCCTGACTGCAGGAAGTGATTGAAGCTATAGCAGAGAGTGCTTTCAAGGTCTCTCAATACCCTCTCATCCTGTCCTTTGAAAATCACGTAGATTCGTAAGTCACTACGTCCCTATGACTGCGTCTGTCAGAGTGGCAGGTTTGAGTAAAGCACAGTGTAACCCGTGTCTGTTGTGTCAGGGCCAAGCAGCAGGCCAAGATGGCGGAGTACTGCAGGATCATCTTTGGAGACGCCCTGCTCATCGATCCACTGGAAAAATATCCGGTAAGACTAACTAACTGAGAGTAAATCTCACGGCACGATGCGACAGCGTGTAATCTAAGAGGATAATACGTGGTGTCTGCTGTTCTACACAGCGTGTGTACTGGGCTCTTGCTCACTGGGCCCTTATGACTTTTCTAATGACATTCTCTGTAGGGTTGTTGTTGATAGATCAGCTGTATTATCTTCTACTGCTTCTTCTGTGTGTGTGGATTTAGTTGGAGCCATTTCAGGTGCTCCCCCCACCCCAGGAGTTGCTGGGAAAGATCCTCATCAAGAACAAGAAGAAGCACCACACCTCCTCGAGCATGCGACGCAGAGATGTGGGGGAGCAGTCAGGCACGTCAGGTACGAAGGCACAACTGTAGGGCTTAAAGCTACTGTGTGTTTAAGGATGGATAACTGTACTGCTGCATCTCTGATGGTGTTACTGTAATACTGGCAGTAACTACTGCACATGGGTGGATAGATGCGATAACGTGCTGTTTGTTGCAGACGATGGAAGCCAACTCCTGTCCAACGGGGAGGAGAAGCTGGCTGAGAGGATGGTCAAAGAATCGGAGCCTCGCAAGTCCATCGGTGGGTTCATTTAAAAGAACGATTTAAAAAGGGTGCCAGCACCATGTGCGTTCTTTCTCTCTGTATGTCATTTATATCCCAACAGGAGGTGAGGCAGAAAGTGAGGACGAGGAGGAGGAGGGTGTGGCTGAGCTGAAAAAGTTAAACTCTGATGAGGTAAGAACCATTAGAAATGGGAAAGAAGGAGTCTTTGACTGGCTGATGAGCTGATTTATGGATCAGTGGCTCCTACCGCCTGCAGGGTACAGCGGGCATTGAGGTGAACGCCACAGAGGAGATGTCGACTCTCGTCAACTACATCGAACCTGTCAAATTCAAAGGCTTCGAATCTGCAACCAGTAAGTGTGTGTGTGTGTGTGTGTGTGTGTGTGTGTGTCTGTCTTCTTTTGTATAAACTGCGTAAAGCT
The DNA here is from genome assembly GCA_032270685.1 of Microctenopoma stevenorrisi. Taxonomy (NCBI): domain Eukaryota; kingdom Metazoa; phylum Chordata; class Actinopteri; order Anabantiformes; family Anabantidae; genus Microctenopoma; species Microctenopoma stevenorrisi. Next base: position 10,476,424 of record JAUMTR010000010.1, read on the forward strand.
CCACGAGCCCCATTGAGCCTTAGCACCTCTACATTCCCCTTAGTTATGGCACATACATATCAATCATTCATTCTCGTTTTTTGTTCCTTTTCTCTTCACTAGAGAAGAAAAAGTTTTTTGAGATGTCATCATTTGTGGAAACTAAAGGCATGGACATCCTGAAGGCCTTCCCCATCGAGTTTGTTGAGTATCCTTACAGTCCTGTGATCCCTTCTGCTTCTTTTGAGGAATGTGATTCGTAAGGTGGTCTGAGCACCTTCATCTTAATGCAGCATTGAACCTTAACAGCACTCGTCCAGATACAATAAGAACCAGCTGAGCCGAATCTACCCTAAAGGCACAAGGGTGGATAGCTCCAACTACATGCCTCAGATTTTCTGGAACATGGGCTGTCAGATGGTGGCTCTTAACTTTCAGACTCTTGGTGAGTCCTAGTATCAAGTCACAGACAGAAAGGAACTAAAATGTCTCAAAGGGTTATTAATGGCTGCAATACATATTTTGATATCCACAGAAGCTTTATATTGTTTGTCTTGTTTACATGCTGGTGAACATTCATAGACCTCCCGATGCAGCTGAACATGGGGGTGTTTGAGTACAACGGCCACACCGGCTACCTTCTGAAACCGGAGTTCATGAGAAGGACAGACAAACACTTTGACCCTTTTACAGAGAGCATAGTGGACGGGATTGTTGCTAATACACTCGAAATTAAGGTAAGAAGAAGTTAAGTGTGTGTCCGTGTGTGATTAAAGTGACTACTGTGAGTAAATACGACACCAGTAAGCACTGTCACATCCACCAGGTGATCTCAGGCCAGTTCTTGTCAGATAAAAAGGTGGGCGTGTATGTGGAAGTGGACTTATTTGGACTTCCAGTAGATACAAAGAGGAAGTACAGAACCAAAACGTCCAATGGGAACTCGCTGGACCCTGTGTGGAATGATGAAACGTTTGTCTTCAACAAGGTATTTCATTCTCCTGCCAGGATTCAGATGTCTGTCGGACATTTCTCACACCTTTATTGACATTAACACTTGTCTCCCTTCAGATTGTCCTCCCTACTCTGGCCTCTTTGAGAATAGCAGTGGTTGAGGAAAATGGCAAGTTTATTGGTCACCGGATCCTTCCTGTGTCGGCCATTAGACCTGGTTGGTACAAACACACCCACACACACATCCACCTTTATCGACAATGCTGCTGTACAGCACCAACGTACATTTGTCCTCATTCTTTCTTCCTTTCTCCTACTTGTGCTCATAGGCTATCGCTACATCAACCTGAAAAATGAGCTAAACCAGCCCCTCCTCCTGCCCTCCCTGCTCGTTCACATCGACGCTCACGACTACATTCCCAACGAGCACCAGGGTACGAATAATGTGTCGTCAGCACCTTGCACCTCTGCATTTTCTTTCTCTCACATCATCATTGTAAATTTACGTGATATTAAGGTATTCCCTTCATTTTTCTGTCATGTATTTGTGTGAATTCTTAGAGTATGCAGACGCTCTCACCAACCCCATCAAGCATATCAGTCAGATGGACAAAAGAACGACCCAGTTGGCTGTTTATGATGACAACGAGGAGGTGAGGCCGCTCTGAAAACTAAAAGGGTTTGTTACTTTGCAGAAGGGTGTGTGCCGTCTTTTACACATGTGGGTGTTTCCCACTGCATCATATCAACTCATCTTTAATTGTATAGCGTCAAATCATAAGAAGGTCATCTCTTTACAGGCACTTTACATCTCAAGGTTTAGGACCTTGCAAAATATAAGTGTATACAGAACTTTGTAGAAAACCCAACAGTCCCACTTGAGGAATCACTAGGAAGAGGAAAAACTTCTCTTAACACAAGAAACCATTCTCCTGTCAGTAAATAAGTTGACTGATGTCAATTTGACTACCTGGTACAATCCAATGTATCGGACATGAGCGCCCTTATTACTAACATCATTAAACACTCTCTCCAGAGCGGCTTTGTCCCACTGGCCTCAAAAACTGCACAAATTAGATCTTTGGAAGAAGGTGTCTCTGCCCAGCTTTAGGACACCAATAACAATTCAATGACAAATTTCAGTCTGGATTCAGATCAGCGCACAGTACAGAGACAGACCAAGTCAGAGTCACCAATGACTTCCTGTTTGCTGACCTGGGTTCTTCATTACTTCTCATCCTCTTTGAGCTCACAGACACCTTTGATACAACAGACCGTAGCGCTCTTTTCCACTGTCTCCACCATATAATTGAACTGTCTTGCTCTCGAATGGTTTGCATTCTGTCTCACAGATACAGTTGAGTATGTGGGCATGTGGGGTGCCCTAGGTCACATCATCGGCTAGCATAGAGTTTCTTTCCACTGCTATGCCGACGACACCCAGTTCTATTTGTGTAATCGTCACCCCCTAACAGTTTTGTTCCCCTGGTAATAGTATCTCCTTTTTTGGCCCTGTCAACCTTGTGTCTAAGTACATAGCACACATATTTGCTATTCATGTAAAGTCATTATTATTGTTATTTTTAGTCATGGATACTGACTGTCTGGTCTATTCCCTCCTGTTCAGGAAGTCCCTACCAAGCCCAAAGAGAGCGAGACCAAGAAAAAGAGCGAAGGCATTTCAGGAGGTCGACTGCCCCACTCCTGCAACCCTGTGCTCCCCAACTCTTTAGATGAAGCCCCTGAAGTGACCAGATTACATATACCTGGTAGAGACACAATATACACATATAAAACCGTCAGCTAGCTTGTGGTAGCAGTCTTCAACCTAATTCTCGTTAACTGTGTCAGGCTCTTGCACGTGCCCATCTGTGTCAGCTTGTCACTTGTCTTTAGGTTGTTTTCAGCGTGCATCTCCTGAAACACCAGCTATACTTGATATGCATATACATATGATATGATATGAGGAAGTTTATCACTAAGTCTGCGCATCCACTGCACCTCAGGCTTTTAGCTATTTGTGTTTTTGTTGCCGCCATCCATTTAACACATACCGTCTGCTTCTTCTGTGTGTGTGTGTGTGTGTGTGTGTGTGTGTGTGTGTGTGTGTGTCTGTGTGTAGCATGTCAGAGAGAAGAACTCATAGGCAGTGTTTTGGGAGGTAAGGTCATCCCATCACACCACATTTCCACATACATTTCTGCATGTAGAGACGTTCTTTGCTGGTTACTTTTTTATGGGCAAGCACAATTTAAATAATGTAACTTACATCGTTGACTGGCCACAATGCTCTGTCTATCGCTCAGACATCCAGGTCCAAACCATAGAAGAGCTGAAGCAAGAAAAGGGTTATGTGAAGCTTATAAAGAAACAGAATAAAGAACTCAAAGAGCTGCGTAAAAAGCACCTCAAAAAGGTACGCGCATGCAGATGCCTAATCGTTGCAGTGTGCAACATCTGCATTGACAAATATGAAACCTCTAATGGAGAAAAATGTTTGCTGTCTTATGAGCAGGTGTGTAATCTGAGTAAAGACCAGAAGAATTGGAGCAGCCAGCTCCATTCTGACACCCAGAGGAAACGCAGTGTAATGGAGAATAAGCTCAAACGCAGCATCAAGAAAAAGTAAGGTTGGGAGGAAGAGAAAAGGCACATGGCAGAAGGAGCGCTGTTTCTTAAACGTGCATTAATGTTGTAGAAATGACATGTTACACTGTGTGCGTGTGTGTCATCAGCGAGCCCCAGGAGCGCATACATCATGAGCTGAAATCACTGGATCAGGAGCTTGAGAAGCAGACGGTGCAGCTTAAGGAAGGGCACATGCAGGAACTGTTGAAACTTCGGCAAAGGCTTTATCTAGAGGAGAGAGAGAAGCAACATGCAGACCTGAAGGAGGTAACAACAACAACACACACACCTGTGCACAGTATGAGAATTATTAATGCACAATATAATGACTTCCTAAACATACTCAACCCGATAACGGACCTCTGAAACACACGTGCACAGTGATTCACTGACAGTTTTTTTTAGGCCTTTTCCAAATTAATCCAGACTGCAAAAGAAAGCCACGCAGCTCAGATAAAGAAGCTCAAGGACACGTGTGAGAAGTAAGTGCGTCTGTTTCACCTTGTATGTTGATTACTGGATGTTCTTTTCTCTAATACACATTGCTACGCGACCGTGTGTCTCTGCAGGGAGAAGAAAGAGCTCCAGAAGATCCTGGACAGGAAGCGTCAAAACAGCATCAGTGAAGCGAAGAACCGGGAAAAAGACAAGGCTGAAAAGTAATAAGCGTGTTTTGTTTCTGAGCAGAAGTTGAGGTTATCATTTAGTATTTATTTATTTATTGTATTTATTTTATCTTTCTGTTGCTCTCTATGTAGGGAGCTGAATGACATCAACAGGAAACATATTCAAGAGTCTGTTGCCTCAATCCGTGGGGTAAGTACCCACTCTAGCACACACAAACACACAAACACACACACACACACATGCCCATTTATCTGTTTGAACATTTTTTCTGTTGTCAGCATTTTTACTCCCCTCCTCTTAAACGTTATCTTCTGTTCTCCCACTCTCCTAATCCACACTGCCTTCCCTCATCCCTATGTCCTTTATTCCTCTGGGTTCCCACACTCTCCTCTCTCCTTATCTATTCCCCTCACTTTCTAGTTGGAGTTGGCTCAGGACCGAAGAAAAGACAAAGTGCTTTTAAGACAGAAAGAGCTGATGGATCATATAGAAGAGGAACTTTTTCCACTGGTGAGCACAAGACTCATACACACAGTGAGCTTCTTTGTTTAACTTCCTGTTGAACAAGAAAGAATTAAGTGAAATATCTGTTAAGACTGACATTTGTTAATTCTATTGATTATCTTTCACATAAGTTAGTCCAGTCTAACAGGATAATAAAACCGAGCTAAACTCCTGATAAACTGACGTTACAGGGACAGTAAGTCACATATTATGTACATTAAATATATAATGATAATATGCAGGTTTATTTTTTTAAACAAACTAATTAACGCATTCATCTGCTAGATATTGTTTTCCCCCACTCCTTCCCGGTGTGGAGTGTAATACCTGCATTATTAGGTTATTTAATCAACCGGTCAAATACAAACTTTAAATTCTTATTCTGCTTTTGTCAATAATGCTCTGTCCCTGTAGTGCAGTGAGCTTCTTGTGTATGACGAACAGGTTAGTCTAAAGATTTATTTAGCTCAGCGTAATAACTGGAAGCTGGGGCCTATGATGTCCTGGCTCTGCCCAAAAGTTAATGTGCCCAGTGGGAACCTACTGAACACAAAGTGACTGTAGATGTATTTAAATGCCATGATACGTCACTGTGAGGTTTAGCAACACACTGGGGAGCATGGGCGCACACAAATCCCAACTATTCCTTTAACACTAATATTCCTTGTGCAGATGCACTCTCAGCTGGAGAAGGAACTGGTTGCGAAGGAGAAACAGCTGCCTGAGGAAATCTGGCAGTACCTTAACATGGAGCTCCAGAGCAAAAGTCTTCAAAATGACGACCTGTTCACCAATCACAGCAGCCCCACCACGGGTTCAGGCCCACCCTCCAACTGCTCCACGCCCCCGTACCCATCGACGCCCACTCGGAGCAGCTGGAACAGCAGCATGGACAATAGCACCGTTTCACTGGGCGACTCCAGTTCCTCATCCACCACTCCAGTCCTGTCTGAGGGGGAGATGTCGAACAGTTAAAACTCTTGCGTGTAAAAAGGAAAATGCGTACATACATGGAGCTGAGGTCTTTAATGATTAGAATGTGGGATAGTCATGATTTTTTTAATTACAGGCTGTTGTCTGCACAGCTATATCCGTTTTTTATTTTGCTTTTTTTTCCCAGATGACACATGATGACTTTCGTTGAGGGGGGTTTCGTTGAATCGTAATTTTTTTTTACATATATATTTTATTGTCTTTTTGTCTTGCTCTTAATGCCACACCCTTTCACCCTTTGTCGTGACTCCCATTTTTGTCTGGTCAGTAAGCTTTGCTGTGGATTTGCAGCCACACAAGCTTTTAACTACAACCCAGTAAAACCACCAGGCAGGTTTAATGTTGTTGCTGGTCAGTGTATATTCATACTGTTATCTCTATGTGAAACTTTTTTTGAAAGTCTTGACATGAAAATTACCATGAGGGCAAAAAACTGTCATTTTCACTACAGATTTTTAATATTTTGTTTGTAGGAACATGTGAGCACTGACATTTGCTAATAATTGTTTCTTAATCTATAAATATGGGATCTATTTAAACGATGGAGATGTCTGAGTGCTACTATTACATTCAGAAAGCTCTTACAGTAAAAATGGTGAATATTAGTGAAATTAGTTCCTCCTGATTTTAAGAAAATAGCTGTAATGATAGTAGCTGGCCAGCAAGGGGTGCCGCTGCCTGAACATATTTTTTGTTGGCATTTTAAGCTGCATATTCATTTGGACTGGTTATCCTATTATACTGTCCCCCAACATACACACACAGACACACGCACACATGCACCTGTCCTGACCAGGTTTGCATCATTCAGGATAAACTCTCTCTGTCCCTTAAACCTCCAATCACAAATCCAGCCAAGGTTGTGTGGGGGTCAGTGAGCAGACATCCATCTGGCTAGAAACCAGTGTGATTGTGTGAGCGTGCGGGAGAGTGTGTTTGTCTTTCGGAGGAAATGAGGGAAGATGAAAGTGATGAAACAATCACACTTGGTCAATGCATATTTAAGGCGACATCTCTCTGTGATCCACACACACAACGCACATGCTTGATAGTGTATTATCTGCTGCTGCAGCTGTGGAAGAACACACACACACACACACAGTTTATTAGTTCAGAGGCTAAAGTCTGGGGAAAGAAAATCCTCATGCCATCCCATCTAGCCCCTCCACACACGCTGTGGGAATATTAACTCCACTCTTCTTACAGTAACTCTGGTCTTTGTAGCTGAATGCTGAATCCCAACTCGAACCGTTTGATCACATTGAACCAACAACTATAGAGAGAAACGCACTGCAGGGCTGTAACCAACTTGAAATACATATGAGGGTATTTGTGTGTGTGTGTGTGAGTGTGTGTCCATGGTTGTGGCCAGAAGTTAATCTCTTGATGAGACATCTGCTTTTGAGGACACTAATACTTCCTGCTAAATGGAAAGAGTGCTCAGTGTCAGTGTGTGTTGGTGCAGTTAGTTTGCCACTTTGGCAGCCTGGCCGACATTAAACAGTAACACCACTGTAGGAGCGAGTCTGTGGATTATGAGCTGCACTATAATATTTAAATGTACAAAGAAAATGTTGCTCTAAATGTGTGAGAGCTTCTGATTCTCCTATGAGAGAGGCCGCGTAGATCTGCTCGATTCGCCTAAATGATTATGGGTTTAGTGTTGGATGCTGTGGCGGAAAGTCACGTCACAACTAAGACAGAGATCACTCTGGCTGAAACATTTTATTGATGCTTCAGCTACGAAGCCTGAAAATGCAATGAGTGGACCCAGGAGCAGCCCCACACAAGCTCAGTGGGTTTTAATAACGATCAGTTGAAGCCAAATATTGAATGTGGCATTTTGATGCACAAACTAAATGGTACTTTAATTTAAAACGTCTCTGTCTTCATCAAAGATGTCTTGTAAACAACTATATTTATTTCTTTATTTCTTTGCTTTCCTGTATCCATTAGTAGAAACGTGTTTCTATTACAGCAAAGCGCTTGTGATTTTTAAAGATATTTTTTTCACACTCGCCTTGATTTGTTCGGGGGTTAAAATGATGCACTCTTTGTACATGTAATTCTGTGTATATCTTTGTTTTATATGAACTTAACTACTGACCACAAGTGCTGCAGAGAGAGATGAGGTGGGGCCAGGTCGAGAAAGAGGGAATTTAATTTGTAGTTCCTCCCTGAGGAAGTCTTCTCCCGTCCTCTCTTGTCGATGAGCACTGGGCTGCCTGTCTGTCTGATTATCCGGGGCCCCCCCCCCCCCCCCCCCCCACCCCTTGTAAATGATCATCTGTTTAAATTGATCTTCAACAGTTTTTTTTCTGTGGTTCGGGTTTTTATTGGTTGGAGAACATGAGAGATCCTGTCTACTGTGTGAGAATCTATAAAAAATCTTATATTAAGTCCCTGTTACATTTTGTTATGTGCATGTCTCACTGTGTATTTTAATGTACCTGAAACCACCAGGGGACAACAGGGTGTCCATCACTAGGAAAGCAGCTAGAGCCAGGAACAGTTATGAATATTAGTAATTGATTTATAGTTAAATAGTGGGAGAGAAACAACATAAACTCACTGGGGTCAGCGTCATCTTTTCAGATCAAATTATTTTCTAGGAAAAGTGATACATTCCTGCTGATACGAGTCTGTCTGCTTTTAGGGTCAAGGTGGTCCAAGCCACTCCAAGTGCTGTGGTAAATATTCAGAGGGCCCGTTGTCTTTGCATTTGATTTGTCCATTGTACTCAAGACTGTTTTTTTTCAGGTGGTACAAATTGTCCTTTCATGCACTTTTGTCACAGTTTTCATTGGTTGTAAAAGAAAACGACTTGTAATCCTGTGGCACAGACATCAGTGCAACCACTTTCCAAAATGTTTTACTTTTGTCAAGTTATTTTTAACTCATGACTGAGATGACTTCCATTAGTCCAGTCAACCACACAGGAATGATGACTCTATATTGACTCTAGTGGACACGAATTAAGAGCAAGTTTGAACTATTAAAAAGTTACCTTGATTTTTTTGTCAAGCAGTCCACCATAATGTCACAAAGGCAACCTTGGGACAATGCTGTTATCCTACTTTGTTCAACAATGCCTAAACTCAGAAAAATAATTTTAGGCAGACTACAAACACATGTAGAAATGCATGCTTTGGTCTGTGCCGCCTTCACACAAACACAGCAGAGAAAGGAGGAGTTGGTTACATGCTAACGCCGTTAGATAGTTTCCTTGCCACTAGAAATGAGCCTGGGGCTTGTTGCTTGTCAAACGTGAGCCTTAACCTCTGTTGTTTTTGTCCTGTTTGTGTTGAAAACACTCATTTAAACGGACACACACAAACGCACAGCGTTAGATGCCACGCTCGTCGCAGCGTCAGATGCCACGCTCGTCGCAGCGTCGCAGAAACACTCCCTGATTTTAGTCTTATTGGACATTTGGTGTGACTAGTCTCCCTCCAGCCCACCCCTAGGCCTGTAGCTGCCATGTCTCCTCTCCCTCTCACACTGTCCCACTTGCTTGCCTCCAGAACGAGAGCATGTTACACTTTGGGGCTAGTTAGATAAATTAAAACCAGTGCTTGTACACTTCAGATTCAGTAGTGAAGACAGCATGCAATACACACTAGACACAGCATGTAGTGCCATTTGTTGACACTGTATATGTAGTGTATATGATTGTTGGATATTAAGGGAATACTGTAAAATGATCCAGATGTAATATTTCATGTTCCATAATTAATATAAAGTATATGACACAACGTTCAGTAATAAACTTCCAGCTTCCTCTTACATAGCTGAACCTTGGCTGTGTCTGGTTTTCTTTGCCCATTTTCAAACACTTCATGACTGCTGTTGTTTGCGGTGGGTTGTGTAATATGTTTTTTTCTAGAGGCTCTTGGGGCGCTCGGCTCCCGTTCATTTGTGATGAAAAGTGTCCATTATTTAACACTTTTTGCTATATAATGCATCTTGCATTAATTTAGTCTGACAGACTTTTAGTCAGCCACAACATGTGCAGTACTGTCAGAGGAGTCGGGTTATAGCTGCGAATCTTTCTGCTTGCTTAAATGCTACCGGAGAGAAACTAGCTGTGTTTTACTGCACCACTGGCATGAGGAAACTTTTTGGCCGTTACTCTCAGCGACACTATGTCTTTGTGTGAACGTACACGTGTAATACTTACTCCAATGAGCTTGTACATATTGTATGGCTACATGCACACGCGTGGTTTCTGTGTGTGGGCGCATGTGCTCAGCAAAGAGAGGAAGTGACACCGTTAGCTGGTGTAGTGTCCACTAAACAGCTCACCGAGCAGACGACGGCTTTATCCTTTCTCTTTCTCTTCCTTCTCTTCACATCCTCTCTCATCCCTCACTGCTACTGCGCAGGGTCAGAAAGGTCAGTTTGAGAATATAATCCACCACGGATCACTGATTACCTGCTGCAAAGCCGCACTAATCTTTTCCGAGGAGACAATAAATTTGGGAGATTATGCAGATTTTCATTCACTACTTTCTTGTGATTATTTTGATTATCACCTGTGTCCACACCCACGTCAGTTCCTTCTGTCCAATCTGTTCCAGCTACTTTCTTTTCTTCTCCTCCCGTACAACCTTTCCCATCGCCGTCTACTTTTTTTCAGATACAGTATTTACACAGAAGTAGTTCTTCACAAATCCTCACCCCTTCTACCTGCCAGTCACATCCTCCTGTATTCTTCCTGTTCGCCCAACGTCCAGCTGCAGCCACAGCCACCACTGCCTACTTTCTTTCTTTGATTGCATCGGGCTCATTTTATCCCTCCCTCTTGCGTTCTGTCTTTATCCCCTTTATCCTCTCACTTCAGTCTGTCCATCTCTCTCTCTCTTTCCCTCTCGCTCTATCCTATCTATATCCTCGCTGACATTGCTGTTTGATTTAAATCCTTTCACGATATTCTGCACTGCACTAGACCATCTCCTGTCCTTCTCTCTGAGTTCTCCCTCACTCTGTTCTCTGGTCAGGCTCTGGCTTTACCAAAATAACTGTTCAAATAAACACGTTTAGACTCTAAATTAATTTCATTGGCCCTTTGAAGGTGCTCTTCTCACAAACAAATGACTGTGTAGTGTGACAGGTGTTGGATTTCCTTCTGAAGAATCCACAAATAATTGACGCCCAACTCTGCAGCCTTGTGTCTTCCAGTTTGTTGTTTTGGTTTTGTTACCGCAAACCGTCTTATTTCAGTTCATTCTCTCTCATTCAAACACGGTAAGACTCTTTTAATCAACTCGGCACATACGCTCTCTTCGATTGGTTTCATGTTCGTAAATGACACAAGCGTTCCTCCCCCGACAAAGAACAACGGTTTGTTGGGTGAATACTAATAGGAAGTTGTTTGTCAAACCTGCGAAGCCAATTAACCAACTAAGAAGTGTCAAAAGCAGTTTATGCATGGTGGCAAACGTTTGGACCCAGGAGAGGGGAGGCGATCAATGTAGCATGTCACTTCCTGTCTTCTTCCTCATCCCACAGGACGAATCTGTGTGAGCATCAGCTCCATCTCTTTTTTTTCACGGCTGGATTTGATTACTGCTTCCTCTCTCTCTCTCTCTCTGTCTGTCTGTCTGTCTGTGTCAGATTCTGGTCACGTTCACACTCCTCTCTCATTGTCCTCCTCCTTTTACCTGTCTGTTGTCCCTCTTCCTCCACCATCCTTTCCCTCTGTTTCTCTCCCCCAAGACTGCTGTGTTTACTCCTTGTCTCGTTCTCCTCCAGTGGAGGATAGAGTTGTGTCTCGCCACTGTGGTTACCGTGGGTTTGCTGTGGGAATAACACCTGCCACTTCCTTGTTCAGAAATTGACAGAGAAAAATGAGAAGTGGAAGAATAGGCAACACAGTAAAAACATGCAAAACAGATAAGTCCAACTTCGTGTTTTCCTTCCCGTTAATTAGGTCGCACTTAGAAAGTAGATGTAGAATGAAGAAACATATGCACCTGGGGTGAATGCTCTCTCACCCACATACCTTTTTCTGATATTCCCAGAGCGCTGCAGAACAAACGGAGGAGCCATGGTAAGGCCAACGGAGCAATAAAGAAGTTGTGTTGATCAGGTCCCAGGTGTGTGTGCGTGCTTGTTGTATGCGTGAGAGTAAAAACCAACAACAGTTCCCCTTTGGCCAGTGCTATAAATACAATATGAGTGTTTCAGATGTTGCCAGGTTAGATAACAGCCAAACACACAGCGGTGAATGCTGATGAGATAATTAACTGTGAGGCAGTTTCATCAGTCTGCTGAAATTATTATAAAAAAGAAATCCACAAACAAACAAAACAAGAGTTTGCAGGCTGACCCACACAGCAAACATTCTGTGAGCTCACTGATATCGCTGCGTAGGACTTTATATAAGCCATGGGCATATGTCCTGGAGTAAATGTGCGTCTGACTTAAAGAACCTACAAAAATAACAGCTCTGTGTGACACAGACACAAATTCACACCTCATCAGTGTTTCTTTAAAGGGCCAAAGGGCATCTAGCTAAAACAGGAGTACTGTGGCTGAATCGCTAGCAAATATAAGACGATGCTTCGTTGTTCAACCTTTACTTGGTATAGAGTTGTGTGAGTGGGGATTAACATCCAGATCTAAGCTATGTCCACTTCTGAGAGTGGTTGGACGTGTTGAACAAACCACCCAACCATCAACACCCTCCCCCACTGGTGTGAATCACAAATGATGATTTGTAGTAGAGACGTACGGGGGCACTCCAGCAGATATGAAGTCTTTAGAAATCCGTAGGAAAAATCAACCGACCTTATGGATCTATGTTTTTCCGTTCTAACTGTATCAGGTCAGCCAAAATGAAATGTTACAGAAATGACTGAATCTTCATTTTGTGTCAGCAGTATTAAGAGAAAACTGTTATTACTGTTTTATTACATCATGAGAAACCAAACATCCAAACTGTGTTGTCCAATTACACTGTTGTTTTGCTGTGTGTGCTTATTGTCAGCTTCCAAAAGAAAGTAAATTAGTTTCCAGGACCAGAAGCTAATTCCTTGTATATGCAGCATACTAAAGCTGATTCTGATTCTGGTTGTGATTTGATTCATGCGCATGCATCTGTCTCTGTTGAACATCTGTCTGTGATCATGGTTAGTGAGGAGCACTCTGACGTTAACCTCGAAGCACTGTTGTGTCTCACTACAGCCTCACAGAGATGCTCATTCTTTTTCTTGTATGAGAAAACATGTCACTGATTGTGCTTGTCGAGGGACGAACCGTTCTCTGTAGTAACAGCATCTGTCTTATTATTATTATGGTTTCAACACACACTCAAACGCACTCATTAATTCTCTTTCTCAGTTGTCATCCTCTAAAGCTGAAGCCACCACCTCACCAGTTGTCACATCTTTTATATTTTGTATTTAATATTAGTCGTAGTAACTTTGATTGTTACTGACCTTAGTGCTTTGCTCCTCAGACTCTCCCTTTGCCTACCTCCTTTTTTCTTTTTCCTTGGAAACTGGCACTAGATCTGGCATATTCACACTGTCCATGTAAGTTTCATCTGACTCTCACCTGGAGAATCTATTTTTCTTTCTGGGAAACCCACAGCTAATCATCTCGTGACTGTTTAAGGCAGGCGTGTGAAAATGTCTTGTCCTTTAAGGTTATAAAATGACATTATTGTCAGGATATAGGTCAGGTGACCTTTCATTGAATTTGTGTCAGAAGCCATTTTCCAAGGTGAAAAAGAAACAAGGATCCTTACAACTACTAATATAAACTAATACGCTAATAAACAGCTAATCATTTCAGCTTATATGAGATTGCAAACTTCTGCCAATTTGCTAATTGCCATGCATTTGCTGTCATTTAGAAACCTATTCCCAGTCGTACTAAAGGTGAGAGTTCATTTTTTTCTCCGCACAAAAGTCACGTACACTTTCTGAGCATCTACCAGTCAAGTTTTATTTCATCATTGAGAAAAAAAGACAAAGGTTTGGTCTTTGTAAACATCTATATAATTTTTCATGTCATTTTCAGCGTTCAAAAATCTACTACATTTCCTACATCAACAGAATGAGTTTAATTCATGTCCCAACACACCCATGGATGGAATGAAATGAAGAAATGCACAGGTCCACACACACTCACACACCCGTGTGTCACTATGCTAATTTGCTGTTCTACTCTCGGAGGGCTTTTTTCCCCCATACAAAACAAATCACCAAAAACATCACAAACAATGGAACCAAATGCAACATAGTACAATATTGTAACAATAATAAAATAAATGGAAACATTTTAGTACCAGATATTCATATCAAAAGCACTTTGTGATCGCATAAATAGGGCTGCATGATATATTAAAAAAGTGATGATATCTATAGATATGTGAGGGTGGGGGAGAGCGAGAGAGTGGCATGAGAAGAGAGAGAGAGAGAGAGAGAAGAAGAAGAAGACATGTGGACAATAAATGCACTGATCAATAGATAGTGGCTGATAAACACAGATTTAACTCTCTCTCTCACACTCACACACACACACACACACACACACACATTTTCCCATCAGAATGTGGTAAATCCAAACCTTTGCTCTAAAATGAAATAGCATGTTGAGATTTGACACTATATAAATAAAGTTGAATTGAATTCAGTTGAGTCAAAATGTATGTTAAGTATTACTTGTATCCAAAACTCAGTTCTTCATTATCTATCTAAACATTTACTAGAGCATATAAGAGCACTGAGGACGTTACGTCATCACTGGGAGACAATACAGGTGAAAGTGCAGAGTCAAAAAAATGGGGCACACATGAATTAAAAAGGAGATGTTGCAAAACAAATATCTGTATCAATAATAATGACAACTTATACAATGACAAAATGTTAACGAACCTATTTTAACTCTAGGGCGCAACATGAAGAAACGTTATTTCATTCAGCTTATGACGTGTTGATCAATTTTTACATAATTTACATAGTTTTCACTTGTTTCTTTATCCAAACTCAACAGCATCCGTCTCACAGTAACACTGAGCAGAAATCTGGAAGTTGAGTCATTGCCGCTGGACTTCTTTCTTGTTGATGTGTTTCCCTGCTAAAGCACGTAGCTTGATGCTAGATTCTGGAAGTGAAGAATATTTCCCACTTGGCAGAAAGAACTTTTCTCATCCTTCACATTTTGCCAACCTGACTGATGAATGCAGCAAAGATTAGGAGTACTTCCCAGTTATAATAATAGGACCAAAACTTAAACCTTTAGGGTTGTTACATTATAGGGCAAAACTTAAAAGAAGGTTTTCAAGCAGTATCAGTAAAAACTATGTTCAGAACCAGCAGCTTTGGACATGTATTATAAATAATATATACAAAATATTATATTATACGAGTTACTGTATTGGTTTATTCTCGGGCCACCATTGTAGACATTATCTAACTAATTTGAACTGTTAAATTACTGCGGAATACTTATCTGTATGTCTGCATATATTGTAACATCAGCTAGTCAACGTCAACTTATGACAGTTACTCACAACCAGTATTCACACACACACACACACACGCACGCACACACACACACACACACACACACACGCACGCACACACACACACACACACACACACACACACATACACACACTCAAAAAATGTGCCACACTCTATTCTCAGTCTTGATTGAGAGTCAAATCTATTATATATCTGATGTTCTTTGACAGGTAGGCGAGTACCACACATACACGTATGGGAGGGAATCCAATTTCCAGACATTTTACTGTGTGGCATTTTAATTCATTAATCTAGCCATTGAGGCTCAGCCGGGAACACATAGGGCGAGCCCTTATAAGGAGATTACAGCACCACCCGACACACACAAAGGCACAAATACGCAAGTAGATGTGCACACCATGAATAGACATGCAAACAAGGGGAGGCACACGGAACAGGCATGTTAGAAAAAAAACATGTGAAGAGTCATATGTTAAAATTCACCCACAGAGAGAGAAAGAGATGAACGAGAAACTAGATTTTCACATTTAGTGGAAGAAGAGCAAGTAGACAAAATGTGAGGAACATCAAAAGAGAATGACACACACACACACACACACACACACACACACACCAGCAACAGTCAAGAAGACAACGGCTTGGAGATAGATGGTCGCTATGCAACAGGAAAGAGACTAAAAATATGGTTGCATTTCTTCACTTACTTGGAAAGCATGCACACACACACACACACGCACACACACACACACACACACACACACACACACACATACACATGCAGCCACACTCAGACGTCCACCAGCGGGGCTTATCAACCTTTAAAAAGCCTACATTTCTAAATCAGTCCCAGCGTGCTTGTGTTCCTGTGGCGTCAGCAGCACTATTACCCTGCCCACTCATTCTTAAACTGGCAACTGTTACGGAAGCTTAATTGAGTCATTGAGAAAAAGAGTTTGGCCTGACAGGCGTCCCGGTGTCTCAGCAGGCCAGGAGCCACGCCAGTGTGCAATGAGTGTTTCAAGACTGGCGAACTGGCTGATGACCTCTGTCGTGGTGGTTTCACTACTATGTTTGAAGATACTGGGTGAAACAGATATGACTGGAGTCACTGAGACAATGAAAACATCTGGCTGGTTAGTCAGCTGGGTGTTAGAGATGGTAGCTGAGGGAGAAACCAATGTCGTGTCATTGTAGTTTTTAAATATAGTCTATGGAGAATTTAGAGTTTTGTAAAAAGTCATTGTAGCTGGCTGCTGAATTAAACTACGTAATAACACTCAGCTTCCATGTCGACTTCAGAACAGTTTCAAAGTAATTCTCTGATGGTTGTCTGTACATGTACATGTGCAAACAGGAAATAGAAATTAGTGTCAGATGATTGAGCGTTAATTTGACCAAATGTAAACAAATACAGCAATAAAAAAACAAAACAAAGTTTAAGTTGTAGCCCATGACTCCTGTAAATCACTGAAACCATGAGCACATGGTGTTTTTTTGTGTCTGTAGAGTTGTTTTACGGGTCCAGACCTCAGTACTTTTAAATTCCTAGCTAAAGCCCTGTACACAGCTACTATACTGACATATACTTGACCAGGACAACAAATCTCTTCTGGCTGTTCTCATATGAGGTGAAACCCTGGGACATGTCATTGTGTTTAGTTTCTACATGGCGATGTTAAATATTTGCCGCCACCAAAACCGAATATCCTGGCATGTGGCCAAACTGCTTTATGCTGATTTCTTTTTACTGTGGAAGGAAGTGGTGTGGCATTTAAAATGTCAAATTTCAGGGAAGAGGGTTATGCATAGACATATTTTTGCCCCCATGGATCAATTCCTCTCTAGATCTCCCACTTATCTCCCATGTGTACAGGCACTGACCTTGACAAGGCTGCATCGGAAAGATTGTGTCGGCTTAGACCAGGTCACGACTGAGCTGGCTTTGTAAAGCTTGCATTTACAAGGGGCTGAAAGCATTGGGACCATAATAAACATGGAGGACGGTGGCTAGGTAAATTGTTGTTTTTACTCCAGCTCCATTGTAATGAAGGGCGGTTTAAGAATAAGCTAAATTATTGTTTTCTCTCAAGTATTTTCCTTGACGTTTACAATCAGCATTGTGTTTAGTTGAGATAAAAACCATTTAGTTCCCGTTGTTGTGAAGGCAATGCCTGTAACACTAATCTACACTGACATGCCATGTGCTATCCCAAACAACAACAAAACTGTAGACACGCTTTTCTCAAAAGCTTAATTAATACCCTGCTTTAATGCAAGCTAACAATGCCAAGGGTTTTGCACATTTTCCTGTAGTTTAAATAAAAATGGACTTACGACTGGCAGCTATTTTGAAAGGGTAACTGCACAATGAAACTTCCTGATTCTCTATTTGGTCCGTGATGTGTAGCAAAGTTCTCCGCTTTAGATAACAGAGACATGTGAATGCCTTACATGTTACAACTGCTGAAGAACAGTCACGTGATGTGTCAGCGCTGCCGGACACTTCCACAGCTAGGTCCTGGTTTTATGTTGGCCACCTCACAGACGTTTTTTCCACATGAATCAAATGTCTTTGTTTCATACGAAAAGGGTCTTCTTTCCTTACAAAGATGGGGACTTCACATACATTAAATATCAGTGTATTTGCACACACCCCAATAAAAGTTTGTTATATAATCATGTACATTTAGAAACACTGGCTATGGTCATGGTTTTGCTTCACTGTCAACACGGTCACTGTCCTCACAGCCAATCAGATCCTTCATTTTCACTGGTCCTTTTTTGTTGATGTCCCTTGGTGTTACATCATTTCCTGCTTGGCTTGAGTTGTTCACATTAAATGAAACCTTCGAGTGTAAACAGTGGAACTCATGATGTGAGCTGAGCCTCTCGTTTGCCTGCCATCCCACTTTTGAGACGTTCTCCGAGCACTAATCCACCATGTTAATCCTCCAAGTCACACCCCGTCTGGCTAACATCTATCCTCACCCTTCTCCCATCATACTGTACATACAGTAAATGTCTTTTTTTCTTTTTTCTGTTTTTACAATTGCACGGTAACAACATCAACACGTGACGCCATTAAAAACTTTGGAACAAAAATGGGGGCAAGATTTATTTGCCTTCAATGAGGCTTTTGATTGGCATTAAAAGGAGAAGGGGGCATGGGATTGGCTCAATAAAAGAGAGTTGGGTGCTGGGGACTACAGCTTTTTATCATCACAACCTCAAGACGATTCCTACAGGGGAGAAAAGAGTAAGGCAAGAAGGAGGGAGTCTGTAGAGTGCAGCAAGACTGTACAGTGTATACATGTATGTGTGTGTGTTACGGGGTGGAAACGACGATTTTGCACAGTGTATTCAAGAAGAGAAATAAAGAGGTTTATCAGTTTTTATCTTGCTTGCAAGTTGGTGAATGGTGCTCTGTTGCACAATCACCTGAGGGCCCCAAAGTCTGTGTGTGTGTGTGTGTGTGTGTGTGTACCCTTATAGGAGGAGGGCTTAAATGTCATAAGTCACTCTGGAATTAGATAGTGTTTAGGTATGACGGGAGGCTCCACTGTTTCCAAGACAACAAGATACAGGTACGACAGAAGAAGCAAGAGAGTGAGGAGGAGATATAGAATATTTTTGCCCATTTGTTGTTCTTCTTCTCTAATGTGTCCATCAACAACATGCAGACTCTTTTTTCTAGTTCTTCCACCTTCGTCATCCTTACTGTTTCCTTGAGGAAGTGTTAAAGAATTCTTCATTTAGAGGCTTTGCTGTGTGTATCCTCAAACCTTCACCAGTGGAGAGTCGGTCTGAGCTGAGCTAATGCTAAGAAAATGAGATGTTTGGTCATCACTGAAGAGTTTCAGCGTTTCAAGGTGGTTTGCATTCTCGTCTCCTCGTCCCTGTACCTCTTTGAAGGCCCCACACTTTCTCTCTTCTCTGCATATTGACAGCGGGTCTCTCTCCCTTCCCCGTCTGTCCGTTTAAAACCCTGGTATATGGCAGTAGGCCTCTAGAGAAGCCAGCAGGATGTAAATTAGCCACAGTGAGACAAACATCAGCGATGTTAGCAACTTGCAAGTCCGTGGCCCACCCAGCTCGCCTCCGGCAACTGTCGCCCGCCGCCGGTACAGCAGCGTGGCCACAGACACCACTGCCAGGATGGTGAAGAGGGTGACGGAGAAGGCCAGACTCCCTGGGTCCACCTTGAATGGCTCACCCTTGGAGCGCCATGCGATGGCAGCGATGGTCCACGCCACGCCAATGCCCAGGAAGACGTTAACGGCATTGGAGCCTGTGACATTTCCAATGGAGGCGTCGGCGTACTGGTCCTGGATGGCTGCAACCTTGCTGGCGAATGTGTCTGAATGGAAAAGGAAAAATCATTTAGAGGAACCTTATGGCTTCAGCTGTAAACCTTCACCTGATTTATGCTATTATATATGCTGTAAGTGAAACAGACAAATGTGTATAACGTACAAACATGTATGTTAATTTCCACAAAGACTCATAGTTCTTCCTCTAAACTCATGAGCTGTTTGGTGCTTAACATTTAAAGGAGAGAACACTGTACATCTGGTTTGGCTGGGAATGCCAGGGAAACAGTTGCCAGGTGCTGTGTGCCTGTTTGGGCTTATTTCTATTTTTAGATGGTTTGGTGAGATGAGTCAATTTTCATTTGAATGTCAGCGAGATTAGTTGAAATCCCAACATGAAAATTATCCTGTAAACTTTCTAGGGTGGGGTGAGGGAGGTGAATTTGAATCCTGTTGGTGACAGACCACGCAAAAAGTTTCTAGGTCATAAAACTGCATGTTTACCAGTTCAACTTAAATATAATCGAATATATATTGCATCATACAACAGCAGTGTCAAAGCATCTATTTAATACAACTATTTCATGTGTTAAAGTAAAAAAACAGTCAACTGCTCAGTGACAAGGGCGAATAACAACATTCCTCAAACTCACAAGAGCCAACATGACAGCATCAGACTAATATATTAATATGAAACAACATGTCCATTTATTTTGTCCAGTAACTGGAAAATCCACAGAACATCTTCAATCACATCCAACTGATGTCTTCAACTTGATATGATCAATCACAAGTGAAGATTTTCTCAGTTCAGGCAGAGAAGAATTGTCTGTTGTAACTCGGCCCCAGTGCGTGAGATCAAGACGTTGCCTATAATGTCACCACTCTGCAGGACTACATTACTACTACAGTAGATAGAACATAACACTGATATTATTTAAATGGCTCGCATGGTTACAAATGAGCTCTGTAAACCATTTAATCAGCCAGAAACACTCAGTAGTTCACAGCTTTCTAACAAAGCCTCCGATCAGCATTTGCTTCTAATTGCCTGAATCGGCAAATCTGGTAAATTGGCCCAATAATCCTCAAGCGTGCCTCTGGTGTAATAATGCAGAAACCCTGTTATAAATGTGGGGGAGAGCTGAGAGAGAGAGAGAATAGAGGGAGAGAGCAGAGGAGAGAGAGACGTTGTCTTTGGATTACGCAGACACAGATGGGAGCAAACAGTCCCAGTGGAAGTTATAATGTCCTGATGGACGCTGAGGTGAACTTGCATCACCTCAGCGGAGCAAACAAACATCCACAGCGAGCACAGGTCAAATGATGAATGATACGATGCTTAAAAAACAACAACCAGTAAAAGAAAGGTAGAGAGAGAGAGAGAAGTGGGTATCATCGACTCAGGATAACGGATTGACTGGGATGAAGCACAAGAGCAAGCGTGAGGCGGAACGGGATCGGTGGGAGGAACAGTGGTTGTGAGTTAAAGAGAGAAAAACCAAACAGAATACGGGGGAATCTGAAGAGGAAGACGCAAAAAGAAAAACAAATTAACACCAGCGTGTATTGTGACAGGACACAAACACCAATAATGAACATCAGATCTGAGTCCACAGCTTCCAGTCCCAACACACAACATAATGTGGGCGATGAAGGAATTGATTTAAACGCTACTCTCACAGACCTCGCCACCAGCCATCAAGGCTGCGGCCTGGAAGAGGAGCAAAGGAGCTATTTCTATAAATCATACGTAGGGGCAACAATAAAACGGCTGACGAGAGGAATGAGGAAGGGAATTGAATTAAAGCCCTGGGATGATTTGTTCCCTCCGGGTGGAGACGGGCGCGGGCTGAAGGCTGTGATGGAGCCGAGGTTCTACATTTCAATTTTGATTTCCAGCCTGTTTACTGAGCGGCTGGTGTTGAAATGAGATGAAGGAGAAAGGGTTTTCTTATTTGTTTATTCACTTGAAATTTGGCTTAAACAAGCATCTTATTTCGTGTTCGCTGCTGTTCAAAGACTGTTTTCATATAACGTAGAGTTGATTGAAATATCCTGCCGTCACGGGTGCAGACAAACAAATTAACAAATATATTATTATTAATTATACATTTTTACCATATTACTAACAAATATAAAACAAAACACCCAAATATGGGTATATGTATATAGTAGATATACATTTCATTATCATCCCCTTCCCATTAAGGGGGTTTGATCACTCACCTGGCACCGATGTGCCCAGCGCCACAAACACAACAGCCGTAACCGAGTCCTTCAGGCCGACTGTGCAGCCGAAGTGTGAAGCCAGATCTCCAGTGACCGCCGTCAGGACGCCGATGAGCGATATGGAAACAATGAAGCAGGCCCAGCCGTTCCAGTACTCCGTGGGCGGGACAAAGGCGAACAGAACTTTCCAGAAGACTGTGAGGAAGTGCATGATGTAGTCGAAGCAGGACGGCAGTCGCTCCTCGCCACTCTCCTCCTCATCATCATCTCCTTATAGGCGGGAAAATGGGAAATGAGGAAGAGAGCAGAAGAGACCAAGGAGACAGTGAAAGGAGAGAAGACAAATGAGTGGAGAAATGAGTAGATCGACACGAAACTTTACTAATTTCAATAGGAAGACAACATTTGGGGAAATATACAACAACAGCGACATGAGAAGATTGAATTCATATCTGGTGAATACAAAGCTAGATTCTATATTAGGTGATGATGATCTTACCAGACACCTAACAGCAAATCTACAGCTCTGTAAGTAGCATAGTTGGGTTAAAAAATTATACATTTTGCAGGGAGGTGGACGCAAGTCCTGGGTTTTCTGTGCAAATGCAAACTAATGCTGATGTTTCCAGCAGCCAATGTGCACTGTTGCACCATATACCTTTTCTACTAATGGGTTCTTCTAAGATAGTGGACAGCTGTGAGAATGGTATATTGTTCAAATCAAAATGCAGCCTTGAATGTGTGTGTTGTATTTGTTTTGTCTGTGCGTGTGTGTCTCTTACCTGCACTGACAGTAACAGCATTCACAAACTGCTCTCTCCAGCTGCTGCTTCCAACCACCAAGGCCAGGTTTGTCTTCTTGATCAACTTATCTACTGTGCTCTACACACACAAGTCACACACACACACACACACACACACAAACAGCAGCAAACATGCAAGAGTATAACAGAATAAACATACCAGATAGAGTCGGAAAGACACCAAAGTATTCACACAGAGAAAAGGAAAAATGCAGATTTCAAGCCCTTTAGTTAGCTCCCACATGGCAAAATGCATTTAAAAATGTGTATTTCATAACACTGAGAGATGGATGAATAGCATGTGCTAATTGATACAGTGTTGTGAAATGCTTTCAGTGGAATCTAGGAAAAGTCTTCAGGCAGCCTGGATTTTGTTTTCTGTTTAAAACAGCCAGAAAAAGGGAATAGTAAAAGACACTGTTTGCAGCAGCTAAGGACCTTCACACCAGCTCAACTTTGGCTTTGTGAGGAACAAATCCTGCAATGCTGGTTACTATCAGATTTACTGCATATAGCCATCGTAACAACAGATTAAAGATTCAAAGACGTGGATATGATACAGGACCCAACCACCATTACTTTCAGTATTATACTATAGCGAATAGTAGAAGTGAGACTGCATGCGAAGACAAAGAGTAAGAAAGTTAACCTTTTCAGCCACCCAAAGAAGCGTGTTAACTGCTTTCTGTACACACACAAACACATTCGCACATGCATTCAGGATGATACAAATGGACAAATAAGCAAATGCGGCACAATGTGGTTACAGGCGAACCTGTGGAAATCAGCTGAATTAGTACTGACGGTGAGACTCCTCTGGTTTGTAACGCCTAGCTGTGTCTCTTGTGCTGCACACAGGCAAATGTCAAGCTGTAATGATCTGCGGCTAAATGACACACTGATCAAATTTGGAAATGCACTCCTTCTAATATGAAATATTTACTCAGTCAATACCGTTGCTGATTGGCTGAATAAGCGGTTGACTGTAACAGCAGCAACTTTTATTGTTTTACTGTGAGACCTCTTTTGTACAAAAACAAGAAGACAGCTCACACTCCAAACGATAAGCATCTCACAACAGAATCCATTACATGCTAACAAAATGAGTCATTCGTTGTCCCGACAGGGGTGGCTGACATTCACTTCAAATCACTGTAGATCCCATTTGCATTTTAAATCCGTGTAATTTTTAAGGTGACATTCATCAACGCTGTGTTGACGCCTGTGAAGTTGGTGCTTATAACGATTTCAAAAAGACTAAAAATCTAAGTGATTAGGTGCCGATAAGAACCGGAGGGACTTCTAAAGCATCAAATCAAGGCACAGCTCAGTATGTAGATACAGAATGTGCACACACACACACACTTACCTTGAACTCGTACGACTCTTCTATGATCACCTCGAGCTGGGTGTGCTCGCCCAGGCTAGGACAGCCCATCTTGGCCACCTCTTCTTCCTCTGCTCCCACCAAAGGCTTGTTCTCATTGGAGTCGCCTGGGAGACCACAGAGAGGAATGGCTCGGTGAACCAGCACTGTCGTGTTCAAACAGTAATATCTTATAGGAATGGATCGGGATTTTTCACTTGGGTTTTAAAACAATATCGACATGCGACAATAGGTAGTGGTCGTTTTTAACGTTTCCTATTCTCCACACTGATCCTGATAGTTGCATCCTACTTTGGATTTGACCTTAACATTCATATGTTTCCACTACTCTGCAACGAGCTGCTGTCTGTAAACAGATCATTGCTGTAGGAACAGGATCTTAAATCTCTATGAACATTAACTTTTTTCTGATTGATGCCTTGATTGCACTTACTCCCTCTGCAGTTCAGTTCACTGCACTGATTGGTCTCAGGGGCATGTTTGTCACAAGAAAGTTGGGGAAGGTCAAACAATCTACTGTGTTTGGTAGTAAACCTTCGTTCCCTTTCTAGGCTGCTGCTTCTTACAGAAGTGATAGATTTTATAAATGCTTAATTCAGTTCACGTTAATCAAATAGGGAAAATTGTGCATTTTGATCACATCCTGCCCTTTTGCTTCTCAATAAACATTTCTACGTTCTATAAACCTGCTGATTTGACACCATCTGAAATCCAAATATGCACTATTCATTCCATTAGTCTTAGAGAAGCAGGAATTATTATAATGGATTTGTTGACATTTCACTGCATAAAATGTAAGCAATCACTTGTGAAGGACTGTAATGTAAATGCTGATATTCACGCACTGCCGTTCCACATGGGAATCAAAGTGACCAAGCAGCCCACGCTGTTATAAACACGAATACCCACAACCATCGTATCATTTCCCCCATGAAACAGTGCTTCCATATGTCCCCTCACACAGTGACAGTCATTAATTCAGTCAGCTGTTATCACTGTAGACCTGCTGTAACTGTACTACAGTGTACAGTATGTGACGCAGTGTGTGTGTGTGCGTAAATGTCAGTATACTTGCTCTATCACAATGTTATAAAACCAATTATATTTCTCTCTAATGAAACATGCCCCAGGCTGTTGGCTCCTCATGTCTGACATCTAGAGCATGGACCCCGTGTGTCGTATGTGTGTCAGGGATTTGCGTGTTAAAATGAAGAGAGCGAGGGAGAGAGATAAAACACTTGTCGACCCCCATGGAGACGGGAGTTTCAGTCTCCAGCTGTGGGGTGTCTCACTTGGCTGAGGAACGCTATCAAACACAACCACTTTTGTTCACATTAAGGAGCCTACGGACTGTTTCCAGTAACTGAATGAAACACTTGGGTGTAACTTGATGGAAGTGACCTACATTGACTAGAACGAGTACTTGGTTATTTACGACTTTACGGGGCTACAGGCTAATGGCTAACGTCAATACGATCTCACAATGGCGAAGCTAACATGCTTGTTCTTGTGAATTTGCATTACACACAAAATACAGCTGAAGCTCAAAGCATTTCACAACTTTTTCAGGCATTTTGTCATGAACTAGAATCTGATTAAAGTGCAAAGATGAAACGACACAGGACGCCACAGTTCTTACAAAGCATCGTGGGGGATGAATGTCACAACTTAAATCTGATGGCAATCTGTTCAGTAGTTGACATTTTGTTCAAAACCACAAAGGTCAAACTGATAGTGTCGCTGGAGGTAAAGTCCGGGGATTGATCCTCTGGGGACCAGGAATGCCTGTACGAATGTTTGTGGCTATCCTTTCTGCAGATGTTAGCCTTCATCGTTTGAATGTCAATACTAAATATCATGGCAATCTCTCAACAGACTGTCATTTCCGTAGCCACGTCACTAACAAAGCGGAAGAGAGAGAGATGGTTGATCAATTGAAAAAGGTTTAGTTAAAGGTCAATGGACCTGATGATCAGTTGCCATCTTACGCGCAACAAAATGCTAGTGAGACGTAGTAGTAATTTTTAGAGGGATGAAGTTCTGCAATAGTTCATCTTACTTCATCCTTAGATCCCCGGGTTAAGAAGTGTAGATGTCTGCATATTATCTAATCAATGACACAACGTGCACATGCACAGCACTGCGAAGAAATAAGATTAGTGAACAAATAGAATGACCTGTCAAAGATGAGCTCTCTGCCTGCTGAAATGAGCCTTTTTAAAATGTCAACTAAAGCCTGCTACATGCTTTAAAAGAGCTTTTAGATAAATGTACAACTATGAGTTTCAGGAAGTAGTAAATGAAAGCACAGAGCTGCCACTAAGATAAGCACTTTTAATTATTTGCACTTAAAATTAACTGCCCTACTCCTTTCTTGTTGTTTATTTATGTAGAGTAACTCAGCGCAATATTGATTAGTTAATTATTCCTCATTTCCTGTTTTCTATCTGATCCAACATGAACAAATAGGAACACCGCTATTTCACAAACACCTCACAGCCTGGAACTTTTTAAATCCAAGACCCATGTTTAGTGTTATTAAACGTTTCCCAAACTTAATCTGAATTTCGATGGAGGCATCAGACAATCGATACAGGTCTCATCCTGCTTAGATGAGAAAGATATGTGGGAGGGCTGAGAGTCCAGAGCTTTTTAAACAAAGGCTTCACTCTGCCTGTCACTCTTCCTTCGTCCTTCTGCACACACATATCAACACATACTAACCGTGTTTCTGTCCTATCTCCAACAGAACGGGTTCTCCCAGGTCAATGGTGAAGGTCTTGTTCTTCTCATACTCTTCATCATCAATAATCTTCACCTCAATAATCTTCCTGTTAAAAAGAGAAGTGAGTGAGTGAATTCTAAATCATTTAAATTTTATGTTTTTAGTTTCCACCAAATGTGTTTCCGGCAGTGTAGAAGAAAAGTCTCACATTTCTGAAGCTCAGAAACACAAAACACAATGCTCATCTTTGTCTGTTTTCAACTTTTTTTTCTGTCCCATTTTTATCAGCTCGTCATCTTTGTCAACTTTGTCTTTGCTCATTTTTTTTGTCTTGTCAACTTTTTCTTTTTGTCAC
>JAUMTR010000010.1:10504206-10515237 GCA_032270685.1 Microctenopoma stevenorrisi
CTTTGTGTCAACTTCTTTGACTTTTTATCTTTGTCAACTTTGTGTCTTTGTCAACTTTTTGTCGTTGTCAACTTTTTGTCGTTGTCAACTTGAAAAAACAATCATGCTCCCCCACGCGATTTCTTCTGAAATTGCTAAGTCTAGTTACTATTAAAACTATGATGTTATCAATCAGGAGGCTGCTTATTTTTCCCCCCAGGTTCTGATACATTTTTCTTTCTTATCTGAAAGTGATGCAATGTGCAGCACAGACACCACTAAGATAGTTTGATCCCTTAAAGAGCAACTTCACAAATCTCTGACTCGGTTCCCATTGCTCTGCTTCAAAGTGGTATTAAACCTGCCTCTGCCATATTAAAATACATCTCTGCTCCTATGTTAAACATGTCTCCAGATTATGTAATCTGTTGCTTTTTAATTCATACAACATAAGCTAGCAGCGAATGCTGCAGAGGTTGTAGTATTGGTTGACCTGGTCCTCCAGGTGATAAAATGCCTAGCAGCTAGAAGCTAGGGACATTTCAGTGTCAACATGGTTCCTTTCTAGTTTTCCTGCAAACAAATTATGTTCATTTTTATAATTCGTCTGGATCTGACGGACAGAGAGGAAGCCAGCATGTTCATTTCCACCTGCTGGTGCCATCATATGCTTCCCTGTCAGCCATGTTGAGTCAGATGCTGCAAATAGGATTCAGTTCAACAGAGAAAAACAGGAGAGAGAGGGAGGCGGTGAGGGTAGCGCACCTGAGAGGACAGAAAGATACGAGAGAATAACAGAGGTTTGGAGATGCACAAGTGACTTGCATTCATTGGTGAGCTGTCACAGCAACTGTGGATAAAACTTGGTGGATCTGCTATTTCCAGCAGCACCTCAGCCTGAACTCTGAACAATGTTGAAAGCTCAATTATAATGTTGTTTAGTAAGTCAGCGCGATGTGGACAAATGCATCACAACATGCTCCAACCAAACACTTTCATAACCATACGTGCATTAATCCATCCAATTTACACATGCAGGAAGGTTGCACACACACACACACACACACACACACACACACACACACACACACACACACACAGACTGTGGGGCTTTCATTATTCATAGTTGCTGGTACTAGATGGAGCTGCACTCCCATCTGTGCTCTCCTCTTTCCATATCTATCTAGTCCCTCATTTCTTCTTTTTCAGGCTCTTCTTAACCTCTTCCTCTGTTGTTTTCTTAAGTACAGACTTACTTTGTTCTCTTCTTTTGTTTCCCCTGTGGTAATAAACTCATCGATTCCGTTTATAAGCAGTTTATTGCTCTCAGGGGCCCAGGGGACTTTGAATTACCAGGCATTGCTGTTTAGTTACATATGTTTGAGTCTACAAGGAGGAGATTAGAGATTGATTCTGGAAAGCTGTTTAGCGAAAGTGTCCAGTTGATTCCCTGCACTGAAGCCGCTCATCTCATCTTCCTCCCTCTTCTCTTTAATGTTTAACCATACCTGTCAGTGTCCGGCCTCTTCTTAGGTCCAATGCTCCTACATCTATCTGAACAGAACCCAGGTCAACATATAAAGAGTTATTTCTAGTTATTTTTTTTCCTACATGAGGGGACACAACTGTTACGGTGTGAATTTACTGTTATCCTTCTCAAATCTGCTTATTAGTCCAGAAACAGCCAATTAACGAAGAAAATACCAAAACATCAAACCTAAAGATTGTAAATTCCCACTCCCTCTCCTTCTCTGTCTCACCTCCTCTATATTTCTACCTTGTTACATTTTGACACCTGCTCCCCAGAAACTTCCTCTGTCAGACCGTAGCCTCAGTGCTCCGGTCTGTCAACGCACTGACACAAAACACAGACACACCTGAACACAGCGCTTGCACTGCTAGAAATAGACTCAGAACAGCAGACGAGAAAAAAGTGACAGAAAAAAAGTCCACAGAAGGCAGTTGATTGAAAATCCCAAAACAGAATCAAGTGGGCTGTAAATCACTTCAATGTATAGGTTGTCTATCGCTGAGGAGCACGTGTTTGCATGTGGCTGTAAAGTTTTTATAGAAAAGAATGACAGAGTGACAGTTTGATCTGATTTGTCAAGACCTCACCACATGACTTAATGGACTAAACCTCTTTTTATTCCCTGGTCTCCATCTCTTTCCCTTTTATCCTGGCTCCAGTTCTACTTGAGATTTACAACCACTGAAAGGCCTGTGTTTGTGCATATATTTTTTGAGGCAATTTGAGACTGACTCCTCTATGAGTGTGTGTGTGTGTGTGTGTGTGTGCCAGAGGGAACATCTTAGAGAAGCTGTAGCAAACAACTCATTTTCTTGAGTGAGGTTGATTTATCTCCACACTTCACTTTTACTGTTTCTGCTTATAGAGGAACCTCTAAATCTTTCTTTAGCATGCACGTACACAAACACACTCTCTGTGAGTTGTGAGAACGACTGTGACAGAGCAAAATTGAGATCATAAAAATATTCTAGTTGAAATTCTATAACTATGCTGAGACAGAGTCCAGTGAGGAAAATGAATGTGAGTCTGTGTGTGTGTGTGTGTGTTTGTGTTTGTGTATGGGAAGACAGAGATGGGTGGGTGCAGATGATGGAGTGGAGGGAGAAGGATTAGGCTACTGAGCAAGAAGGTAAGAGAAGGTAGGATGAAGGGTGTTAGGAAAAGGCCAGGAAGCAAAGGCAGGGGAGAAAAGCAACTGAGAGGACAGAAGTGGTGCAGGTTGCCCTGATTCTATTTAGGGCACACATGACCTTATGATATGTTAAGATGAGTGACACAGTTTCATTTGCAGGGCATCAAGCCTCCTCCCCTACAACCTTACCCATTACACCACCACTGTAATACACATGAAACTGAATGGAGCATGTTTTGGAATAAAAACCATTTCAGCCATATTTCATCTTAGATACATCTGAAGGATCAGAAATGCTTCAGCTTGATTAGTGCAGCTTTCCAAACATTGCAGGAAGCCTACCTAGATCTATGATGCAGTTCCTACATGACACGACAGGCAAAACTCAAAGCCCTGTAGTGACCATCAGTACTCCAACACTGTGACACTACAAAGATACACCCAGGAAAGAGAGGAACAAGGGTTTGGGAAAGCTGATAGATAGGAGCAGATGGAGGACTGGTATAAACAATACGGTATGTAGGATGGTATGGTTGGCATGGAAACCATGGATGAAGTACAACCCGCCAGTACATACATACAGTACATACACACACGTCACTTAAACGCCTCATATGTTTCACATGCTTATTTGCTTGTCTGCAGATCTTGTGTGTATGAATAAGCAGTATGTGCCCATCCAAGTAATATTTGCTTAAGCTTTGCATACGTTATCACACACACAGGTGTGCGTGGTGTGTTGTAATAGAGAGAAGCTACCGTAGTGTAGGGGACAGAGGAGAGTATGAAAGAAAAAGAAGCAAGGAGAATGACGGAAGGCTGATAGTAAGGAGACAGTAGAAATGAAGAATGCAGCAGAGACGTATGAGACTGGTTGTCTGATTGGCGATCATCTGATCGACCTCAATCTATAACAGGAAACACTAACAGCTGAAGTATCTGTGTTTACCGAGGGTTCATTTTTCAGCCTATCCCACAGCAGCAGCACGTTTGTGGTGCTAGATTTATGGTTTGACACATTTCTTCACCAATATTTAATAAACTTTAATTCTGTACAAGGGCGTCTTTATATTTGTGTTCATTTTCCTACTCAGTTTCTGAACCAGCCACATCTAGAACGGAGTAATTGGATAAAAACTGAAGAATGGGCTGAGGGGAAGACGAAAGGAGAGAGGAAGGTGTGGGAGGCAAATAAGAGGCAAGTAAAGACGCAGAGCAAGAACTGGGCTGACAAGGTTTGAGGTTGTCGCCCACATGAGGGCTGGAGTAGCTTTGGAACGCATGTAAGCACAACTATGACTTTTCCCACGGAGTTGAAAGTACAGAGCAGATAGGAGCTGACACGTGCAGTACATTGTGCACACATGCACAGTGGCGACGTAGAGCCACAGACTACAGACGCAAATCACACTCCTTGTTGAGCAACTTCTTTCTCTCTCCCTTCCCCTCAGTGCAGATAAATGACTGTTGGGTGTATGACTTTACATCTGACTAGCAGCGAAGGACGTGATTTGCAGATTATCGTGTTATTTCTGGTGCCACGTTTTATGAAATATATTATTCTGAGATGTTTATATTTATAGCTGCTTGTCTCTGATGC
The DNA here is from genome assembly GCA_032270685.1 of Microctenopoma stevenorrisi. Classification (NCBI taxonomy): domain Eukaryota; kingdom Metazoa; phylum Chordata; class Actinopteri; order Anabantiformes; family Anabantidae; genus Microctenopoma; species Microctenopoma stevenorrisi. The sequence continues at coordinate 10,508,449 of JAUMTR010000010.1, forward strand.
TTTGTGTCCCAATTAAAAAATGTTGCATGCCCCCTCCTCCCTTTCTGCCTCTGTTAGGTTTGAGATGAGTTCGGTGGAGATGGTCTCGAGAGTTTTCCAGATGGAGTAAGAGAGAAAGAAAATGAAACAGGCAGAGAGAGGAAGCATTAAAATTTAAATTAAATGTGCATAATGACGAAAAAATTAGGGAATAGAATTAAACATCCTCCTTTGTGTGTGTGTGTGTGTGTGTGTGTCAGTAGGTTCACGCCACATTGACATTTTGATGTATATTAGGTATGGCAAAAAAAAAGAAGCCGTCAGTGTGGGAAGTTGGCATCGAGGGCTTACTGTAGCTCCAGTAGATTATAAAGTCATGACTTCGCTCATATGAGACAGACAGACCCAGCCTTGTGGCATTTGCAAATGGCAGTTTGCCCTCCTAGTGTGATTTGTGTCCATTCAGAAGGGGAAAGAATATGTTAGGATCCCAGCGTGGCAGTAATGGAACAGAGAGAGACTCACATGCGCACAGTTCGTCTCTGAAGGCACGTGAGTCATCTGAGAGTTATCGATGCGGCTCGTTCATCGTGGGTCAGGGCTTTGACCAAACACTTTGACTTTATGTAATAGTTTATGTAACGTGTGGCGTCGGCCATTTTGTGTCTAGGGATCTAGGCAACGTTTCAGTGGTGGGTAATGTTTAAGCCAGAGAAAACAAGACAAGGAAACTTCACCTGAACGTTGGGCTGGTTAGAAAACGACTCCTTTGCTTGACAGGGTTTGAAGCTGTCATTAGGTAGTTGCCATGGCAGTCACCAAGACACTCAAAGGCTTGTTCTCTCAGCGTTTCTGCTGAGTTTCAGCTAACGTTATTTAAAGATTGCAGCTGCTATGGCACCTTTTGCTCGTACCTCAAACTCTTTGAATTATATATTACCAGCAGTATTTTACAGACAGCCGAGATGCACGGAAAAATGAATGGATGAATGAATGTGAGGACAGATGAGAAGAGAAAGACGGGTGTGAGAGACAAAACCTGTAAGAATAAAGAGTCCCTAGTTAGAATCCGATGAAGATGAAATGCAGGGTAGCAAAAGACTGGAGAGAGGCTCAGATCACAAAGCCACACATTACTACATCCTAACTACCCCTCATCTAACCTCCATCATTATCATGGGTGGCGAAATCACGAGACACAAGCAGCGCTGAAGATGAACAGACACACGGAGATAAATGAAGCACTCGTCCGTCCGCCTCCTTTGTTGTCATCCCCTGCTCTTTTCTCTCCATCCGCTCTCTTTCTCTCTCATCTGTCTGTTCTCATGTATGTTTTAACGCTGCTCATCATATATTTATGCTCTGGTCAAAAAGGGGGCCGCCACCGAGAACTAAGCTGTTTATAAAATGTTCACAACACGCGGGCGAAGTCTGTTTCACAGGATTCTGACATTTTTACGACCCTTTCTTCTTCTTTTTCCCTGCAGGATCTTTAAGGGTTTGGAAACACTGCACACGTTCTGACAGTTTCACGTACACAGCTGCAATGAAACGACAGCATACAAGTCAAATATTAATAGCTTATATTTTCATAACTACATTTTGTATGTATCCTTAAAATAAATTTCACCACCTGCCAGGTTTTCCAGTGTTGGGATGAACACTACACCAGTTTACCAACTGTGCACGTGCCCCGCAAACAAACTGTTCACCTTTAAAGCTATAGATACCAGTGGGCCTCACACCACGGATCTGTAGAGGCTGACCCGCTGTTAGTGGTGGCCCTCACAAACGTGGACAGCTCTGTGTGATTGACTGACATTAGCATCTCAAGGTGAAAGTCTTTAAGCGATGGAACTTTTTTTTTCCTCACCATGCCAACCACTGCCAAGCCAGCATGTGGATGACTGCCAAAGGCTCTCACTCGCTCTCTTTCTCACTCACACACACACACACACACACACACACTGCCTGAGGCACAGAAAAAATTAGCACTCGTCTCTCTCCTTCCCCTCAATCTCCTTCACTCACTGCTGCCCTATCTCTCCCTCTGTTCACCACCCAGTGAGCCAACAGTTGGCCTCATCAAATGTAAGCCTCACTGCACCTCTCTCTCTCCTTCCTGCCCAATTTGTTTTATTCCCCTCAGCCATCGTTTGTTCCTGTTGCCTCTCTTCCCACCTCCACCTGCCCTTTCCTCTCCTTCTTGTCTTCTCTCCCGGCGATTCATCTGTCTTTCTTCCGACTTGGTCTCTGTCTGTCTTTCTGTCTTTGTCTTCTTTCCTCTCTCTCTCTCCTTCCTGCATTCTCATTTACTGCCAGTACCTGAGCCAATTCATCTTCCATGGAACCCTTCACTCTCCCCCGTTGTCCCCCCACTGTTCAACTATTGTCTTTTATCTATCACTCACGGAACCTGCACAAGTGTGTTTATAACCTGGAGGTCATGAGAGGTTTCCATCATTGGCCATCAGGGGAAATTAGAGTGAAGAAAGTGAGGCCACAAAAAATATTACTGTGCAGCAAGTGATTCTGTAATATATGTGACCTATAAAAGTTAATGTAATTGACCATGTGATTTCCCAGCGGCATTAGCTGATCATAAGAGTCGTTTCAAACTCTTACAAGTACAGGAAGATCTAGTAAAGTCTAGACTGAAAAATGACGCATGGATGAATATTTGTAATTGTAAAGACATGAAAATAGTGGGTTAATGAACAGGGTTTGGTGCCGTGTGTCTGCTCTTCATTTTCCATCAATCTCTTTTTACAGAGAAATCAGCAACAAAAGGCACAAAGTACAATAACGACTGCTTGTTAGTTTAGTAGCAGAGACGCAGTTTTTAAAGTTCCCCTGTTTTCAGTGTCCACACTCACAGAAGAAAAAAAAAGAAGAGGAGTAAAGAAACCCAAACATAAAATAGATGATAAAGTGAACAGCGATAACGACAGAGCTTTAAGAAGAAGCAGCAGGAGCAAAAGAGGTGAAAGGGAACGATGGGTGAATGATAACACGGTGCGGGTGATATATCATCCTGTAAAATGAAGTGGGAAACGAGGAGGATCTCTGCAATGGGAAGAACAAAAGTGGAGCGAAGACAGGGCGGAAAGATGGATCCAGCAGCGGTGGAGGGCAAAAAGAAATGGAGAGAATAATAAAAGGATGAGTGATAGGTGGACAAATGTTGAGGAAAGAGGGGAAGCTCAGGGCAGATTATTAGGAAGGAGAGGAAGGAGGGAGATAAAGTAAGAAACCATGATGAGAGAGAATAATGGAAAATAGGGAGAAAAAAGATAATGATCTGGAATCAGATGGAGTGAAGAAGGGCTGCATCAGAAAAAGTACTGAAAGAGGGGTGAAAGATGTGTGCAAAGATGGAGCTTGTGTGAGTCACATCGTCTCCTCTGCGAGCTATTAGTGATTTAATCAGTCAGACATCAGCGTGCGTGTGTGTGTGTGTGTATTATATCAGATTACCCTGAGCTAGCACAGTCAGGAACTGACTCTTCTTTCATAGCAGCCTTCATCCATCATGTCAGAGTCGAGGCCCACGGTCTGTGGGTTGACACCCAAAGCCGGTCGGTCTCCACTAACTATGGCGACGTAGTGTTGTGTGAATTTAAAAGTGAGCAGAAAAACAACAGGGTTATTACCAATAAATCTGCTTTTCACCAAATATACTGCTGCACCATCCTCTTTAATTTAGCCTCCTCTTCTTAAACATGAAGGAGCAAAACAAGCAAGGAGTTAGTTCGTTAACTTGTTTTGGAGAGCTTTGTTTCCTCTTTTAAATTAACAACCCAGTCGGTATCTGTTACACACTGTGGTTACAGGTACATAATGAAATCCTATATTCCTTTGGTGTGTGATTTGAGAGAGATTTCTTTTCCCCAGTAGACATTACAAACAAGTCAGAAGAGCAGAGAGTAACATACTCCACCTGCAGGACATAGAAGCTACCGAACTTAAATAATAGACCTTCTGTGAGTGCTTACAGTAGAAAGACCCGTCTCGTTCAAGAACCCTTAGAAGGAGGAGTCTCTGCTGAAGTGTGTGTCACAGAAACCTTACGTAGTGGACCACGCTTTGATGCATATTTGTAGTAAAACTATCATTATCATTGTAGTATTAAGATGCTACGATGGAAAATCCACTATGCTGAAACACAGAGAGCAATCCTAGACCTTTGGATCATCCTTACACAAGCGCTTTTGAGCGCGATTACGTATTAGGGTGCGTTTTGCTGTTTAACTATTCCACGCATTCATTTGACTCTGAAGGTTGCTGTCTGAATGCCTCCTCTTTCTTCCCTGCAATGCCAAGCACTTCAGACCCTGAATAAACTCTAATTTTTTAAATTACTTTAATGTCAGAATGCATTGATGGAATAAAGACACAGCTAATAGAAGACTGCCGACTGTTATCATCATCACCTACAACCAGCATTGACCTGGTTTTAGAGACAAAATGCAGCATTCTCATCTTCCTTTCATTTAAATTTCTAATACCTGTCATCCAAGAACATCTAAACCGATTGCACAGATTCCTGCACAGAACACATGTAGCATATTTTCCCCTATTTGCTGTAAAATCAGGAAGAGTTTTAATTATTTGTACCTGGGGACAGATTTAAACAATTTGCCCTCTGAGTGGTCACGTTGTTAATAGTTTGGTAATATGAATATGTTTTTTATTTCACATATTCATTTATCTAGTTAAGTGTTCAGTTACCAAACTGCAGTTGGATTATCGGGGCATTTGTTGACTCCCACACAGCAGCTTCTCTGAACTACTCTCAGGCAGCGGCCAGAAGGGGGGCGCTGTCCAACCAGTACACACAAAATGTTTGTCTTTCAGTGGCACACAGTGGCAAGAGTGAGAAATGATTTAAAGGAAAAACCCTTCCCACAAGTGTTTCTTTATCTAAGAAACATGCCACACCCAGAGGAAACACAGAGCCGTGGTGCGAGACACAGGCTGCCACTCATCGCAGACATGCCCCATTTCTTTATAGAAATTGAAGTATTTTATGAAATTGTGTAATATGGAAGTGTTTAATACAGTGAGAAAAACGATGCCCTAAAATTCTGCCCTGACCTTGTTCATCAGTCTACCCAGCCTTTAATGTGGTGTCGGCGTGGCAGGGTTGGAGCAGGGAGGCCCAGGGGAGATGTGGTAGCAGGGAGTAGAGGGTGGTAGCTGGATGTCTCTGTCCCCTGTTGAGTCTCTAATCATGGGCATTGAAGGGCAGGAGACCAGCAGCTCACGGTAGGTCTCTGAGCTTCTGAGCTGTGATTACAGGGTGTGTGCAGTCCACAGGGGTTTGATCACAGGGATTCGTTGACAAGTCAGTGTGCCTGTAGTACTTTGTGTGTGTGTGTGTGTGTGTGTGTGTGTGTGTGTGTGGGCACATAACTCTGACCATAGGGTGTGTTTATGTGAGTGTGCCTCTGCTTGGCAGAGAAAATAGCTGGGACTGCAGGACTAAAAAAACAACCACAGGGGTAAATCCAGGGCTAAGAAGCACTAAAAGAGACACAGGAAGGGAACAGACGCAGGGAGTGACAGAGATGCTAAATGGCAGAACTGTTTAGACAGGGAGACGGGGAGAGAGCAAGAACAGAGGTAAAAAACACAACAGACAGGCAGAGGTTAGCATTTCAAAGGTAAAACTACTTCAGCTGAAAGCTGCTTTGTATGTTAGCACTGCAACAGCTTCACCTTTCAAACTGCCTGTCTAAACCACTACTGTAAATCCTTAAATGCAACTTTGTCAGGTTGTTGGCTTTGACACAGACCCGCAAATCAATAGACTTTTCTACCGTTCACAGCGTCGCTGCAACCGAAAGACGCCAAAAGGGAGGCAGAGAGCGAGCAGCCAGAGGCAGGGATTAAAAGTGTGATTCAGTTGTGCGCGTGTGTGTGAGGAAACGGCAGCTAAATCACTGCAGCACTGAGAACAATGTCAACGTGCGAACAACAGGCGGGGGCTGCGAAGGTTATAATACACAGCTAAAGCATGACACACACATGAGGAGCAAAACGAATGCAGGCACACAGCAAAAAGCTTCTAAAGTTCCTAAAGTTGTTGACTTAAGCTACTTAACGTTGACTGCACTGACATTAGAGAAGATGAAAAAGAAAGAGAGTGAAGAAGCACAGAGAGGGGGGGACAAGAAGAGGAAGGAACAGAGAGGAAGAGGAAAACTACAAAGTGACTATGGATTTTCATTTACTCTGCTGTTCCCTGCGTCTTTGTCTTTGCTCTCCGACTCTGTCTTTATCTGTTCCCATCCTCTATCTGTAGCAGGCAGACCACGACTGTGCCAAAACGTGATCTTGATCTGCATAATTGGGCCAGTGTTTTCCTTTGGTCATTGAAGTACAAGCAACGGGTTTATGTCTCTCACGTACACTCGCAGTAGCAGAATTTATTGACTCTAAGAAAAGATGCTGGAGAAATAATGGGGAGTGTAATAACAGCTTTCTTAGCATTTAAACGTCCAGTGCAGAAACATGGGAACAGCAAAACAAATCCTTTGAGGAACACGAGTGCAGAGCTTCTTTTCGATACACCCATATCTCCCTCACTACTTTTGTGTCTCTTCCTGTCGGCTCCTCTTTGTTGAGAACACAAAGAAAGGGACCAAGAGTAACTAAGGCAACGAACGAGAAGAAGGAAGAAGAAAACCGTGTCATTCTTAGACAGACACGGTGGAATCCTGACTTTCGGTTGAACGGAGAAAAGAGTGGAAATGTAGGGGGGCAGAGGGTGGAGGGGGGGGGGGGGGGGGGGCTCAAATTTTTTAT
>JAUMTR010000010.1:10515361-10534036 GCA_032270685.1 Microctenopoma stevenorrisi
CCCCCCCCCCCCCCCCCCCCCCCCCCCCCCCCCCCCCCCCCCCCCCCCCCCCCCCCCCCCCCCCCCCCCCCCCCTCAAAGTGTTTATCTGCCTATTTTCAGGCTGCTGTTTGAAACTGACATGGGGTGTACAAGTGAAGGGAAGACACCAGAGGAAGAAATGCAACTGCAGAGTGAAAAATGGTCCTGAAATACAAGCTAAACGTCTGCATCTCAACCCTGTGATGCTCAAAGAGGCCTTTTTGTTCACAATTATATCGACAAAACTCTCATTTTCAATGTAACAAAATACATAATGTGTGCGTGTGACCACGTTGTGCTCTCACATGTGTGTTAAACAACATATTAATATACGATTGCAGAAACAATCTAATGTCTGCTGCAGTAAACCTTAAGAAAATACACACAGTAGCATAGCCTCAAAATTGCAAAATAGATTACCCGAGGTTGGTTTTCTCAACGTTGAAGGTGGGTATTATCTTACACCAACTCTGCTGCATAAAAGCTCCCAGCAGGAAACAGTATGCGTACCAACAACTAGAATGCCCGCTGTGTTCATCAACCCACCACTCGACAGTTTTAATGTGTGACATTCATGCAACAGTTCTTATAATATCATCTTTCTAGCGTTTTATTTATGTCTTTTCACTTCCTGATCGGTCACCATCGCCCATTGCGTAATGGACAATGGTGAAATAAAAGACATCTATTGCCTATCCGTGTGATTGTGCAAGAGGAAGATGACGCTCCCTAGATGAGCAACAAACAGGACTGTGTGGGAATATAACGGACACACACACACACACATGCACCTGCAGCAGCAAGCATGCTCAAACACTCGCGCAGGCATGAATGCATCTGGCTATGGGAGCAGAGAAAGACACACACACACTTGAATGAACACACATTATTACCCACTCTATGCACACATAGAGAGCACAGCTCTTGGGGATTTGTAGTTCAAAGGATGTTTTATTTTGGGAACAGCTTTGGGTTAGTCACCCTACTTTGGTGACAGACGGAGAAACAGGTTGCAAATATCAAACACTTTACAAGCACCGTGCCACGCGCGCGCACACTCCCGCCCACACATACACACAACGCACAGCATCTCAGTCTCACTTCCCCTGTATTTCCCGCGTCTCTCACTTCCAAGAAACATCTCGCCAACGGGAGACTGTGTTGTTTAAAAAACGTACAAGGCGTCTTCACCAGCAGCTAATGCACGATCACAGCTCCTCTAACAGCTTTGTCAAAAACACTAAGAAGTTGTGTTTGGGCTTCATTAACACATAGCGCAGCATGGCAGGATGCAGGGATTACAGTAGATGAAATTCAATATTGTGATGTGGTAATGCAGCTTGTACACTTGAGGGAGTGTTTCAGTCAGCGCCATGATTCAGTTACACGCAGAAAGGAGATCATTCAGTGTTCCTCCCTGAGAGGAAGGTTGCCAGTTGTGCTGTTGTCTGAACAGTACAATGAAGTTTCTCCAAATGACCATTCGTTAAACCTAGAACTGTCCAATCACAACTGGACACAACAAGCCGTTAAAGAGTATCTATACCCTCAACGTCTGCTAGAAGCCTCTCTCTCAGCACAGTCACATGTGCAACAAAGAGTACGGGAGCAACAGCTGTGAGGCGGCGTGCCTTTGATTCAAGATTCAAGATTCCAAAAGCTTTATTAATCCCAGAGGAAAATTGTTTTGCCTGTTTCAGCCGTTCTTAGTTCAGAAAAGAGAAGAAAGCACCACAACCAGAATACGCACAAATACTAAAAAATACTTAAATCAAAGAGCAAGAAGAACACAATAAGGACATTAATCTGAAAACTAGACGGGTTTAATTTGTGGGTCCATCGTGTGACCAGGATGGTGAGATAACACAAGGGCTTTGAAAGTAGTTTTTAACTTCTGATTACAAGGCAAGTCAATGGGCTGGCTGAGTGTGCAAGGGGTGGACCTGTGGGAGAGAGACACCAGGAGAGATCTAGTTCTCACAGTACATACTCAGGTTCTCTACATATTAAAGACAGGTGCCTGATAGTCCTTCCAAAGACTAACACACAGTAACTAACAATTAAAATTGTTACTTGTAAAAAGTAAAATTGTTCTATGAAAGCAAGGAAATGCAATTTTTGGGAACGGGCATATTTAATTTGTCTTGTGTTAAAAAAGAATGTCATAATCTTTTTGTGCGCATTAGAAAACGTTCCTGAAGAATAAAGACAATTGCTCCAAAACAGTTAGAGGTGGTTTGTTGTTTAAAGTCATTTCATACTCACACACACACACACAGACCAAAACCCTAATTGAACAGGCGTTGACACTGTTTGGTAGCGACACCTGTTTGAAATTTATAATGAGCAGCCAGGGGAGACACACACACACACACACACACACACACACAGTCTATGGTTCGACTTTTACCGTGACTCTGCGCACACATGCCCTCTGTTTAACAAAAAGATCTCTACAGAAAAAACAAGCTCCACCGCTGCATAAGAGAGGGATAAATAAAACAAACAAAGAAGCATTAAGAGGCTGAGCTGAGGGAGAATGAATTCATCCCTTCGGTATATAATGGGAGTCCAGAGGGTGAGTAAATATAGACCCACAGCGCTGTACATGTTTATGTATGATTTCCCACACAGTGATGCTGAATAAATTGCACTCAAGTAAGAAAATAACATACACCCACACTTTTTTACTCCCCCTCTCCATCATTGCTGCTCTTGCTTCATAATTAAGTCATGAGACACAGATCTTCCTTTCTCCTCCTCCCCTATCCTTCACTTTACAACTCCACAATCTCTCTGTCCTCTACTCCGTACCTTGAACGTACAGTTAACAGTCTGAATATGAAAAGATGTGTTCTCTGTGGGAGTGAATTCATTGCACTACTATGTACCATATGACGCATTCACACCCCAGCTTCTAGTCTTCTACGTTTGCTTCTCGTTGGTGCACTGGGTAAAATATGACGCGTTTCCATACAGTTTAGAAAAACACAAACTTGTGACATCATTAGCTGGGATTTCTCAGAGCAGTACAGTGTGAGCAATAGTGTCCTCATACAGCCACACACACACAGACACACACCTTTGTAATGTGTGCTGTCCATGGTGCTGAAGACACACAGCATCACATAACATGCTAGAGGTAAGAAAAGACAAAGTCCGTGTTGGGAGTATGTCGGATCTTTCCCCACAGGAGAACAGTTACTGTGTGTTTTAACCATGACTGTCGACGTTATTGTGACAAATCTCCATAGAGCCACAGAAGACGTTCCTTTTTTCAAAGGTCAAGCTCTCCCCATGACTAGTAAAGTGACCTTTACCTCTCGTACTGGTGGACTTTCTTTAAATGCACATTTGGAGTCTCCACCTCGCTGGAGTATAAATGATCAGGATTCCAGATCACTTTCAGCTCCAGGCAGCCCTCAGCTGACTCCTGACCTCTGGTCTTGTCCAGAAACAAAGGAAAAGTTTCAGGGGATCTTTTGTATGCATAGAGCTTAGCTGTCTTTTTTTCTTCTTCACTTCAACTTTTACACGTAGAATTCTTCCGAGAATGTCTCTCACATTGTCCAACACATTTTTCATTCAATACTTTCCAGAACCCTCGTTCAAACAAACATAAATATACAATATTTAACATTACATTACTAGTCAGGTTTTGCTTTACAGCAGAACATCGACAAAAGGAGTGAACACAACTATTACAAATATGTGCCGGAAAGAAATACTGTAGAAAAGAGAGAATGGAGTAATGTCTGGGCAGTGATCTAGCTAAACTGCTTTGGCAGCAAGTTTCTGGTCTCTGATTAATGGACGAGAGAGAGATGGGGGGAGAAGATGGGAGGAGGAAGTGAGTATGGAAGGACAGGGGGAGGTGCAGTAGGAGAGGAGGTAAGAAAGAGGGAGTGTCAGGTGGAAAGAGGAGGAGATCAGTGTTGCAATGTAAATAAATGAAGGTGAAGGCAGAAGGGAGGAAGATGCAAATCATAAGATGGCAACTCAACCTACAGAGAAGAAAGAGAAATAAACTGATAAATAGATTAAGACCAGAGAAAGGACTCAACATCACAATGATGATAGGAGGAGAGATAATGCTAATGTGAGAGGTAGTGTGTCGTCTTAAGCTCAGAGTCATGAACGGGAACAGATGGACTGACATGATGCATGCGTGTTAGAGAGGTGAGTTCAAAGCCATGCTAACAACTCTGTGAGAAACGTGAGTGTTTGCACTTGATTTTGTGTCAGTTCATTTAGTAGATCGATCTCGAGTAAAAGCTGGGTCATTATTTATTCAACTGCTAACAATTGTTAGCAGTTGAATACGAGTTGAATACGACTTGGGCTCGTCGATGTTGCATGAGTTTTATTAAAGCTTTTCTATCAAAGCATCGACATTTGTCTTGTGGATTGTGTAAACACAAGGTTTTACTCCTTGTAATCAAGTAAGTTTTCCTGAGCTTCAACTAACTACTAACCCACACAGTAAAGAAAGAGAGAAATGTTGTTCCCTAATTGTTTACATGCATACATTTTACTTCTATTAGTAAAATATGACTATAATAAATAATACTGTCCCCAACAGTACACAGCAGTACTTGGAGCTTCTTCTAATTTAATCTGCTGCAGTCTCAACTCCATTCACGTCAGCCATTTATATAGTTTCCTGTCCTGACACACAGCTACAGACTGTTACCAGAGGGCAGGCTTGATTCTGCTGTATATCTCTCTCTTATCTCCTACCCACGCCCACCCCACCCCTCTCATCCCTCCCTGACCTGACTGTTCAAGAGCAGCAGTGACTGCATCATCAAAAGTACATTATTCCATGCAAACACACTCCTACCTACAGGCTGGGAGGTATCAGATGGCAAACTTCTTGTCCATCAAACCATTAACTGAATTCCACTGTGGCACACACACACACACACACACACACACACACACACACACACACACATTTGTCCTCCTGTACTGTGCTTGTGAGGACCCTCAGTGTTAAAATGTATGTGTTGCCTACTAGAAATAACCCATAATTAGAATACAAAACTACAATGGGGTGTGTGAGTTTGGGCAACCTTGGCAATGTTCATGATTTTCTTGTATAAATTGTTGGTTGTTACGATAAAAACACTGAATTATGAGAAAAAGTATTTAAGGGGGGAATTGTAAGTTTCCCTCCTTCTTAAATATTCTGTGAAGAGTAGCAACTCAAAACAAGGATAGGATACAGAAAGCTGTCCCAGAGACTTCAGCTGTCTGTTTCCACAGTTAGGAACATATTGAGGAAATGGAAGGGTCAAAGTGACAGAAAAATCTAATATAAACAGACGCGACGACTGGCGAGAACAGTCAGAGTCAAATCACAGACCAGCACCAAAGACCTACAACATCATCCTGCTGCAGACGGAGTCACTGTGCATCATTTAGCTATTCAACACAACTTTACACACGGAGATGCTGTATGTGAGAGTGATGCAGAGGAAGCCTTTTCTCCACCCACAGCACAAACAGAGCCGCTTGAGGTAAAATAAAATGTCTCGGACTGATGAAACTAAAATTTTGTTATTTGGGAAAAACAAGGGGCGTTATGCATGGAGGAAAATAAACACAGCATTCCAAGAAAAACACCTGCTACCTACAGTAAAACATGGTGGTGGCTCCATCATGCTGTGGGGCTGTGTGGCCAGTGCAGGGACTGGGAATCTTGTCAAAGTTGAGGGACGCATGGATTCCACTCAATATCAGCAGATTCTGGAGACCAATGTCCAGGATTCAGTGACAAAGCTGAAGCTGCGCCGGGGCGGGATCTTTCATCAAGACAACGACCCTAAACACTGCTCAAAATCTACTAAGGCGTTCATGCAGAGGAACAGGTACAACTTTCTGGAATGAATCACAGTCCCTGTACCTGAATATCATTGAAAGTCTGTGGTGTGAGTTAAAGAGAGCTGTTCATGCTCAGAACCATCAAACCTGAGTGAACTAGAGATGTTTTGTAAAGAGGAATGGACCAAAATACCATCAACCAGAATCCAGACTCTCATTGGAAGCTGTAGGAAGCGTAGAGGCTGTCATTTCTGCAAAAGGAAGATCTACTAAATATTGAGTTCATTTCTTTTTTATGATGCCCAAACTTATACACTTGGCTAATTTTGTTTAAACAATTATTGCACATTTTCTGTTAATTCTATAAACTTAATTTCACTTGTCAAATATCCCTGTGTGTGTCTCCTACATGACATATTTAACAGAAATGTTTTATCAACGATTTATACAGGAAAATCATGAACATTGACAAGGTTGCCCAAACTTAAACACCCCACTGTAACTCAGCCCTTAAGCCAAACAACTTAAGCCTAAATGAAAATCTTAACTTTCAACCAGGCTTTTAAAGGACCCCTATAAGAAGGGTAGCAGTACAAGGTCACACACACACACACACACACACACACTCTTTACCTATTCTATCTTAGTCGACCCCTAAGGGAAAGCCACAGATGAACAGCTTTTCAGTGGCCCTGCCAACATTTGCCACCCCTTGACACTCAAGCACAAAGATACACACACACACACACACACACACACACAGACACATCTGTAATATTAAACTTGTGAGGATCCTCATTGACATAAATATATTGACTATCCCCATGACATAAACTCTTATCACTGTCCAAGGTTAAGCTGAACCCTACTTATAATCCTGTCAATCAAATAGCACCTTAATAAAAAAACAGCATGTCCTCGCTCTGCACGAACCATCTCACTCCTACCATATATAAAACTCCAACTGGTCCTCACACCAATAGATACGAAGGACCACACACACACACACACACACACACATACAGTGCACTTGCTTTATAGGCCCCAGGAGGTGCTGGGGAATTGCTTTCCCAACTGTTTTATGTATTGGTCAATTTAACTCTGCTAACATCAGCATATTAAAAATGCATGTGCCCAAGGACGCAAGAGCCATTTCGTGAATACGTATGTGCATACACATGTGAGCAAAGCATTTTAATTCCAGCAGCCTTCCCCGATAAGTGGCGTTGTTACATTGTTGTGCACTTAATAGGGCTGTTTATATTGTGATTACATGTTAAACACTAAATTAACCCACCCAGAGTTTCCTGAATTGGGGTCAGTCCGACAGAATGGAAACACAGTTAGGGACGTGTTATTAGCAATCCTAAAATATGTCAGTCACCTGTTGGTGATTTAAAACCCTCTTTTTTAATCTAGCAGGTTTATCCTGTCAGCCAGCTGTAACTGAATCATTCTAGCAGCAGAATAAGGCTGCTGTACACGGTGTAAAGCAGCTCGCAGTGAAACGAGTTATAGGACAGTTTGCGAACTCATGCATATTGACTTGTTGCTGTCCACAGACACGTCAGAAAGACACCGCACTTCCTCACATCATGGAGAAATACATGACAGGCTTGGTTGCTGATAACATCTCGGTACTTACATAGTCTCATCATTCTGAAACTCCAGCTTTCCAGAAGCTAGTTCATAGTCCTCCCCTCCTTTGGCAGTGCCGTCAACGGTTCGGTAGGGAACAGCTACCAGGCCTCGGGCCCCTGACGTTCTGAGCACCTTCACCTCCATCACGCCTACACTCTCACTCACCCTCTGACTGGCCCCCTCAAAGGTAAAGATACCTGAGAAAGAACATGAAATAGTTAGCTGGAGAGAAACCCTGATAGGGCTGATGAACACCTACGCTCTCACTCGCTAGTTTGCTCTCCAAGGTTTATGGTATGCATATATTGAGGATAATAGTTTGCCACCCACTGTCTCTAGATAAAAGATAACCAGCATGAGATAATGCCCACTCTCCACTGATACTCCCACGCTTACATTTAATGGATGTTATCAAAGTCCTGTAAATGAAAACATGACATTCATAAGTGAACTGCACGCTTTTTTTTAGCATTACATTTTCTGTAATATCTATTTTGTGAATATTCACATTCATACAATACAAGTGATCAAATCTGTATACTGTAAATAAATGAAATGTTGCAAAACCCTAAAGCTTCAGAATTTAGCATAGCATACTAGTCTTGTAGTAGGTTTGCTTAAGTCAAAAGTGAAAAGTTCAGGCAGCATGAAAAAAATGATTTCAAAACAAAGTAAAGCACCCCATGAATAATAACCAAGACTACAAGATGCAGTCAGGGGCACAATATTTACTGACGTATTAGAGTAGAGGATATTCCAGCTTACAGTATCTGATGTTTCACTGTAACAGAGTTGGACACTAAATTCAAATCCCAGCACAATGACAAAAAAAAACACATTGGTCACTAGATTTAATTTCAAAAGAGATACAGAAGCTGCTAAGCTAAAATATGTCAGTGAAGTTACTAAAATGCAAAATACCTTTTTAAATTGGCATGATAATGATACAGTGAACAGAATGAACATTTAGGCATTACAGTGTGTTCATGATACATATGACAAGTCTAGACTACTTGTGGGTGGTAGGACAAATCTGTTTGCTCGAGTGTCCCTGTGTTTGTAGTTTTCATTCTATGGCTCATGCACTAGAGAAGCTTAAATATGTCTCAAAGATTCATCTTTGAACCTAAAACTGTTCTGCAAGTTTGTTTACAGCAGTAAAACATGGAGAGTTAGGGTTAGGGTCTCTACCTGCGTGGTCGTCATCGTAGATGGTCACTGTGGCTGTGTGGTTGTCGCCCAGCACGGCTTTAGGAGTTGCACTGGCATCCAGAGGGGCGGTGCCGATCTCAGGGTACCCGACCACTCGAGGGTTACTGAGGTGGACGTAGAAATACTCATCTTCCTCAAAGATGTCATCGTCAATAACTCCGACTGTGATCTCTGGTAGAAAGATGTGCATTTCCCTTTAGGGCGTTGATTTTTATGCAGAGTAGTTATGGTGACACTATTTATAATGTCAATAAAAAATGCAAAAGCATGTTTGTTGTAGTCAGCGGGAAGTGCTGCACATGACCTCTGCTATTTGAGCCTCAGCCTCAATGACATGTTTTCAAAATATGTCATGAATTATTGCTGTCACTGTTTCTACCTTTGAGGGTCTCTCCTGGCTTAAACAGCAGCGTTCCCTCTGCAAACTCATAATCCGAACCTGCGTTTGCTGTACCGTCCTCTGTGCGATAATCCACCTGGGGGAGCATAGTGAGAGAGAGAGGGAGTGAAAAAAAAGCGCCGCAAAGATGAAACAGAAGTGAGCAGATATGAAAAGGGCAGATAAACACAAAGGGGGAAAACAGAAATGAAGAGAGAGAGAGAGAGAGAGAGAGGCGACGCCCAAAAAAAAAAGAAAGAATAAAATGGAGGAGAGGCATTTGGGGAGATGGGAACAGAGGGTGAGGGAACAAGAAAAACAGCTTCATTAAACTGAGCCCTCTGGTCAGATACAGACTGATAATAAAGACTTTGAAGATAATGTTACAAAACTTTCCCTGTGTCCTCCTCGTTCTCCGTCCTCTCTCCACATACCCTGATAATACTGCAGCCGAAACAACAACAGTACTTTTTCTTCATTATCACTTCCATCCGCCACGCAGGCGTAGACACGCACCTGCTTCGCTTATAATGTGATAAGAGCGATCAGATCCCATCCGCTTGTTTATAAACATCATATCAAAAATAATCTGTGGCTGCTGATGGGCAAAGCTGAGCCTGGGCTCCTGTAGTCACTCTCGTGGCTTTGCTCTATTTTTAGCTCTTCATGAAATGTGTATAAGCAACACAGCTCTGAAGATATTTCTGAGTGCAAGCATTAGGCTAGTGGCTATAGCTGGGCCCACTGTTGCTTTATTTATGTCATATGATTGTTAAACTATTCCAAATGTTCAGCTGATGCGTTGCCTTGAATGTTATATGAATAGATGTGGAAAGAGGGCATTTGGTATGTATCACTGAACAAAATGATGATGTAACTGTGGTGATGCCTTCAACGCGCCCTCAGTTTTCAACAGTGAAGCATGACTAAGCTGTGAATCTGCTCCACTGTTTTTATTATGCTACCGTATGCTATGGTTACCTGCCATGTAACAGCTAAATCATTGTTAGCTGTTTTCTTTTTTTTATTAAAAAATCCATATACAATATATACACAACAACAATCAACAAATTAGCAACTAGTTGACAAACGTATTGGAGCATTTCGGAACTAAAGAGACAATCATCCCCTTCAGAGTCCCTTCAAAGTCACTCTGCTAAAACTGGAGAAAAAGATGAATTGATGTGTGGATTTGGTTGAATTTTGTGTTAGCATAATAATTAAACAGCAGAATCTTCAATGGCATGGCCAATGGTGAAGATATTAGGTTTTTCATCTTTAATATGCTGCTCTGACACTGCCTGAAGAGCCTGTGTGTGTGTGTGTGTGTACGTGTGTGTGTGTGTGTGTGTGTGTGTGTGTGTGTGTGTGTGTGAGCCAGACCACCTGACAAACAGGCCAGACTTAAGTCATGACATCAGAATTCCTCTACAGATGGCACTTACGTTGCATTATAGTCTAATTTGTACACAAGGAGAAGACTAGAGGAGACACAGTCCTGCAAAGCCTCTGCAGTGAACAGACCACATGCTGTATCACTCCACTGACACAGACTCTCTCCAGGACACTTGAAAGAAAATCTCTTTTTCACAGCATCAGGCTAAAGTTAAGCCCTAGATCAATGAGCCTTTGGAAGAAGTTGTGTTTTCTTTGAGTTAAAGCCTGAGTGGAAACGTTGTCTACCGTGTCTCCCAGTTCGCCTCTCATCACCCACTTCCATCCTGAGACCAGCATTCGAGCAGACACTGAACAAGGATGCTCAAAGCCTCTGGAGGTGAGTTATGAGTGAGATCAGACCAAGACTAGGAGGTGTGCCAAGGACATGAGTGATCTTAGGCCAGTAAAGATTTTCAGATCCTCTGGTGTCTGCTTCTGTCTGGCTGACTGAGCCTTGGCTTCGGCGCATCGCACAACACACACCTTCATGTTCACACTGTTTCCAGTTCCTGTTTTCTGAACTGCATGGTGGATTCATGGTGGAGCAGATTATTTGGCACTGTGGACAAAATTGTAAACTATGAACACTTTAATCTGTGTTGGCGGGACAACACTTCACCTTGACAGTCACTCCGGGGTCGCCTCCGTGTCTGGCAACGGACAGCTTTAGGGAGCCACAGTTTTCGAAGCACTGGTACAAAGATGGTTCAAACTCCAACCTGATGGTGTGAGGGTCGTCCTCCTGGGCCTGGGTCTCGTGGCTGCTCACCACCTGGAAAACACACACACACACACAGTGTCAGGTGCAGTGAATTTGGAGTGAAACGCAGATGGAGCAGATTCTATGTGTGCTTCACCTTGCGCGCCTGGTCGGCGGCGTGCTTCTTGAGGATGTTGCCAGCTCCGATCATCATCCTGGTTGCTTGAATGCGGTAGAACGCTCTGCTCTTCTGCTGCTGCATCAGGACCTGATCAATGAAATCAGCCAGTTAAAGGGATCAATGTTACTCACCATGTGTCCAACAGCTACTGTGTTCACTCAGACGAATCCTCCTTTGTAACAGCTTTCACTATGAAGGTGACAGCTGCAGTGTGAATGTAAACCAACAAATCTCCAGCTGGAGGTTTGAGCTCAAAGGTCATTGTACCGTCAAGTACCATAATTTTACCCAGGCGAGTTTCCTCTACAGGGCCGGTGCCATTGTTATTTACAGCACAAGGCTGTGGAACTAGTTGTGAGGGAAGGAAGGATGGATACAAACGAACATGTGGGAGCTGCCCAGTGCAGCTTTGCCTGCCAAGCACCTTTCTCTCATTGTTTCTCCACCCAAAACAAATGGCTTAGAGAGGAAGGGGAGGAAGAAGACAAGGAAAAAAATTGATAGCAGGGGAGACTTGGAGAGCTTCTAAGTTTTTTTACTAAAGGATTAAAACTGTGCAGGGACTAATGCCGATAATCCTTCATGTACCAGACCGGTGACGAACATTTTTCTACATGGTAGCTGTGGAAAGGAGGTGCGTGCACAACAAGCATTTAGCTTCCTTCTTTCACCGGAGACGAGAACAGATTCAATAACTATAAAATACCGACTACATTTACTAGATATTACCACAAGGTCCACTTACTGGATTCTTTCTTTCGTTTTTAATTGCATCATAAAGTATTCCTTAAAGCCTCAACTCAATTTCAGAAAAAAAACATCAGCCAGTGAACCTTGAGTAAATCATTTTTTCAAGTTAAAGCTACACAGCTCACTACACGTCTAACTTTCACTTGACTTACCGGGTACAAAATCACCTGGGTGACAGAGGGGTTGCATGTTACAGTGCTGTCAGTCAATTGGCACCTCACACTCTGCAGACTGGTGATTTACTCAGAACACAACACTCACAGGAAAAACTATGATCTCCTCTGCAGTGAGTTAAGGAGTCAGAGTGAACCGGCGGCTGTGTGAATCATCCTACCTGTAAACACCTTGTTCACGACTGAATGTGCAACATCTCCAAAGTGTCGCGTTTGAAATGTGATGCGTGACTTTGTTTCCTTTAGTCTCACCTGATAATTAGCCATCTCAATGAGCTGCTCCATGTCTTTGTCCGGATGCCTCTGCTTCAGCTCCTTCAACGTCCTCGCCATGTCCCTCCTGGCTTCGTCCTCCTCGTCTTTCGCCCCTCCCTCTTCCATCATCCCTCCGTCCATCCCACTGTGACAGTTCAATGCCATCTGTCCGTCCAGCTCGAGCATGTCCATTTTGGTGAACCCACCCAGACCCAGTGCTCCTCCACCTCCTCCATCCATTCCTCCCATCCCTCCATCAGCTCCTCCTTCAGTTTCAATGATGATCCCACGCGTTTTGTCGGCACGGTAACGCTTGCGGACGTATTTGTAGATAAGGAGGCGGCGGTCGGCCACCCAGGCTTGGACCACACACAAGGGGAAGCAGAGGAAGGTTAGCACTGCCTCCCATATCTAAAGCAGAGAGAAGACAGGGTCAACACCTTTATTCCTTTCCTCCTTTGCTTCCTTTGATTCCTTTGCTTCCTAACAATCTAACCCTATCCTCACCTCCACCTCTCCAGGCGAGAAGACACTGAGAATTAGGTAGAGCCAGATGTAAGCAAAGATACTCCATGCCGCCGTGACGAAAAACACCCGAAGGTGTTTGATTTTGCGTGTCTCTCCATCAGGAACCACGTACACACACAGGGCGATGATGACGAACATGTTGAAGGCAGCACTGCCCACGATGGTGCTGGGGCCCAGCGAGCCAGCTTCGAAATTGTGACCGCACACCTATAGAGAGGGTGAAAATGAGATTACAGTGTTCCTATTACATTCTGTATCAGTT
The DNA here is from genome assembly GCA_032270685.1 of Microctenopoma stevenorrisi. NCBI lineage: Eukaryota > Metazoa > Chordata > Actinopteri > Anabantiformes > Anabantidae > Microctenopoma > Microctenopoma stevenorrisi. The sequence goes on from JAUMTR010000010.1 coordinate 10,528,726, forward strand.
AATCTAATGTGTAACCATTGTACCAACCTCAATAACAGACAGCAGGATCTCTGGGGCACTAGAGCCCAAGGCCATTAGAGTGAGATTGGAAACAGTCTCGTTCCAGATCCTGACTGTAGCGGTGGTGGTCTCGCCATTCGGCCTCTTGATGGTGATCTCTTTCTCCTGGGAGGTTATGACCTGAAGATGAGAAGAGAGGAGGGAGGAGAAAAAGAAAGAAGGGGGTAAAGCAACAGCATGATATGTGGAGGCAAAAGAATAGAAAAGAAGAGCACAGAAGAAGCAGTTGACACAGAAGGAAAATGTCAAGGTGAGGCAAAGGGAAGCTGTCTTCGTAAAACTGTGTCCTCTGTAGATTAATAGTAAAATGATGCCAGTGATAATATTCATGTGTTGCCTACCTCTATAGATGACATAAATCTGTCCGCTATGATGCTCATGCCCAGGAACATATATATGAGCGCAACGAAGTAAACGATGGCGCGTGCCACTTTGTCCCCCACAGAGGGGTTCTGAGGGTTCCACACGGGCAGTACCACTCCTGAAAACAGACCAACACAAGCATGTGGGCATTTTACCGAAGCTTAGTGGTAGTACAAGCTGATGAGGAGTTACAGGAAGCTCATTATGCCAGTTCATTATGTCAGCAGCTTACATGACTGCTACGCGAGGCAGGCTAAACGTTTAAATCCTCTGATGTGCAGTGTGATCATGCAGACTGACCCACCTTCCTGACAGGTGTCTCCAACAGCTGAGCAGTTTTTTCCAGGCGACCCCGCCTGTGCTGTCCCCAGAAGAGAGAGTAGCAGCAAAATGGACAGAAGGAAGAAGAGGAGGGAGGGAAGGCGCGGGGAGGTGAGAGAGGACGGAGGTGCAGACATGGCTGCTGGAGCCACTTCCGCTGATGCAGACAGGCCTTCACTAAACTCTGCTGGGTTCTACTGGCTTACGCCTCACGCGGAGTGGCGTCCAAATCCTGGAGTTACACAGAGAAAAGGAAGAAACAGAACAACAGCGGTTAACAAACCTTTTAACCACACCACTTATTCAATTCTCCCGTGAACCATGTCACTTGGTTTTAACAATATTCATTGCAACAACACCCTCTGCGCCTCTTAAATAAACCAAAGTACGTTTAATTAGAGTTTACTGGAAGTGGTAAAACCTGAAGGTGAAAGCAGGGTGATGAAGTGAAAATGCCTTAATAAAAGGTTAATACAGTGAAAGAGAGCCGGAAGAAGCACTGTAAATGATGATACACTACAGCCAGCGTCTGTAATAAAGTCAAAATAAAAACGTCGAGGTGGATGCTGCTCGTCTGATCTCCACAGGAGCCCTGATGAAAACTCTTGTTTTTAAGCTGATCTGTGGTAAAGTTGTTACCCTAACCCTAACCCAATATTTGCTGAACGTTATGCAGTTGAATGTCTCATTCCGCTCTGAAATTAAAGCATAGTACAAACAAGCAACTGGAGCTAAAAAGAAGATCAGTTTATATAAACTTTTGACTCATCAAAGTAGCCACTTCTGACAGATATTACAGTTGAACACGCTCCTTCTGCAACAGAAACCAGATATTCTTCATAGAGTTCTAGCTCTGACATTGTTAGACTTGTGTTTTGGTCATTACCCTACTGTAGGGTAACCCTTGACCAACTAGGAGCACAACAGAGCTTATGCTACACATACATAGCGCTGCAGAATGCTGTTGTAGCCATTTTGGTTCAAGGTGCCTCTCACTCAGTACAAGTCACCCACCCTGGGTTCCACAAGACAGCCCCAGACCATCACACTTCCTCCTTCATTATAGACAGTCGATGCCACATGCTGTGAGTGAAGCTGTTGTCCTGTGTGCCGCCTATCACACAAGCTGGTAACTCTCAGAAACGTTTTTGAGCACTGTACTTAAACGACTTGAATTTCAATAAATAACTGTTCTAAAACTTTTGACCGGTAGCGTGAGGTCAGCTTTGTGCCAGACTTCCTGTCACATTTCCAGTGTAAAATAGTGTATGACTGTGTTGACTTAAGTTGTGGAAGAGCAAAGGTTTGGTATTAAAATGCTTGAAGGGCACATTGAAGCGACAGTAAGTGGAGTCATGGCTCCCATAGCTCCGTGCCTGGCAGTAAACATAAGCTGGGAACATGCAGGAGACAGCAGCCATATGTTCCCATGATGAGGAGGCAAAGCGGCTCCTCAGCTACACCACAGTTAATACGTTGTGAGTGAAAGCAAACTAAAAAGGGAAGAGAAACAGGCACCGTAAGGTCAAATGGAAGAAAATGGAGGAACAGAAACATACAAAACTGCACAGAAACATAGCCGGACAGAGACAAACACATAAACAGTGTCAGTCAGGGCAGGAGTTGCTGACCTTGTACTCAAATGCCCTCACACACTTCCAAATGCTGAGACACACACACCACACTCAGGGTTAGTCAGCCCTGAATGAAAAATTGCTGACCCGGTCTTCGAACTAACACACACACCTATGCACAAACAACCACAGTTAGTCATCTGTCGCAACATTAGCAGGGAGTTGCTGACCCTGTCTTCATCTATCTTCCAGGGTCTCGCTGCTCTGACAACATCCTGTCACTTCAATACTCAGCTCGCTTCTCTCCTCCGCCGTCTATCCCTCCACTGCCTCAGTCTCTGTCTTCTCCTCTTTCCTTTCGGTCTGTCGTCAGAAGAGAGACGTCATTTCTGTATTGCAGTCTGCTTTTAGGAGGTCGTGCTTTATTTGGTAACAGAAAAACTTGAACTTTTCCTCCTCCAAACCACTTCAACCCCAAAGCCCCCTATACAGGGTTGAAGTACATGGGGCTTTGGGGTTGAAGAGGTTAAAAAATCTCTTTCTCTGCTGTTTACTCACACGTCCACACATCAGCCATGCATTAGGGAGACCAGGTGTCTTGTTGACACTCATTTCAGATGTTTCACAGCACAAACACGGAAGCTTTACAGTTGTCATTTTAGTGCCAAGGCACTAACATGCTCACGTATCGATTCACACAGCATCTGCCTGTCTGCAGATCTATGGCAGCTCAGTATAGTGATGAAGACTGTTAGTGATGAAGAATGGCTCCACATGAAGTCAGGAAGCAGATCTGTCCTCTTGGCAACACAGTCCTGGGCCTCCAGCAGAATAATTTTAATCGATTTGTTGAATCTAATCATCACACAACTTCGTCTTCTTTGTTTTCTCTTTCCTTTTACTTGCTTCATTAAATCTGATGGCGTCCTGCTCTCTTTCCTTCTCACTGTTTCCTCCACTCGCCTCTCTGCCTCTTCTTTTCTGTTTGTGTGCGTAAATGAATGTCCTTTTGTTTTCCGTCTCGCTCTGCCCACACACATGCTCACCACTTCACAGTCTCCAGCACCTCAGCTCATCCTCTTTTTGCACCTCTTCTCTGTCCAGCTTCATTTTTTAAATACAATTCATGAATTGAATAGTTCTGGTAATATATGCAAATGTGCTTGAATTTCAGCCTAAAAGTTCAATGTTGAATCAAGGTATTTATAATTTCCATGAATGCATTTGTGTTTAAAAAGCTATTAGTTTTTTTCTTGGGCTGAGTAAAGCTGTTCTTTAATGAAAATGTGCAACATTGCGTGACAGTGTCCGTTCACAGAGCACTTTGATACAAAAAATGAAGTTAAAAGTTGCAGAACATCAAATGTGCAATGTCCTATAAAGCTGATTGAAGAATACTTTACCTTTCTTATAACCACAGGTATATTAGAGGTTTATAATTGCCTTAACACACATTGCTAAAGTAAAATTGTACTAACTGCATGACCCTAAAATAAGACGCTTATAGTCGCATTGTCACTGTCTTATTTGTCTGTTCACTCTTTATAACCAGTGAGTCTGTGTCCAGACCTTAAAATAGCTTCTTAGTTCTTGTGTATGTATATGTGTATGTGTGTATGTGTCCTTAATGTCCCAGAGGCTTTCCCTTGTAAGACGTGAATCCTCCTGACAGCTTGCACACACACACACACACACATGCGCGCGCGCTCTGACCTGCTGACTTTTCTCACTGTCAGTGAAGCTCATGCATGTGCATTTACACACACATGAACTGTACAATCCACTGGGGCACTCACAAAACCACCTGTGAATTTCTTCTATTCTGGTTTCAATCAATCAACAGGTGTTCACAGGTGTCCTTCTATGAAGATCAGTGTGTGTGTGTGTGTGTGTGTGTGTGTGTGTGTGTAAGCAGATAATCTGATAATTGGGTGATTCATGTTTACAGCGATGTAGGCGAGTCCACCCTCCCGCCCAGGCAGTGTGCACACACAAGCATTCACGGGGAAATCAGTTTCTTTATTTTTTGGTAGTTTTACCTCACTGATATCACAGTGAAACAACGATGGCCTCAAAAAGGGAATTTGGAATAATGTTAAGTACAGCGAGTGCCAGAGGGGGTTACAGGATGAAATGAAGACAGACAACGCACATATTCACACCCACCGCGGAGCACATTACACGCACACACAAGCTCTGACCCGCCTATTGAACAAAGTAAGAGCATCGACCACGGCTGTTGATTCATTTTACGTCAGCGGTGCTTTGCTGCTCGACCCTACATGAATCACGACGCGCGCACACACATACTGCAGAGAGCTAATGTCTTAGGGTTAAATGACATTTGATTCATCACATCTTCCACTGCTCAGCTAGCATTTCTACCCCCATTAGTGCACCCTGCCCACTCCTCTTTTTCTCTCTCCTTCTTTCCTCCTCTGCCCTAACGTGACATATTATTAGGCTGTTGAAAATAAATGAAATGTGATCATTTCATGAACAATTTTTCACTTCCCATTTCTCCTTATGTCTTATTTGTATCTGACCTGTTGGGTTTTACAGTTCTGTGCATTTGCTTTAAAAGAACAATGGGAAAACTTCCTTTCTGTTATTATCCATTTTCTTTCCACATCTGTTCTTCCATCTCTTCAACCCTAACTCTCTCACTTCTCGTTTGTCAAACGTTTTTCTTCCTCCTCCATCTACCACTCGCTCCATCTTTCTCCCTCACTCTCTGTAAAAGTTATTATATCTTTTTCACACAATGAGGAAGAAAACATGAGCTCAACTTGACTGAACTTGATCATATCACGCATGTGCGCACATGTGTTTGTGTGTAAGTGCACTGTTCCCTGGAGATTTACTGGTAATGTTCTCTGTGTGAGACTTCGTTGTGTATGAGCGTGTGCACAAAGTGTGTGTGTGTGTGTGTGTGTGTGTGTGTGTGTGTAAATGTGACTTGACATGACTGATCTCCAGTTTCCAAGCTTGGG
>JAUMTR010000010.1:10541590-10624023 GCA_032270685.1 Microctenopoma stevenorrisi
AACCTATCTGCTACCACTCTGCATTTGGGTCGATCCCGCACGCTACAAGGGCGTTCGTCAAAATACGTGTCTGTGTTTCATACACGCCTGACATATATAACCTGACTAATATGGATGGTGTGGATTTCCATTTTAACCTTGAGGAGGAATAAAAATCTACGCACACACAACTACAGACATAGACACACACACACACAGTCTCGACTCGTGTGCCTGTGGTAAGATGCTACATGCTGCATAAAATCCTTAAAGCTCTCCCAGTCATCTGTGGATTGAAAAATGCCGCATGCAGTCCCAGATTATACTGACACTGTTCTATGAAATACAGATCTGATATTATCTGTAATTTTCTATTGGGAGCTACAAGAGAGAGAGATCGTAAGACAACGTATTTCCTTCAAGCTCAATCTGTGAAGTGGACTGCTGCGCAGACAGGGATCACTTTCAGCAGCAGTCATGCAGGCTGGTTTGGCCATGGCCTTTATCGTGGCTCCATTAGCTCAGACTGGAGGAGACAATCTCACCCAATTTGTCTAGACTCTAATGCATTCATCATCTCTGGCTAGCAGGCAAGCTAGGGATGTTTCATTTGAAAATGCACTCCCTTTCAGATTCCCCACAACAGCACGACAAAGTGCAACTGATAATGTAACCACAAGCGTAAATCAGATAAATAAAAAACTTTAAATAAGATTATCCGTAAGTTTCTTTTTGGAAATCTGCTCAACAACCACGTAACAGCTTCTAACTACTACTAACACTGTGTCAGCTTTTGATCAACAGTAGCTATCGGACATGACTTTTCTGGCTCCATCTCAGCTTCACACACGACACAGTGTGTGCTAACGGCACTGCATTCAAATGTAAAGCAGCTATAATCAATATATGTTTGAAATCAATCATTTCTCTGTGTGCAGTGATGAAGCCACCGATTTTGTGTTATCCTCACTCTTATCATTTGCATAGGATCATTATTTGTAGAGGCAAACGAGAGGCAACTGTATGCTAGCGAGGTTACAGTGCATTTAAATCTCGTTCTTACTGCCCCCTATGCTCCAAAATAATCAATAATTGCTGATTTAATTTTGTTACTAGCTTGGTTTTTATGTACAGTATATTTATGTATTTATCTATATTCAGCAAAGAATTGTATTTGTGAAGCAGGACAGAAACTATAATTTTCCAAAGATAATGATGCAATGGTACAATGTGTTGGCAATATTCTACAAAGCCCAGGGATCAGTGGTTCACTTCCAGGTTCTCCTCTAATTTCACCTTAGACAGTGAACCTCGAACCCTTGGCCCCTCACAAAGAATGTCCCCAAGGGAATTAAAAGTATATTTATTAGTATTTAACATTTTGCCCATTTATTATGTTTTATTCCTACTGGACAACATAGATCCACATCAAACAAAACCGTTACAAATTGAAGTACAACTATTGTGACAAATCTATTGGGGTCCAGCCAAACCAGCAGAAATGATGTGTATTATGTCAACAAGCAGAGCCCCAGCGACCCCCATCAACAATGCCAATTTATGTCTTTAGTGAGAGACAATAATACACTCATGTCGATACAGAACGAGTCAGTGTTGCTTCCATCCATAAAAAGAAAAAAAGAGTTTTCTGCTGGACACTTGATGATGCACAGACTAATCGTCCATTATGCAGGTGGGATCCCACCTCGTTTCTGTAATGATAATGGCTTCTCGCAGTTAGCTGTTAATTACTGCTGCTGCCCGCGTGTTTCTGTCTGTGTGTGTGTGTGTGTGTGTGTCTGTGTGTGTGTTGCATGCAGTAAGTGTGTGCTGCCACAGTTGAAACCACCCCTCAGTGGCAGAGAGGCAAGGAGAAACACAGGTGACATAAAGTTAGTCTCCTACGAACAGGTGTGGATAGTCCCCGAGTCACCCTGACCTTGTGACTGGTCTGTCAGCACACACACGCACACACACACAGTGATGACCACACGTGTACAAACATGCGCGCTCATATTTGGTGTGTGTCTGTGGCTCAATATGGTGTGGTGATGTCAGAGCAGTTGATTTCAATGGTCTGCACTTGACACCACCATCTGGCTTAGCTGCTAGGAACCACACAGGCAGACAGACACATACAAACACACGTGCACACACACGCGCGCGCGACACTAACAGCAGACAGATAATAATAATATATAAATAATAATAATAAGCACAGGGCAGCAAAGAAATATCAAGTACTTTATATTTTCTACGCAGATGTCAAGTTACTTAACTAGAAAGGGTTGATTAAGCGCAGTTGCCTTTTTTTCATCAAGCTTTCCATTGACTGTTCTGCATTCACCGCCTCAGTTAGGACTAAGTCTTGTTCAAGGGCAGTGTGATGGTGGCTGCTGAAGGAAGACAAAGTGTATGTCTCTTTCTCTCTGCCTGTCCAGACACGCCAGCCTCTACTGGGATTTAAACTGACAATCTTGCGGTTGCAGTCTCACCTTATTAACCACCAGCCCCCGGTCGTGCCTGTTGGAATGACTTTTGTGCAGTCATGTCGCCCAGGCTGCTTCTAAATGTTACATTAAGTCTAATGCACGAGCTACTTCAGATTCACCCCCATTAAATCCCAATATTCCACTCAACAATGGTGTGAAGGTAACTGCACACGCACACTTCCATGCATGAGTGCGCACAGTCCAGACCATTTACACACATGCTGATTGAGAATAATGTTTACCATACACAACCTTGGGGATTTTTTAAAAGTGCTGGAGAATTTCAAATTTTGACTATATGATGGAGATCATGGTATAAAACTCATATGTTTACCAGAGTTATTAATTTAATTCCAAAGGGAACATGAATGTCTGAGCCAAAAAAGCGAAAGTATGCAATTGTTCATCCCCCACAATGGACATTGCGATCCACACAACCTGGAGATGAGTTAGTGACGTGGCTGAAAATGTAAAATGTTTCTCTCTAGCTCGTTACTTCGCGCCCTCTGTCTCCTTCTATCTTTTTTTTTAAATATCTCTCTTTCATTTACGTTTCCTCATTAATAATCATAATTTTCTCTTGATGTGATCTCCTTCAGTGAGAATCCTACCAGTTTTCCTGATCCAGTCTTTCTCCGTCATTTAACAGTTTTTATCGGACTGTTTCCCCGCCTCCTTACATTGCATTCCTCACCATTGCTGAAGCTGACCTCTCTCCGTTCTTTATCTTTATCTGCAACATAATGGCTTCCATCTTTTCGTTAAACCTTACAAAATCATTACAATGCTCTAATTAGCTTTAATTTTGTCCCACACTCCATCTCTTTAACAATCACCTATTCATTCTTCCCCTTCTCCAGCAGCCCTGTACTACACTTTGCATCACGCTCTCATCTGCACTGCTCCTCTCACCTTTTTTACTTCTCACTTCACCTCTTCACCTCTATCTGCCGTCTGCATTTTCTTCTCTTTGCTCCCTCTCTCGTCCTGTCACAGTGGCCTGAAGACAATTATTCTTCTTGCTATATTTTCCTCGCTTCATCACACTCTCTCTTTATTTTCCTCTGTCTCTGTGCCTCTGTTTCACCAGTTCCTTTATGCTCTTCATCCTCCTCTCCCTTCCAGCTCCTTCATTGTTACATTTTTGTTCTCTTACGCATCCACGTCCCTGTTTTTAGCTTTATGGATTTGTTCAGTATTTCATCAGCGCAATACAACGGCACATTGTGCATACATCAGCATGTTTGGAACATATGGCTACAGATTAGACAGCGGCTACGTTGCAAAACTAATTATGTCAACGCTGGAAATTGTTGTCATGCTAAATGATTTAGAACAAAATTAAATAGCATATATTGCACATGCAGATTTAAATGCACAACATTTTAATTCAGGAGAAAGCAGGAACAACAGAAAGGACAATTCAAAGAACTAAAGAAAGAATTAGTTTTCCATATTGACAGCGTTTTAGAGCTGACAGATCGATGGTTATTCTGTCCTAGTTAAGGTGGAAAAGGACTTCATTTGAGTCCAAATCACCTAGCATTGCCTTCAATTACCTGCTCATGGATTCATTATTGATCATTTGATGATTAAATGCAAGGACTGATCAATTCCATGATCCTCATGCACAAGGCTTGTAAAATATAAATAATAAAAGTAAGAGGGTTATTCCCCTAAATGATCTTAGTCCTGCAGGCTATGAGCAGACGAGCAGTTCTCGTTCTTATTGTCTTTACTGCCTCTTTATCTTTGTCCCTTCAAGTCCCATTAAGATTTGTGACATTGCTATAAGTTATACACCAACAACATACAAAATCACACATATTCCACTCTCAAATTAAACATTTATGTCATTAGGTCCCATCTCTCTTCCCTTTTCTTGCCCTTTCTCAGTATATACACACACACACACATATACAAAGGACAGCGTGAGTGAATCTATAGCAAAGCAGTGGTGTGCAACGAACCAAGGGAATTCCAAAGGTCAAACAGAAACATGGAGCTTACTGACACACACATACATGCAATATACTGTTTTCTGACACAAAGCTCCTGCAACTCAGGCACAGAGAGGCAAAAAACACTTTAAAAATTCTCTGATGGCACCATATTAGTTTCACTTTGCATTGTGAAAAAGTTAGAACGTGTCAGACTCTTCCAAGTAGTCAGTGAGTGCTATGGTCTGGCAGAGGTCACTTAAGGAAGCTGGTGATTTTGCCTTGGGTATCAAACATACCAGCACTGTCACTGTCAGCAGACACAAAAGCTTTGCATCACAAACGTCACTTACTTCAAACAAGACGTGTCCGTGCAGTACGTCAGAAGGAGAAGAAGAAGAAAATACACCAACAAAATGGGTCCAGCAATTGCAAGAGGAATCACCACCACCCACCAGGTGTTTAATGTGGTTTTGAGTGCAGGCACATTCCCAGAAAATGATGATCCCAATCATCATGATGTGAGCACACCGGGTAATGTTTCATTTCTAAAGGTCACGTCCAAAAGCTTGTTCAAGCTTAGGGAGTTGGTGCAGTTATAAAACATGCTTGATATTCCACTATAACAACACCTCTATGTAGTTGTTATAGATTTTGAGTCTCAAATCCCTGCTGAGAGCAATAACCCCCCCACACACACACTCACACACACGCATACACAAACACAGCTAGCACCCTGAGGAGAACTTTGATTGAATGTCATTTAGTCTGGTGCAGCAGGAGAGTGTCTAAAGCAAATATTCAGCCACAGGATGGCATGATGGAGGAATCAACACTGAATCCCTGCTGAACTCTGATAACAAAGATAATTCATTTAGAGATAAAGTAAACTGCACACATGGTTCAGGTAGGTCACCTTTTGTTGTGTCCCACAAAAAGATCCTAGACACTTCAACAGGTGCTTGAGTTCACTGAGAACAGCAGCTAGCACAGCATGGAAAGTCTAAAACCAGACAGACGAGGAAGTTTGATCTACTTGCTGTGTGCAAAAAACACCAGCACACTATGGGGAGTGTCCCCTACAGCCAGCAGAGAGAGGAATGCCAGACAGAAAACAAGGATGTGGACAAGTGGGTGAAGAATTTGTCTGACTAACATCTCACCTAAGCAGGGATGTCCATGCAAGTGATTGATTGTCTTAAGCAGTTAGTACAGGACAATGCTGCACAACACAAATTATACCCAGGGGAATCTACACGAGCATGTATGGTTTACCAAAAATACATAAACAGGGTGCTCATTTGAGAACCACTTCTGTGGAAAGTTGTGGAAAAGAGGACTTTATTCTCCTTTCCTGGAACGTCACCAATTGCCTTAGGTTTGTGGATGACTGCTGAAAGTCAAATTTCAGGACGCACCGCTGTCACGGACCACATCAACTTGGTGGACAAACAAATCATTTTGACCAGGGAGGACATGATACATGACAGCGCAGCCTTCCTAGACTTTGAAACCTACAACACATATGGATTTAAGTAACATATTTTCCTCCTATGGTTGTTTTTTCACATCAACTCCACAAGTAGACACTTTTTAGGTCAATAAATATGATTCTAACCTAAAGCACGGAACTCAGAAGAATAAAAATGGAAAAAAACAGATTTCAGCGTGCCCTACTAAACTCCAACTGGGATTATGTGCAGGACTATTTTTTGGCCAGTCACACTGCCTGGTTAAACTTCTGTGATGAAATCTACTGTATGAACGGATTCATTAATGTTCTTTTATTTACCACAGTCCACATACAACATGTAAGAACAGGACAAGTAACATTAAGACAACTAGGTTGTTGTCACCGGCTTTACACTGCAGAAACACACACACACACACACAGTTTGTTTTTACAATCCATATTACCTACCAAGTAGCCCTGGAGGACAAACACAGAGAGTGTTGAGCTGCTCTGTTTGCGGTGTAACTCTGCCCTTACACACCTGCGACAGCTTCGAGCAGACACTCACTCATTCTGTCTCAGTCATGCACGCTCACCGGCTCCTATTCCAAAATCAATGAACAACGAGTGGACATCGGGGGTGCATCGTACAACATCTGGTTCAGTGCTGAATATAGAGAGAGAGCGCTGTGAAGTGTAGAAGAATAGACTCGTAATATCCATGTGTGTTACATGTGTATGAGAGAGAGAGAGAGCGAGAGCGAGAGCATTGAACAAACAAAGAGAGAGTAGAAAATAGGTCCAATACTGTTGCCATGGTGATTAATGAGATACAAAAGCCTTTAACGTTATCATTATAGGTTTTAGAGTCGTTGGTGTTTGTGTGTGTGTGTGTGTGTGTGTGTGTGTGTGTGTGTGTGTGTGTGTGTGTGTCCTAGTGAGAGAGAAAGCCAGAGTGAGACAAAGACAAGATGAGATGTCAGCAGTGGAATGAGTTTAGTCCGAGCCTTGCGGCAGCTTTTCTATCTTCACGTTGACAGACGTGCTGTTTTCTCGTATCTAACCAGTACAATGTTTTCACCAGTTCCAGGTGAAGGAGGTCAATAAAAGCACACACGCCACGTACACAGAAAATATATGAGTGAATGTGAGTAGAAGCAGCTTTTCACCTGCCTGTCGCCTGACTTTGAAAATATGAATTAAGCTACTGCTTTTGACCGGCAGCTCCAGGCAATGCAGCTCTGAGCGCAGAGAGAGCTTCAGCAGGGGATGAAGGTGGCAGACAGGTCAGAGAAGCATGTGTGGGTTTGAGACTGGAAGTTTGCCCGTTTAAATCACTTGACTGGCTTGGTAAAATGTGATAACATAAAATGAATAAATAATATTCTCTGCTGAATTATGATGTCTTTAAGCAAGATATCAAACACCCTAAGCTCAGAGGATGTACACGTCAGCTCTGTGCGCGAGTCGCACATTTTCTCTATGTAAACCCCTGTAATGATGATTCTGGTGATTTTAGACTTCTAACATCTCACAAGCAGCCATTTATTTTTATTCAAGTACAGGCAGGAAAAATAGGAGAAATGTCACATTCTTTAATTAATATGCATTGAAATTTAATTGTGAAAATCTCAGAGCACACTGTCTGACCTTGAACACACCATACCAAACTATTATTATTCCAAAAAGCTATATTTAACAAAAAAAACATACAGTTAGCTGAACAAATGTTCTTTTCCAGGAACTGTAAAGTTTGTTTCATGCTTCATTATAAAACCATCCTGGAATCTTTCTGTGTACATGTTCACTCTATTTAGCATTTTAGCATCCTTCAGCTCATTGTTTTGGTTTTAAGGCTTGCAGCTTTAATGTTTTGATTTGCTCTCACTCAGCTTCATGATGCCTTCAGTCAGATATATTTCTTAGAAACCAAAACTAAACAGAAAAAAGAGTAAATATTGAACTGGACAAACCCTTCAGAGCTCTTTTAAGTATTTAAAGGTTTTTCAGTTAATATTATGATTTTCTATCAGTGTTTGGTTTTATAAACTGTGTTTGCAGAAACTGTGCGTGCAAAACAGAACTACATATAACTACTTGCAGTCCATCACAATTTCATTGTTCACATCCCTAAATATACGTGTGTGTGTGTGTGTGCATTCAGAAGTTCAATTAGTGAGCTCTCTTGCTACCCCAAATAAGACAAATTAAGGCTAGTCAATCGTTCTGCAGATCCAGAAGTCAGTGCAGTCTAACTGAGACGGGCACGAAAGAGCTTTTGAAGTGTTCGACCCTCGTCTAACATCCTGCTCAACCAGCAGATCTGTTTGTTTCTGATTGTGTAGTGTGTGTGTGTGTGTGTGTGTGTGTGTGTGTGTGTGTGTGTGTGTGTGTGTGTTAATATCCACTTTGATCTGTCTAAAAGCATGTTTGAAGCAGTGATTGAAATCCAAGCAACAGATTGTCATACTGGTAATGGCAGGAGGACACCAAAGCGGTGGCTGAAGAGGAAAGATAATAAGAAAAAAAATACACATACAGGGGGAAATGACAGTAAAGACACAGATGGCAAGTAAAAACAGAATAGCGATGTGAGAAAAGAGTAACAGCAGAACAATACAGAGGAGGAAATGAGAAAAGCACCAATGAGCCCTTTAGGCTGTGAAGGCCAGAGAGGTCTGTTGGAGTATCAGCACACAGATGAATGGAGATGAATGTTTCATTCTATCTCTTGATTAAGTCTACATTAGAGGATGAACCTAATGAACATGCGCCTGGGGCTGGAGGTTAATAACTAATAAAGACATGATCAGGGTTCAGAGGGACAAAATAACTGGATAGACTCAGTCAGACAAAGGACTCTCTGAAAATATGCAGGTGTTAATAATCCTCCAAGAGCTGTTCACAACTGGGAAATCTACTAGGGGAAGTGAGAATACAGAAGTTGCCAGCAGGTAGCTTAATTTCTTGAACAAAGCTTCATATTTTGTTTGTTTTACTGCAGAAAAGGGCAAACAGAGAAGAGGCGAGTGGCTATAAATGTTGATGTGTCTTTGAGTCTTCACTGCACTCAGAGCAGCCAGCTTAAAAAGCTGCAGTGAGCGCCCTGGCGTCCACCTCTCAGGTTACACACAGGCTGTTCTACTCTTTTTGCTGAAGGTCACTGGCTTTTTGGAGTGGGAAAGGAAGACCTGCAGATACTTGGGTCACTATGCTTTTCAGGTTAAAACCCCTTTTAATCTGTGTTTGTATTCACCGTGACTGTTTTTCTAAACGGTATTAACTGCATACGTGTACCTAATAAACTGTCCACTGACATTAGATGTATCCTTTCTATGTTATATTTTCATAAACGTCTGATGCATTTTTGTGAGCTTTTAGATCAGTAATTATAATCTACACAAGCTTTAGGATCGCCACCTGCACACTCCCAGGCTTCAATTTAACTAATTCTAAAAATGCATGCAACAACATCTACTGATGTCCTTCATCACAAATTATACCAGGAACATGATAGCATTCTGATTGGCTCATGGGCCAATAATGGTATGTAATGTAACAAAACACTACAGGAAAGTGCTGGATCGCATTCTGAATAAATATGTTCATTTGATGCTTTGTGCTTTCCTTGCATTACCACGGTAATATATTAAATGTAACAGAGCATCCAGGTGTCCTGTAATTCCTAATTAGGTATAAATACAATAAAAACTGTATAATACCTCTCATCCAGCTGTGGACTGCGCCTACTTTCTCTCACTGGCCCTGGCAAATTGACAAATCTCAAACTGTGACTTTGGATAATCTCTGTAATGCAATGTATGCTGTCTCATAATGCATATTACATGTATGGTGTTATGCAACATACAATCAGCATAATTTCCCCTGGCTTTCTCAGGATGGGGAGTCATGGATCTGTTTTGTTCACACAAACACACACACACACACACACACACACACACACACACACACTCTGGTCTCCCCGAGCGCCAGTCATATTGCAGATGTTCATATCCAGTATCTGCCAGCCCACGTTTGTTTGTTTTTGTCTGTATGAGAGTGTGTGTGAAGAGGGGTGTGTATGTGTGTATGATGTTGAGAGGTACTGGCAGGACGGTGCTCAGACTTCCGTCCCTCGCTAATGTCACACACAGAGAGGATAGTCGAGGGCCTGGGGGAGCTATCGAGCTAAAGCGCCCACATGCATATACAACGAATGAATGCGAGGGTGAACATTCCCACTTAGCATCGTCATAACAGCAGTGCACCATGTATGATGTTCTATAGCGTTCCCTGAGTCATATAGATGTTTTTTTTCCTACAGCGACTTGGTGACACAGCACAACACAAACACGTCCTCACACACGTGCAGGGTGTTCACTTAAGTGTTAATATTCCGCTGCGGGGACATGATCACAAACGCATACCCATGAAATTCACAATTAGAAAAATAAAACACATGTTTGAACACATATTGGAACCTCAGCCCTTTACGTGTGTGCACTACACCCACTCCGGACGCCTTTACTCCATTTTTATCACAGCAATTTGCACTAGCTGAGGCGTTTACTCCAAGTGACTTGCAGTTGTAGCTACGCACCGTAAAAGAAACCCACATTTGAAGGGAACAACTATCACTCTATGAATAAAGCTTCATAAACAGAAGGTTCAGTCAAACTGACTTGTTTTTGGATCAGTGTTCCTGCAACACAGCAGCAGTGGTACAAACAGGGAGAGGGCAGATTTTACAAGAAGGGGACGTATATGCAAAATGCTACTAGTTGTCAAAAGTGTTCAGGTCGAAACTGCCATTAAAACAATGTAATTATTCAGTACATATGTATTATTGCCAAAATAGTAATGATACACACAACTGTTCTAACTCAGGGGGAACAACCGAGGAGGTTATTAGATGTAGTTCAGTTTATCTCCATCGCCATAATATCTTTATTTCATCCCACTAAAATGAACTCCTGTGTGGTTCTTCCTTCATCTCTTGTCTCCTTTGATACTCTTTCTTCCACCTCTCTCTATTTTCTCTGAATCCTACTTCCATCAGTCTTCAGCCATCTCCACTGCCTCGTCACTACTTTCCACTAGCTAAGAAATAAGTGCATTTTGCAAGTCCTTTGGCTCCATGCTCAGACATATTCATAAAGAGATGGCACCTTCCTGCTTTCCTTCTCCTCCATTTCTTTAATTTCAAAAGTAAATCCCCCTACAGTGATGACAAATTACTGCTTCTTCGAACGAATAGCCAAAAAGAGGCGTGTTTCTCTGCGTGAGCATGTGTGTGTGTGTGTGTGTGTGTGTGTGTGCCTGCGAGGGATGCCAAGAAGCAGTACAGTTTGATAACAGAGCAGATGGATAACGCGACTGTGTTTGATTTGTTTGTGTTCAGAAAATAGGACAGAGCTGTGGTAAAACTAATGAAGTTAAATGGAAGCAAGTCTGTCATTAGCGCTATGCTTTCCCGTATGATAAACCCCCGCACTGCCACTTTTTTTTATTTCACAACACAGAGGGCCCGTGAAAATGCTCCATGTCTAAAATGTATTTTCAAAAGAGGCTATTATTTTCAGGGAGCAAAAGAAAAAGTAAAAATGGCCTTATGTTCAGATTCACTCTGACATCTGTGCCCTTTTGAAACCAGTCACACAAGGGTCTGAGGGGCTGTGATAAGGCACGAAAACTTCCACAAAAACAAAGACAAAACATAGAAACGGGACCAGTGAAGGCAGTAAAAAGAGAATTTCACATAGTAGTTGTATTGAAAAGAAAAATTGATGTGGATTGTGGGTATTTTTTTTATACTTTTAGCATCTGTCGCTCTTATGATTTTCAACCCTTGGTTAATCCAATCAGAAGATCACCATGAATAGGATGGCAGTCCTTCACGCACACACACACACAAACAACCCAGTCCACTAAAGATGACACTTGCAAGATTTTACAGTCGCACAGACATGCACTCATGAACATACTGTCACACACACACACACACACACACTGCGTGCTGAAGGACCCTGCAGTCATGCATGCAACGTGGCTGGACAGCTTGTATGTGTGTGTGTATGGACGCTGATCAGATTATATAAGCCAGGTTTGGGTTTATGCTGCTGTGGCAGATTACACACAAATGAATTGGAGAAGAGGCCTGGCAAGACAAGGATAGAAAGAGTCAAGAGAGGAAATAAAATGTAACATGAAGCGTAAAAGGGCAGGACAGGGCAAGGTCTCTAATGATTGAGGCAGCCATGGAGAGTCCATAATAAGGACATATGGGAGTGGTGGTGGAAAGCGGGCAGAGAGAAGACAGAAGAGAGGTGCAGCAGAGGAATAAAGGTGGTAAACAACCCAGGAGAAGAGTGTCAGACGACTGAGCGGGAGGGCATGAGGCAAGGAGGATGAAGAGACTAATGGGGCAAGCTGGAGAACAAGACGTGAGAGAGAGGTGAGAGGCAGCGAGACAGAAAGAGAAGAGGGTTTGGGAATGTGACAGGATGAAACGAGAAGACGAGAGAGGAAGACAGACGGGAGCAAATCTGACAAGTGAAATGACGAGAGAGGAGGTAATCAGAAAAAGGCGTGGGAGTGGGAGTAACTATAGAGGAGGAGGAGCACTGGGAGAAAGGGGACAGAGGAAGAGGAACTAATACTAGAGTAACAAATCTAATTAACACTACACAGGAAGTATTATCAGAGGTGCAAAGGATAATTCCTGTCTATTTATCGGGAAGATGAAATTTGATTTTAAAGCTGCACCAGTCAGAAATCCTGTTTAAATAACAGGTTAAAAGGTCAAAAACATAGTGAAGAATTATTATCACCAACTCTGAAGTTTCTGTCACCTCATCAGTGTGATTCATTGTGATCATTGTTAACCACACACAGTTGGATCAATTTAACCTGTTTCCTCATCGCACTGTAATTTCCTAATTGCGTTGTCTAGTGGTGATTATCTTCATGCTGACTTAGATTTTAATATGACGTATTTCTTCATGTCTGTCTAAGCTATAGTGCATGAAAAACTGTGCACTTTCTATTTACAGATTTAAGTAGGAATTACACACAGCAGACTCCGGAAATAAATCTCTGTTTACATGTGCTTCTGTTCATCAACCAATAGTTGCTCCAAATAGCCTCCTGCTGTTTACCTTACTGCTTAGGATTCTACTTTCCAAAAAGCGCACAATGCTTTTGGTCACTTTGTTAGATCCCTATTCAAGCCTGTCCATTCAAACAAGTGAATATGTTCTTTTTTCTTTTCTCAGCTGACTGCAGGCGCATGTGATTGTCCATTTCACAGCTTGCTTCCCATTAATGAATTCAAATGAATAGATTGTGCTGAACCTGCCCTCAGGAACTCAGAGAAGGAACGGAGGCTGGGTTTCTTCCCCTGTTTTTCAGAAATCATAACCACCTTGCTCACTTTTCTCCACTTAGCACATGCTGCCAAACATCAAGGTATCCCTGAAATGTAATTTAAAGCTACAACAACATCCCTGACAACAATAATAACATCTCCCGGACAGTCTGCCCTGTGAATCATCACACACACACAAACACAGTGAGACCCAGACAGAAACAGATACAGACACAGAGAAAGACAGATTCACAGACATAGTTACTATCTCTCACACACAATGTTGCCAGTTCAAGTATGCCTCATATTCTGAGGTTACTCATAAAACAAATGCCTCCCTTCCACCTTGGTGTTATCTATTCTTAGCAGCAGCAGGCCGATCGTCTCTGCATATCAATGCCCAGGTCATCTTTAAACATCATCTGGAGCCACGACAGCGATGTCGGCACCATCAAGCAAATTTGTCTGTTCCTACATCTGCATTTGTCAGATTTCTTTTGTTCTATATTAACATGTTTCTGTCAGATGATGTAAGCGTGCGCGTTCTTCGTATTTTCTGTCAGTGCTGTGTTGACTGGGACTACATGTTGAACCAAGGACACAGAAACGACTGAGCTGTTTGTGCGACCGCAGTTAATCTTTCAAGACCAATAATATATAATCTGCTCAACTGTCCCAGGTAACTGACACCATGAATGTCTTTATGAGTGGACACGGAAGTTGAAGAAAGTGCAAAACACAACGACCCAGCACCAATATGGGCCGCCATTGAGCATATGCAACACGTGCTCTTGCATCCCTGTGCATGGGGATGCTGCAAGGTTCACAAGGTGGTGATGCAGACTACTGCACGACTGCAAATGTATTCTTGCGTAGCTCAAATAGTCTGCATTCTTGTGCAGCACGGACATGCATTTATCAGTTCAACAACTGCAGGCATTAAATATGAGATTATTCTATTCTTTACAGTTAAAGTACGTACATGGCTCTTGTACCAAGAAGTAGCGCGGTGAAATATAAATATGAATGTAGATTTACGTATATAAAATATATAACATTGAGGTTTGTAGACATGTGCCGATTGTCCTACTTACTGAGCTACAGCAGCCTCTGATGTTATTATAGGAGTATTAAAAATACATAGACAATATATACTGTGTAATATTGTATTAGCAGTCTCTATCACTGTGCTTTATAGAAAGACTTCTCATTCACCTGCCATTCAAACAGGTCAGTGGACAGTACTGAAGTACTTGCCCCCACATTTGTTACAGGTGGGAGGCTCAGAGCTCTCAATCTTTCTTATTCTTTTTTCACCTGTGCACATACGCTCCTCTTCGATTGCATCTCAACCTTCAGTACAGTCCACTTGCTGTGAAAAACGCAGACCTTGGGCTTTGTGAGGCGGAGAAACTTCAGGTCAGTTCAAACACTGTCATATGTGCTGCACATACGACAGCACACTTCGTGGTTTTATATAAAAATCTGCAGATGACACAACCATCCTCGAGCCCCCATAAACACAGTTAGCAGAGATCGTCCCCATCTACGTAGAAGAGAAAGAGCAGGTCCTGAACACAGAGACAAAGAAAAAGCTCATGCTTGAAACGGACTCTTACTTTTCTGTCTTGGAGTATAAGTGAGACTGGAGGTGGACGCTACAGGCTCCCAACAGCTCAGTTCATCATTAGACACTGAAACACTCAGTGAAGCACACAGGGGTGAGGACCAGATCAGTCTGTTGTGCAAGTGAGATCACATCACAAATTGCTGCCCAGCTTGGAAATCACACTGTCTGGTCATAAACGTGTCAAATGAATCTCTACAGTGACGCTTTGGGAGTGATTGGAAACTGAGTGGAATGAATGGTACGAGGGGTCCAGCCAATGTTTTTGGTCCTGTGAGCTAAATCAAGTGGGCATTAATGAAGAATATGAAATCTATATTGTTGCAGCCCTCTGTGTTAGGGAATGTGTTTGCTACACTTGATGGTGGTATATTAGTTTAAGCATAAAAACATTTTTTATTACACAGAGTTTTTCCACACGTGGTTTTCCAATAAACTGAAAATGTGTGTAAAAGACACTATTGATCATCAATGTATCCATTTTTGCTAGTTTGTAGTTTTACATTTTCTTGAGCTGAAAGATCTGACGCCTGATTTTGGGGAGCAAACATAACAACAACTGTCAGGAAAGTGAACAGCAAGTTATTGGTAGTTGGTTGATTTTAAAGAGTCCATTTCCATATCATCTTTTAAATTGCCAGCATTAGCTTTCTACCATTACCTGACATGTGTCTGGATGTCATGTAAAAACCCAGACACCCCCTCCTGGCATGATGAACACACAGCCGTCCCTCTGTTTGATTATAACAACCAGGTGAAATCCTAGGGTGTAGTGCACCTATACATTCCTCTGGCTCTTAACCACGTGATCACAAACACATTCAGACTTTTTCTATTTTGTTGCCAGATTTATTACACACTTAAGGTTTTGCGTTTCATAGTCCTCTCTTTAAGTCTTCGAGCACAAAGTTTGGGGCAACAGAGGTTTGTTGAAACCCTTACATGAATGTCAAACACTGAATAATGTAATACAAAGATGGACAATGACTTTGTGTCCCAGCCAGAGAGGAGATAAACACTATGATACATCACTCACAATCTACTGTAGAAGTGACTTAATGAATCAACCTGTAGGCGGGAGGCCATGCTTTAAGCCTCCAGGGGGAATCACAGTTGGGTTGCAGTGAAATTAAAATGCCCAGTGAAACGATCCTGATTAAATAGTAGTCTATACAGATGAAAGAGATGTAGTGAATCTTTTTTAAATTTGAAATTACACCACCTTCCTAGCACAAGATAAACCACGAGAGTTTAAAGTTTAATGCTCTCTGTGGGCAAAATGCAGATATTACATAAACAGGCTTTGCGAGCGTTTATTGATAAACGCATTTTAAAAGAAACTGTGATTTAAATAGAAACATTAATACATTTAGTAAAACATACTTCATGGAACAATTTATACATTTTTAGAAGTAATCGAATTGACAGGAGGTTTGCTCTTTTCATTTTTATCTAATTGTAGACAAATCTATTTAAAACTTTTTCACTGTTGACGCTTTTATTTCATGCCATACTTTTTCATTAAGTAGTTTTCCATGACGGCGGACTTGTCACCCGTCCTCATCCTCATACCTTTTAGTACAGAGCAGTAACAATGCGTTGATTGAAAGATGATTGTTGCAGACAATGCGCACACATCCACACAGGAGCTGGCACAAAAAAACTAGGGCGAAGGAAGAAAGCATGACCAAGGTTTTGGTAGCTCCTGTTGCCTAGAATAACAGGAGTTTTACAGTCAGACTTGTTGACACAGCACCAAGTCGAATGCTTTCAGACAGACCATAAATCAGTCAGCTGGTTAATTCAGAGTTCTGAGTGGAGCAAAAACTCTTTCTCTGTAGCAGCAGTAGCTATCATTTACTATTTTGAGGCCCCATATATTTTTTTTAATTATAGCTTATAGGTATTCTTTTCTTCTTTTTTCTTCTTGTCTGTCATTGTCGACAATGGCTGTCAAACACATCGCTCCCACACCTTCTACGACACAAGGCAAGTAGAGAGTCTCCGGGGCTAACAATCCCTGACGGATACCAATAACAGCAGGCGTGATGAGGATTATGATCACAGAGACTTTACTGTCCCTCTCAGCCATTGGTCAAGCTGACAGTGGCTGGATCCCTGGGTAACAACACAACTAACCGAAGGCTGGTGCCCGAGATACACATAACCAGATTACCATGGACATGAATAGACGAGAGTTACCACAGTCTCCAATGGAGGGAGTGTGTTGTTGAAGTCATTAATGGATTAGTTGAGGATACAGTCCCAGGAAAGGAAAGGAAGACACGGCAGAGAAGGAGGGAAAGTCTTGAATTTTTTTGGCATCAGCACAAATACAGAGGCCTAACAGGTACAGAGGCACACGTACCTAAAGGTGGACTATTAATGTGGCAGCCCGACCAAGTCAGTGTCAATATTGACATGTCTAAGATTAGGTCTCGCTCAAAATAATGAATAAATGCATGTGTTTTGACTTCCAGAAATCCAGCTTTCTCTGGGCTTGCAGTCATTTACAGCCACAGCACACTCAGATGGAATACCTGAACAAAAAAAGCATATTGTTTCTGTCTCTGTGCACGCATAGAAACAAAATGAGTGGGATCTCATCCTTTCCTCAAACACTAGAGCTCTGTTGGTAATGAAACGTCCTTCCAAGTCATCACGAAAGAGTAATCACATGTTAAAAAGTTGTTTCTGTGTTGAGACTGTAAGGAAAACACCTTCGTATTTTTATTTACCCAATAAATCAATAAAATAATAAAACCTTTACATATCTGAATTGCCTGAAATGTTGGCTCATGTATCACCACCCAGCAGACAATACCCACATTTCAGTCCGTAAACACCCACCAGATAGTAGCAGTCAGCCAGACAGCATCAAAGCTACTTAATACAAAGACTTACTGTTGCTTATGTCAGCTGAAAAATGGTTTGCGATATGCAAATTCATCTATAACCTACATTTCCTAAGACAGCTTGGGTCTTTGAATTATTGAGAGGGTGACATGTCTTTCGTTTAATTATTTATCATTGTTGAAAAAAGTCCTCATCACCATCATCCTGCTGCCATTTGCTCAGCTATCAGCATCCAAATCTCCACCATACTATCACCATCACCTTATCATATTCATATTCATCATCATCAACAGCACCACTATCCTAATCACCAGCACTACCATCAGCATTGTGCCATCATCATCATCATAACCATCACCATCATCTTCCAGCCTTAAAGATCGGGTCCATTTATTGAAAACTAAATCTTTTTCACCGCTGTTTTTATTAATCAGTTGCCTGTGAAACGATGAAACTACTACTATTCCATCCTCATCCTCATTCCCTTCTCAGCTCCCGTGTTTCCTACGTGGCTGTAATGCCGTGACCCGGTGCGCAGCTCCTCTACACACGGACATGAACACCACTCCTGAACCTAATCTCATCCTCCCTCTCCGGCCACCGGCTTTGCAGCCCGCCTGGTGCCTGCACAGCCCCGCACTCGCCCCAAATCTCTGTGCTAGAATGAAAGCCTCGGTCTGCTCAGCCGGCGCCGGTCAAGATCCTCCAGTTTACGCACGTACGTTATGTGTCACTCGTGTAGATTGTGTGCGCTGGATAAACGCTTAATTGAAGCGGTGCTGGAGACGTTTTCCGGACAGGAGAGGGCTGTCCACTGTCGCACACACCTGGGAGACACCCCAGGTCTGTCTAGCCGGAGTGTGTTCACCCTGTGCCTGAACTCGCCCCGACAGGTCTTCAAAATACACCGAACCGAAGCTGCGCACGCTCCTTACGCACACCGACTATCTCTAACGAGACCAATGCTGAACAGTTCATGCGTGCATATGAATTCAGTCACAGCAGTGCTGCTGCACCTCTCACCAGCTAAGCTCACAGGTAGAAGCCCACGTCTGGATCCCTTCATTCATTCATTCACTCGTCGCTCCGTCTGGTCGTGCGTCCCTCCGTTTCGTCCCTCATTCAGCAGCAGAGTAACTGCTCTGCTCCTCTCCAGCGGCGGCGGCGACAGAGCAAGCGCACTTTTACCCATTGGCTCAGTCTCTCTCTCTCTCTCTCTCTCTCTCCCTCGCTCTCTCTCTCTCTGCAAACAGACGGAGAGAGAGGAACTGAAAACGGGAAAAAGCAGGGATTGAGGCAGAGGAAAGATGGGCAGGAGAATCCACATATTGGGGTTAAGGTGTTGGTGGACAGGGGTCAGCAGTGTGTATGGGGGAGTGTCCAGCAGCCATGATATCAAACTCACTGGTAGCTCAGGAACTAAGGTGCCCACTATGAACTTCAGCCTTCCTTATTTGTGGCCAAGGACGATTTGTTCCTCATCTTTCTCTTCTTTCACATCCTGTCAACTTCCTGCTGCAGCTATGTGATAAGGTTTCATGAACTCATGAATAACATGTGCCTGAGAAAGTACTTCTCCCTCTTGGTTTCTACAGCTCTGTAAGCACAAAATACAGTATATACATGATCCTAACAATTTATTGACACACATATTTCACAAAATAATTGCCCTTCATAAACTCGATAGCTGTGTAACTCTTAGCAGCGACAGCAGCACCCGAACTCTTCACATGTCTTTCACAGCGCTGCGGTCTTGGCTTGCTTTCCTTTCCAGGACTGCTTCAATTTAGACACACAGTTTTTTTTATAGGCATGAACCGTCTGTTTAAGGTCACACCAAAGCATCGCAATGAGGTTTAAGGATTCTAAAACCCCAATTTTATTTCTTCTGAGTCATTCAGAGTTGAACATGCATAACTTGAGCCTCCAATTGCAGACTGATGACCTGCGATTCTCCCTCAGGTTAGTTATGACCTTTCGCACTCCTACAACCATCAGCAAGGTGTTTTAGCAGTGGCGGTTCTAGGGGCGGGGCCACAGGGCCATTGGCCCCAGCTGAAATCTGATTGTCCCCCGGAGGTGCCCCTGTCCCATCACTCAGTCCTTTTGTCCTAGTGTAATTAGATAAATGCAATTCCAAGCCCAAACACTCGTGGTGCTAATGAGGCAATTAGGAATGTCAAGTATCAATAAAGCCTACAGAAAAAGAAGAAGATTAAAAGTAAAAAAGGTTTTAAACCAGGTAAGTTCTTTTTTTATGTTTTTGGACAAATACTTGGCCCCTCTATTTAAATATTGTGGCCCCTTGATGGCCCCTTACTAGATCTGCCACTGGCCTCTTCAGTATAGAGACTGCATATAGATGCTTTGCACATGATGCAGATCACCAGCTCTTCCATTGTTCTTCCAAGCAACGCCAGATCATCACGTCTCCACCTCCATGCTTCAGTAATGGTTTTAGGCAGGCATCTATCATCTTTTCATGAGCCCTGTACTGTTTGTTTTTCCAATGAGCAACTCTCCCCACGATTCTCTAACATGTCTGTACATACTGTTTTTTATCTTGGTTCACTCAGGAGAAAGCAATTCAGTAACAGTGAGGCTTCAAGTTCAACACTGGCAGAGCATCAGGGAAAGAAAGGCTATGGACAAGTGAAAAAATGACCATGCAGACACATAAGTGCAGAGGAAGGAAAGAAGAAAAGATGAGAAATGACAAAGGGCGGAGGAAGACTGGAAGGCAGTGAAAGCGATGAGTGCTGAAGATGGGGAAAAGGGGATGGGAGGGGGGCTCAGCAGCCTGTGTAACTAATGAGAAGGCGGAGAGGAGTAGTTTTACATTATCCATCTTTTGGACACAGCAGATCAGGGTTCTGTCTCACCGTGAAGCATGGCCCTTAGCTAATTCACACAGTCCGAGAGGACATCTCACACACACACAGTGAACAAATCTTATGTACACTGAGAGAACAGCACAGTGTCTCTCTCTCTCTCTCTCTCTCTCCCTCACACACACTCACACACACTTACTTCCTAATGCATTCTAGCTAGTACAAATTCAGAGCTGGACAACCAAGTACATCAGCACACACATCAATACTAAATGTGCATGAAAGAACAAGACACATAAGCATGTGTACAGATGCCAAAACATCCACTGCGCCCACACAAAGATTCTTATTATAGCTGCCGTGAGGAGTAAAGTCTAGAATTAAACAGAACCGTGAATCTGTGAATGGCTGTGCATGTAATATTAAAGCACTTTACGAATGAATAATATTCATGAGCTCTGTTTGAAAATGGGGAAATATTCTCCTCCGGAATAATTAAAAGGGTAAAGACATGAGTCTGTGGTCTATTTCTCAAGGCTTGTAAGTAATCTGTGTTTCTGACATCTTTAGGAATGTGAACTGTTTTCCTGTTTTAGAATATGAATGTGTGTGTTTAGTCATTTAAATGACATCAGCACTAAACAGACATATTGTGTGAAGTGTGAAAATAAAGCTAACATGCACGTATTTGGACGGCAGGAGGAAGCTGGAGGTGCTGGAGAGAAAACCCAGGCAGACACGGGGGAGGACGTGCAAACTCAACACACAGGCACCCAGCCGACCCCGTGGATTCAGACCCACCACCGCAGCACTCTGCTCATTAAGCCTCACGCGTGTTGTGTGCGAACAAACCACAGTATCTTCAGAGAAAGAGCTACATTTCCTGCATTTCCAGCTAGTTTCTATGGCAATGAGAGGATAAGCGCAGCCTTCTGTCGTACTACTGGATTACAGCTGATAACGAGGACTATACCTCAGTTCACAGGCATCTTTGTAAGCAGCACTGTGAAACGATGATTACTGTTTTTCATGAAATATTAAGTTGGTTCTTCAGCCCGAGACTGACAATGTAAGACATTTATGTTTATTAGTTTGTTGTGTATTTGGGGAATAAGTCTTGTTTATGCGATCTTAATATAATTTGTTTATGTGAGATGAATCCAAGAGATGTAAAAACATTGGATTTTGCACTAATTCAGATAATTTTGTGATCATTTAGTTGTTGCTTCTCTCTGCCGGGTTAAGATAATATCCTAGAGATCAATATTGCTACAGCACTACCCTCTCTGTTACCTCATAGTAGACTAGTTTTAGGAGCCCTCCTGTTGCCCTTTTAATTCTCCCAGCTCACAGCCACAGCTCAGCTTTGCTTCTCAGCAGTGAGCTACTTTTTCCTGTGTGTGAAGTGAGAATGTGCTTTTGTTTTAATTAACAAAGGTTAGGCTAATTTTGAATTGATGCCTATTAGTTTGTACCAAGTTGACAGTGGTCTAACAAGCTGCATAGTAAAATATTATATCAACAATTCCCAGAGGTAAAATCAAAGATCACAAAAAAATAAAAGACTTAGAAGAACCATTTCTTTTTGTACCAAGGTTGCAGCCTGAGACACCTGCACCACATTTTTTAGTAAAGACTCTTCCTAATAACCACAGTTTTGAAGCTGCCTTTGGTCTGATTCTCTGGATGAACAAAGCGTGCCGCTCTCTGTCATGTACTTCTCAGACTTTGGCAGGCAATCTGTTGCCTCAACACAAAAGCCAGATATAAACTGGCATTTTCTTGTTCTTCCTCACGCTGATTTGGCTGCTGTTGCTGTTAATCACACCCAATTCATTTGTGGTCTACATAAGCTGGTCTACAATCAGTGTAGCATATATTGTGTTCAGAAATTTTACATGTTTAATATTTGTCTTGAGCATTACTGTGAAACAGCACCACTGTACCAAGACAGGACAACATAACACTGCAACTGTCTTGTGCTTGTTGATTCTCAGTGGTTTACAAAGATGTTGTTGTTGTTGACTGACTGACTGAATAATTTGCTCATGTCCTCCCATAACTGAAGAATCCAGTTTCACCGACCCGAGTGAAATTGTTTCTTGGAAATTAACTAATTAAAAGCTAAACTGCAATCGACAAACAATATGCACACTTTTGAGGAAGGGGAATTACAGGTTAATCCTTAAATACTCCTGTTTGCTTTCCTGTGAATGAGGTGAGACGACCCCTCCTGCATCTGTACGGAGATTATAAAGCCTTCACTGGCAGATTTGCATATAAGCTGGAAACCGAAACAACTAACCTGAATCTGTAGTTATCAAAATGTGCCTGCCAGCCCACGAAGTAACACGTTTTATCTTGGTTTATGGATGTATGCAAAAAAGAACAGGTGCTACCTGAACATAACCTAAGAGCACAGTCAACCTCCAGATGTCAAACAACGTCTTTAAAGCCTAGATGAACATTAACCTTTAGATCTTCTACACATTTTATAACAGCAATCACCTATCTCAAGAAAAAGGTTTTTCCAAGTTCGTTTCTTGGGCTTGAGAAAGGGTGAAACATCGACAAGGAACTTAAACAAGTCCAGCTGCTATTGGAAAAAAACTTAATAACCATGACCCAGATGACTGAGAACCTTCACAGATACGGAGCATACATCTAATGTCTAAAAATGTGCTTCTGGATTTATTCTGCAATAACATCACTTTCACTAATTTTCACTAAATTAAAACCATGAACTGGCACAGACTGATAATGGAGGGTTATTGTAGAATTTAGTTTGAAAAGAAATGTCATCAGAGAAAATACCTTCAGTAAATAAAGGCTAATAGATGCTAAATTCTCCAAATCTCATTTCACAATCCTCTCGTGTACTCAGGCAGACAGCTCCGATACTGGACAGGATTACACCACAGCCCACTAATCAAGCCATCCTGCTTTATCTCCAACCTTATAAAGCTGTGTTGATCATCCTGATCATCCGTGAGCTGCCTCAGACTCATTGTGTCAGACCACCAAAGCAATTGTGAGTCATGCTGAGTACAGTCCATAGGGGAGCCGTGAAACAGAACTAAATGATGATGAGGGGGACTGCAAGCAAATGAGCCTTGATAATTTGAAAAGGGAACATGAGCATCACAGACACACTACACTGTTTGTCTCTCCCAACTGCTAAAAAATGCAGGATAATACATGTTTACAGCCACAGACAAGACACGTGAAAAGCATCTTTTTCTGCAGCACTGTAGCAATTAAGCTTGTTGTCAGTCACAGCAAAAGTTGGATATTTATGTGGAGTGCTATGTGCAGCAGTGTTTCTATGGTCGAGTCCACCCACTGAAAGAATCAAGCACAAGTTTAGTGAATGCACAAACTGGACGATTGTTCAACATGAACACACGCAAACACAACAAACACGCCAGAATTAGATGAGATGAGGGGCCACCTCCATCAGCCTGCCGGCTTATTGATCAGTGTTTAGATGGAGCAGCTGATTAATCAGGAGGTAGAAACAGATCAAACCCACGAAAGACTCACACACACACACACACAGAGAATGCCTGCGCGTCTTGCCAGATTTCATTTTAACTTGTGAAAATTAAAATGTGCCCCATAGGCCAGATGATGCCTGCAGTACCAAAGATGGTGCCGAGTTGTCATCTGAAGCTGTGTCAACAAGAAAAACAGCAGTGTTTCCCTTATAATACTTCATCTATGACGTAAATCTTCACTGCAGCCATGACGGAAATATTTCTTGTTTCACTGTGTGTGAACATCGTCTGTGCCAACTTCTACAGGTATTTTCCCCCCACAGAAAGAAGAAGTTGCGTGTACTGCGTGTGTGAGTTCCAATTTGTGGTGCCCAGCATAACAGAACATCCTGCAGTTTTTTTTATGTGCACGCAGATTTTTTGAAATCAGCACCTAAAGAGACCAAATCCAATCAAACCCAGTCATTCCCTGTATTACACTGTGTATTCCAGGATTCAAGGATACTTCTCACGCGAGACATGAAAGAACAGCAGCCTCTGGTCAAGGTGCATATTGTGAGATATAAATATGAAACACTAGAGAGAAAATAAATCATATGTACAACAAATGATTCCTGGAAAGCACAAACACAACTTCTTGGGTCAAATGCAGAGAGAAAATTTTGTTGTAAAATGTATCAATAATTAAATAAAGTGGATTGTTCTTATTCACATATTAAGTTACATTGTAATTTAAATGTATAGGTGTACACGCCTTGAACAAGGCAGATGTGACTTCTTGTTTTCACAGTACACACAAATCATAAATAGAAACACACTTGAACGTACAAGCCAGTCTCCTATTTTCGTGCAGCTGCACATTTTGGGTCCACGTCACACAGGCGCGTTCAAACGGTTCGATATAACCTGGCTTGCTGCAAGGAAAATGGTCACAAAGTGCAATTCATCATTTCTGTCTCGTCTGTTTCTTCTCCCCTTAAGCCACACTGACCTTTCACTGTGATTCATATCACACTACACACACAAGCACACAGACACACACATGCTGAATATTTTTGCTTTTCCACATTCTATATTGTTAACGTCCCGATGTGGTGATTCATGCTTTAGAATTTAGCAAAACTGAAATGTATTTCTCTTTGCAGTCGATTTGAGTTGATCTAAATGTCCACCAGCGTGAAGCACGGACGCACACGTGCAGTTGCGTTAAATACAGTGTTTTAAAGACCAAATGTACGAGAAAAAAGACAGTGGCGCGTTGGCAAATGTTTTTCAGTTCCTCTCCGTGTAACTACGTTCATCTATCACAGTCTTTATTTGATTATTTTTATGCAGATTTGCATTGTTATGCTAATGTAACAGTTACTTATCCCATTTCTGTTCTGCTGACTGGGACTTCCTGGAGCCAGCAGTCACTGTAAGTTCCCA
This sequence comes from Microctenopoma stevenorrisi, assembly GCA_032270685.1. NCBI lineage: Eukaryota > Metazoa > Chordata > Actinopteri > Anabantiformes > Anabantidae > Microctenopoma > Microctenopoma stevenorrisi. The sequence goes on from JAUMTR010000010.1 coordinate 10,567,060, forward strand.
TTAGAACTGAATGGTTTGTTAATGTAATTGTGTTGCTCCTTCCGCGCTACTTCACAGCACTTTCCTAACTTTGCTAAAAGTTCCATCAGAATGAGGCAAGGTTGTAACTGCCAAATGTGATCACTAACGAACCGCGCAACTTCACCGCCAGACGCCCTGCAATGTGAAATTATACTCAGCCCTAAAAGTTTGACTTACTTCTTGATTTGAGCTTGTTCATGATTGTGGTTAGGCTCTTAAGATTTTGTTAGCACCTGAATGAATTCAACATGAAGCTTGTTTCCATCAAACAGCATCAATTAAACAGGACAAATGACGGCATTGTCTGGCAAGCTCTACACCAAGTATGCAACCCAGACACACAAGTGGAAAGAGGGAGGAAGAAAAGAGAGAGTATGGTGGGGTGTGGAGTGAAGAAGAAGGGTGAGAAGAAGAGAGAGAATGAAACGTTTGAGAAGGGAAGAAAACAAACAGAAAGCGATGGAGGCACGAGGGCAGTCAAATGGACGAGATAGCGAAAGGATAAAGAGGAAAATGCTAGTGAGCAGGTGAAATGGGGAAAATGGAGAGGACGATCAAGGCAACGAGGAAGATGAATCTGCTAATGCAGATGCCATGTACTTTCATTTAGGCTGAAAATGTGGCGTGTTGTGTATCATGCTGCGGCTCACCGTCCAATTTCCTGCCTCTCATCACTGTCAAAACAAAACAAATAAAATCTTTAAGAAGGATGGATTACCCACCATTCTGATGAGAGATAGAAAGAAAACGACAAGAAGAGCAGCTGACATTGCATGACTGTGATAGGACACATTATTTGTGATAATGACTGTGATTAGCATCACCATCATCATAATAAAAAAATAATTACATGGTACTGTGCAATAAAGGCAGAAATAGCAATAATATCTTTTACGGCTGTCCATTCTTTGCTGTGTCAAAGATGTTTCATTTATATGTTTTTGTCTTCATTTTTGTGCCTCTAATGTATTTTTGAGATTGATTGAGAGACATCGCTGCTGGTCTCTGAGTGGAAATGGTCTACGTTTGTGCAAGAGCAGTGTAGCATCAGCATCAACATCATCATCAATGTAGAGTTTGTAAAGCATCTAAACACACTTTTCAACTCATTCACCCACAACCACAGTCCTGAAGCAATGAAGAGGCAGCGGCTGCAGAAACCTTAAATTAGATAGAACTGCAGCATAGAACTGTTCCATTAAAACGTGTATGTAATGTAAAATGTAAAGACTACAATATGCATATGCAAAAGCATTGGCATGATATTTCAATTCAATTCAGTTCACTTCAGTGAGAAATCGATCCTCTCCTCTGCTCTGCTACTGTCACGATGACTGTTAGTCATTATTAAATGACCAAAAATAAACATTTTCAAAACGTACTAGTCAACCTGAAATAAAAGGCGAGCTTTGCTCCCATTCACGTGGAAACAAATATCACTGCGCTGCAGCTTGTGTTCTGTCAGTCTGACTTCACTGGAGGCTTTGATAGCTTCTCTCTGATAGAAGATTTGTTTTTTTGTGTATTTTTTAGTGTATTTCTACTAAACATTACCATACTTCAGCTTTAATTTCAGTGTTCTTAGTCAAGCAAACATCTTGAGTAGACATAGGCAAATGGTAATTAGGGCAAAAGATAACACAGACATTTATGTTCCATTTACAACTAGACTATATTGGAATTAAATAGCCAGGACCATAAAAAAATGATTTTGATGTATTGCACTATAGACAAACATATAATAGGATAACTCGGTGAAGCTGCACCCAAAGCTGCCAGCATTAGTAAACACAAACTCATTATCCAACAAAAAAATGATTAACTGCATGTATAATAAAATATAGTTGGTGTATAGTTGGTTTCTTAGTGATAGGTTATTAACCTGCAGCAAACAGTGAAACTACAGAAAACCAGAACATGTGCACGTTTGTAGGTCTATTTAAGGAAGCACCCAATTAAAGGTGAATGGTTTGAGAAGCAGATCATGTGATAATCGTGATCTTGTTTCCACAGCCTGGGCCAGTCAAAGCGCGCTTTAAGGTGGAAAAAAACCCCACAACTATTCATTAACTATTCATTAGACGAGATAATGACAGGCAAGTATATGGAGCTCATATGTTTCAGACCAGCATGCATACATATCCACAGTAGCTTGCTCAATGCATACCACTTCAGCCACATTAAAACAACCCCACCATAATAGAAGATATTAATGGGTCTGGGCGAGAGTGTGTGTGTGGCTTACAAGACAGCAAAGCAGTGTGTGTGTGTGTCAAGTGAAGGCGGAGAAAAATGATTGCTTTTAACCCCACACCTACTGTGAACCTTAGACACTTTTTATTGATTTTCTTTTACTTATAGACTGTATTTCTTTGTTGCCAGCCAAACATGCTAGGCTGAGCTGTATGGCTGCATATTTAGCGTACAGGTTTGAGAGTGGCATCGGTTTCTCAAAACGTCAAAGTATTCGTCTAACTTTGATTCTGAAGGATTAAGAGTTGGCTCCTTGGAACATACCTTTATTCACAGTGGGACAGAAACATGTTCCTCAGCCCTGTGAGAAGTTTTTCACTTGTCATAAAAGGAGAAACATTTCACCACTAGATTGAATGTCTTGTCAGGCTGGACATTTTATCCACTGGAGAAAAAGCCAGCAGCCCCTTTTTAGTCCAAAACTTTACTTTAAGTGGAGCTGGGTTTTAAGAGCAGCAGGCTACACAAGGGTGGAGTGGATTAAATTAGAAAGCTGCCATATGTCAGCCTTGTGATCACAGAGTGACTTAGTTATACAGCGAGGGAGCGGCCCGTATATAATGAGCACGTTCTGGGAGCAATGATGAAAGAGCTTGAGCTGAATGAGCAGACTAGAGGGGTGTATTCACTCTGATGTAGGTTAAGTTTCCTCTTTCACCTGAACCTTCTTTCTTATTTCTGTCTCCCAGTCTCTTTATTCTTCCTAAAGTCAAACATTTATTGCCCCCTTACCTGCTCTTCTGTTACATGAATTCTTTCTCTGCACCCTCAGACACTTCTCTCATCTTGCAGACTGACTGTACTTTTCCAGCTTCTATTATCTCCCTCTCTCCATGTCTGGTACACAGTGTCTGGATTTCGGATGTGCTTCTCATATTTTTCAGAAATGATGAAAACTCTTTTTTTTTCTCACACCTGGTTTCTTTTGCTCTCTCTAAGTTCTTCCACTTGAAATAATTTAGAACTTGCCGCGCTTCTTCCTCTGCCCCTACGTTGCTCTAACTGACTGAACCTGAGCAAAGGGACAGGGGGAAATATTTGAAAGTACAGCAAGTGAAGCTGCAGCGGTGGTGGCACACACGCAGTGTCCTGGCATTGAAATGGAAGTAACATTTTGGAAGCTGTTTGGAAACACTGCTGCGTTTGCTCTCAAACAGACGCACGCAGGCGCGCACGCACACACACACACTGAGCAGTGGTTTGGAGACAGTATGAGACTGCATATGCCTTGGTTTCCCAAAATAACCACCAGATGAGGGGCGGGGAGGCAGGGTGAGGTTGGCACAGGAAGATATAAATGGATACTAATTGTATGGCTCCTTCAGATTACACTTAAAACCAAAACAATTACACACAAACATACACTTTCCGTCCCTGTGTGTGAAAGATGATCCCGTTTGATCAGCCTCTCACACACACACACACACTCTACATCCCCTGTGGTTGCTACTTTTGTGACTCTCGATCGCTACAGAGTTAGTGCACACGTCGTTTACTCTTTCTCAAACATATACAAAATGCACCCAGATTAAAACAGATCATGGCTGCATGCTGCTTCCATGTATTATTTCTATAATCTCTCCAAATATAGAGTTCAATGAAAAGCAGGAATTTGCTCGAGCCGCTCCATCCTTACACCACTCTATGAAAGGCTTTGCCTGTTTGTCTAAGCTCAGAAACTCATTTTAGTTCTGTTTGAATGCACTGAATTAGAGGGAGTTGCACAGCTCCCCGGGATCTCTCTGACTTTGCATCTAAAACTATACTGTTTCTACTCTGACCAGAGTCTCTTGTTTCAAGAGAGACGAGAAAGAAACAATGCAGTGGAGGAGAAGAGGAAACAGCACTAGATATAAATGGTAGATAATTACATGGTTGACTCTACTGCCTGATGGGAGGAAAGTGCAAAAGAGCAAAATGAGTAATGAGTAACCATTTCAAGAGGATGTGATGTACACAGTTGAGATACTTTACAGTTGTGCTTTATGTAAGGGCTTTATACAAATGATACAGGACACAAAGCTCTCTCAGAAATATTTCTGCAGTACCTCTGCAAATGTGAACCACCAAGTTGCAAATAATGTTATTTCAGTCTGTAGTTGCAAGCAAAAGTGGTCCTTAGGTCTTTTTCCTATTTTTCACATGAATCCTGTGATGGGAGATGGAGCAGTGTGACCAAACAGGAGCACTGCTCAGCAAACCTTGTAGCAGCTCTGTTTGAAGGCCTACCCCCCCATCTGCTGCTGAAGCAGAGAATGACAAGGAAATGTAAGGCGGTATTTCCAGAAAGGATACAAGAAAAAACAGACCAGTCCATATTTTAATTCAGTGTTCATGTCTTTATAGAATTACTAGATGACAGGTTTAGTAAGAGACACTATAATTTCTTTGTGTTTACAGTTTACAGTGGCCCCATTCCCTTCTTATCAGGCTCAACATCTGCCAAATTAAAGCAAATCTCACATAACTGTTGTGTAACACTGGTCTTGCCCGCCCCCTGGCTACTCCCATTTGATAAACTTTTTTTGCTACCTTTAAATCCATAACAAAAATTTTTTGGATCTCATTAAATCATCTCTCATCAGCAGGCAACAGGGACCAAACAGGTATGAACATTATACATGTATTTATTTTATTAATTATTATATAAAATTATATTATATAGTATAATAATTATAAGTAATTTATTCATTATTAAAGTTAACATTTAAATTAGCATCCATTAAAGGTCGTGGAAATGTAAAATAATAATAATAAAAAAATAATGATAATAATAATAATACTAGTAAATTACAAACAAAAAAAACAATAGTTTTGTCTGGAAATAGCAAGTGGACTTGCTTGAAGTTTTCTTTTTATTTAAACATGCTTACATTTTGATGACAGGACTACATCTGAACTTCTGTACTTTGAAGCCAGGGAACACATCTTTCCAATGACGTATAAAGAAACTGTGGATCTTATTTCTTCCACTGCAAACAGAGTAACCCAACCACCAATGGCTTGACCGCAGGCCTCGTTAATCCCTCTGCGCGCCTACACTGTTCGTTACGGTGAAGCCAGCGACACAAACAAGGCCCCAGACCTGGTCCTAGCTCGCAACAGTGACGTCAGCGCGCAGCGGCGGTGCAGTGACGCGCGGTAATTGGGTGAGCGCGGAGCTAAAGTGTGCTGTGCAGTGAAAAAGACGAGACACCGACCATAACAACAACAGCTGGGGCCGCATGAGGTGAACTAAAGGCACCGTCGCTCTTTTCGGCCGCGCACTGTAAAGACGCCGGGTAAGGAGAACCGACAATAAGCGGTTTGGTCGCGCACGCTACGATAGCCCCGCAGCAGCTTCCGCCCTGTAGGAAGTTTCTTTTGTCCTTTTCAGTCAACAACAACACAACAAGCCGACACGGTGTTGTGGCTGCAGACGGTAGCTTGGTAGAAATGTAACAGTAATTCAGCTGTAGTATCAAATATCGGTGTTTGTTGTCATAACAAATCGCGTACCTCGCGGGTAGTTGGGCTGCTTTGTGAATACCTTTGGACTGGCCAGTATCAGGGGCAGTAAAGGGAAATGGATAGCCTGCAGGGTGTGTTAGATAAGGGCAGCATCAGCGCTACGATGGCTGATGCCATTTTATGATTGTTGAATAATTAGCTAATTTTCTGATTGATGGGAAAATGGTAGCACAGGTGCCACATAACAGTAGAGGAGGCACCTACTGGCTTGGTCATAACTCGTATAGATAGCATGCCTAATGACTATTTTGCTAGTGTTTTTTTTCTCCAGTTAGCTCAATGCTAATACTAACCAGCTGTGGTGTTTTCAACATTGCCACTCATTTGTTGTTTGTCACAGTATGTATTTATGTATGCTCATTTCCTTGTCAGCAGTACACAGTTATTTTACTGGATTACTCATCTAAATCTTAATCCCCTAGATGTCACGATGGCTGCAAAATTCACCATTTCAGACAGCGACTCGGAGCAATCGGAGGGGGTTGAGGAAGGAGAACATATCCAATCACTACAAGAACAAGAGCAGCGGGTTTTCCAACGCCACGCCCTTACCTTACCAGAGCTTGGAGCAGCAGGTGGGATACCATAAAACATCTCAGGAACCTGGCAGAACAAGAGGGAGTCGGTGTATAACTAGGACGACACTGCTTAGAAAGTTTAGCTTCCTGGCATGGAAATACAGTAACAAACTGTTTGCTTAGTAGGTGGGTAAATGGAGAAATCGACGTAAAAGAGGAAGAAGAGAGGCAGAGAGAGAAATGATCAGCAGCTGGACCTCTGCTGTGTGTGTGTCAGCAATTTATGACCATATGGTTGTTGTTGATGACTTAACATAGTTCTAGAAAAAGAAAGCGGTAGTTCCTTGTTCTCTACTCTGCTTTCATTTTGCTTCTCAGCTGCTGTAGTGTCTACTCTTGTATTGCATAATGAATGTATTTAGTCTATGATTATTCATGCTTTCTGTCAGTCTGCCTCTTTTGTTTGTCTTTGTCTTGGTTTTGTAAAATGTGCTGTGACATACTACTATGTAATTTAAATTAGATTTTGTTAGTTGATTATGGCCCCTGTTAATATACTATTGCTCCTATTAAGGATAAACAAACCACTCTATCGCTGTTCTCTCTCTGTAGCGAATCGTCGAATCAGGCTGAACTCGGAGTCCCACGTTTCCACAGTGTACAGAGACGAGGAGCTCCAGGCAAAGTGGGATGAGGAGGCTGGTACGCCCACAGACGGAGCTCCATTCAGAGCGCGGTCCAAGTCGGCTCCACCAGCCCTGTGGGCAGCAAAGAAATATGGCCAGCAGCTCAGGAGGATGAGCGACGAGTTTGACAGCCTGCTAGACAAAGGGGTGAGAGTGAGGATAGAAAAACTGCAAATGCCTTGGTTTCCCAGTATAGAAAATGACATACAAGTGTTAAAAAATAAGGTCAAGGCCTTTGTGGTTATATACATTGTGACTGAGGAAAAGGAGGCAAGACGGAGGGACTGATTGAGTGATATCAGCTTAAACCTATTAGGAAATTGAGCAGAAATTTTAAATTTTGCTGAGATTAAGTGAATTTTTGTCTGGCAGGAGATGAAGAAGGTGAGGAGCGCTGGGACGGCCAGACAGATGCACCACTCTAACAGCTGGTGGAGCTACCTCTTCAGTCACCAGGAGACGGAGGGAGAGAACAACCACCACGAAAGCCACACGCACCGCACTGAGTAGGCCGAGGTGACATTACAAGATTGGAGGGATGGAGAGATCGTTGGGGACGAGGCAGCAACAATGGAGAAGCCAAGAGAACAACAATAAGATCGGCTTTGAGCTGGGAAAGAGATAAAAGAGTTGATCCAAACACAAACGTGTGTCTAAATGGGACAAACAGTAAATGGCCCGGAGGTCTTTTTTTTTTTTTTTTTTACACGATATTAACTACATTTATATGTCTTTTGTATTTGTGTTGGTCGTGACGTAAGCAACATCGTTGGGGAGCCCACCGTGAAATGGTAAAAAGTGAGTAAAGCACGAGGACAGACTGAACACCACAGGATCCACTGACACGCGTGACACAACCATGAAATAATACATTGATAACAAAGGAACATTTAACAGATGCCGACCATTCGAGTGGTCTCTCACGTCAACACTATGCAATATGCTGTAGATGGAGAGATACATGTACTGAAATCAAAACGTGAGTATTCAGAGCCACTTTGAATGCTGTCAAAACGTCCTTCCTTCCTCATTTTCAGTTGAGGAAATGTCAACAGATGTCCATGTGTTACTAATGCTTGCTCATGGAGATCACCCTATTGGTGTGCCAAAGTAATCTTCAGGCAGCAGAGAAAGGGAAGGATTTTTTCTTTAGTGTTCAACGTGGGCCTTTATCCAGCTTTCTGTGCCACCACCTGTTAGCCAGTACCATCAAACCACTGTACGCGACTATCGTTAACTGCTTTATATCTTCGATTTATTAAAGAAAAATCTTGTACAAGGACAATCTCTGACAACACAGAAATAATATCTTTTGTAAAACTTCAGGGTTAGATTTTATCATTATTAAACATACATATAAAAAAAGCACAATCCAATATGAATCTATAATTTTAAAGCCTTGGATGAGCAAAAATAACATGTAAATATTTTGTCAATATTTTATCAGAGGGTGGGGGTCAGAGTTATAGGCAGCGTGGTTGAGCCAGAATTTTATTTTACAAGGTTAACATGCTATTTAAAAAGTCCGGCCAATCGGCAATAGGCAGTGTACAATCCATAGATGTTGTGGTAAATGTTATGTGTATCTAAAGAGTCAGCGGTGGAATAAGTGCTGTACACGCTGGCGTCCATTCCCCTATACAACGTACCCAGTGCAGGTGAGACACCGGTGTAAACCACTTCAAAGAAATAAAACCAGATTTATGCCCCCCCCCCAGCACACACACGCATTACGGCACTATAACAGGAAAATCTGTTTCCCATCCTGTTGAGTTTCTATTTGTTTAAATGTGTTTTCGGCTTTTATCTGGATGTGAATAGATGTGGATCTCTCGTGCTTCAGGTCTAGGAGTGCAGATCTGAAGGTATTGATGTTATAGTCAGTCTTTTGAGAATTACTTGGCACATATTGTACACAGTGTGATCTTTATGGATGTTGGTTATTATTCATATTGATCGTTATAAACAAAGTCAGCACCTCTACAGTTTAATATGATGAGGCTATACATTAAGGGTTTTTTAAATCAATGTGACTATTGAAAATACTGATTTTGTTTTGTCCTATTCTCTTCCTCTCGATTTGTAGTCTTGAGATGTGAAACGCTCGGGTGTGCACTCAGACTGATTGCGTTGTCTTAAAACTTCACTCAATGTTTTTTAAAGCTTTTACTAAACCTGGTTGTGGATGAAAATTAATCATAGGATTCCAGACAATCTTAATGACGCCACTTTTTTGCTCATCCATGTCTACCAGCATTTGGCGACATACTGTATCCGTCACCCTGACTGTGTAAGATGAGTTGGCAAAATTATTTTCAGCAGTTTATTACTGTCAACAGTAAAATCACATTTTATTAGCGTTACTCTTCACAGATCTACTCAATTTTACACGAGTAGTATGGATGAAAATAGAGTCCAGCTGGAATTTAAAGGTGAAATGATATTATAAACTGCCTTGAACATGCTTTAACCTGTGGAAAACTGCAGAGCCACCCTTGTCTGTTTATCGCCTTAAACTTAACAGCTTGCTGTTGCCTATTATGCGCAAAAAAGCACAATAAAGTGGAGATGGAGATGCATTTACTGTCACATTCACTGGAAGGGAAAGGATAGTGGTCATGGGACCATTAATGGTTTTGATTTTTGAACATTTGTGACAGTGACTTACAGGAAAAACTTACCTGGGTATCTGGGGTTTTATTACTTGGTATTACTTGAAAATCTAATTTTACAATTTCCTTTTTTTCTTAATTTTTAAAAAAATGAAAATTTTAAATGTATTTTTCTCTACAGCTGTGAAACTACTGGTATATGCTGTTATGAATAAAAAATTTAAAGCGAAGTTTCAAAGTTCTTGTGTAATGCCTACATCCACACATAACTGACTGGAAATACATCAGTAGCAGTTTTGGTAAATGACTCATGGTCATTTGCCAAAGGGTTAGGGTTAGGTTACCAAGCCATTTTTTTAAAATGAAGACATAACAATAAACATGATGATTGTTAATTGTTTAATTAACTTAGCTGCATGTTCTAATTCTCCCATTGTCGGCAGTAATATACTGCATTAAAGTCAGTCTGCATTACAGGACAGAGCCAGTAAAACGGCACAGAGCAAGGCAAGCAGGGATCTATCAAGCCACGTGTGAAGGGTCCCAGCAGTACTTGTGTCCACAGTCCAAAGCTGACAGTCTGTCCATGACTGTGTCTGTCAGGGTGAAGTCAAAAAGCCTGGCATTTTCTTTTATTCTGTCTGGATTTGTCGACTTGGGGAGAACCGGGATGCCCTGCTGCACCGCCCAGCGCAACAGGACCTGGAGGAGAACATAGGAGTGTTAGAGCTGAACATGTCACTCACCGAATATGTGAAACTGTTCCAAAAAGACATGCAGATTCATCTGGATGCTTTGCAACTGTGATCACCTGTGCAGGTGTGCGTTCACAGGCCTTTGCCACCTCCATAACTACAGGATCAGTGACCAGCTCTGCTGTCCCTAAAGAGGAGTAGGCTTGGAAACACACTCCATACTCCTCACAGACACTCCTCAGCTCTGTCTGGCACAGTTGTGGGTGAAACTCCACCTGAGGATTAAAACATACACACCTTCTGTACTGAAATACCTAGCACACTGTTATATATATGATATTCTTTGCATTTATAACGTATTATCTGACGCTTATCTGACATTTCACCGGCGTATGATACCTGTAGCACAGCGGGGCAGACTTTGCAGCTTTGTATCAGTTCCCTCATGTGCGCCGGTGTGTAATTAGACACTCCTATGGCCTTCAGCTTTCCCTGGGCATGCAACTCCTCCAATGTGGCCCAGCTCAGAGCCCTGTTGCCTAGATTCACATATTCATTAGTGCATCATCATCACTGATGCTCCAGTACAATTAGAAGAGTGACATGGAACTCATCTTTGTCCTAATTACTGTAGCATTTGTTTCTACACTACTAAATACTGATACAAGCTGTTATAGAACGTTCACATCAAGTTACGCTTCCAGAGAGTGAATTTGAAATGTACCTGGGTTGCGTTGGTCATCCACTGCCAGACTCTGTGTGCCAGGCCAGTGGATCAAGTAGAGGTCAATGTAACCCAGATCCAGCTGGGTCAGGCTGCGGAGGGCTCCTTCCATGGCCTTCTCACCCTGATCTTTAGGGCCCAACTTGCTGCACCAAGAAAAAAAGAAAGGAAGATTGTTGAGGGAAAGCTTTACACCATGCCACTAAAAGTCAAAGTGCTTCAGAGTGTCAAGTGAGCTATAGCTAGCTGCAACCAACAAGGAAATTGCAGTACTGCAAATTATATAAATTAGTAATGCACAAGCCTAGTGCATTACTAAAATAGCCTCATTTACCACATCACCAAGGTGACTTACACATGGTCCTATATACACCACCTGGTTATGAATATATCTTCTCTGTCCAAGCCATATTTGGGTAGGAGCTCCTTCAGAGCTTGGCCCAAGTCAGCTTCATTCCTGTAGACAGCTGCACTGTCAAAAGCCCGATAACCAGCAGCCAGGGCAGCATCCACAGCCTGGTAGACATCTTCAGGACCGCACAACTTGTAGGTCCCCAAACCTACAAGGGGCATATGAGCCCCGGTATTGAGGACAACAGAAGGAATGGAGGACGACATCTGGTCTGAAGATTGGCACCAAAGATCTAAACAGAGAGAGTACAGTTACGGCTCAACACAGTTTGACAACATACAGCAAAGGTCTAGTAAGGATCTAGGATAAATCCGTCAACTCACCTTTCTGGTTCTTTTAGCTCTAACGTGGTCACCTAGCTGTGCATACCCATTAATAATAAGCGTTAGTAAAGGCGCAAGTAACTGACTTGAAATAAAATTCAAACATACCAACTTTGGCGGCTTGGAACATATGCTCATTCTCCACTTCTGGTCTCTACTACACGTCGTCAGCTGACAGTCATGTGAGCTTAGGCGGTTTTTCCCGTCACCATAGAGACATTCGCTCTGACGCCGCTGATTGGAAGAGAGTGTAGCCAATCAAGGAAGCTGAAACCACCGGAGGGCGGGCACTGTCCCCGTTCGGCGAATCTCGACGCGACTCGAGTGTTTGATTAACGGACTCGGTTTTAACTGTTGATATTCCGCTGCACAGTGACGCCTCCAGGACGAGTTAGCAACTTCATGCTCTAATAATCTTTCTGTAAATATTACGGTAATCGTTAGACAGAGAGACAGTGGGAGCATTCATGAAAATGAAAATACTATCTTTATTCAGAAATGTTTGTAAAGACACAGGTTAAACTCCAATTGCGTTGTTCTCCTTGCTAGCTAGCTAACATCATTTAAAATCTTCCTAGCCTTTATATCAGAAAGGTATATTCTGAACCCGCTGCATGAAGTGACTTGTTGTGTGGTTTTGTCCAGCTCAGCCATGACACTGCAGGCCTTCTGCTTCCCATTCTCTGAGACTAGATTCATCAGAGCTGGTAGGCTCATCTACAAGTTCAAGATCAGAACAGGAAGCAGCTACAGGCAAGACCAAAATAAGTCATTATTGTATCCACTATTGTATCCTCCCAATCCATACTAAGACCACTGAGGTAGTCCAGGAAAGCAACTGAGGGCCGAAGGTCACAATCGCCATAACACAGTGATAGAGCCTAAAAACTTTAATTGAAGCAGTGTGCTGGAAATGACACTTTATAAAGCATTTTATAGCTATATGTTGAGAGTATATGCAGTACAAGCATTGGTGCAGCCACTTTCCTGCCATTCCTCCCTGACTGTTCTTCAGTCCCAGGAGGAGAGGGGATGACACGGTGTAAATGAGCTTCGGGCAAGAAAGAAAACATTGATCTTTTTTTCTGCTTGTCCTAACATAACCCTAACATGCCCGTAATGGCTACTAGTACTCTGCTGTGTGCCATGACACTTCATCTCATCATCTAAAATAAGAGAAACTGTGTGCCTTTGTTCGGGGGTAATGTGCTATAGACTTAAGAGTGCTGACTGATCCTGGAATGTGTTAGAGCCATTTTTGTGGCTGACAAAGACTTCTATGAGAACACATGTTTTTGACACTGGAGGTTCAGCAGCGTTCCCATTCAAACTCTTAATCAAAGCCGTATACTGTATCTGCTGCATCAGCTGTTGGGCACAATGCCTGATCTCAGCCTATAACAGATATCATCGTGTGTGTACTATATTTTATCAGTGGAGTGGAGATGGTGAAAGGAAGCGTCAGTCAGGATCTGGAGGTGATTATGGTTCCACTTGCCCGTATACACATTTGTTGTGCTGATTAACATCCATGTTATTCTCTATTTTCAATGTACATTTTTTCATTCTGAACTCTCACTATTCATTTAATCAATCAATCATATTGACCCCTTTTTCTCTATAACCAACTTATTTTCTCTCCCTCTTTCTTTGCAGGACATTATTAGAACTGTGCTTGGCAACCTGGACAGTCTCCAGCCTTTCTCTAGTACCTACTTCAATATCTTCCCTTGTATCCTTTCACTTTATTGGTTGACTCATCCTCCACTGTGTTTGTATGTCAGAGATGTATGTGATACATATGTTGTACAGCATCTCTTACCTGTATTGTCTATTGTAAAATACTACCAAGACGACCACAGCTCTTTTAACAACACTATGCTGGATTGGTTTTTTGCCAGAAGTTGGCCGTATGTTGTTAACTGTAGCTGCCAGATAAGAAGCGGTGGAAGGGAGTGTCTAAGGTGATGTGCAAACACAGCGAGAAGAAGCTGAGAGCTTACCCTTTTGTTCTTATCCTCTATGTGGAGAAAAATACACAGGGTGGTGAGGAAAATAAACACACATTCAGTTGTAATTCATCAAGTATACATATTCCTGTTAGCAGACTCTCTTTAGTATACTGTAATTCAAACTAGGATTCTTGTTTCAGAAAAGAAAGCAGAGGAGAAACTGAAGCCAGTGAGTTCATGATCAGATCATATCAATTGCTACTATCGAACTGTTTTGTCTTATACATTATTTCTGAATATACATTCAGTTATTACCACCTCTCATCGACATTGGAAAGTCTAGAAAGATGGTGCAGGGCTGTTGGTCTGGATGGTTATTGTCCCTGGTTTTAAGTTTGTGTTTTTGTTTCTAGGATAAAGACATGTGGCAGCACTTCAGTGTTTGTGAGCCCCAGTCAAAGTGTAGTAAGAGACAGTCACCAGTAGAGGGCGCCATACTACAGGACTTATCTGAGGAGGCCGAAAGCAAAGTGTCTGTAGTATGGTGAGTGCAGCTACAATCTACTCTATGTTTGTCATATCTATACTTTCACTTGTTCCAGTAACTCATGATTCCATTTTTAGGAAATCTTTACAAATAAATTATAATATCAATAAACTTACGAATAAAGTAACCTGAAATCCAGCTAAATTCTCCCATGGTGTTACTGCAGGCTTAAAATGATGTTGTGATTGTGTTGAAACTTACAGTAATGTGAGTTAATAGGATTATTGTTAGTAATACTATGATAATATGGACATACATTTGTCCCGTCTGAGATTTTGCCAGATTGTATTTATAATAGTACAGGTACAGGTCGTGTCCGGTATATCTCTGGGTGAGTTACAACTTTGCAAGCTTAGTTACAAATCACTGAGAAAGACTTCTTTATAACATTTTTAGATTTTAGTTTCATTTTTAAATTATAAACTATATCAATTATAAACACTTGGAACATAGGGAGGACTAAATACACTAAATTAAATAGACTAAGTAAGTAGGTTCTAGCTGTTACAGTATATCCAGCAGTATTACTGCAAGAACAGGTACAGTGTTATGGTGATGTCATACACATCCATGCTGTGTAGAGATAATAATAAGCGTTATTGTTCATAAAACCTCTAAAACATCCATTGTGACAGCCAACCTGATTCACTCACACGCTCCAATGACTGTAGCAGTTATGGAATAGACAACGGCTAACGGGCGCCACCTCAATCAGTCTGACAGTCAGATCAGTGGGGCGAAACTTATTAATGCCCATTCACACTAACCTACACACACACAAACACAGTCTTGTCCTTTGCCTAGTTCGTATTTAGCTTATGTAAACACAATTGTCTATTTTCCAACTTGAGGATCACACACTCAGATGCACAAACTGTGTAAACATCCAGGGCCTCAATCATCATTACAAACACACAGGAAAAAAGTCAGTGAGCAATTCTCTGCGAATTACATTCACCAAATTGACCATTACATGTCCACGCAACACACGCAGAAAAGTTACAGACTGCACAAACTCGATGTCTGCACATGTGACGCACACAATACACACACACACACGCACTGGTAGCAGTATGCACCCATTGTGTTCTCAGTGGCTTTGCACATGCTACTTCAGCACTAATGTCAATCATCCATCACTGTGTGTGTGTGTCTACAGATGGGTGTTAGTGTTAAAATAGTTTTAAAGACTAAGTAGAGCTGACGAGAAACTACATCTTTTATGTTTCTGCTCCACACTTTCCTGTTCTGCTGTTTTTACTGTTATTTTTTATCCCTCAGTGTGCAGACAGTACCATATTGTCATGTTTTTTTATTCCATGTTTATCTTTGGGGCTGGTGGGTTATGGTGGTGTATGCTTTCCGTTTTTTTGGTGGAGAGCAGAATTCATGGTAAAATAATTAAGGTGAGTCGTCTAGGTACTGAAGCAGCAAATCGCTCCCAGATCACATCACCACCACAATTGGTGCAGTGCATTTCACCCTGATGCTCTCATGAGATCCATTTGTACTCAGTCTCTTTTTATTGTTGAATCACAAACACTAATCTTTCCCGAGGCAAGTGAGGCCAGCAGTTCTTTAGAAGTTCTTCTTGGAGTATTTTCTTTAGGCTGGCCACTCCTGGAAAGTGTTCCCCACTGTTCCAATTACTTTTTCACATGAGGCCCAGCAGGTTTGGAGCTGCAGCTTTTATTCTCCTAAGATTTGTTATTATTTTTTGTCACATACATAGTTATACAATGTACAATGCACAGTAAAATTTACTTTCTGCATTTAACCCCTTCCCCTGGACACAGACACTGAATCTGAATGTTGTATTTACTCAAGTAATCTTTGTCCAATATTAACATTTATTTGATGATATCAATTATTCAAGTTTGAGAAAAACATCTGGAACCAGGAGAGAGTTTCTGCTAACTTTTCCTACTTCCAGTAGGTTTTCTTTAGTTCACTATTGTGAACGCTGCACTATGAGGCATGACACCCACCAGTTCAATTATTAAGTCATGGATAAGCACTGATTTTCATTATGTTGAAATTTATTTTCATTTTTTAATTTTGGTGAACTATTATATCCACATATATATATATATATATATACACACTTAAAGTTTGGACACAGA
Source organism: Microctenopoma stevenorrisi (assembly GCA_032270685.1). Classification (NCBI taxonomy): domain Eukaryota; kingdom Metazoa; phylum Chordata; class Actinopteri; order Anabantiformes; family Anabantidae; genus Microctenopoma; species Microctenopoma stevenorrisi. The sequence goes on from JAUMTR010000010.1 coordinate 10,583,436, forward strand.
AGTGGTGTAAATGTCATTCTAAACTTAAAATGCCACATGAACTAGATTTAGTGGGGAATCTAGGATCTTGCATGGTCCGCGCTGGTTGTGCGTCGGTTCATTCTGCTCGGTGTTATTATAACATTGGTAAACCACTGATTATTTTGTTTTAATACCTTTGGTTATTTTCATTTTTCAGTCAGCTGAACGTGAACAATCCACATGTAGAAGAAGATGCTGACAAGGTGAGCTTTGATTTTTTAATTTTTCTGATTTGTCACACTTTTTAGTAACACACGAAGACGTCAGTCAGTTCAGCGCACAGCTCTTTAGAATTCATTCAGTCCAACAATTCATCCCCCAATTTCAGTCTCGCCCTTTCTTTTCCTCTCCAGCACGTACAGTTCACACACCTTGTAGTATCTCTGTCTTTATTGCAGCCTGGAGCTAACATTGGAACAGACAGCTAGGATAACAAGTGTGATTAAGGGTAATAATACCATTACATCAGACAGACTGTACGAGTTTCTGTGGGAGAATCTGTGTGTTTCTTGTTCTGTGTGCTTCAGTCTGATTAGCAACAAAGTCCCCAAATTACCCTCCAACCCACTCCCATCTCATCCTGGCCCTTCATCTCATCTGATCTTTTTTTTTTACACTTGTCCACTTTGACTTTTTTCCATCTTTTCCTTGTCTTGTTTTGCCTTTTATCCCCACATTTATTTCAAGTGGAAAAATGATTTGAGCTCATTATGTCAGTCTGCTGAGCTGTTTATTTTCTTAACACTGAGAAGGAAGTGTCAGTCTACAAAGCTTTAAATTGGATTAAGTTTTAATATTGTGTGTTTCTCCTTGCACAAACAAGTTCTGGAAAGAAAATGGATTCATTTCTTTATGAACTCCCAATGTGCAATAATATCAGCGGCAAATTTACCACTTAAAGACAAATGTATGCAGACTTTTGTGATGGCTTTCATTAACAAATTTAATTTACTCTAACTAATTCGTTAGCTCTGTGAATTAAAAGAAACCGCTTCCTCTGTGTGGTTTTTAGCTGAATCATAGAAGGATAAGAAACCTGTGTGTGTGTGTGTGTGTGTGTTTGTGTGAGAATGCTTGAACTCCAGCACAAAGATGGACAGCAGCAGGTCACTGAGCAGGGAGAAAACACAGACTGGGGACCTGGGACAACAGTGAGTCCAGGGATAGTGGCACGACTGGCGAGGTGAGCTAGCACACCTTCCACCTGAGTGCCCGTGTTCAGAGTAGCCACGCCATCAACAAATTGATCGTTTCTTTTGCTTAATTCACACAAAAGCTGCAAACTTTAGTAAACCTCAGTAAGACTCAGAGTCTAATTCGTGGATGTGATTGAGTTTGACAGCCACAGAGAGAAACAAAAGCTGATTATTCCTGCAGATCTGCAAGGGAAAAAAGCTGTCAAAGAATAACATGAAGTGGGAAAATCCAGCTCTTAAACACACAGAAATTACAATACAGCGAAGTGTGTGTTTAGACAAGCTAAAACACTTAATGTCCTCAGGCAAAACAGAGGCTGACAAAAGTATCTCCACATTGGAGGAACTTGCCAAACCATACTACAAATATAGTCATTTTAAAGTAACAGTGACAAACAGTAGCTGCATCAAGTTGCGTTAAACATCTGTTGACTAGAACGGTCTGTACACCTCTGTCTTTGCAGCTACATCTTCCCTTTCCCTTGGTTTTCAAAGGCATCTGAGAGCCCTGGTGTTTGCCGGTTTGAGCCGATCTGAGCACAAAAATGTGATTTGTGAGAAGCAAACTGCATAAATCTTTTTCTTTTTTGTGTTTGGTAGTTATGTTATTTTATTGTTCATTGGTGGATGGTTGTTGGTTTGTTTACTGTGTTTTATACATTAAACACGTGTTGTTGGTTGCACAGTTTGGATCACTTTTTAAACTTATTGTTATTTATTTATGGTCTTATTTCTTTTTCAGACAAGCATTAAACTCACAGCCCATAGAGAAACACTGTGGATTAAAAAAAGGAGTGTTTAACTATATAAAGGTGAAATAAGATTTAACACAGGAGTAGATAAACATCCAGATCTTCTTTGTAACTGTCTGCATGTTTCCCAATTATATGATACAGTGAAAATGTGGTTTACAGTGGTTTATGACATTATTCTGTAAAATGTTAAAACCTTTTCTGTGTGTGCAGACTGTCAGATGAGTTCACAGGAACACATAAGACTCTACTCTAGTAATTGTTGTAGACAATGGCAGCTCGCTCTTAATATTTCCACTCCAGTGTGTGTGTGTGTGTGTGTGTTCTCTAAGTGCACATCTTGAGCTTCAATGAGTACCACTTTATGGAAACTCCACTTTCCTCCTGTCAATCTGAATTAGCCAAGTGTCCTGTCACCTTCTTACTGTATGTTTGAAGTCATATGTGTTACACACACACACACACACACAAAACATTTACATATTTGTAGCTGCTGATTGTTACCTGTCACAACTATCAAAAAAATCCCCCAAACTTCAAATAACGTAGGTTTTTATTAACTTTAAGAAAATGGTGTGTGTGTGTGTGTGTGTGTGTTCATGTTTACGCGTGTGTTGGGGTCAAATGGTTAAACTGGTGTAAAACATTGTCTTAGAAACAGGAAAACGTTGCCTAATCCTCTCCTTATATTGTCTTGGAGCCTGAAATAACACACACATAATTATCTCACACACACACACTGCCCTGTCAGACATAATGAGATACACTGGATTGTACCCTGTCTGCCATACGGACACACACATATGTCTCATAATCTTTCATCCACACAACGTATGTACACACACAAACACACCGAGATTAAAATAACAGAGCAGCAGTGGAAGTGGACTCACTAATGATATTACAGTTATAAATGACTCGGTTTCCACGGCAGCCGGAGAGCGACAGGGCCGGTGGGAGATACAAACATCCGTCACCCCGCTGAGTCACACTGGGTTGATGCAGAGAGTCAAGAGTGTCTCCAATTTAACGAACCCCATTCACATCTCTCCCTCCTGATGAGGTGCCGCGGCCCCGCTGCGATTCATAGTCTGTCCCCGAGTCTCTCTCTGGTTGGCATGGAATCCAACGAAACATACAGTGCAGCCGTCTGAGCAACTTACATCCAGCACACTAATAGTTTGTGTGTGTGTGTGTGTGTGTGTATGTAGGTGGGGGGGTTGAGTGATGATGTCAGACATGCTGTTTTCCACTGACATAACCGGACTGGGAATGTTAGGATAGAGGGGCCATAAGATGATAAATGTGTTTTCCTTAGAGAGAGAGAGCGTGTGTGTGTGTTGCAGCACTAGAAGCCCATCAACAATCAACAAACCGAATTTTAATAACAGAACCGTTACTGTAGACCAAATAGCATTTAACTCACTCTTAACATTTTTAAAAGGCTCACACTTCTTTAAATGAGCTGCTAAACATTATTCCAACAGTATTAAACAGCGCATTAATTGGGGACGTTGGGAAGTGTCTTGAAACTAATTTATTTCTTACCTTTCAGAAACCACCACCACCCTACTTCACTGGCACGGGTGTTTGCCCATATTTAAATACAATTGAATTAAATTGTTTCTGAAAGAAATGATTTATCAAGTCTTTTATTTTCCGAATGTATTATTAAATATAAAGCTGTTTGTCCAGGACCTGGAGGATGAGCGTCCTCAGCTCTGCGTTTGCTGCATTGTAGAGCAAACATGTTCCAGCTGTGGTAGGAGACCCTGCTGACTGCTGGAAGAAGAACCAGTCGTGTGTTCCCTCACCCCTGAGCACAGAGAACAAAGGAAAACCATTCAGCGTGGGTTTGAGATAAGTTCGAGATCTTTGTGACGTGTGACTGAAGCTGCAAACAAAAGTGTCTTTTTAAAAAGACTCTCTTTACCTGCTGGAGTCTGAAGAGGGTGGTTGCTAGCCGACTTCATCGCTTCAAGACGAAGAAGAAGAGAAGAAGAGCACACATTCCCCAAATATACCCTCGATGTGCCACACACACACACACACACACACAAACCGAGGTGACCCAAACCCACAATATCTTTGGACACTGCCCTGCCCTTCCTCCTACAGCTACAAATGGAAAACCCAGACACAGTGTGTGTGTGTGTGTGCGTGTGCGTGTGTGTGCGCGTGTGTTAGAGAGGGCTCCCCTTCACTTAAGTCTAATAGTTGACTTGTGTGTATCAACTGGCAGCTGAGGCCTTGACTATTATGTTTTTGATTGCCTGCCTACTCGTGTGCTTTTATGTGAGCATGTGCGCGTCTCCATGCACATGTGTGATGTAAAGCTGTGCGTGTTCCCACTATTGTGGTGGTGCGCTGATGGAAAACCTGTCTAGTTTTCCTCTGTGTCACAGCAGCGGTCCCCCTAAAGGTTTAAAACACAGTAAGGGGATTGGGGAGGATGCAGGGACGCAGAGATGTGAACACGCTCCAGGAGAACAACGTGCGAGAAAAGAAGTTTAGCAATAATTAATAACAGTATTTGAATTTACGGTGTTTTGTTGCACAGGTGGAAGGTGTGAAGATAAAGGTAAAGAAAGACCTGTAGGAAAGAAAAGCAAAGATTCAGCTCTCTAATTGTGGGTGTGTCCAGAGATATAAGTGCCTTCGCTCTTACCTGTGTTACATACATGCCTGCATGAAACGCAGAAGAAGACTCACTCACACACACCTGCCCGGCACTCCAGACGTTGCATTCTCCTCCCTCAGACTACAGGTAAGACCCAAGTTTGTTTGGAATTCGTTTTTGTGTGTCAGCTTTTGCCATTTCTTGGATATTTTAGAAGCAGAAATAACAGTAAAATTAAGCTTTACTTGTAATTTAATTAGGTAGAAATGCACATTACAACCGCTTCTTTATTTCACATTAAATGTGCAGATGTTTGTGTGCATTTATATTTTTTTTTTTGTCATCTCAGATTTCTGTAGTAACAGTGTTTGGTTGCGTGTGTTTAAAATAAAAACCTTTTTTTGTAAATGTAAGTATTATTGTTCTTTAATAGAATAGAAAATAAACAGTGGGTGGTGCTTTATCAGGTTTCACACTACTGACTATGTTCAGTTTAATATGGAATTAGAGGTTTCAGGATCTTGACACTTGTTTTTTATATCAAATGCAAATTTCAGGTCATTAAATAGTAACAACTAAACGTTATGTTCAGTTGGTTTAGTTTCTTTTAGCAAAATGTGTGTGTGACAGATACATGAGTTTGGATGTATGAGTAACTTGCAGTATGTTATCACACAACTGATGTAAGCATGGACAAAGTACCTTCTACACACATTATTTCTAAAAGCAGCCTTGATAGTATGATTATGTGAATTGTTACAAGCACTACAAGGTTGCTAGATTTTTCGTGCTGTATTACTCTAAGTTCAGGTGGTCCTGACTGGCCCCCGCGCCACTGTGATTTCAAAAGTGACGAGTCACAACCCACTTTATTCAAAGACAAACTGAAGTGTTAGGTGTGAGAACCCCAGACTGGAGGAAAAAGCTGGTCATTGTCCCGGTCCCACAAGCGGACATGGGGTTAATGGCCTCACACACACACACACACACTTACACATTAATGCTCATATGAACAACGTTAATGGCGTCTCGAGGGGCCCCCCGCCATCACCACAGGGGTGATGATTCCCAGCGTTCCGTTGGAGGGAAACTGAGCTGGAAAGAGCAGCTATTTTAGAGGGCAGGGGTCAGGATCGCCTAATTCCCAGGAAATCATGACTTTAGTGTTTATACACGTGTTGGAGTGCGTATGTATACGAGCGCACGCATCCATGGATACTCACTCTATATCACGAATGCAGGCGTGCACACGCAACTCACCACGTTTAAAGAAAGACTGAATGTGGAGACGGTGACGCTGCTCACAGGGGCTCAGCTCCGCGTACATGTCAGCGAGAGCTGAGCTCGTGGACATACCTGTGTCAGCAGGTACCTGTTCAATGGGGCAGATTGAAAAGATAAAGACAGTATTGTTTTTATTCACATTGCCTGTTACTACAGACGCGCAGGATGGGAAAGCACCTTGGTGGAGGACGGGGCTCAGGGCGGTGTTTTTACTTACATAATCAAATGTCATAAAAATGATTTGGAACAATTTTGAAAGTTAAATTTATAGTGATTAAAAGCTCGTAAACACGTTAAACCGGCTTTTTGTTCTGTTTGGGCCCTCCAGGCTACCATCCTGATGTCGCTGTGCTTGACCTCACATCTCTGTCTGCTGGTTCTACCACTGATGGCCGTCTTACTGTTCTTCTCTGCTACTGGTTGGAGCTACGATGGCCTCACCCCAGGCTGTCACCTATACCGTGAGTTTTACATATATAATATGTACATCGAACCTTTCTAAAATCTCCCACAAATCCACACTCTTTCACTAAATCTGATTATCTGAGTTTGTGGGAAATGTGATTTTTAAATAAAAGCCTTAACAGCTCTTTTTTAATAATAGTAATTTTCTTCACCTGCCAGCCTTCAACGTGACCATTCGCAGTGACCGCCGTGGCACGTGTAAAGGCACCCACCTGGTCTACGCCTGCGTAGGCTACTGCGAGTCAAGCGCCTTCCCGTCCAGATACTCTGTGCTGGTGGCCTCCAACTACACCCACAACATTACCTCTGCTTCGCGGTGCTGCACCATCATCAGGGACGCCAAGGTGAGGAGAGCAAGGTCTGAGATGCAGTGGGTGATATAATACAAGAGGTCACTTCACAGGTTCTTGTGGTTCTGTTTGGGTGATTCTCGCTGAAAAACCTTTTCAGAACTGAAAAAGTCTTGCATGTGTTATCTGGAGAGGTTTTTGGAGTGAGGAAGTCAGAAAGGAGTTTAATACAGTGCCGACAAACCAGCTGAAAATCAGCACAGTCACCCTGTAACATTACTGACAGCTGTTCGTGTCCTGTGATTTGTCTTCCCTCAGGTCCAAGTGCGGCTCGACTGCCCCAGAGGTCGTCACCATGACGAAATAGAGATCCTGACGGCAAAAGCGTGCCGCTGTGACATGTGCCGCAAGTCACGCTACTAAATTCAGTCACCTGAATTAAACTTTGGTAAAGGATGATAAAATAAATGATTCTATTCTATCTTTACTGACTTGTTTTGAACATTGGAGAAAATGTACCCTAGCGTACAGTGTATATCTGAAAAGATGGCCTTGTGCCATGTTAGACCAATGAATGAAGAGAGGTTGACAAAAAAAGATTAAAAAAAGCAAAAGTATATTAATCTCTTACAAATAATTGCAGCAGAAATCAAGTGAAAATCACAGGAGCTGAGAGAAAGTTGTGCTCGGCTCTTTATAATACGGAAATGGAAAAACAATGCTTTGATATGTGTATAAAGATGTTCTGTTTGTGTTTGGCTGCATGTATCTGCTGCGTGTGTGTGTGTGTGTGCTTGTGTAAAACGTAGAGGACCTTATAGAAAACATGATGTGACACAGACGTGTTAAAGGCAGTGTAAATCATTCATATCGACAGTAAGTACACAGATGACTCCCCCAGAAAGACGAGAATAAAAATAAGTTTGCATTTAACAAAATATTTTGAAGCATTGGCATCAACATAAAGGTTACACACACATATTATATACAGTGTTTCATTCTTTGCAATAACCACTAAAAACAGATGAGACTAAAGAATGTACAACATTTATTTATATTTATGAATCTGAACTGAAAAATATTGTGTAAATATTATCTATTGATGATTTCTGAGAACGTTGAAAATGTCAGTGAATGAAAAGTGAAAGGATGCACTGGTTAGTTTGTGATTTTCAATAAAGTTTTATTCTGCAGCTGTAAAGTGCTTTGTGTGAACACACACACACACACTCACATTTGTAAAGCTCTTTGGGAGATATAGTGCCTGCCAGGACTGTCCACTGTCTGTCCATTCACACGCATTTCCACTACTTCAGCATATTAACTGGACTTTTTCCCTCTTGTTTTCCTTTACGTTAGCTTTAACCACTATGTGCCCCCATAACCCCAACACGAACCTTCCCCTAAACTAAATCCTCCAATATGTGGCTGCATTGTGCTTCACTGTGCAGGAGCCATCAGCTGCACCTCTCCACACTGAGGTTACAATAACTTTAGTCCCTATGAGTTGGATTTCACCACTTGAACATACGCACGCGTGAAGGTGCCAGTTAAATGTTAGTGGAGACATACAGCTGATGGTAGCATGACTAAATTAACCCTTTACGTACACTGGACCTAAAGTAATTTGTGAATCCCCATTGACCTCACCACTGTCATCTACAGTGTGTTTGAACCTCGTGTTACAATCAAAACCAGTTTTAAAGGCTCAAGGTTCAAGAGTTCAGTTGAAGGACTTGTTCCACTTCAAATTCAGTTGAAATTATACACTACTGGTCCATATCCACAAACACATTTAATTTTGAGGCCTGTGCCAGCTGACAGTTTACTAGTTTGTTTTTGTGATTACATTATAATCAGAATCAACAACACTTATTCTGAAATTCATTTGTTTCTTCCTTTATTTATAACATATATCTGCACATACAACCAATGTTCACATAACTAGCCATCATTCATATGAGTGAAACATTTGGTAATGCTGTCCGCCCCTTTTCAGAAGGTCTCACACTCAGTGTCCTGTGTGGAGCAGACTGCACAGTGGCAGTGCAGCGGGACCGGGTAGTGGAAAAGAGGGGAGACGTCAGGCTGGCAGCCCGGCAGCCGGGCAGTCACATAGCGGGTACGACTGTATGTACACACGCGGTGGTGTCTCTGGATGTAGGGTGGGTCTGGAACTGGTTTCTGCATGGACACACACAGAGAAGTGCACAGATGGAAGACTGATCACTCGTATGACTACAGCTGGTTTCTAATTCACAAACAGAGAGTATTGTCAGGGAATGCAACAAAAACAAAATTAAGTTTAAAGCACTTTTTAAAATATTTTTATTATTTCTTTTTAACAGTGAGGCCTTTACTGTGCGTTTCTGTTACCTCCCAGGTGTGGCATCGCCCCCAGCAGGCCTCTGTGGTGATGCGCAGTCCCTTGCAGCCAGGCTTCTGGGCCACGAAGGAGAACTCTCGCATGGCGCAGCCTCGGAAACCATGGAGCGGGGTTGTCATGGTTACACACACCACGGCTGCCCCAGCAACCAGAAGTAGGAGGAGGAAAGAGAGGGACAGAGGATAGAGATGCATGCTATGAGATGAAGGAGTAAAATAGTTATTCATATATCCAGTTTATCATAATGGGAGATGTCATTCTTTTGTTATGTTTACATCGATAGTAATGAAAACATCAGTCAGTCCCACTGTTTTGATAACCTATTGCCCATATTCAGCGCCTTTTTTTTCCGGGGAGGGGATTACGTTTAGCATAACTACTCCCTCTACTGTCTGTTTTAGCCACTACAGCCAATCACATCACTGATCTTTTTACTACATAAGTCCAACATTTCATTTCCGGCACTTTTCTCTTCCTGTCTGAATCCGATTCAAAAATAATTTTCCTAACACTAAGGCTGTCTGATATTTATGCATGAAGGAAACCACTTAAAATATCTCAACCCTCCGGTCTGCAGAAGTCATGACTGCATTCAGGCTTTGCAGCTAGACCAACTGTGGAGTAAAATAGTCTACCAGCAAACTATGAGCAGTGTGTCTACTTGTCCCGGTAGCAATTCAAAGTCTCTAATGCTAAGTACAGTTTAGTGATACACTGAGATACTTAGCGAATGTTATAGAAAGATTTTACTCACCTTTTTATGTGAAGATTTAGCAGGGATTTGAGCCGCTGGACTCACTGGGTCTCTCTCTGCCTGGACAACAACCAGTGAATGGAAACAATCTGTCCTTGTTGATGTTTTTAGAAGGCCATTAGGGCGGACGGACACTCTGACATCATAGCAATTACAATGAAATACCATTAGAGACCCCAAGCCAGAAATAATGGCAACTCCCTAGAAAAGAACTGATGATTGTCTATGTTTTGGTAACCTCAGCCTGTATCTATCTGCGTGTGTGAGAACGGTTCTTTATCCAACTTTTGTCAGAGCACAAGTCTGACAAAAAGTTTGTAGAATTGTTGCATAAAGTTCAGTAAAGTTGTTGCTCATTCATTTTGAAAACATATGAGTATGAATTGTCCATCAAAAGCTACAGATAAGATATAAAAATTGTTGTGAAAATGCATAGTATTTGTACAGTATGTGTGTTGTGTTTTGCAATCTTTTAAATAATAATACACAATAAGAGATTAAAGCTGCATTCATTTATATTTTGGTCATCAGATTGAAGAACAGCTGGCGATTGTAAATGTAAGTCTAGAATTACTGTTTATCATAAGCAGTTATACTGCATGTTGGAGCTTGATGCTGGGAAGGTACTGTACGATAAAAATAAAAAATAAAAAACAAGTTGCAAAAAGAGGCTTCTGTGGATTCTCTGCTACAAACGGCAACAGTTGATCTGCAGAAACTCGCAGCTTTAATTTCAAGTATTAAAGACAAGAGACTCAAAAGAACAACACAGACTCACATAGTGTTTTCTCAAAGTGAAGTTTCATTTTTAGCACATATGTTTTTTTCCTCCATTCTACACCCCCTGTAATGTTCCGTACAGTAGTTAGCCTCTCTACATTCAAATCCCCACCCACCCGCCCACCGTTGTGTTGGTCCCCAAAATATACATCTTCTTCTTCTGCATCATCTTTATCATCTTCTCTAAGGTTTTTTTCAACACAACAAACACAGACCATTGGGCAGACAGTGCAAATCTAGAAATTCAGTGAAATTGCTACGTAATGCGGTTGTAGGTTTCGGTAACATTATATTCTCACTCTGTTACTGTTGCTCTGACTTATTGCCATTCTATCACATCTTTCCTCTGTCTTTCTCCTTCTCTGTTTTTTTTATCCTCTGATTTAAAGCATTTGTTTCAGTTTGGCCACATGGAAAATGGCCACAGAGGCCTCGTGACTGTGAATGAAACAAGCTTTTTGGTGGCTGTCTGTGAGGTGATGCCAAAGCTCTCTACACACACGCACACACACACGCACACGCGCGCTCTTCTCCTGCTTCCTGTTCTGGAGCAGTTCTGGAACTGAGGATTCTAGAACTGAGGAATATTAATGATGGGCATCACTGACAATTCTAGAATAGTAGAGGGCTGGGGTTCTGTTTTCCCGGCGAATCAGCTAACGCACTGACAATAACAATCAAGTGGATTTGTGTAAAAAAATGACATGAAGAAATCTAAGTTTTATGACACCTAGGTCAGGTTTAGTTTCTTTTTTAATTGTTTTGTTTATTGTGTGTTTTACTTGCCTGAAACAAAGTTTGAAATCTGGCATGTTTTTTTTGTCTGCCCAGACTATACCCAGATATACCACATTTATTTTGTGTGGTTGCCATGGAGCTTTGCCAATGCAGATTTGTGCGTTTGTTGTCCACACTTGTGTTATGTGCAGAAACTAAATGGAAAATAAATAAGTAAATAAAATCTACAGCATTCTGTTAGTTATTTCCAACTACGACATGTGTCCTAAAATGAATCAAAGAGTAATACAAGGTAAACCTAAATGTGTGGGAATCACTACTACACGTGTGGTGTCTTCTAGGTCTAAATTCTAGCTTTTGTAGGTGTTTTTTACCAGACACAGACTAGTCATACATTTCAAAAGGTTCCATACATACGACATGTGATGACGATAGAGTCAACTCCCTGATAACGGAGCTCCATGAGATGTGATTGTAAGCTGCAGAAAATTCTTATTCCATTTTTGTTGAGGTCAGACTCAAAAGAGAACATCCATTCACAAAAAGAATGAAAACCTTGACAATATTTGGTTGGACCGAAATATTGATCATTTTGCCTCGAGGTTGGATGTAACGTCAGCAAATGAAATTAACTGCAGCCTTAAAGCATCAGCACAAGCGCCAACCTAAACCATAAGAGTTTGAAATGATTCCAAAAATGATTTTCAAAACCTTGTTAACTCAGGCAAGATTTGTATTGAGTGTTCTGAAAAGAAACTGCTGGTCTTAAGGATTTGTCTGAATGTTTGGTTACGAAGCAGCGGACAGGTAGCTCTGCGTCTCAAGTGTCAAAGAAACAATCAATTTGTTATACGATACATTCAGATTCAAAGCCCATCTTTCAGAAAGGAGAGAAGGAGAGAGAGAGGGAGGAAAAGAAGCGAAGAGAGAAAAGCTTCCCCTCGTTCTCTGTCACTTTATCCACACGTCTCCTGCTCACCGATCCAATCACTTGATCCACACACGCACACACACACACGCACTTGTGCACTCACGCATACACAACCTGACCATCAGCTTCAAATAAGGTTACAGTTCCTGATCAAATACAAAATAAATAGCATCAGTTTTCCAAAAAAAGAACAAGATCATACAAAAACCAAGAAAATAATAATAATTACAAAGCAAAAAATCATTTTTCATCAAATAAATGTACCAAGAAAGTACCTTTAAGACAATGTGAATATCAAGGACGCAACAGGATTAAAAACAAGGGTGGAGGGTAAACATTCGAGTTGTTGCTTAACCCCCATAAAACACAGAATATCCTGAAAGAATGAAAATATTGCTAAAATATTTTTTTTTCGTTTTTTTTCACCCTCTCTATCCCATCACTCTATCATAATGATCGGACAAGAATAAACAGATTTTTTGTTGGTTCACACAGAAAAAGGTTATCGTCATTGTCGCCGTCTATAGCAGCATCGGGTCTGCTGAGCCTGAAGGAACAGACGCTCTGTGTTCAGAAATCCAACTGGATTACTGTGGTTTTCTTTTGGTTTGAAATACTTGGTGGTGTACTCCACTCATCCTCTGGGAACATCTGTGCTGGGTGGAGTTCTCTGACTCTCGCTTGGGTTTGTATGAGAGGTTCTGAATTTAGTGAATTTGTTTTACTTTTAACCAAAGCATCATAGTTGTGTGCTGCAACGTCAACATTGATTGTGTGCTGTGGTGTTTAATATTATGCCAGAGGTGTTACCCTAGCGTGCTGACTGACAAAGTAAGCACAGGAACGCAGCAATTACAGCCGCAGAGGCAGTGAAGAGGAATCTATAGAATGCAAACATTAAAATACTTGAGTTTGTGTCCAGTATCTTTGGAGGATTTAAACAACTGAGCCACAAGGGGGCAGACTAGAGTCCAATCATGCCTGGCCAACAGTGGAACTTCTTTCTTGTGAACTTCCGCCTTTGCACCACATAAACAGACGCGACACAGATTAACGCTGAAAAACGGCTGAGAGAATACACCTTTAAGCATGGAATGTACGAACTACCCCTTTAAAGTCCGCCCACCGCACAACGAACAAAAGAATTTCAAAATAAAAGAAAAACCACTTCCAGTCCAGCTCATTATTCCCTTTTCAAGGGCTGTTAAAGGGGAATTCTGCTGAATTTCAGCACTCACATTATGGCCTCACACAGTCATCATGATGTGAATTCAGAATTCAAGTCATCTTTCCCCTTTATGGTATCTGCTACACTAGTGTTTCTCCCATAATACACTACAGAAATATCCAGAGACATATGTAGATATATATAAAAACATTATCATCATCATCATCATCATCAGTAGTACTTAGAGTAGAGTAGTAGTAGTTAAGTAACAAGTAAGAAGAAGGAACATTATTGTACTTTATATCATTATAATAATCTTCATCAGTGATTATTTAACCTCGAGAGACTTTAGGCTCGTCCTGTGGTGGAACCCGACTGAATGGGAGAGGAGTTAGTGCCAAAACCAGCTGTGTGAAGGACTACGTGTGTGTCTGTGTGTTCATATGAAATATTCTAGTGCATCAGTCTGTTGTCAATGAGATTTACTTGACCTGGATACACTCTCTGTTGCTTTGATCTCTCCTATTTACAATACATAGTGTATGTAATGGTGTGTGTGTGTGTGTGTGTGTGTGTGTGTGTGTGTGTGTGTGTGTGTGTGTGTGTGTGTGTGTGAGTGTGAGTGAAGCTTTGTAGGTCTGGTCTGTATGGCAATCGTTTTGGGACATTTGTGTGAAATTGCTTCTTCTGTTTATTAATGTATTGTGCTATCCACACATAAAATAACATCTCTGACCAAAAGATTAATACGAGGCCACGGTACAAATTCAGTTGTTTATATGTTAAGACAAGTTTGACAAATGGTAGCGTTGCACCAAAAGAGAATTAGCATCTCTTAGACTGAGGCTGATTTGAAGCAGGCCAGCTACCGGTTGTAGGTACTGACCTGCAGTTTAATAAATCAGCTGTTATTTAAAATGACAGCCTGCACTTTTGGACAATATTCATCTTCTGATCTGCAACATAATGTGTGTACAGCAAAAAGTGAACCAGTTTCACACAACTCTATCAGGAAAAAGGGAAATATTTTACCTTGGATCACCAAGTGTGAGCACAAAAAGCTGCACCCTTGGTGATACAAGTTAAAAAAACAGAGGATTTGTTATCTACCTGTTTATGTCTCCCTTCACTGTCACCATTAAATGCACGTCTTCTCCCTGACCCCTAACCCCTGTGTTAATCTATCTGTGTGAAGTACCACCTAGGTGGCGCTTTCCCCAGCACCAGAGGAGGCCCCGCTGGGTTTGGGCTCGGGCTGGTCGGACAGAGTTGTCTGCGGGGACAAAGGGGTCGGAGGGTCCCCTCTCTCGCCTCTCTCCTGCAGGTTGCGCTGGTTCCTGGCAGCCTCTGTGACCATCTGCATGCGACGTTCCTGGTATTCCTCCAGGCCTCGCCAGAGCTCCGTGCGCTCCCTCTCTCGCTTCAGCTCCCTGGGGAGGCAGGTTGGCCGAGAGAAGTGAAAAAGAAGAGAGAGAGAGAGAGAGGAAACCCGCGAGCGAGTTAATGATGCATGGGGTGACTCGAAGGCAGCACATTTATATTCCTCTCCCTGGACGAGCAGAGGTTGTAGTGGTTGTACAGTCAGGTGTAGTGAGAAATGGAGGATATCAAGAATATTAATATCAATGTCGTGCCTGTAGCCTTCATATGGCACTGTAGGCTTTCAGTCCACTGGCATCCTAAACTCTTATCTGATATCTGTCTCTTTCGAGATGTTTCACCTTCTAGATCATCACTGTCCTTTACTTCTTACTGACGAAAAGTTGTGCTTCAGTATGTTGGCTCGATTCTTCAGTTTTAACTTTACTTTTCCTAAATCTTTTTGTTCGTCCATGAATAACAGCGAAGGGAGATTGAAAGAAACTGCACTTTTCCACAGACTTGGTGCAGTTTTTGGGCCTGGGAGGAGACCCTGCCTGAAAAGGCTAAAGTCAGAGAACCAACGTCTCTTGTCTTGCAAAAATTATGTGAAACACCGTGACCACACAGTTTACATATGTGGCTATATTTTAGTAGGCACGTGTTACATGGCCCCACATAGGTGGGTATATGCCACATACCTGAGTGTGCACAACACAGAGCCCTGCACTCCCACTGAAACATGATGTCACCCGTGTTCACAGGATGACCTAAGTGACACATACTTATGATAATGGAACAAATGCCGTCAAAAACATGACTTCAGAGCTTTCTGTTTCTTCCTCTTGTTGTCACTGCAGTATCCAGTGACACAAATGCACACACACACACACAAAGAGAGTGAGTCACACGCACTTCTGTTTCTCCACTTTGTAGGAGGCAGTGAGGTCATCAAACAGCTTGCTGTTCATCTCCATGAAGGTCTTCAGCACGTTGTAGATCAGAGACACGATGGTCCTGGAGGAACAGGGATAGAACGCAATCAATCTAGCTGATCATCTGGGCCATGGGAAAAGCCGATGTTTATGTGTATGTGATGTCAAAATATAACACTCATGCGTCCCTGGTGGGTTGGTGATCCAACTAATTGATAGGAGGCTTTATCCCACTGAGTGTTTGTAGCAGTTGTTAAGCTAAATTCTAAGTAAACTCAATAATAGCAGTGATAAAGTGATTCAAGTATTATTTTGAGGTGTTTGTGTTGTAAGTACTGTATGCTTAGCTGATTGAAGTAAGTGCAAAAACCTCCAAATTAGTATTTTGTTTATTGTAATATAGCTGACTTTGCTTGAATAAAAGAGAATGATTGCCCTGCAGGGAGCACATGGCTAAATTTGTTTTAATTTGGTGTTTGTATATGAAAACTTGATTAAAGTGAGTGGCCAGAAGTGACCAGACGCAGTAAGGCATGGAGATGCGACTTGTATTTTTCTACGAGTGTTCACGTGTGCCACTGACTGGTTCCAGTGCTCCTTGGAGACTCTGTAGAGGGTGGCGAACACCAGCGGCAGGATGACTTGACAGTTCTCCTCTATCAGACTGAGGATGTATTCATTGTTCCAGAAGTAAAGAGCCCGCTCCGCTACCTAACACCCCCCCCCACACACACACACACACACACACACACACACAGACACAAGACAGGAGAAGATTAAATTAAATAAATATTTAGTCAGATTCCACCAATCACATCTATTTTAATGCAGTGAGTCTGTGTGACTGTGTGGCTTCTGTATCCATCACTCCAATATTTTGTCACCTGGAAGTGAGGGCTGGAGATACAAGCTGCGATCTGTTTGAAGAGCGGCTCCTGAACCCGGATGAACTGAGACGGCTCAATCACATCCAGGATCTCCTCGATCTCGCCCAGGAACATCACCTGAAAACGCACAAACACACTTTTTAACACGAAAAAGGCAGAGAAGCCCCTCACAGAGCTTCCATGTGTAAATAAAACATGTTCCCAGCACTGACTGTCGAGGAGGAATCAGAGACTACACACACTAAATACAGAAGTCCTACAAGAACAACAAATATCTCAGGAAGCTGTGTGTTTATTCTCAGCTGTCTCACCTCTTTCTGCGTGCAGGTTTTTGGCCAGTACTTGAGCAGCCCTCTGATGATCTGCAGAGAAAATATGAATCATATTGATGAACACTGCACATTTGATTGTGTTATTGCTTGCTGAATAAAAAGCAGGTTACAGCAAATGACTGGCAATAATTTCATACCCCACACTGGTCAGTGCAGCATCAGTGTTAGGGTTAGGGTTAGCATTCATTTGTGGAAGTCTTTGCATGATAGCTCTGCCACCCTGTGCTAAGTGTTAACCTCAGTCACCACCAAATAACTGAAGGTACATTTTTACTTTTCATCACGTTCTGCTCACCTAATTAAACTTCCAATTATGAGTCTTCTCTGTCTGTATGATTTACTACATCTATGGAGGAGTGAGGCTGCAGATTGCAACCACTCCAATACCCCCCACGGCACCCTTCCCGAGCTTGAGAGAGAGTCTATAGTGAGCGTGAGTAGCAATGTGCCAGGCGATGAGGTTACTGTGTTAATCTTAGACAAAAGGCTGTTTTATTCTAAGAGATTATTCTGGTTACAGAGTAGCATTAGCAAGAGAGAAGTCATTAACTTCGCTTGTTGTTTACTGCTGGTCAGGTGGTTTAAAGTTGGTTTGTCACTGAATGCAGCACCCTGTGGAGTGGATGCCAGCTTTAAGGAACATGTCTGTGATTGTACCATCTGAAGCTTCGACGGTGACCAAAACTACAAAGAACATTTACCAGGGGTACAAAATAAAAATAGTATTTGTCATTTGCATAAAAACCGTCTTACATATTCAGTGACTGTAGCATCTTTCTCCATAAACTGCACCACACAGTAGGCCAGCTGTAAGGACAGAGGAGACACAGTTAGGATACATCTGCACACTTACACAAAACCACACATGTTCCCTGAAACTGTAAAGGAGACAATGGGGATCTTAGCAGTTATCCCCCAGGATTACAACAGTTAAAGATCGGAAAGAGCGCGTCTCCTTCGACATCAGCTCGCACCTCCTCTTATACGATCTGCAATCATTCCCTATTATTGTGTGTCTACGCGCGTGTGTGTGTGTGTGTGTTTTGTGGTTGCCCCTCTCCACCTAGGCCGGTTGCCGTGGCGAGTGTGCACCGTGGCGACGGAGACTGTGTGTGAGTGTGTTTACTTCGGAAGGAGTGATGTCACACACATGAAGTCCCTTAAGGGCAATGTGAGATGGAGTTTAGACCTCTTGTCTATGCCTCCCTGGTGTTTCTCTTCTGTCCTGTTTACACCTTTGCTTCCATCACATTATCAACATACTCATCCAGTTTGTGTCTTGCAGATATGCATGCTTTGGACTGATTCCAGTTACATTCAGCTGCATTGTTGATGGTTGCTCTCTATCTGTGTTTAGGACACATCTGTTTTTAATTCGTTGTCCTTCTTTTCTTTCTTTCTTTGTCTCATTCTTGACCTGTAGCTCCATTGTCTGTCTGCTTTCACATCCTCCACACCTTTCATCTTCTAATCCTTTTTCCTTCTTACAGTGCTCCTTTCTTTTTTACATTCTCCTCTCACTCCATCCCCGGCTTTTCTGTTCTCTAACCCACACCACATTATGGCTACAGTGGTGGAAAGAAAGAGCGAGCTATAAAAAGGGACAGGTGAAAGAAAGGGATGTCAAGCTTCAATAAAAAAAGCCAGAAGAAAAACAAGTATTAAAATAAAGGTGCCAAGAGGTCAAACTATTTAAAGTCTTAGGGAGGTATAAAAGAGACGGTATGGAGTAAATAAGATGTTGGATTCTGCTGAGCTTTGTGTCGGCAGGAGGCCATTGTTAGGCTAAGGATTATAGACATTGTTTTTGACCTTTATTGATTCGTCATGGTAGATCGCTCTATTTTTGGGGGCGATTTTGCCTGTGAAATTGTTATGACCTCATCTTCCAGAAATAACCTTTCCAAGCTTTTTCAGTTCTTTTTGTTACTTAGTCAGATGTAAACAGAGTTTCTGAGAATCTCTGAATCAATCTCCAATTTGAATTCTTCTCACTTTATGTATTTGACCACTGGAGCACATCTGTATAGCCTGATTTATGTTCCTTTATAAGATTAAACTTTTAGATAAAGTAGCTTTTTATTACTAAGCAGTTGAAATGAAAGCTAAGTAGGTATAATTAGCTACTTAGCTTAGCTAGCGAGTTGTCCTCTTTGTGAAGCAGCTAAAACGTTATCCCTGAAGCTAAATGTCTAACACTAATGTTTGAAAAATTACATTTCTTCTGCTAATTAATTACTGTGCACTACAATGAGCACAGTAGTCAAAACAAGCATTATACTGGTTTCTTAACAATGATTAATTTGCAAACCTACTGTTATAGGAATATTATTGGTACTTAAACCATTATTGGTACTTAAGCTGCTCAGTAACACAAATATAAAGGGGGGAAAACATTCACAGACTACAGAAAGAGGGATTCAGATGTATTTGTATATTACAGCGTTCCTAAACCTTTAAGATTATTACATTAAAAGAAGCTGCTGGCATTTTATGTTTTGATGAATAGATGCTGAATTGGGACACTCCTGCGCTGCCACAGCTACTGGGCGCAGAGCTTCTGTCCATCAGCACAGTTCCCCCCGTGACCCTGTGAAACTGAGCACGCACGGGTGTGTGTGTGTGTGCGTGTGTGGGGGAGAGAGAGGAAGAGACAAAGCGGAGAAATATAGGGCATGTTGATGCTGAGACCTAAAATACACAAACACACACCTCAAACCAGTTTGTGGACAACAATGCATAAATCAAATAACGCACAGGCACGTACAAACACGCTGCACCAGCTACCACCATCATCAAACATCATGGTAACTGTAACACACATATCCCTAAGTGAAGGCGCAGACAGTGTGGCTGCAGCTCTCTGCAGCGTGCATCTGTGATTCAACTCTGTCTCCTAGTGGTACGTGTGACACACTGCAGACTTCACAACATGGTTTTTACAGATGCTCACTTGATCCCTGCGCTTTATCTTTACATGCACATTTTATATTTAGGCCCAAAACATTTGAAGCAAGTGCTACTGAAATAAAACTGACCACTATTTTAGAGGCTAAGAGTTAAAACTACAAGTGTTTAACCACAAATGAGCCTGGAGGTAATTTAGTCATCAATCACTTTGTGTTGCACCTAAAAAGGCATATATACTTACTCATATATACTTCGTTTTTAGTATCACGAGACATGAAGAAAATCTAGTGAGAACGCTGCGTTAACACAGAAACATGAATTTCACTGTGTGTGGGGTCATGTCACTCACCTGTGCGTGGAAGATGGAAAGGGACTTTGCCGTGTGTAGCGGGATAAGGACCCGGACCAGGAACTGCTTATGCTCGGCCTTTAGAGGCAGAGCAAAGCCGTTGATAATGCTGGAGGAGAGAGGAGGTTCAGCAGGGGATCCAGTTTGTCATCGCCTGCTCAAGTTGCTCAAGTCATCAAAACACAAAAAGTTGAAGTAGGTCGCGTTGCTCTTGTACAGTGCTCCACTGAAACTTCAGAGCTATTCATTAGTCGTGCTATGATGGAATCATTTGTTTGTATGAACATCACACAGGCACACGCTTGTGCCAGTTGTCTGTGTGGTCTAACCTAAGTCTATTCTTGTAGCGCTTCCACGTCCGAGCGACTGAACAAATGCGTGGTCTCCTCTGTTCACTACTCCACTGACTTTCATAATCATAGTTCAGCCTACGGTCAGAGAAAGTATGAGCAGCAGGCGAGTGGGAACCAAACAGGGAATGTATGGCACTCGTTTGGCAGCACTCTGAGCTGTGGGTCAGTCTACCTGTCTGTCTGTCTGTCTGTCTCCCTTCATCCCCTCCAGCAGCATCTTTGTTTCACACAACCTTCCTTTAGTAATTATTTCCGTCCCGCTGTTTGTTTCTAATCTGTCTCTTTCTGCCTTTCTCTCTCTCTCTCTCTCTCTCTCTCTCTCTGTGTCATCATTTCTCTCAACACCTCTGTCGTCTTCCTCTCTCTTTGCTCTCTTTCTGTACAGTGCACCGATCTCTCTTTCCCTCTCTCTATGTGTGGGAGGAGATATAAATACCTCTGTTACCACCAACATGAATACAAACCTCTCTCTCTCTCCTCTCCTGCTCTCCCTCCCCCCTCTATCCTCCACTTCTGACTCACTCATCCTCCCTCTATCTCCATGTAACCCTTCATCTTTCATCCCTCTATTTCTCACCTCAGCCTTCCTATTAACCCGCAACTCCCAAAACTCAGAAGTCATTGTGCACTTTTGATCTCATTAGTAGCTGGTGGTGGTGGTGACAGGTTCCTAAATGTCTTTTGTTGTTACGTATAACATCAGTAAAGATGATTTTAATGCATTGGATATCTGCAAAACAAGCTTTTCTCCTTTCCATTTCCATTTTTCTTATCCGGTCTTCTTCTGCGTGCATCTCTTTATGTAGCAGAGGAATGAAGTCAGTGATTCGACCTGTCACTGAATCATGTCACATGTCACATCATCAGAATCATGTTCGACACACATAACTGTGGGTTAATATTAATCTTAATCTCACAGGGAAAACATCATCCCCACACAAACACTGCTTTAACATTTTGCATACAGGAGTTACAAGGAAAACAAACTGGATAATATCTCTTTCTTTTTATTACTGCTGTCTTTCTGCTCTGGTTCTTATTGATTTGTTTATGTCCTCAGGCAGAGAGCATGTTTGTTTATCAGTTTGGCTTCCTTGCTTGCTCTGCTTTCCTTTCCATCGTCCTTTATATTTCTTACTGGCCTCTGAGACAAAGCAACAAACTGCTACCTCTGAGACACGTCTAATTTATGTGGTTAACCACACCTCTTCCTCCTGTCTCTCCTTCCTGCCACCCCACTTTTAGTCCGCACCCCTCAGTAATTGTTCCACTGAGCCGTTCACCTGACATCAATGATGACGGCGGTGCTTTGTCATCATTTTTGCTAGTTGTTAGTAGTAACACACTAGGTTATCAGCTGCCCGTGAACAGCTGGTCTCACAGGGATAATTAATGTATGTGTGCAGAAGCATGAGTGTGTCGATCTGTGATTCAGTGTTACTCCAAATTCATTCTCAGGCCATATATAATATCATATATATATATATATATATACGAGTACCTCCCTTTGCACATAAGATGCGGGTGTGTACGAACCTGCCAAGGATTTCCAGCAGCTCCGCAACCCCATTGAAGTGCTCAGTTTCATATATGAACCTGAAACACACAGAGGATGAACTGAAATGATGCATCAACAGCTACGCAGATAAAGACTCGTATTCTATTATGTAGCCGTCAGCAGAGACAGAAACAGAGCTTGCTGCAGAGACACAGCTCTCCCACGTTTAAATCAAACAGCAACACACACACACACAGAACAAAAGTCGTCGCTTCAGCCACAACTGGTGAAAGGAAAGGGCGAAACGTGTTAGTAGCTGTGAGTTTTTCAAACAATGATGCAAGGACATCTGTCACTGTACAAGGATTTAGCTCTCGGGATGCATGCAGCATGGAGAGACGTGGCTGTCAGTGAGAGCCATCACGGCCAGTGTGCGCAGTTATCTCAGTGCATGACTGGCGTGGCATTTCCTTTTCTTAAACTAACAACGTATTTGAAATCAATAAGTAGCATCTAGTGTTGTTCTCAGAATTTTATAGATTAGCCTTTGTGCTTCCTGCTGCGTGTTTTTCGTTATTGCTACACTTGTTGTGGCCATTGAAAAAGGAACTAAGACTAAAATTATTAAAACATGAGTTTCTTTCTGAGTTCCTACTACATCTAAGTGCACGAAGACAAAGTACACTTACAAACAAAGTGCACATTTAAACATGATGCTAGTATTCTCTAACTGGTCTCAGCCGACTGTGACTCAGGGAGAACAGCCACTGGTAAGCAGTGAAATGTTTTTTAAAGCAAGTCATGAACAAACCTGGAAGGTACTGAAACCACAAGACCTTCCACTAGGACCTAGTTAGCACAGTGCATGTATAGCTATATCTTTAAACTTACCTCTGTCTTCTCTATATAAAGAACTGGGGGAGTGTGTCGACCAAGACTAGAAGCCGAGGCCTGTACCTGAGGAAGATGTTGTTGATCTGTTTACGGATGTAGGCTCGGAGGCCCAGTAGTTTTCCATACACGCGGTGCAGGATGGTCTTCAGGTACTCCCTCTCCCTGGGGTCTTCACTGTCAAACAGTTCCAGGAGCTACACGTACAAGTGCATACATCAAATATACAGTATGTGCACTTATTACATACGTCTTTCCCAAAGATTTCTAAAAAAACCAAGCATCAACATCAAATATCCAAGTTATTTTGTGTTTAGGTGGGGTGAAGGTTACCTGCAGGACGAACTTTTGGTCAACGTAGCGCTTGGCCATGGAGGGCTGGAAATCAGGGCTCTCCAGGAAACGCAGAAAGAACTCGTACACCAGCTAAGAGTGATACCAACAGCAGAATATGCATTTAGTTTTTCTCCATCCATTATCTGAAATGTTATTTCCTGTGAAGGGAGTCAATCAGCCAACCAGTTAGATTCCAATGGAAAACTCAGAATCCGGAGAAGATAAAGATCAATCTCATCACGAACGAGTGGCATCAATCTCGTCTATCTCTCGGCAGAACCCTGGACAAGTTTAAAACTATTTTAAAGCTGCTCCAACTGAAACAAGAGGCGACTTATTTGACAAATTTGTCGTTTAATAACAGTGAAGCTTGGGCAGTGACATTATAAAGTTTTTCATGAGACAGTTTTAGTTTCACACTTACATTTTGACTCATCTCTTTCTGAAGATGCAGAAGTGACTGACTAACTACTGTGTGATTCGTGCTGACAGACGTACGTTTTGTCCTAAAGTTTTGCTTCAGACAGCAGCTTTAACTGATCTAAAGGCTCTCGGGCTGAGGTACAGTATGTTTACGTGCACATAAGTGCTGACCGCTGCAGTCAAAGCAACACCTTGTGGGAGTTGTGCGTGTTACGCCATTGTCTGCTCATTGGCTCTTACATAATCCACAGCAGAAGCCATTTTTCATGACAGTGCGCTGTTTTTAACTTTAACAAAGTAAGTACATCACACACTGTTTTGGGTGAAAAAAGACAATGTCAACACATTTTGCTCAATACGTTTTACCTCTGCAGGAAAAATGCATCACATTATATAAATGGTGGAAATACAGCTGCACTTTTATCGCAGTTTGATTTTATGTACATATAATTGGTAGTTGTGTACCTGCAGATGAGGCCAGGAGGCCTCCAGTGTTGGCTCATCTTCCTCAGGGTCAAACTCTGGATTCTCACTGGGTGGGAGAGTCCGAAAGATATTTACAGAGATCTGGAAAGCCATGACCGAGGAGAGAGGACAGAAGGAAGGGAGTAGAAAGTGAGATTACAGAAAAGCTGATATGATACACTGCATTTCTGCTAGTGATGTGGCTGTCTAGAGATCATTTCAGAACGGACTGAAAACAGATCCACGGTCTGGGAGTGACTGGTTTCAGTAACAGCGCTGGCACAAAAACATTCTTTCACTTTGACTCGTTCCTAACAAGTACAACCAGGTGGCTCACAGCATATCTGTGTGAGGCTGGTGGC
The DNA here is from genome assembly GCA_032270685.1 of Microctenopoma stevenorrisi. NCBI lineage: Eukaryota > Metazoa > Chordata > Actinopteri > Anabantiformes > Anabantidae > Microctenopoma > Microctenopoma stevenorrisi. The sequence continues at coordinate 10,607,921 of JAUMTR010000010.1, forward strand.
AGTACTGCACTACTGTATCAGATGACACTGTCCAGTCTAGAACGAGCTGTTGCATCAGGAACTAACACGAGGTCTGCGTCAGCTATTGTCGGCCATATGTAACGCCGTGTTAGAAAAAGTAAAGATGAAGTAAAGCAACCCTGACACACGCTATGCCAGTATTTATTCAGGGAATGCATTTCCACTGCCCATTTCTTAAACTATACTGGGAAAAAGCAGACACCTCATTATTGCATTCTGACTGTCCACAACAAGACCACTGACGTTTAGTTTGGGAGTTGAGAGGATCTGGGCCATGTTTACGTCAGAAATGCTCATGTGGACACATACCTTGGCTAAACTATTTTATGTGGACCTGTTTAAACCTCTCTGTTGTTTATCTTCTCTCTGTTTACTGTACTATCCACTGGTTCTATTATTGGCCAACTAATAACGTAAGTTCATTTTCACCTTCTGGCCACACACTAAAGCTTCCCTCCACGCTCCCACCACCCCAACCTCTGTCCTCTCAGCAGTTTCTCATCCTCTGGGCATAGAGACTATATAACATAAGCTGCATTCCCTGCTTGCTTTACCTTCTATTCTCAGTTCCTTTTTATGTCCTCTGAAATCCCTGCTCTGTGTTGGTGTCCACACTCTCCACCACACTCCACTCTCTCTTCTGTCCTTCTCTTTCACGCCATCTGTGCAGCCTCTTGCTGCTTAGCACCCTTTGCGAACGTTCCCTCTCTTCCTTTTCTCTCCTTATCTGTCTTTCCCTGTCTCCCTCGCTCCTCTCTTCGCCTCTGCCCTCTGTTTATAGCCTCTGGTGACTCCACTGGATCTCCTCAGTTGGATATCACACTGTCCGCCTTCTCTCTTCCCCTTTCATCTTTCTCTCCTTGTTGTTTTTTTCCTGCTGGGGGTAGAGCTTCCAGGTGTTTATTTGTTGAACAAAGATATTTCTGGCTTTCTTCTTCTTCTCTCCCTCCATCCATTAAGCTATTAATCATTTTCTCATCCAGCACAATCACTGTTTGTCACCATCTGCGCCCGAATCTTACATTTATGGGCATCTGGAAATTCAGCATTTCTACATTTGTCATTCATCCCTCTTTATTCATAATTTCAACCCCCACTTCTCCTACCATCTTTATAGCCTCTGGGTAGAGAGGCTCTATGAGGACTCCTCTGCTGGTGGCCACGCTCTCCACTAACTCATTAAGGGCCGCACGCTTGATCTCCTTCCCCTTCAGGTCGGCCACGCAGTCCAGGAAATCAAACAGCACGCAGCACTGCTGCAACTTCTTACAGAACAGGTCGTGTAACTCTGCCACCGGGGCGTCTGGATGATGGAGAGGGAGGGAGAAAGACAGAGAGAGAACAATGCATTTTAGAGTTAAAGGACAATAAAGGTCACGCAGCTCAGACAAATCCAGTGGTGAATCTAAAAGGTGCCTTGTGTTTGGCAGTGAGTCACACTCAAGTGGGAGTGAGAAAGTAAGCAAGGAGTGCACAGAGACGTATTTCACAGGCTAGATCTTCTCTCAAACGTAACGAGGGAGAGACAACAGACTATTACTCTACAAACACATTTGTACACACGCACACACAGGGCCAAGCATTCATACACACACATGTCCGCACACACCTTCCTCCAGGGGGCTGTATTGTATCTCAGTCCTATTACCTGTCAGATTCACTCTCTGGACTTGTTCGTCACAATGAAACAACCTGCTGCTGGCCATCAGATTCAATGCGCCGCCCAAAACTCCACTTTTCACAGACGTACCAAAACATGCTTACAACCATGAATAAATACAAGGAATCTCAAACTGAATCCGCAGGCCTGAGGGAGGGAGAAATTCAACAGCTCAGCTGGTAAAGTATCAGGAGTAAAAGTAAGAAATGAATCAAAAATCGAGAGTTACAATCTCTGACAGCAGCCAAATGGGAATGCCTGGGTCTTTTCCTGAGTGACCAGATGACTGATGACTCAGAATGAAATAACCAGATTTAGTTTCCTACTGAAGTGAGATGTATGTGAAGACTCACGTGCTGATCTATATTAGGATAAAAGGTACACAAATGTGAAACTTCTTTTATTATTTGTGTATTTGTGCCATGAGCTGTTTGTAAGAACTGCGGGGTCGTCACTGACCACTCCCTGAATCCAGCACACATGCCCAGGACCAGTCTAGACTGGCTGTGCAGGTGGAAAGAGGATCATCCAAGACTCCATCTCACATACACATACACAGCAGGAGCGGATTAGATTTAACCCTTCTTAACCCCCAGGTGGGAAACACGGGGCGAGGGGGACAGACTGGAGCCTTTCCAGACCCAGACCCCCTCAACTCTTGTGGGCACACCAAGACCATCTGCTCCTTCTGGCACAGAGATGTGCTGCAAGCGACGGCCACGGCCTTTTTAGCTGATGTGTCAAGAAACTCTTTCAAGACCAATGAGAGTGGCGTTTGATTGTCCAGCCCGCACTTTACGTCCAAAGCCTGTTACATAAATACACAAACACGATCCAGATTTCTGGATTTTAGAATCAGGAGTTCAAATGAGGTGTTGTTTATTCATTAGGTTAAACCTTGTTACATTGTTATTTACTCAGACGATCGTGTTATTTAGGCCTCAGAGTGGCTCAGAATACTGATCCACTTATTTTTGGTCCCCTCCCTAAATAACCTTGATAACAGGAGCTGCAGAAACCTTTGGTGTGGCTATGTGGCTGCTGTTGAGCTGGAGTTTTCCCATTTCATATTCACTGTTGACACCTAGGACCCTGCCTATTGAGCCGTGCTGGACAGTCAATTTGTTCTTGAATTGCAGCCATTTCTTTGACTGGACAAATGTGTGACAGCAAAGTTCACACAATTTTCCTCACAAAAAACACAAAGCTGAAAATGTGTGAAAGCTTTAGCAGGGTGAACTATGTCTTCTGACTTTGGGAGAGTGAATGTGAGGATAAATCACCTCTCTATTGTGCTCTTGTAGCTTGAGAAAACTTTTTTCATTGTTTCTCTACATATTCGTACCATTTCCTTTAGTTTATTTTCTTTGCCTATTCCTTGCTCGGTGCCTTCCTCACCCATCCCTTCATATCCATGGTCTTGTTTTCACCAGGCCCCTCTATATCTACCCCCTTCCCTCCCCCTGTAGACCGACCGTGATGGTGAAATCGAATCCATTTTTAACGGAGAGTAATTATGTGACTACGTGCCGTGATGGGACAGAGAAAAAAACAGAACGTGCAAGGTGAAGAGGCGAGGAAAAGGAAAGCTGCGTAGACTGCATGTGCTGTGGAGACAGAGAACGAGAAAGGAGGTGAGGAAAAGAGAGGGAGGATGAAGAGAACGAAGAGGGTCATGTGAGAGCAAGTGTGGGAGAGAGCGAAGGGGAAAAAAAAACATGAAAGAGACAAAATGACAGCACAGACGGAGCCACTATGTAAGACTACAGGTTTAGGTTGTTGGAGTTTGGGCACGCTACCTCATCATCGTTCCTCGATAGTACTTAAATATAGAAGAAAAAATACCAGGCAGCAGAGAAACAGTTATGAAGGCAGGAGCGAGTTGGAGTGGTTTTCAGTTTTGCTTTTGGCTGCGCTATTATTAGGTCAACACAGGTCGCTCCAGACTCATTCATTTAAAGCAGCTTTAAATATCATGTCAGCGCAGTGATTAGAATACTAAATATGATCTTAATCACAGTGAGAGTGTGAGACATTCGTGACTGAGCTATCCATGTTTCTGACAATCCAAAATGATGTTTTCATTAACTGCCACGTCGAGCGGTGACTATATGATTTAAAGCGCTACATTAAATGCTGCAGAATTCTTTTATTTCATCTTTATTGACTCAGGACGTCCCTCGAGATTTAAAGCGTTAACCATCAAAGCGGCACACCATTACCAAAGCTACATTCCCACAATGATAGAAACATGTTAGAGCAAACTGTAGCAGACACACAACAGTTCAAGGAAGGTAATCATCCTTTAAATTAAGATAAACAGTCAGTGTTGATACAAAGTGCATGCAGCTTTGTATTACTGCGCATTTATCGTTTCTTTTCTATGTGATAGTGCAGATAAAGGGTCTTTTCAAAATGCACATGCACAAAGATTAACTGGTCAGAATTAGTCCTATGTTCTCATTTCTGCAGACGATGTGCTTCTTCTTTGTCTGCTCTCTCTTTTTCTTTTCTAAAGCTGACGTAATCATTAGTTTCAGCAAAATGAATCTAATTCTATTACAGTAGCTCCTCTCATCTGTAAGAAGCATCTTGTTAGCTCATTGTTTGACTGCTTTAGCTCAGTCTCGTTAATATTGTTTCTCGATGCAGGCAGCTCTAGAAGCTTCTTGGTTCGCTGTCTGCTACCTGCCCAACACTAAGGAAATAGTGCACATATAAGTCTGGTGAGAAATGAGCGTCCCCAGACTGAACTGTTTCAGATCAGTTGCCTATTTCAATTTCAAACTCTTGAATAATTGATTGAATATTAATTAAATGATGCTAAAACTATCTTTATCAGTTCAAAGTCATGATAGGTTGTTTTCACTTTAGATTTTTCTTCTCCTCTTAGACGTTGCAGCAGCATTTCTGGATTTATTTGTCCACTGAGCGACTAAATAAAATGATTTACATTTATATTAATCCAAAACTATGTTTAACCCAATTACACTGTCTGAACTAGTCAGTATTTAAAAACATTCAGGTTTAGATAGTTGAGTTTCAGTCTGTTATTTTCTTACTGTCTGCAAATGTCTGTAAAATATCAAAACCAATAATTATTACAAACTATATCCTGCCTGGACATCGGCCTAAGCATATGAAACGTTTTAAACATCCCACACAGATGTCAGTGTCACCCAGGAGAAGTTATCTTTCCAGTCCAGTAGCTATGACTCAACTTCAAGATATTAAATAAAGATGTAATTTCATCTAAAAAGACTCACACATTCTCAAAGGTGACAATTAGGAAATGTGTTGTTACCGACAGACAGCAGTCAGAAAAGGTAGAGCAGATTTTAACCACCTTATATAAATGATAGGTCAGCATCTTATTAATATATTATGATTTATATAAGAATCTAATCCTGCAAAAAGTAACACGTGATTTTAAAACGAAAGTAGTGAAGTAAAACTTAAATGCCAAAACAGTAATATAAGTGTTTGTACACTGTTACTGAGTGATCAAAACTGGGATTTTTTGATCAATGGGTTTTGTAACCTAGAAGAAGATTATGATGAAAAAAATACGTCCTGAACCACCGAGAGGGCAAAGACAGCATGTGACGTAGAAGATGGTGAGAGTGGGGCGGACGGATTTGGTAAGCGCAGCAGCAACATGTAAAACTGAGCAGTGACTAGCACAAACACATACACAGCTGCACAAACCTAAATATAGTCCTGCTGGAGAGACACAAAGAGAGGAGAAGCGAAGAATCTGTGGAGGAAACAGGAGAGAGGAGAGGGGAGCAGTACAGGGTTAAAAAATGACATCATCTCCTTCCTCCTCCTCCTGCTTCTCTCTCTCATCTCCCCATCACTAGGTACCTCCCTTCCTCTCCTCTCCTCCCTTCTCCATCTTTCCCTTCCTCTCCTCCATACCTATCCATCTCACTGTGGATGTTGTTCTTAAATAACAGTTATTCTGTTTGGGACTGAGTGTGTGACAGGGAGAGACAGAAAGAGAGGAGGAATACTTCAGTTTTAGCTACCATCCAAACCGCCTCTGCACCTCTGTCATTAGGCACACACACACACACACACACACACACACACACACACACACACACTGATGTTCAGTGCACAGCTACAGTGACGCAGAGAGGAAGATAGGAAGGGAGGGGAAAGGGGAGAAAGACAGAAAGAGATAAAGCCAAATAAAGAAGAGAAAGACAGTTATAAATAGTAGAAGGGAGCAACAGCAGCTATGAGGAGTGAGGACAGTATAAATATCACCTTAACGGGTTTAAATGACGCGCTTTAAGTCCATCTCTAAATAATCTAATCCCCCTAATAACACAGGATGCACCCACAGCGAGACAAACTAACATGTACAACACATTATCCATTATGCTGCTCATAAACAGTTTAGTTAGAAAGAAGGATGAGGAGGTATGTTGTCACATGTGATCGGCTGCATCCTCTGTTAACGCTTCACATTTCTGAGAGGACTAAAAAGGGTTAACACCACTATAACCCGCTAAGAAAGAACAAGACGAATCATCCTGCTGCCTTAAATCAGAGCAGGAAATACTTGGAAGTCGTCACGTGGTGATGATACCGAGAACAAATGATGAGAGCGGCTGTGTATTAGCATATAACATGCAAATATGTTCAAGACCGTTTCTGATTATCAACTCTCTCTCTTGATGACAGAAATGGAAAAATAAGTACATTTCCTCTTCAAGGGATGTTTTAGTCCTCTCAGTCAGCAGGAGATCTCCCCAAATTATGAACAGACTTTTATGACATTTGGTGGAGAGGTCTGTGTTGAGAACAACTCATGAAGTTTACAGTTATATCTGGATCTTACTGAAGTGACAGAAGAGAGTGAAGAAAGTTTTCTGGGTCAAAAAAATAGTCTCACTAAAATATAATGCTTCTCATTTAGCGTTTTCCAAAATCAACTTGAATGTGTTTCAGGGCCGTGCAGAGGAGGTGACTCAAGCCCCACTACTGTCTCAACATGTAATAAGCATCTGGTTCCTTAGTCACTAGTGAAGCCTCATCTCTCTCTTGATATATAACATCTGTGTAAATTGAATTCTGCAACGTACAAGTAAATAATTTATTTGTAATAATTGAGGCAGTGAAAAGTACATGTGGCTATTGTGTTGTCACTGGTGGAGACCAAAACGAAGCTAAAAATGTGGCCTAATAGCTCAGTGCGATAAAATTCCTAGCTCATCACCCATACCAGGTGTGTCCTTGAGCAAGACACTCAGCGCTAGCTGCTTTGCATAAAAATGTCTGCCAAGCAAAGGAAAAATAAAACATTTTTTAAAAGTGTATAATGAGCTGGACATTTGTTGCGTGACTAGACAAATGAACAAGTGCTCCTTGTCTGCCAAATGTTCAAAAAAGCAACTATTTACTAATCCATTCAGCATAACAGCATTCTAAGTTATTATTATTTATGTTTTCAGTTTTAATCAATTAACCAGAAGAACAAAAAAGTATATTAATATAATATGATTTAGCTTGCTATGTTTTTAACTTACTTTGAAGAGCTGAACGAACTTCACTAATGGAAACTGGAATTTGACTGAAGGCTCAAACAAGTTTGACGCCATGAGGTCACCTGCATTAACAGTTTTTGTTAAAGATTGTTTTGTTAAAGTTAAGAGACTGAATTACAAATTCCACAGGCTGCCCGAAAAGGTCAAAATCAATTTCACCTAAATTTACAGAAATGATGTCCTTGAATTCAGTGCTGTTCTGGCAGACTTAAGAAAAGTACAATTATCTTGTCTTTCTGTGGTTTTCAGAACTTTTTATTCTCTGTATTAAAAGCTTTAAAAACTGAGAGTTTTATTCCACATTAAGACATCTACCATTTGAAAAAGATTTAAGTGAAAGATATTAATGAATAACAATGATTGTGACAGCTACTGGCTGTGTTTTAATGGCAATGTTCAAAACATGGCAGCATATCATCAGATATGTATTGAACAGGTGAAGACTGAGAGAGAAGGCTAAGTCATGGCAAAAGATTAGGTGGTGTGCTAAGCTCATCTTTAAATAATCCAATGTTACTAATAATACACATTTACACCACACAGCATAATGAGAAAAGACTGGTGGGAGGTTCCAGGCCCCAGGCTGTATTTTTTATCTCATAGTCTCCCTGTAATCCAATGAGTCACTATCACCAAGTAGGTTTCCTTTTGTACCAATGAAATTAGACTGTTTTACATGCTCTCACCAACTGGACATGTCTCCTTGTTTATCTAAAAGTCTAATGTGTCCTTGACCGCAGAATGACTTTCAGAAATTTAAGACATTAAAATTCTGCTCTGAAAGCAGTATTTGCTGTGCAAAATATAAACACAAATTGAAGACGGTTAGTAAACAAATATGGGAGACGGTTATCCCAGCTGGAGACATTTTCAACAGTTGATTAGCAGCTTTGTAGCCCTCACTTTGCTGAATTATAATCTGTGGGTTTTCTCTGCAGGATATACATCTGTCACCGTGGTTACCACACTGCTGTTGCTGCTGCTTCACAAACAAGGAAATGTGATAAATGCCAAAAAAAAACTACCATGTCTTTGATTAAGGTCGTGTGCATTTTTTAAGCTGGCTGTGATTCTTTTCTCCAGGATAAAAAAAGCTTTTGCTCATATTGTCTTCTTTCAATATATCATCCCATCTAACACAAATATTCCTTAACATTTTCCCTCAAGTCCAATTCACAACACATCTCTGCATGTCCTGCATTTGTCTTTTTCGCTTTGCGCTGCCTCAGAAAACAGAAGAGAGAGCATACTGTATTTAATGTTGAACATCCACAAAGCTAAAACATGTGGTGATTCAATCAGGGGGCTTATTTGCCCGGGCACCAGCGTATTCCTCAAAGGATCGGCCCGTTCTTCTGTGACACAGCAGTGGTTGTGGTTATTGCATCGCTAGTTGTTTCATTATATCTCCGCAACAGCAATATCCTCTATTTTTCATTTTTTATCTCCCCTCCTCCCACTGTTCCTCCTCCACCTGTCAACTTAATGTTCAGTCATTTCCTCCTTCCCAATCCACTCCATTTCTTTCACGACCCCACCACCACCACTTCCTCCCCCACTCTCCCTCTTAATTGATCTCAGACAGCCATAGAGCAAAATACTCCATGCCTTCTGTAACCCAATACCAGGCCCATCCAGCTGGCCTCTCCCTTACACACAGACACACACACAGTCATTCAATCTCCCACATACAATCTGTGAGAGAAGGTGACTGTTTTACAGTAAACAGCACATTTAAAACAGAGTCTTGCATTCATTATAATAATGTGGACAAACGCGTGCTGGACAAATACATATGAAAACACAGGTCAATGCATCAGCCAGCTAATGTAGGGTAATGTTGCATATCACGTGGGCAATATAGCTCTTATGACAAATTATACTCTCGCAGCCCAGGGAAATGAGAGTAATGGTATCTAAGTAGAGAAATACACCTGAAATATGCCCGTGTCTCTGTCAGAAACAGTTCCTTCAACTTTCTCCTTCTTAATTATTTTCTCTTTTGACAGACTGGCTTGTGTAATTGAACAGGTTCACAAAATGTAGATAGACATAGCTGGTTAATTTTGTTAGCTTTTTTTAATATTTATGGTACTGTTAGAAAATGTTTTACTCTTTAACACAATCCTATACGTCTAAATGGCCGTGCTGCAAAATACAAATGTTAACATTTGTACTAAAACTAACCAATTTAAATCATGCAAGTCTTGCAAAAAGGTGAAATTGTATGTTGTTCACCATGTTCAGAGACATAGTTTACTCGCAAGGTTAGCCGTGAAAATGCTAATTGCTAACACCTAAGCCAGGTATCAACAGCGGATCATAACGTAGGCCTCCAGGCCTAGCAATTAGAAATGCAGGTGCTAGTTTCCATGCTGAAGGGTGTTTGTATAAAACGTCTATCTATTAATCACTTGATGGGAGCGCTTTCCTATTAATGAATCTTTGTTGAGCTGTTTTGAGGATTCACCACCCAGATCAGCGTACCGGAGCGCCGAGCATGTTAATTCATTTTCAAAACAGCAATTAGGCCCGCTGCTGCTCTGCAGCTCTGCTGCTTTCACATTGGTGCACAAGATAATAATAAACAACTGGATATACATTTTTGATGAGAAGATATCCAACACCACAGATGACTGTAGAAACATGGACTTTTTATTAAACTGCTACTGTTTTCCAGATCAGATAGTGAGGCTGACAACGTGTAGTTTTAATTTTAACTAGGACAACAAACTAGAGCCTCTCGTGACACAGACTTTGCAGGAATAGTTTTAGTATGATCATCTTGTGACTTCCAAATACAGATACATGTTTCCCAATGCCCTAATTTTAAATTCAGAAAATGAGACACATTGTAGGAATATCTTTTTCCTATGTACATGTTCTCAAGTGATGTCACTTTAGGTCTATACCATCCCCTGTAATCTAAAGTCTAGAGTGAGCCTAGCAGAACCGTTCAGCAGCTAACGCTGGCAGAATGCGCCGCCGGGCCGAGCTGAGCAGAGAGTCTGTTGTGTGTATTTTTCTCTCAGAGCCCCTGCTGAGGTAGCTGCTGAAAGCAAAAAAAATCCCCAAGATACACCATAAAACATACCATGATCACCCTTCATACGTTTATGTTTTACACAAATACCCACTCAGGCCCTCATAAATACTGGATCACTACAATGTTTTTAGTTAGTTTTCAAGCTCCGTCACTGACCTATTGCTGAGTGAAACCATCAATGGTCAAGTCTAATCCCAAATTACTGTAAAGTGTTACCCAACGCCAAGGGCCTCTGTCCTACGTTCTAACTCTTATCATGACATGTGGTGATGATGTTTCTGTCCCTGCTTATTCCTCGTGTGGATACTTTCACAGCAAAGTCACTCTGTGTCGACTGTATTTGCACCTGAGTGAGTCATACATGCTGGAAATAAAATAAGTCTGTAAAAGCTGATCACAGTCTGATTGCTGTTCCTGCTAAGTGAACATGTGTTACTGTGTGCTTTTTATTATCCAGATGCAATTCACACACATTTGAATTTTAAGACCCAACCGCCAGAGCAGCACCTGCGATCAAAGTCGAGTCGATATCAAGGTCAAAAGCAGCGAGTCTAGCGCTGCGGGATCCTCGACTGATAGACAGAGTTGGTTGGTTCAATAATCTCCAAACTCATCCTGCACTGCATACGTGCAGACGCTCATAAATCATAATCATAAGTCTGTTTATCAGCTGAGTTGATGTTGGGCAGGAATGTGACCTTAGCCTGGTTAGCCTGCCAGCCACAGCACAACACCCGTGACCGGGAAGCATGACTCGTGTCTCTGGCCCCAGGGGAGCGCACGGCAGCTGGAGAGGAGCACGGCGCTAACAGCCTGTCCTCTGGCTGGACAGAGCAGCACGGTAACCGAAGACAATGAGGAGGACGAAAGGGAGACAGACAAGGACCGATCTTATAATCAACTCTGACAAATCTGAAACAAATAAGTTTTCTTATATATGATAAATTGCCTTATATGATAATTCTACATCAGTTTGTCCTGTTTCAGAAGATTTGACCGGTTCTGGACAGTGTGAACTCCTCTCACCCTTCTGTCAAAGCCTTTTTCCTTTTTTGCTTACTCGCAGTGTGTTTCTGTACTAATGGAAAGAGTAGAGGGTTGGCTCCACTGGGCCTGTTTACAGAACCATTAACTCTCAGCACCATCTTTACTGGACACCATCCTCAAGTGTTTTACTATTTAATGTGACAATTAAAGTGCAGAGAGACAGGAAAGGGAACGCTTTCGCCATGTCTGAAAACATTTTTGATACCCATCTGGTGGTGCTGTAACTGTGTGACCGCAGATATTAAATATTTAAATTTGCCTGGGTCCCAGAGAAACACTGCGTTTATCAAGCTCTGGTGCCTCAGCGTGACTGAATCATCAGCTCGTGTGGGGCCCAGTCTGAAAAGTTGGAGCAGTGCTTACAATAAAGCCTTTAAAAAGTAGAAGCCACTAATAATGATACAGGCAGACATCAATTTCTAGTATTCAAAGATGGTTTTCTGTCTGCTTATTGCATTCTCATAAAGAAGTGTTCTGTCTTTTCCTATATTCTCATGTTGTAGATACTGCTGAGGAAAAAAACACTTGATATTATTAACTGTGACTTTGTGGTTTATCCACAGCATGTGCAACTTGACACTTTGATTTGTATTAGTTCAAAGGTCAGCGCCAGCCGTAACAGCAGCCACGAAGCCGAAAGAGGGGTCAAAGCCTGGCTCAGTGACACTGAAGCAAGGCAGCACAAGCGTACAGCGCTGCACGCGGTTGGATGCCAGACTGCTGCACAGGTGATGAGTCTGTATTTCCAATGTGGGCGATTGTCTAAAAATAGGACTTTTCAACTCTATGGGCTCAAAAAAACATTTACACCTTAATTTGATCCTGGTGAAACAAGACAGCTTTTCTCAGCTTAATGATTTTTGATAAATCGATTGGTTAACTTTAGGAAATGCTCATGGTCACCACTGCTAAGTCTCCTGTATAAAAGTAAAACAGAGCTCATGCTTGGTCTGTACTGCAGCTTCCAGACCATTAATGTCTGAGCACTTTACTTCCTGCACATTAGACATAAATCAACAGGATGAGATTTCAAGGGCTGCATTTAGCAGACAAACTGACCAATGAATCGGCTGGTTTTTGTTCTTCAAAACGTCTTTAAACCTGCCTCGTGTTTTCAGACTACAAAAATGCTTCTTGCTGTTTCAGTTGGAAGCCGAAAGTTATTTTTAAAGGCTAGGATATGTTTTACACACAATTGATGACAGATCTGCATACGTGCAAATGGTAGAAACTAAATTGAAATCTTCATAAAACACTATGTGTTATGATTCATATTATTCAGCTGAAGCTGTGAGCAGCAGCGCCGCTCCGCTGAGGACATAAAGTGAAAGAGATGTGCTGTCGTTAACAGGAGTAGTTCAAATTAACAATGGGAATGTGATTCCCCAGAGGACAAAACACCCACAAGTCTGTCTACACTTGGCCTACATACTGCCCGTAACAGACTTTCCAACACCAGGCTTTTCTCCTGAGCTGGTGCTGCAGGATCTTACTATCAGTTCCTCTAGGGGATCCAGAAGCAGTGCTGCAGCAGTGCAGCAGCCGTGTGATAACTGGGACCTTTGTCTGTGAAGGCCACAGCACACATGCACGGAGAGAGGTCAGGACCGAAGCTGCCGTAAAGATGCAATGAAAACCCTTTATCATCATTGTGCACGCCGGCCTGAGAGGAAGTCAAACCCAAGAAATGAGGTGTAAGAAAAATATAAAAGTAGAGGCTCATGGCAAGACTAAAAGTAGAAAGGTCTTCCCTTCACAGAGGGTTAATGGGAAGAGATTGCAGGCTACACAAAAGGAAGAGTCACCTTATAAAGAGAGGTCAGTGGCACAGATGAGGACTTGCAATGTGTGTTCTACTACACACACACACACGGGTAAGAAAGAAAAGGAAATAAGCTGCAGATATAAAACACCCTCAAAAGGTAAGTAAATGAAACGACATGTTGACTTTGTGAACCAAATAAAGAAATGAAAATACTGATGTGTTCTCAAATCCCTAAACACAACATCTAGCTGGATCTAGAGCTGCTGCGCAGTAAATGGTAACACTGACTCAGTGTGTCCATTAAAGGCTACTCACCACTAAAGATTACCCTCTATATGTTAGTATCTATTCGAGAGAGGTGTTTGAGTCGGTAGGTCTACGTGAAATGCAGAAAACACTGGATTTCAAAATAAAACCCAGCGGGTCCCAAATGCTTGCTTGAAGACTCTCACGTACAGAAGATCAGAGCATCTTCTGTGTAGTAACAGAAGCTCCTGGATTAGAGCTATGGCAACAAGAGACCCACAAATAGTGTAGCTCTTGCTGCCTTCGTGGGGGATGACTTTTCATTCTTCCACGGCGCGATCGAGACCGAGCTTTGGTCCAAACCGTTCCTATGGGTTTTGGATGGTGACCAGACTAAAGAAACATTTCGAAGGCATCACCTTTGACTCTCTGACAGTTTAATGGGGCATAGTTCATCTTAATTAATCAAGATAATCAAGATGTCAGATGTGTCTGTGTATGAAGATATTTGTCTGAATTAAAGTGTGTTGTCACCTCTGTCAGGACAAGGACAGAAAGGACAACACCTGTCCATAGAAACTACGAAGCACCAATAGACCTTGTGTAAGGACAGAACATGGTTTTCACTTTCACACATACAACAGTCCAAACGGTGACATTATAATGACGTTAGATGTTTCCCATAATACCCCTACAGTGCTGTCTCTTGGCCCGTGCTGCTACAGTAAATGAGTGCCTCACCTTTGAGCGGGGGCAGTGGAGTGAGCTCCACCTGGGAGCTCTGGTAGCGGAACTGGGACGAGCTGTGGGACCTCCTCTGCCGGGCTCTGCGCATCGACCTGCGCGGGAAACCGTCCACCTTCTCCGCGGACGGCACCGAGAAGCTGGTGGTCGGCGAGGACGGGCTGGACGGAGGCAGCTTGGTCGTCTCCATGACGGCTGTGATGATGGCGGTGGTGCGCGCCTGCCTGTCTGCCTGCCTCGCTTTGCGCGTGTGAGTGCGTAAAGAGGCGTTTAAGAGGACGCACGGGTGACTGGAGGAGAGGATCGAGGAGTGGGTGGCTTCCTGAATCACAGATGGATTATCAATTGATCCGAATGAACAGACGCACCAGGGGTGATGGTGGAGGAGAGGTGCAGAGGCGCAGAGGTGAGGAGAGGTATTTTCTGGACGTCCAGTGCCGCGCTGCGCTGCCTCGCTGTCTCTATCAGAGCCGCGCTGGAAATGGCAACAGCAGCATCAGCAGCATCCCCGGTCTCTTCTGCTTTTCACGCAGACCGCTTGTGGACCATCCCCGTGGAGGAGCAGCTTGTACCGCTTCCAGATGATGCTCAGACAGGCGCGTCTCCTCATACACACACACGCACGCACGCACACGCACCTTACTGCTGCTGTGCTGGCGTCACACACACACACACACACACAAACACAGACTAAGTCATCGGCCTGAGTCTGGATATTTCTTTCTAAAACTGATCACACGGGCCTCGCTGAGCTAATGTGTGAAGGAAAAATCTCTGTGATCGAGGGCCGATTAAACTCCTCCTCCTTTATCCAGAGCAAAAACAAACAAGCGGACTCCGGCGCGGTTTATAGCTTATTCTCCTCCTCGGCGCTCCTCATCAATAAGATCAGTGATCGGTCCTGGCGGTGGATGATGATATCATAAAATCATCAATCTGGGCCCACCTCGGCTGCCGCATCACTGTTGTCCTCGTACGTTTTGAACGGATCCTCTTTCGACCGTAAAAATCGGCCGTACCTGCTTCTCAGTTGTTTTTTGTTGTTTTTTTACCCTGTGTGTGATGATCTTGGTTTATAACCCTCCACGGAGCCTCCTCCTCCCGCCGTCCTCCAACCGTATTAGGGCGGGGAAACAAACGGTGCCTCACCGCGCCGACATGTGCAGGTCTGCTCCGCCAGCAGCACCGAGCCCCGCTGCCCCGCTCCGTCTCTACCTCCGCCGCGAGAAAACCGAATTAAATCCTCCTCGCAGCGCGGACCTCGGCGGAAACACCAAAGGCCCGTGTTATACAAGAGCACCACGTCTGTGTCTGTCAGACGGACGCGTTCTTCTGCCGTCTCCCTCCTCGGTTCCCGTTGTCCGGTCGTCCTACGGCGCCTCAGAGATCTGCTGCGTCAACACGCCCTCAGTGAGTCAGGTAGAGACAGGAAGCGGGTCACTCGCCTTTCACAATAAAAGACTAGACGCGTGCGCTTCACAACAGAAAGAAATACGATCAACAGAAACTTTCGGCATTACTGGCAGAACCGACATGATTTAATAATAATTTTTGAGCTTTTTGCAGCTTTTTTATTATTTCCACACGTTTGCATTGTTGCAAATGGGAAACGGACGAAATGTCAAGTATGAAAGTATATTTAAATATCATACATAATGCTGGACAAAAATATGACATTGTTGTACATCATTATACTTGATTAATACAAAAGTTTATATATCAAGCAATTTAATACATCAGTAAAGAAATTCAAATGAGAGTGGACTTGATTGATTAAGGGCAGGGGCTTGAGCCCCCAGACCTGTGACCTCTGCATGCACCTGATTAGACTGTCCATTGAACAAGTGCTCCACTCTGGACTGCACTTACTCTGGGAAATACATGTATATGTCGCAGCTTATATTATTTCAGTGTTTGACATTATCAAACTCATTATCAAATTTCTACATGTTATAAAGCAAAATACTATAATCTGGTTAGTACATGTCCCCTTTCTTTCGAGACAAGGCGATATAT
>JAUMTR010000010.1:10624259-10660543 GCA_032270685.1 Microctenopoma stevenorrisi
TATATATATATGTTTTGTGGCTAATAAATATTTTTATAGCAGTTACATTCTCAAAACAAAGGAAATGCTATTTGCTTGAGAAGCTTTGTCTGAGTTAAACAGATGACAAGGCTGAGGCAGGTGCATTACATGAATATTGGTTTTATTTTGAAAACCCCCACCGGATGCGCTGTTATGTCACTCTGACTAAATTACTGTTTGCCCCTCATCTTTAAATGTGGTGCAAGGAGAGAGAGGAATGAGGCTCCTCACTGCGGATGACGCTATAGGATGGATTTATTTATTTAATTGCTTTTATTTATGTGGCCTGGCTTTGCTTTTTAAGCCCGGTTATTTTCAAACAGATGCCTCCTAAGTACCTCACGGTGCTCTGCTCTCACTGCACCACCTCTGCCAAAACGCCTGGCTGCTACTTCACCCTCTAATGAAATATTCGCTCCTGTGCTCCAGCCTCCCCCCTTTCCCAGGTTCTGTGTGTCTGCTTGTGTGTGCATGCAGGGTTGGACTTGGCTTCGAGGAGCAGGTCCCATCCATATTGCCTCTCCTCACCAAGCCACTTGTTCTCTCTCTCTCTCTCTCTCTCTACCTCTCCTTCTCTCGCGCGCGCACTCTTTTTCTCGACACGCACGCACATTCGAAAGCACACTTCTCCACGCGCTGCCATCTCCATAGAAGCGCGTGGCATTGAGTGTGTTTTACAGCCTTGAATCCTATTCACTCGTCCGCTCACCATAAACACCAGCCTTCCTTATAATCCTATAGTTTATAGAAATGCCGCGGTGCGCCTGCGCGCCACTCTCTGCTGCTCCCCTGTGTTTGTTCCAGGTGAGCTCAGCCGGTTGCCTTCTGGGAAAAAAACAGCGGGGGACCAGCAGTCTGGAAAATAGCAATGGAGGCTCTGAAACTGTGAATTGGGGCCAAATCTAACATATTACAAATAACAATGCTTGATATAATATTTTCCATGGAGACCATGTGAATTAACCATATGGAACACACTCAAAGAAGAAGGTTACGTTTGGAAAACTGCTAAAGAGGCATTACAGTATTGCTTAACGTTTTTTGAAATGTAAGAAATACCAATTAAACAACTTTTCAAATATTAAATAATATCAATACACACCAACAAAAATCTGTGGAATAATGCAACAACCGAAGTCAAACGTGGTGCAAATAAATGCACAGACATTATTGCTTTCACTTCCCTTTATTAATTACTAATTAGAAATTGCATTCAGATCCATCATTACTGTGGTTGTACACTATACCATTGTGTTCACTGTTGCTGACTGACATAAAACACTAGTCCAGTTAATTTCAGAGATTTTTCTAACATTTGATCATTGCAGGGAACAACAGACTTTTGAGGAGCCATTCCCACCACTCTGGTTCAGGCCCATTTTAGAATAAGACTCTGCTCAGATCAGCTAAGTATCACAAAACACAAGATCCAATTGTGGCTGACGAGAACGTCGCTATAGCTTTGCAGGCATAAGGCCATAAACCAGAGTGGCGTATTTACTGTTTGCACCTGATGATGGTGCTACATGAAAAGCTAAGACATCGCCAAAATAATTACAATTCATCCCAAAGGTCTCCAGCTACATGGCTCAATATGCATGTTCTGGCTGGTCAAATTTAGTCAAATTAAATAACTTTTTTTGTAATAAACCTTTTTATTGCAGCAAATACTATAGCATAAATATACATATCTAATGCATAATACATATTAATTGTCATAACCCACAAGCACACCCACCTTAGCCTCACGAACTTCTTTATAATCTAATAAGTAATATAACATATATAAAGCAGAATAACTGTTTAAATCATCATTTGAAAAAACTAAATTGGCCCTGTAATACAGTCATGGTGCATTAGTTATTATTCCTAGCTTTAGAAAAAAAGGTGATTTCCTTACAGCAGTAGATCCAATACTAAACCTTAGTAGCTTCTTGGTTCTCTCATCACCGGTGATTTCTCTCTTCTCTGAATCACTTACACAGTATGTGAATGTTGAACAACACTAGGACATTTCTCATAGTTTAGACTCACAGGTGAGGGGGTTGTTAGCAGATCTTAGCGTCATTAAAAAACCCTCCATCCTGCTGTGTACTGCATTTCCCTCACAGATCAGCGCAGGCCTGGCATCAGTGTGCTGCATGGAAAACAGCTTAGTTTGCATTACTGCAAGCTAATCCACAAACAAGTGATCCAGTTCATACATGCGGTGGGATTTGTTCAGGCATAACAACAAATAAGGGCGTAGTCATGGGAGAGCATAAATAAGCTGTAAGCCTATTGGGCGTCTGTGCATAGTTATTTAGGCACATATTTGTTTGGGAAGTTGCACTTTAACACCAGTAGACAGGACAGACACACTAGTCATAAAAAGAAGAAAGGCTATTTAACTGACTTAGATTTGTTCTTGGATTCAAATATGGCAAGGTATAAATAAATTAGCAGCATAAAATGTGAATCATGATGGAACACGCTGTCCATTCGCAGGCTGTGTGGTTCATTTTGGCAATGATTTACATTCAAAATGTGGTTTAGGGAACAGATGAAATTCCCATGAAGTAGCAAGGAAGTGTTCCAACACCTTGGCAAGAAAGTCAAAGTTTCTAATGCTTAGTCAGATGATTCCTACTGTTAATTTTCCTTTAATTTGGAAAATAACACTGCAGCCGGTTTTCCATTGCTTGATGTCATGTGTGAAACCTGGCCTCAAAAAAGTTCACATTTTGGAGCATCTGCATTTTATTCTGACACCCAAAAAGTTTTAAAAAATTGTTCTTTTGTACGATCCTTTGTGCGACATAAATAATCATTCATGATTTGAAACCAGTTCATTTAAAATTAAATCATTTTGGTGTCGGGACGCTGGTGTTCCTTTGCCATACGGCTACTGACTGTTATTCCCACTTAGGATCCAATCATTGACCTCCAGGAGCTCAGAAAGTGAAACATCTCTTGAGGCATCAACTAACTGTGGCAGCGAAGGTGGAGTCTGAGGGGAAGGTCTATCAAAGCTGTTGGAGGTAGTCTGAGGGAAATTGAGCGGACTTGGGACAGTTAGGAGGGAAAGCAGAGATGCAGGATTAGGTGTCATTTGTCGACTGCAACTTGGCTTTAGGGCAAAGGCAGGGGCAGGAGCCGGCACCTGGCTTGCCTGAGGTGAAACTGGGAAGGACTGAAGAGCAGCCTCTTGTAGATTTGGGGGTAAAATAGAACACAGTTGAGTTGAGCTATTTGGATTTCCGCTGTAAAGATCTGTATTCATGTGACAACATTGTGCTACGTTGAAGTATGGGGGCACTACATTAGACGGAGCAGTTACTAAAGTTAAAAATGCATCTAGTGTGTCAGAATTAAGTGGAGAGAAACAAGCATCTGCTGACAGGGAAGATGTTTTCGGGTCTTGTACAGACTGTGGAGGAGCAGCTACGTGGAGAGCAGTGGAGGGAACAGGGTCTGGAACAAGACCAGTTCTCACCGGCGGAACAGTTGTTGGCCTTGAGGTAATTACAGGTTCTTTGCAAAACAAAGAGTGCGGAGATAGCAGCGTAGAGAACGGGAGCGAGCAGGGAACAGTCACTGGGCTGGGGGAGGAGCTGATGAAGAGGTCGGTAGGTGAGCCACAAGATGAGGCTAAAGGTGTAGTTGATGGAACAGATGTTGAATTTGAGAGTAAAGTATTTTCAACGCGGTCAAGGGTTTGAAGTCCAGGGCTAGAGTTCAAGGAGGTAGAATGTAAGGGCGCAGCCAACAAAGCTGCATTTGTAGATTTGGGAGGAACTCTCGTAGTACTGGAACTGGTCCGACTGTCGATTGAAGCAGAGTGACGAGTGGATGACCTGGACGTGAATGCAGGCTTTTTGAGGCAGCAGTAAGGTTTGTGATGCTCCAGAGCTGTCGTATAGAGATGCAGGTCTTTTTTCAGGGCGGCGATCTCCTTTTGAAGGGCTGAGTTTGAACGCTCGAGACCCTGGAGCTCCTGAGGAAAAGAGGGTAAAGATTTGGGGGTTAGAGAAACGTGAAAGACAACAGAGGTGGAACAGGAGAGAAGAAAACACAACAGTAAAAGTCGAGTTGGGTCAAACTATCACATCCAATCAACACTGTATTACACCAGGGTCAAACTGTGCTGTAATAAAACTCAGGCGGACAATAATGACACACTTCGTAAAGAGCTGCGCAGGCACAGAGTGGGTGATGCATGGCTAAAATCAGAACCCCTAAAGGAGAACTGAAATGTGACATGTACTGCAAGTTCAGCATGAAAGGAAATGGGAGAGAGCAAATTTAAAAAAAAAGGCTCAACAATCAACGCAGTTTAATTGAAAAATGTGGACAATATTTTTCAAAATTGAACTGGTTTCAGTTTAATGTTTTCAGTTGAACTGTGGTTTTTAAGCTCTTGTTAAATTTCAGCTCCATCAACTACACCTTTAGCCTCATCTTGTGGCTCACCTACCGACCTCTTCATCATCTCCTCCCTTGGCTGAGGCAAGTTTGGACCAGAGTCAGGCTTCCAAGGAAAAGTGTTCACCCTTCATTCAATTACTACAGTTCTCCTTAAGGTCACTGAAGTCAAAGAGTCCCAATCACAGTAGCACTTTCTCATGTCCTCGCGGTTTGAACATGCCTGCTAACAACACTGTTTTTTTTTTCATAAGTCAAACTTATTAGTGGCTGAGATTAATGTTCAAAGTTAACCTGAAACATGCAAAGAGAAGAACTGAAAGAGAAGAACAAGAGAGTGAAAATGAAAGTCTGGACTCTTTCCACACAGAACACATGCACACACCCATTCACAAATTCATTAAACACACAGTCATCCAACCAGTTATGAACATCCATAAAACTGCAAGCTGTGAAAGCGAAACCTTCTTGCGCACAAGCTTAGGCGCAGCACAGTAATCTACAGGCATTTAGGTTTGGTCATACTGAGAGTTGTACATCATATTTTATGGACTTGTGTACTCGTGGTGTTAAAGTAATAAACTGCATGACAGGTTCCTAAAAATCACATTTGAACCTGTGTTACAATAATGTGAGAGAGAAACAACATATGTAATACTAAATTACACATTTGACTGAACCAGGATTAAAAGTAAAGCATCGCCTCTTGCTTCTTATGAGAGACGGCAGTGTGTGTGTGTGTGTGTTATTGTAAAATTCCTTTTGGAATTTGTCCCCATCAAAAAAAATGGAGGAGGGGTGTGTGTGTGTGTGTGTGTGTGTGTGTGTGTGTGTGCGTGTGTGTGTGTGTGTGTGGTGGGCAGACAGGAAAGGGAGGGCCACTAGAGAGGGCAAACTAGAGGGAGTGAGTCCTTCTCTTAAAGCAGACAATTTACAAGAAATGGCTTCGAGCATGCTGCCAAATTACACAAGACACACACCACTAGTCTCACAGCCTGTGCATGTGTGCGTGTGTGTGTGTGGTAGACAAGGAGACAGAAAGTGATAGAGTCACGAGGCCATTGAGTAAGGAAGCGCACAAGGAAAGGAGACATAATAAGGACAGAATGTGTCGAACCTCATGGAGCTCGTCTGCTCTCTCTGTTTGTTTTCTGCGACTCTTCCTCGCGGCGTCTCTGTTCTTCTCTCGGCGTTTTGTCCCCCTGTGTCCCACCTGTTGTCCCTCCCCTTCTCTCTCCTGCAGACATAAATACACACACAGTGGACCACAGTCAGTTCTGCACACCTCAGGTGTGTGCATGCCCTCCGCCTGCATACTTCTCTCAGGGCTTTTCCAACTCCGCTGGAAGGAGCACGTCTTCTTACAACTTACTTTTTGAGATTGCATAACATTTTGAAACATTTCATAGTTTATAAGGTCATGAGACAAACTTATCACATGGATTTCAGTGTGATTCACGCAGTGTCAAAAAAACAGACGGGGAGAAAAAGTGAGGTCATGTGGTCAAATCAAACAAAATGAGAAAATACTGTGAACCGGTTTTTTCCTGTTGGCTTTCCAATGAAAGATTTGATGTGCTAAAGGCCTGTCCCTGTGTATTACCTGGTTACCTGAAGTGACGGGTTGCCTGCAGTGAAAAAGAGACTGACTGCATTCAGTCTCAATAGGAACCAGAGCTAGAGATTGTGAAACTGGAAGTGCACCCCTTCCCTGACCTGTACTCAGTGGTGCAGCACGGGAGACGTTTAAAATAGACTTTTCAGTTATTAGTTTAAGAAGTGAAACTTAGGTAAGTAAAACTCTTCCCCAGGTATAAGCAGTCAAACCGGTACAAAAAAAATTTGGAAATACAGCAGGAAGCCTGACTTAAGCCAAGTAAAATCATTATCAGATATCATAACCAGTGCCAACTATTCCAATGAGGAGGAGGATGATAAGATGCGATGTGATTTCCAGTATGTCATTGTGTAATAAGTGTCCACTTTAACAAGTCTTCAGTCAGTCCAAAAGATCTATAATCTAAAAATTATCAAGAAATTATCACCACATGAAATAAGTGGTGTTTTATTATTTTTACTCATTATTGTTGTATTATTATTATTATTTTTATAATCTTACTGCTAACTTTTAATGACTATGTTGATTTAGAGTTTTCATTTAGAGCTACACTGTCATTTACATTGTGTGTGTGTGTGTGTTTTTATAAAGAAGTCACAATAATCTTGACAATCGTCAAAAAACAGATGGTGTCCTGTGGAATAAGGACACTGTGGCTGCAGGTCAGCCCTTATCTCTGTGACCACCCTATAATCTGATTTATTGATGAGGAGAAACAGGACTCACCGATCCAGCGGTGTTGCTGTTGCAGTCCTCAGCTGACACCGAGCCAGGGCTGTTCGTCTCGTACCCGGTTTCCATGAATAGCGGGGACATGTCTTCACCCCGCGCAGGGCTCCGGTTGGCCGGTGCTGCGGCTGTGTGCGTTCCCGCCTGCAGGAAGGAGCTTCATCCAGCCCGGATCATCTGTGCAGCGCGATCTCATGAGAAAGCGCTGACTTCAGTCTGCGGGGCTGCGACTCTGTGCAGCCGGGAGTGACACAGGGTGTGGGGAAAAGTTTCTGGTTTACTAATTAAACAACAAACGTGATGCTAACCGGTGTCTGGCGTTTGCTTGGTGACTTGCTGAATGTGTAGATGTGGAGCTGCGAGTGAAGCGGTCACGCAGCGAGCGTCGGGGATTTTGTGAGTCGGAGGTTTGGCACCAGAAGCCAGCCCGTGATGCAACATGATGCTGCGCCTCCTTTCGGTTTCTCTTTATTTTAAACTGACCCATTGTGAGTTAATGGGTTGGGACGGGAGGGGGTGGGGGTTGGGTTCACATGTGTAGTGTGGTAGTTTCACTTTTCATAGCCTGCTCTGTGGAGCTGAAGGTCTCAGAGCTGAAATGTTTAAAAGTGTTTGATTTTGTCCAACCTCCTCAGTAAAGCCTGACGTTCGGCTCTTTATCCACTCACCGCATCCAGATGTGGAACAAACTGTTTCATCCTACAACCACTGTCTGCCCGATACTGTGTGTGAACTTCAGAGTTAATCCAGAGCTCATCTTTCTTCCACAGCACTGGGGGGCGTCATACCACGGGGATGGGGAGGGGATCCGGCCCAGGAACTTCTCTGACCTGAAGACCATTTTAGGAATATGCTTCCTTCACGTGCGGGGAATTTCTAAAAGTGCGTCTTCCTGGAAATGAATGAGCAATCCTCAAACAACAGCCAACAGCTGAGCAGTTCCCAGCAGGAGATTATGTAATTTAAATTGGAAAGAGGGTTTTTCTTTGAGACTGAAAATAGCTTTACCTCATCTTAACATGTTGAAAATGGAAATAAAGTATTCATTACTATTATTATTGTTGTTATGATGCCCTAAAGTTGTCTATAGGTATAAGTAAATACAACACATTATTAAATTATCACAATCTAATAAAAAAATAAATAGATGGCAAAGAGTTCTTGCAGAAATCACTTCAATAAATTAATTTAGGGAGATTATAAAACACTTTTTTGTGTTAAATCACTGATGTAAAGTCAATTGTGGTAGTTTATTAAAGATTAAAAATACTTCCCTTCATGCTTTGGTTACTTATTACATGAAGTGCTCCAGGGAATCACCTTTCTTGAGGTGGTGTAACAGCGGTAGGTGTGAAAAACTCCTTTTGCACTAAACTTTCTGTACATGTTGACTCATTATAACAAAAAAAATGAATCCACAAGTTGCATATGGCATAAATGATGACCCAGGTCTTCCACACTACTACTGTACTTGGCAGACGCTTTTATCCAAAGCGACTTACAGGTAGATAGCGCTGTGTGTCTGGCTCAGAGACACACCTGGTGGAGGGTAAATTAGGAGTCAGACGGGGTTTGAACCTGCGACCTTCTGCATCCCAGTCTGACGCTTAACACATTGAGCTACCAGGCCAGTTTACTTACTACAACTTACTTACTTCTGTATGCAGTCATGTTTTGGATATTAACGTTTGAAGCATCTATGGACGTTATAGTGTAAATGAGCCATTATTGTTTATTCAGTATATTTTCAAATGTCTGAAGCGCTGAACATCTCCCGAGTGGAAAAGCTAAATGTGTAATTCCAGAAAGTCACACACGGCGGCGACAAACACAACATTTCTGTCCTTTATAGAACGGCCACACCTAAAATATATACTGACCAATACGACTTCGACGAACTCCATCATCAACAAATCGCTGTGCTCGTTCCAAAGGAACCAATCGCTGTTGAGAAGAGGCGGGATTAAAATTACATGAGCTTCCTGCAGCGCAATGCTCCTTGTGGATGCTAAATATCTTTTAGACAAAATCTCAGAATCTATAGAAAATAACTATAATAAATAATTTACTCTACAGCAGTTCTGTTGAGAGGGGTAGCATCGCGATGGGATTGCTGACGATACTGAAGAAGATGAAGCAGAAGGAGCGGGAGATGAGACTGTTGATGTTGTATCCTGTTTGGTGCAGATTATTAGCCTAGCTGGAAAAAAGACGCATTGAGCTACTCTATTTATCATAACTTCACTTGTGTTTATGTGGTAATAAATACATAGAGCAGTTTACATCGACATAGCCTAGACTAACGTTTAAAGGCGTGTGAAGTTTGTTTCTTGCATTTTGTGCTGTATCACGCTACTAGCAGCTACCGTTAGCTAATAGGGAGCATTTACCAACAGCAGGTACACGAGTTAACGGTGTTTGCTTGCTTAATTAAATTGCTATCTGTTTAATAAAGTGTGTCAGAGTTTATTCTTTAACTTGGTTTGTGCAAGAGGTCTGGACAACGCGGGGAAGACGACCATCCTGAAGAAGTTTAACGGAGAAGACGTGAGCACCATCTCACCAACACTGGGCTTCAACATCAAGACCCTGGAGCACAAAGGGTAACTAACACACACACACAGATGGACGTGTATACATAAAGTCATAACAAAAAATATATACTTTATATATTTACAAATAATGTCTTTGCTTTTAACATACTTGTGTACAGTACTTCTCAGGCAGGGTCCCGTTTCCCCCCCCCCTTTCTCTACTTTTCTTACATTCTCCTCTCCCTGTGTCTTCTATAGTTTCAAACTAAATATTTGGGATGTTGGGGGTCAGAAGTCACTGCGCTCCTACTGGAGGAACTACTTTGAGAGCACAGACGGGCTGGTGTGGGTGGTAGACAGCGCAGACAGACTCAGACTTGAAGACTGCAGAAAGGAGCTTAGTGCACTGCTGCTGGAGGAGGTGATCTACACACTCACACTGGAGCTACTGTATTACAATGTACAGTGTTTAGTGGTCACAGGTTATGAGACGCTACTATGAATACAAACAGTTTTTATTAGCATTTCATCATTTTTCAGTGTATAATGTTGGAGAGTGAGAGTCTGTAACTTCATCATGCATATGCTGTTTGTTCCCTTCACACAGAGGTTAGCTGGTGCAACGTTGCTGGTTTTTGCGAACAAACAGGATTTACCAGGAGCTCTGTCTAAAGAGGCAATACGAGAGGTGAGACTTACACCCACCCTAAACAAGCAGCACTATTTGTATAGCACGTATTCAACATACAGCCAAGTCAAAAAGTGGTTGGTTAAATGTTAAGTTAAAACAGAAATAGATCTAGAAAACAAATGTTTTAACACTTTCCAGGATCATTTGTCAGATTACTGTACATCACTCTTTTCCTGCAGGCTCTGGTTCTGGATGAGATCAGAAGTCATCACTGGTGCATCATTGGTTGCAGTGCAGTAACAGGAGAGAACTTGTTAGCTGGAGTGGACTGGCTGCTAGATGACATCGCTGCGAGGATCTTTACAGCTGACTGAGCCCACAAGACAGCATCATGTTTGAACTCTGAAACGACTGCAAGCTACGCTGTCAGGTTTCGAGCAGAGCAGTCCGCAATTTGGGATCACTGCAATCATGTGGCTTTTATGTACAGGGCGATTTCACATGTAGGTTTTTGCTGAAATTTGTGAACGAGTCTACAGAGATACTGTGCGAGTTGACTTTATGTAAATCCATAAATAAAAACTAGTTACTGATGTGAAGCACATGCTAAATTGAGATTAATTTGAATTCAGCAGAAACACGCTTTAGTTTTTTCAGCCGATAGAAATTAATGCATATTTATGGATGCTGCATGAGAAGTATGTCAACTAGGTACATTAACACCCACCCAAAGTGTATAGTGCTAATAAACTGAACCAGGTCAATCCAGTTTAAGGGCAGGATGAAGTCTAGTACAGATATCTGAAGGTACAGATGGACCACAGTATCAAAGGCCAGTGCCAAGAGTCCAGACCAGAAGTTTAAGGCAAACTTAGTCATTGTACTCTAATTTAAATAGAACAGCTGTATCTTCAATGAGTTCTTAATCTGAGCATATTTACAGCATTTCCTTTGTTTAAATTGCCCGGTGTGACATGAGCACAGCACCTCAATTCATTCCAGATACGTCAGCAAATCTGAATGAAAAGGACTTTATTTGAATTTCACAAAAGAAAAAACACTACACATGCAATCACAAATGTGATGATCTCTCCTGCAGTTGTACTAGAGAAGGCTCAAATGAGAGCACCCTTGTTGGCAGAATAAGATGGTTCTGTGTGATCTGCAAAGGGAAAAAAAAAAATCTGTTAGGAAGAGGGAGGCCACAATATCAGACTTAAGTTTAACCTAAGTTTTCTTCTGATCAGAGTCTGTACCCATCAGTCATGAATCTTCAGACTGGGGCGGTAAAAACTCATCACTTCCACAAAACTTGAAACCGTGAGATACAGAAAACAGGGCAAAGACGGATAGGTCTGCAATACCTGTGCAAAAACCTCTGCTACCAGTACATGCCCAGAAATGAAGCAGCAGCCTGATGGACCCAGTGTGACCTGGAACATGACATATTTTAGATGGAATGACATTCAATGACAGGAATTACCAGTCTTTTGGTGTGCTGATCAGAGGGGATACCAATCAGTCATGAATCTTCAGACTAGGGCGGTAAAAATAAAATCACCTCCACATAAACTAAACATTTAAATTCAATTCTTACCACAGTAGAGCAGCGGGTAATGATGAGACCTGAAACATGACATTACAGTTTAGTTTCTCAATTGTCATAATCTGTCAGGGTCTAAAGTTTTTGTATTGGATCAGAGGATACCAATCAGTCATGAATTCTCAGACTGGGGCGGTAAATTAAAAGTCATCACTTCTGCTTTAAAACATTGAATTGCATTCATATATTGCAAGCTTAGCATTTTACTTTAAATACTCACTAGCAGGAGTCGCCAGGATGGTTTTATCTGATCAAGGAGCCGCCGACCTTTAAAGTAAAACAAGTTATTGTCCTAGCCGTCTCAATTAACCATACCACTGCAATACTGAAACCCACCAACATAGTGGGCAAGAGTCAGACTGTCATCAAGTTGACTACTTATGCCCAGGTGACATGAGCAAAGTGTCAACTCATGCTTCTGGGATGTGATCAGCAATGGCTTTTCAGTCATTTCATCAGCCAGTTCTCCCAGAACACCAGCGGTCACCTTACACCTGCAATGACTCAGGGTTCTCAGTGCCATACTGGGTCAACAAGATGGGAGAGCCAACTTGAGTAGGAAGACTGGTCCACTTTTTCCAGACTTAATCATCTCAACCATCCCAGAAACACTGTATTTACCTGTTGTGCAACTGTAGATACCCACCTTAAGTCTTGGACAAGCTGTGGGAGCCCGTGACCTCCTGCCGCCACGTTAGCCTAAAAAAAAATTGAGTAAATATTAGTACATTAGATCTACACAGTACAGAAACTACTGTTCAGAAGGAACAGCGCTATAAGTCAGTCATATAGCCTGATACCAACAGTCCAGATCAGAGCCACCTTTCATTGAGCCAAAGATCACTTTACACCTATCCATGCTGAGTCAGGGTTCTCAGTGTCTTGTTGGCCAACAAGATCTGAGAGGTCAACAGTGGTCTGAAATGACTGGTACCAGGAAAGGCAGATGGGCAAAGCAATCTGTTTGAACAAAGTTCATTAAAGATGGTAAAGGTTTGTTTAAAAAGAAAGTTCTGGTCTAACATAACTAGAACAATCCACATATCACTGGTCCATTATACAAAGTCTCATTTGTTTCCCTTCAGACTGTTGGTAACCCCAACGGGTCATCCCCTTAATGCCACAGTAACACCAGTGGGTTCACCTTTTCAGGTCTGGCATTGACACATGGCGTAAGACATGTGCGAGTGTCATCATGAAGGAAATTAGGAATCATCTTCCTTACTTTGCCCCATGACTAAATTAGCCGTTCATCTAACATTATAAACTGACGCCTACTTAAATCATTTAAACAATTAGATTTATCCCACTCTGCCCTAAAATAGGACTAAATTACTAGAACTCACCTAAGCAGACAGCAGCATCCATCCCTCTCAACTGAAAGAGAGAATAGGATATAAGACTCTAGCACAAAATGGCACGAGTTTAATACTGTTAAACTCTGCTGTTTCAGATATTCTGTTTCTCAACAGCTGTTCAGACGAACGAGATTCCAAATATATCTCATCACTTGCAGCAGAAGGGGGGGGGGGTAACTTGAAACTGCAGTAATAGTAACTTACTGACAAGCAGATCCATCATGGGGCCAAGATCTGTCAAAGATTAGTATCAGTATTAAGTACAGTTGGATTACAGTTGAAATTGTTGTTTCCCAATTGTCCAAATGATGAAAAAATTTAATTAATCTCAGGGAAACTAAATGCAGTCGCTCAGATGTTCGTGTCGTTTCACATTGGTTCAAAGTGAGCTAAGTTTCATCATCACTGGAACTGCATTATGTGAACATGCTCCATTGAAGGTCCACTCACCTGGCGGAGTTAACTGGAGCACAGCCTCGTCTCCTCCAGGCTCCTGATGCACATCAAGTCTCTGCAAGACAAACCAGACCGTGACTAGTGATCCACCGTCGCCTTTGGAGTGCATTAAGCTTTACACATTTGATCAGGGCTTTGGTGACAAACTGCCATGTGACATCAGTCGTCCAGTTGATTGATGGGTGTTAACCCATTTCATCCTTTCAAACAGTTGGAAACATTCTAAAGTTCTCATTGTAAAACCTTACCTGCAGAGGTGGACTCCGTCACTGACGGACTTATCGGACACCTGGCAGAGAAACACTAGTGTTAAATAAACTACCATTTTCTGGAAGTAACAATCTTGTGTAAAGGGTAATCAGATTTAAGGCAGACATCACTTGAATCAGGCATATGCTTGTCAATTGAAATCATCATGTTACACCCCATTATTTTAAACAGCTGGACATACATTTTACTCACTTCGGTGCACCGTCATCAGGCGTAGGTCAACAGACACCGTGGAGCCACCTACAGAAAGACAACATGTAGTTGATCATAAAGCGACTTCATTCTTGGCCCATGTGCTTTTTGAAGGGTGGATCAGATTAAAACTAGCATCACTAAAATCAGGCATATGCTTGTCTATTTGATAACTCATCAGTCTGGACCCTTTGTGGAATTCAATAGGTGCATCATTAATCAAGCTCACCCGTTGAAGTCCTTTAGTCATCACAGATAAGTCACCAACATCTAGGAATGTGAGATAATCTACATTTAAATAAGGACTTTAAACAGCTTGTTTCAAAGTGATAGGAGCACAACTTTTGATAGTATTTAGCATGGGCGCTGCTCAGAATCTGGTAAAGTAGCATCTTCAAAGGCTGATTCGGTAAGAGAGAGTTCAGAGACTCATCACTGCAGCACAATGAACTTCTGACCAGACGATCGACGTTATAGGACATAGAACTGCTGTGACATAATTACCTTATGCTGAGATTCCAGCTCCTCTCATCCCACATCTGAAGATAAACACAAATGGGAAGTGTCACAGGTGTTGAAGTCTGCTCCATAAGCAGCTCTACAACATTTTCATGCAACTCAGAAAATTGAGATAAACTTTCCACAAATTACGTTCAGTGAGAGAGTTCAAGTGGAACATCACTGGAGCATGAGAATCTACACCATTATACTACTTAAGTAAAATTGCATCATATCTGGCGCCATGTGGCGGTCTTCGTTACCTGTGCAGGAAGAAGGAGCGCGAGGATCATTCACCACCATCTAGAGAAAAAACGAGTCGATTTAGTGGGGTGTTGCAGGCAAACACGTGACCCGGCCATGCAACGTGCTCAGGGCGACATGAGTCGGTAGAATTAAATTAGGAAAATGTCTTAAAGCGTCTCGCATCAGAACAAAAGAGTGCAATCACAGTCATTCAGGACAGGTCTGTGAAAGGTATCATCATTGAGAGACGCTCGCAGCAACCGCGCCAAGAATCGCAGGCGCCATTTTTGAGTCCAGCGAATTGGTCTAATGATCTTCCAACAAATATCACACAAAACATTTAGCAAACATGCTTCTGTTTGTGTTGAAACACATGGAAGGTGAAACCAGCGTGTTTTGGAGCTGGATGGTTAAAGATTGTAAGCTACTGCACTACAACTCTGCTAGCCTCCAGCTAAGACGCGAGATGAGCTCGTAAATGTGCTGAACATTAAACACGTTTGCAGCTGTATAGCGCTAAATAAACGCGGCTTTTCAATGGCCACGTTATCCATTGTTACAGCAACATTAGCAGTAATAGGAGAGTTAGCTTGCTGCGTATAAGAGATCTTACCTTGACCAGGAGACAGGATGAAGTGGGAGAGGAAACCGGTCCGTCCCCGTTTTATGTCCCGCCTGAAGGACTCCTCCCACCGGGCAACGTCACACCGGCACAACCCGCTCTCATCGTTCCAACGACTACATCTACATTTAGATAGCTAAGACTTGACAAGTAAAACTGATATATCTCGCTCAACTCGCCGTTTGCAGAGCGACGACTTTAAACTGAGGACAGATTCAACGAGAGCGAGGAGCGCGTCAATTTACGTCACTTCCGCTCATAAAGAGAAACATCTCCAACATCCACAAGATGGCAGCAAAGAGACAGAAACATGTGCGATTTAAAACCCCAACAGGGACATAAGAAGACCAAAAACCTAAAACAAATCTTGGTGGTTTGACTCCTAGTTCTCTTGATTCCTGGCTACATGTCAAAGTGTCTCTAGACAAGACAATGAACCCTGAAAGCTTAGTCCCTGAAATGCAGGTGCCTGTAGGTATAAATATAAATTATTTTCTCATACCCAAGATAAGCTGCTTAAATTATGTTATATTTAGTTAAAACTGCATCATGTACTTAGACAAACTATTACTGAGTCACCATTCAACACAGTTTGTTGTTTCATGGCAGTTACCACGGTTTTCTCCTAGGATGGTGTGACGTTGTGTTTGACGACTCACTAATTCTGATTCAACCATGTAACGACCAAACATCAAGGCAGATATTTAAAATTCAGGCGCCTCAGTTCAATTAATAGCAATGGTTTGAAAAGGAAGACACAACCTGCTGAGTAATCTCAGTCTTCATTTAGTCTTCAAGTACATCTTGTTAGGGTTCATGACATCAGATTTATTTGAGAACAAAATTAGTTTTAAAAAAAATAATTTTTACTGTTATTTTTATCATATTCATATTTTATTCCACCAGCCTGTTCAGTCTATTCTTCGACAACTAAGTGCACTTGAGGTAAGATATAAAAAAATACACAGTGGCTGACAGGAAATTACAGCATGTCCATTGTAACATAATATTTAATTTTAACAAGGGTCAACAATTAATAGTTTTTGTACATTTAGAATGTGGTTTTCTTCAAAACCATCTCCTGTTATGTCCCTTCAAGTTAGATAACCTTCACCAGAACACACAGAAGGATGATCTGTCACATTATGAAGTCACACACAGGCAAGTTGTGTACCACTGTGCACAAACAGATCAGTTTTAACCCTGCTCATGCGGGTAAAACTGCAAGTTCTCCATAGATAGTAACATATAAATCTATTCATATTAATGTAAATCACAGTGACAAAGTTTAAATACTGATTACTTCAGTGTGTTTTTGTGTTGTGTCTGCTTTTCATTAACCACAACTAATTATTAATTAGTTGCCACCCAACAATTAATGGCACTGATTTCAACAGAAGCACGAGTCTTTCCAGGACAAACGTCAGTCATTGCTATGCAGTTAAAAAAAAATCCCTCTGTTTACATGTCAACACTCATAGTTTCATAATGCTATCAAAGGAAGCAGCGATTAGCTCCTAGATGTACAGAGCTAAGTTTTAAGGTGCTGTTGCACTGGACCCCAAACCCCCGGCTCATAAAATAAAAGTAACACCTGCAGTCTGTGAGGAAACTAATGTGCAACATGATGTGACAAAAGTTATAATGAGTAATTGAGACCCAGTTTCTCAGGTCTACTGCATGACTCACAAAAACACATGTGGCCTGAATGCGCAGCCACTTCCATCAATATTAAGCATAATGAGAGTTTGAATAAACTAATGTTTCCTAATGGGCCTCATTTCATCGTCCATGTCTCCAAGTCTACCGAAACTCAGCCAACACAGACTTGTGCAGATTCTTCTCTTTCAACGTAGGTGTTGGTGGCGAGGATGACGCCACGGGTGCCAGTGTGACACTGTAGAGGTTGGTGACGAAGGCCTCCCAGCCACGGCGAAACACTCTGTCCAAAGCCTGGTGGGAAAATGAGGAGAAAGGGTAAAAATACAGGTCATAAATAATCATTACAAAAACATTTTCTGAAAAGGCTGCTCGTTCAGACGTTCTTGCGACACTTTGACACCAAAACTAATGAGCTGCGGTCAAACTCAGTGTCCTTGGTGTGATTGTCATCTAATCTAACGCGCGGCCGTACCCTGAGGCCCGAGGGTGCAGCTGACTGGTTAACAGCAGTGGAATGTTTTTACGGTGTGGGCTTAGTAGGCGGGTCAACACTGCAGAGCTTCAGTCCGCTGATCAAAGGACATGATATAAAAGGTACAGGAATGTCACTTGTGCGTGCTCCAGTGGAAGAAGAAAATGGTGGCACGTGTAGGACGTTGGACAAGTGAAACCTCTGCTGCAGCTTGATTTCTTAATATCACGTAAAGGCAAAATCATATGTAAGAACGTTACCTGTTAAACTGGTGACGTGCACCACAAGCCACTGTACCTTGACCCTTGTGGCGGTTTATCATTAAGGTAATGTGATAGTTTCCGTGGTGGTTAACAGTCCACGGTGTAGGATGTGGATGGAGAACTTTACCCATCTGTTCCTCGACCTCTGAGGGTGTGATTATGTAAGATGGTCGGCGTTACAGTTTAACCAGATGGGGTGAAGCTGAATATGGTGTTTATGTAAATATGAGATACAGGAAGCAGCAGTTAATGAGCGTTTTCCTCTCTACAACCCTGTTAACAGTCACTCTGTCAGGTTCTCCTTCTCACCTTACGGTAATTCTTCATCGAGTTCCGCTTCACCACCTTCGTCCCCTTCTCTTGCTCTCTCTTCACGCTCCTCTCCTCCTCTTCTCTCCCCCTCTTCTTGTCTCTGATCAGGACCTGGTCGTCCGCGTCCTCCCAAGCAGGAAAGTGAACCAGCGCAGGCTCTTGTCCTTTGCCCGCCATCTCATTTTCTTCCTCTGTATTCCTCAGCGTCTCCACCTCTACCTCCATCATGACCCTGGTGTCCTCATGCACACATGGGTCAGCGGGCCTCTGCTTTCCCAGGCCAGGCCTCTCGTCTCGAACTAAGTCTTCCTCTCCTTTCCCATCTTTCTGCTTCCTCCTAGAGCTCCGTCTCCACCTGCTGCTGTGGCGGCTGGGTTTCCTCTGGAGCAGAGTCTCCCCATCGTCTTCCATTATGCCTTCATTAAAGTCAGACACTCCAGCTTCTTCCCTCTTATTGGCCCCAGAATTGTGCACCACAGCTGGAGTTGGGCTGATCGTGACTCCTCCTTCTCTGTTGTTGTCTTCTGTCCCATTCATGTCCACTTCTTTTCCCTTGAAGTCTTCCACATTCTCCGGCTCATCGAGGCGTCCGTAGAAGCCGCTGGATTTGTCCAGAAACTTTGGGGCCCTTATGGAGCTGCGCGCTGAAGTCTTCCTGGAGTTCTTTCCGATTGTCATCTTTCCTTTTCCTGCCTCGTGTTTCTCTTCTGCTCTTTTGTCCTCTGTTGCACTCCTACCTCTCACACACTTTTCTTCTTTTTTTGGTTACCCCTGAAAGAGAAGGGGCAGGGAGATTAGCGTAATACCGTTATATAACCTTGTGCTCTCCCTCGCTTGCTCGGTCTCCTTCTTTCACGCTTAAAGTCCTTCATCATTTCTCAGCAGCTTTTCATGAGATTTTCATGTGAGTAAAAGTCCAGGAAAAGTTATAGAGAATAGAAAGAAGGAGAAAGAGTTTTTATTGTAATGGCATGTCACTGCATGTGAGGACTACAAAGATAGATACTCTAAATATAGATATGTGCAAAAAGCACCTGCACCTTTTGACTTGACTGTGTGTCTGAATACGCTACAGGTGTGAATAAATGAGGCTGAAGGTCAGAGTCAGTGTTATCGAGGGGTTGTGATCATATCTGGATGTCAAGCCTGAACACACACGCACTCAGACTTTGACACCGATTGAACCAGTTGAATGCTGAACAGCAGCCAAAATCAGTGACTTCACATTGACTACGTCTTATTGCCAATGTGGCAACTGTTGGCTCCATCTCAGTTACAGTATGTTGGAGAGATGGCACCATGTTACAGACCATTCTTAACCAGGAGAAGTGACTTTAAATAGTCTGTTCGTTCTGGTGTTCAGGCTTTATTCAAAGCCTTTCTGGAAGCCTCTGTAACAGGGCATGGTGTAGCGTTACTTTATATGCTGCACGGACTGATGGAATGCATAGATTAAAACTAAATGTGGATCCAGGGACCCAGAGAACCTGGATGTACGCAGGTGGATACAGGTGGCCTGGTAGCTCAATGGGTTAAGCGTCAGACTGGAATGCAGAAGGTTGTGGGTTCGAACCCCGTCTGACCCCTAGTCCATTCCCTACCAGGTGTGTCCCTGAGCCAGACACCCAGCGCTAGCTCCTTGTAAGTCGCCTTGGATAAAATCGTCTGCCAAGCAACGTAAAGTAAATGATGAATGAGCATAAACGTTCAGGTACACACCACCTGGGTAAATGTTCAACACCTACCACCAGCAGCTCAGATTAATGTTGTTCACATGTAATGAAAGCAAAGAAAAAATCAAGGCAGGAAGAATGAAAAGAAATGATGTGAACATCAGTAAGTAAGCTTCTTTCTTCTATAAAGCAAGTTACACACATTTGACACTTGGTTTTAAAACAGTTTAAGACTAAACAAAATGCTGTCTTCCCAGGGAAAGACTTGTAGGTCTTACCTGATGTTTTGCTGTTGCCTGCTTTCCCTCTGTGTGTGTTTGAGCACCAGTGACCCTGCTGTAAGTGAATGGCTGGGAGCTCTGGATACTCCCCTCACAACACATCACACGTCGACTCTGCCCCAACCTGCAGATGTGTCGTCACAGAAGCAAATACACCCATGTAAAAAAAGGGCCACACACACAGAGTACTCTCCTTATGAAGGAATCTTCTTTATACTCAACTACACACCTCTTCGTTATATCCCTAAACACACACAAAGTTCTGATTTAAAATCCCAACACAAACACAGAAGATAATAGGGCGACACATGCCGACACCCAGCGCACATGTGTGTGCTCTCAACCAAAAGACCATCATGACTGTTTGTCTGATTCAATGGCTTATAATTTGAATTCCCTTTAATTCATTATCCTACATTAGCAACAGCTAACATTATTAGAGGGGAAAACAGAACGGCGACCATGGTAAATTAAACTAAACATTACTTACATGCGCTCACAGTATATGTGTGCATAAATAAAGTAAAGGGTGCTGACTGTTTGGATGGTGTACGCTGGGTCAGGTCAGGGTGGGACAGGAAGCGGGAGCTACTCAGTGGCATGTGTGTGCATTGAGTAACCATCCACATGTCTGTGTTGCCTAAGTCATTTAGGATGTACAGTACGCACACACATGCGCCTCACACTCTGAGGAACAAACAGCACTTGTAGTGTGATATGTGGTATTTATTAGTGAGAACGTGGCAGTGAGGTTGATAGAAGTTTAAAGGTTACAGACAGGAGCGAAACCACTTTATAGAGTCGTAAGTAAAGTCTCGTCTACAGGTGTGTATACAAATGTCGCATGTGTGTCTGCAGCTGAATCACTGTGTATCACATGGTGGTTGTCTTGCTGTGTGACTTCAGCTGTGCACTTGCATCACACAAGCCCTGTGTGAGTTAAGTGTTGAGGTCACCTCACACCTCCCT
This sequence comes from Microctenopoma stevenorrisi, assembly GCA_032270685.1. Taxonomy (NCBI): domain Eukaryota; kingdom Metazoa; phylum Chordata; class Actinopteri; order Anabantiformes; family Anabantidae; genus Microctenopoma; species Microctenopoma stevenorrisi. Next base: position 10,645,074 of record JAUMTR010000010.1, read on the forward strand.
CACCGAGCATGTGAGCGTCATGTCAGCTGTCAGTCACACGGGCCCGTAAAAACCCCAGCTGTGTTCTGGTTGGAGAACCCTCACCTTCAGTGGGTAATGGCTGAAGACTACACCGGCAGCCAGGTTGCTATGGTCACGGTCAAGCGTGGACATGTCAGATGATTCTGATGTAGTGAAACTGCAGAAAATCAAGGACTGGAGTAAACAGCCAGGCAGAGACAGACAAAAGTGATGAGAGTCACAGTCTGACTGTACGACACTGCTGAGCCCCGGTTCTGCCCCAGGCCTCTGAAATGTGTGCTCTGACACACTCAGAGACAGAGAACAGGTGTGCTGCTGGTTCGGCTTCAAATAAAACACATTAAACAGACAGTCATTCAACTTGTTGGCGTAGTCACCATTTCATAAACACGTCTGGATCCACAACAGTGATACCAGAAAAAAGACCATAAATACAAGAAAGGAACAAACTGAGTAGAAAACATGGTCACATCTCATCTGGAGTTCCTGGCCTGAAAAAAGAACACGTAACCATGAGCCATGAGACTCCAGATCAGTCCTTCAGATATTTTTTATTTTGAAAATACAATAAAAATACTACACAACTAACTTGAACCTTGATTGATTAGACGTACATATCTCTCCTCCGCTGTCTGAGCCGTTGAGTAAGTCTGAGTCTCCCAGCTCGCAGGGATTTGGCACAGGACTGTAAATAAAACATGACGTTGCTGATGCATTATGACATTACACAGTAACAGTTTACGGGAAGGGAGAACACTGACAAATGTCTTATATCCTATAGGTTTATTTTCAAGGCTTGAACAGGCACATTATACAATACAAAGAACAATATTAGAATAAATACATTATGCAGTAGTGGAGAACTGATTTACAGGCACTAATTACACTAAAGCAGGCACTAGCTGTTTTTACAGTATCATACAACAGTAGCTGAGGAGCATTATTTAAGCTTATTCTGCTCTTTATTCTCCCATCTATCTATTGAGATATTATGGAAGATGATCAAGGTCAGTTTTGAGCACAATTGTCCAACACGGGTTCAAAGATACTGCTACTGTAAAGTACTAGGGGTTTCCTGCTTAACGAGGGCGTATCAACTAGTGTAGTAAATAAATAGTGTTTTTTATTTTTGTTTATTACATATAGCGTCTATATGAACATCAGTGCTGCTGTTCATATTCAGAGCTCATAAGTTTAATCCACACGCTTTGTTTTTTAAAAAGCTTCACTAAGACTACACTACACATGTGAAAAACGCAGGCTAAAACTAGCTGTGCTGTGACACTAACCCAGCACGTGTGCTCTGAGAGTTAACGCTGGAGCTACACTGGGTGTGGAGCTAGTGCATCTCTGCACTTGTTATGTCTGTGTTGCAGCGTGGTGTTGCTAAGATGCACGAGAGATGTTTGTAACAGAGGAGTATGACGGCACAATAACAACAATTCAACTACTACTGACTAGGATTAGTTCCCTATTTGATGTGTTGTGTAGCTGCTTTTCATGTTATTTAGTAATTATTATCTACTGACTATTGCCCCCATGGTCCATTATACTATTACCATAACTGTATAAGCTGAATCTTTGAGACAGACAGGTTACGTAAAGATTATTAGTATGCCTTTGATGCTAACTTGAAGCTAAAAATAACTCAAAACACCTACGTAGCCTAAACGTATGGACAGTAATTAGGTAAAACAGTACTCATACACAAAAAAGTGTATCTGATCTGTGGTCAGAAAACACTCAGGTAAACAAAATGAATCAGATCCAACCAACAGCAGAAATAAATAAATTAAAAATAGGTCAGGGATGACTAACAATGTGCAAGTAAACAGGTGAATCCCAGCAAATCACGCAGGTTTGCAATACTGAACTACTGAACTTCATCCTCCCTCCAGCTTTCACCAGAAATGTATGGGTGGTCAACAAAAATATTTTCATCAGAGTCTGTCCACTGTAGTGCTGACGAAAGACAACTAACTCACTGGAGCCGAAGAAAGACCCTGATATATACGTTAACACACAGTCAGCACAGCTGAACAACACACACACACACACGTACACTGACAGTCATAACCAGGTTAATTAGCAGTCACTACGACTTTCAAAGTTTGTCTTCTGTTTTACAGTATTTACAACGCAGAGTTACATGTGCAGCATTTAACAGTAGAGTATGCCTTACACGGTGTGTGTGTGTGTGTGTGTGTGTGTGTGTGCGTGCGTGCATGTCCCTTAGACCTCCACAGCAGGGTCTGAACCGAGTCCCTGAGCTTGCAAAGCCTCTTCCCGCTTCATCTTCGGTTTCTCTGTTCGCGTGTGCCACACCAGCACCTACACACACACACACACACACACACATACAATTAATTAGGTTAAATAAAAACATTTTGCTTGAAACATACTGCAACTTGTAAGTCTATCTGTAATTCATTTCATTTCACAGTAGAGGTTTCACTAAGACGTAAATAAACAGGCTGCACGTATTGTGCACATGCCACTGACTTTAGAGCAGTTGTCTGCTTTCGGTTCCAGTTCATCCATCGTAACTAGTCCCTGAAGGAAGCTGCTTTCCAGGAAGCCCATTGGTGCCTCTCCATCAAAACAAGCCTCTGGGTTGTCCAGGACCAGTTTGAGAGAAACAGCAAAGCCAGCCATGTCCATTGGGAAGGGGCGGCTGGGACGCCAGCCAGTATGGAAGCGGACCACCTTAGAAAAATCACAAATAACATTTTTAAAACACTAAAAGACCATAACCAAGAGTCTACAAAGGAAACTGAAAGAAGTACGCAGGAATAGTGAATTGTGTAGACACTTTGTGTTGGTTTCAGTTTAGTTGGATGATCGCCCAGCTCTTATATGCTTAAAGAATCAGAGTGGTGAGCATCTGCAGCCTTTGTCCTGCACCTCCACTTTTTAGAAAGCTGGTTGTCTGCTGACTGTCAGAGCAGAACATACATAGCACCCACCTTTCCCCCGTCAACCACAGGCCTCTCATATTTCATGCCTCCAACCAGCCCCACTGGCCACACTGATACCCGTTGAGTACTCCTCATCTAAGACAAGACAACAGGATGTTTGATTTTCTCCTTCAGTAATGGGACAAAACATGCTTACACATAGTCGTAGATATAAAGGTTGATAAAAAAAACATACTCCAACACCCACCTCTTCAAATATCTGCAAGCTGTATGTGTTATCGTCATCAGCAAAGTACACTACTCCCTGCTGGTTGTCTCCTCTTCCATTCTCTCTGAGCCACCGTAGACCCTCGTTCCTCTGTTCAACCCCACGAGGCTTCAGCCAGCTGGGATCACCCTGGAATAGAGAATGAGCATTCAGGAAGTAAAAAACATGTTTTTTTTGTTCATACTGAAAGGAGCCACACTACTATGTGTCAAAACACTAAGATGATTTTTTTGTCTCAATCCACCTCTTGCAGTTTGCGGTCCTTGGCGGTGGGCATGTGGAGGTGTGTGTACGTCAGACCACTCTTAAACAGGAGGTCAGTCACCAGTTGCGTCTTATGAGGCGAGTCCTCCACAACAATCCAGTGAAGCTGAGGAACATGCAGAAACGTCTGGGATAAACGAGTCATCTCAGCCTTCTGCACCAGCCTGGACACGGACAGTGACAGAAATTGGAGGTGAATGCCCGTGTGAATGGGAAGGAGATAAAGCGGGTGACTGAGCAGGGAGGGAAGTACTGAGCGCTACCTGGAGTATGTTGGAGTGATGACAAAGATGGTGGGCAGGGAGGGCTTGGCTGGCTGTCTCTGTGGTTGTTTAGTCGCTTCTGACTTCTTCACCTGCTCCTGAAGACGGTGCAGCTCGCCCCGCAGTCGAGATATGGCACGGTCTTTAGCCATGTCATGCTCTGTGCAGTCGCAGCGCTGACCTTTAGAGAAAAATCAAAGAACCGTTTACATGACAGTTGTTGTTAATGTCTCACATTAGGTTGCAAAAAATATTAATAATATATATTGCTTGGTTATCTGGAAAGCCTAGAGTATGGCCCGCAGAGTGTACAGTTGACATGGATGGGGATACAAAAAGGGTTTTGTTTTACCAAAGGGTAACAAGTGTCTTTATTTCTGATACTCACCGTGGATTAACTGTAAATGAAGTTCTCTTTGTTGTTGTTTTTTATGCCAGACTGTAAAAGGCTTACATTTTCAAACAACAGTGGCTCGAGTCTGTCTTGAGACCTGAGGATCACTTACCAAGCTGCATCAGTGCATAGATGAGGCCTAAAAGAGAGACCATGAAGTAGAGCACGAACACAGTCTTCAGCTTCAGCTTCATCCTCGTTGCCATGGTACCCTGACCAGCGGAAAAAATAACATTGTGACATGGAAAAATGTCACAAACCACAACTCTATGTTTGATATTTTTTTATCATTTTATCAGAGGTTTAAAGATTGTAAATGTCCACTTGCAGATGTGATAAAACGTGTTTTAACATTCCACAATATTAACCTTAAACTTTCTGGGACTAACGTTGACGGTAAAATAGTGAAGGTAAGGATGGGTTTGTGTACTCTGGTCCTGAGAAGCTCTTTACAGACTACTGGATATGCATTTAGTGACATACAAGTGTATGCTAAGCAACGTTAGCCTGACGATTAGACTTAACACGCCCGGCTACCATTGGTGTGCACTTACCAGTGGCGGGGAATCGTGGAAGACAGGAGTTACGGTTCTAAAGATTCATGTCATGTTAGACAAATGTGCGTAAGGGTACTTCAGCACATCCGAACATCCATTCATAGGTGTTAGCTAGGACATCTTTTTCAACAGCCATGTACCAACAACTTCCGCTCAGTGCACCACAGTAAAGAGTCCCACCAGAACCTGTACACGCACAAGCGTTCCGCACAAATCCCCTCATATTACTGTGCACGTAATATTTTTTTACTGTAGTATTTCCGCCAAATTGTTCAGCCCGATAAAAAGAAAACTCAAAAGGTTAATATATGTTTAGTTCTTCATACTTTTTGGCTTGCAAGTCAATCGTTTCACATCTTACGTCTAATAATTTAATAAGTCAAATATTTTTAAAACAGTTTTTAGGCAAACAAAATGGTTTCTATACATCATTTATTTTGCCCATTCAAAAGAGAAATTAAAGATTCTCATAGAAGACAAAAAAGGGTATATCTTGAAAAGTCGACAACTTTCCTTTATTTGTAACATACAAATAAAACACTGACGAGGCAGAATGACTTAGTTTTCCCTTTCACTGTTGTTAATGGACAGGACTGTAACACTCACTCTCAAACATGGAGTTTTTTTTTTTTTTTTTTGTAAAAGGCCAAGAAATGAAAATGAAGATAGATCCACAACAGCATATATTTATATATATTTACACACAGACCAAGAGAAGGACCTGTGATTTTGCTAAGGTGTGTAACCATTTCCTTACATAAAGGTACTCACTGAATTTAAAATAAACTGGTTAAGTTTAGGCTCAGTTACCAACTTCATATATTTCCCAACCGCATTTTTACTTCCAGTGAGCCATTAAAAAAAATGCAGCCCGACTGTCTGGATTGAATGCAACCACAGCACCGACCTAGGTCAGTTAAACCTTGTGTCATATTTCGGGACGTAACGCATCAAGAGCTTTTTCCATTTCATTGCGTATCATAAAAACTAAAAATCACCTACTGACAAGTAGCATACAACTTTCCTAGTTGTGCTAAAATACTTTTAACATTTTCAATCCAGACTTTTGTATGACACAAAAAAAAATGACGGAGTTCAGAGCTGGAGCTAATCCAATCCAGCCATCACCCGACTGACAACATGGCTGTTAAATGAAACAGGTGAGGTTTGATTACATTTGATAAAACCTGAGAGATACTGTCGGCCGGTTGATATACTACCATTATGTACAACATCCACTTTTAATTGTAACTTATGCAGTACAAAAACAGAGCTGCTGTACTTATCAGAAGTCAGTCTAAAAGTAAAACAAGTTGTCTCTTATTCATGATTAGAGTACTTGTGTGTTTGTCAGAACCAGGCTCAGTCAGCCACGTTTTTTTTTTTGCAGTAATAACATCTTTGTTCTTTTGTAACACAGATTTTTCAGATTTCAGTCTCCCCCTCTTTACATTGTCTGTGTGATAAGATCTGTTTTTAACATTTCTAAGTGTGCCAAGCAATCGGCCTCTCAGCCACGTGACACAGAGAAATACTTGCATCTACAGTAGTGTAAAGAAATCCCTTTGCACTCACTCCAGACCACACAAAGTCTGTACAAACTGAACAGATACGTCTGGAATTAAAGGGTTTGAAGGTGGTTTGTAGATGGGGCCTTTAACCCAGCAGACTAGCACTCGGAACTGCCTAAAAATACCCTGAAACTTTGTAAACAGATATGGAATCAACAAGGTCAGAGTGGTTACAGCAGCCTTTCTAGTTTGATGAGTAATGCGTCTAAAACCCTCCGTGGAACTTCTTCTATAAGCATCTTGGCAGTAAGATTATTCTGAGGCCGGAGATGTACCATCCAACTTCCCCCACACCTTACAGTACTGGCTTTGTGCTAAGATGCTTTTCACCCAACCACTACTGTTCATATAGGCCTAAAATGTACTGATGTTCATTGGGGAGACACATTGGAGTAACACCGTTTGATCCACATGAGGGTTTCAGGTAACAGTGCAGAGTAAAGTCAGAAAAAAGCGTCGCTGTTGTGTAATCCCGATTTAAACTACAAGCTCTGTTAAGCATTTTCCATTTTGTCATGCAAGCTAATGACACTGGGCTGGGTAAACTAGTTACAACCGAGTAGGATAACGATAACAATGCATTCAGTGCTTTGCGATGACTTCATCCATCTATGCTCCTCTCTCCAAGTTCATACCATTCACCAGCTTTTTGACAGCCCTACAATCAAAAAATGATGGCTTAGATCTCACTTTACCAATGTTAATTCAGCACGCTTTTCTCATGCTAGCAAAAAAAAAAAGAAGGAAAAATTGGATGAAAGATGGTTTAGTAGTTTTTAAATACACCTAAAGTAGCATCAACATCAACTTATTTATCATCAGTACCTCTTGTGAATGAAATTGTACAAGTGAGAAGAAATTAGCTATTTAAAGGTGTCTGCAGTCATTGATCAATGCACTGGGACATGGAGGTAGACTGGAGCCACAAAAAAAGGAGAGGGTGGAGGAGGATGCACTGAAGCGTGGTGAAATTCAGTAGCTGAACCTCCCATTTGAATCTGTAATAATGGAAACAAGGCCGAAGAGGCTGAATGACGGGCGATTAATGCATTTTCAGTTTAGTAGAAAGCGGATTCATGTAACCAGTTAGGACATCTGCAAATTAAACACCTGGATGAGCAAGTAAATAGGGTTGAGATTTTCTTTACTCGTTTCACTTGGAGAAAAGAGGATGCGTGATAAAGAAAAAGGCAATTTAGGACATCTTGTCTCATCAACTATAAAAACATAAAAGCAGGGGAGACGCCTACACATTTAGGTATCACCTGACTATCGATGACGGATAGTGCTGATAGTGTACTATAATAATGTAACAGTTGTATCAACAGCTGCAGTGTTGTTGTCACAAAAGAACTCGTCATATGTGCATATAACCTGTGTCCTAACAGATAATGTTACAGTGCAGCAGGGCTTCTCACACTGGTTTCACAAGGACCCAACTTGAGTACCTCAAGTCCAATGCCGAGGCCCCGTCTCAGTCAAACAAGCTTGTAGTCTGAGCATAAGATATCACAAAAATCCAAATTACAGAACGTCACTAACTCTTAATCTGATTAAAATGACCTTGAGTGTAGCCCATTTTAGGTCCCAGACCACAGTGCAAGAAGCACTGCAGGATGATTTGATACAGTACAGCACATTTGGAGATGAAACCATGTCGGGATGAGGTTGATTGCGTTTGCAGAGGTCAGCAATGCTTTAGCTTTTTCTTGACTGGGAACTACTAATAATCATTAACCGGAAAAGGAGAATTGCTTGGACACTGAACCAAGATCGAAAAGAAAAACTATTGAGCTATATGTGAAAGCTCACACTGCATACAGCTTCAGTAGCAGGAACACACACACACACACACACACACACACACACACACACACTCTCACACAAACAAAAAACATAAACCGCAACCATAATGTGACATCACTATCTGTGGCCAAGTATTCCACCGTCTGTTCGTTTTTAACGGTGCTCTACGGCCACTCCAACTTGCAGGATAGCAGACGTTTAAGCTTTCACACACAGCAGAAGAGCTGAATCAGTGGCAGCAGCCCCCACAGTGCCCGCCCCCATGGGTGTGTCCCGCCGATGCCTCGCCGTGTTTGGTCCGGCGGCTGAGGATCTCGTAGGAGCAGTCGTCGCCGCAGCAGCCAGACATGCTAGGTGAAGTCTCATCAATCTCAAACCTAGAGGCACGGAGACAGGCACGGTTACGCCATCAGAACGAGAAAGACGGCGTTTTAATGTGAAAGGGTGAGACCAGACGTGTTGACATTCATTCAGCACAATAACTGTATCCATAAAGCAGGTCATGTTTTTGACTTTTTAGGCGGGGCGGAAGAGAAACTTAATGAAACCCTGCAAACCCCTGAAATAGCGGGACATAGGACTGAACAATGCGTAGGATTTTAGACAACAGAGATCACAGGCAGAACGCTCAAATAACAACTTCCGACCAGAGCGCTGGTGAGGTTTATGCAGAAGAATGAAACCTTGTCACCACATTAAGTATCTGTTCTGTCGCTCTCAGTTCCCCAGAAAGTACTACTAAATTTACTGTACAATCAAATGACCCTTGTCTGCACATTCCTTTCTTATTAACACTCAACAACCCATGGACACTCACTGTAAAGCTTCTCTGAAGAACTGGTAAGCCCCATGGTTGTGTTTGAAAACTGTCAGCATCACTTTCTTCATCTGTGTGCTGGACAAAAAACAGAAGAGACACAAACATATTTATATCAAAAAGTTCCTTAAACTGTAAAAACAGCAAGCCAGTCTCACAGCTATAGCTTTTACCTGTTGGCAATGAGCTGTAGTATCTGGATGAGGAACTTGCCGAGCCCTTTCCTCCGCACTCTGCTCTCCAACTGCACCTCATAGCTGGAGAGTCAAGACAAGGCGTTAAAATAGAAACGACACTTTCCTTAAAAATGGATAAACTCGTGCATCTCTACCAGTATAAAACCTCCTCCCCACACTCCACGTCGAATCGGAAGTGAGAGAAGGCCACGGGGGCGGAGTCAGCATCGCGGGCCAGCAGGTACCACGCTCTCTCGTCGTTCATCTCCTCGCGCTTTTCCCTCTCCTTCCACCCCCACTCGCTCTGCTCGTACCTGCAGCAGAGAGAAAACGGGTCAACTCAACCGTGGCCCAAGATGCTAATTATACCCTCTCATTTCTCCCTATTACCTGTTTCACTTCCTAAACTCACTCGAACTCTTGCAAAGCAGCAGAAGATGAACTGCAGTCATTTCCCTGCCTTTTATCTCGTTTTTATCTGTCTGCTCTCCTTTCCACATTCTCCTCAGCGTGTTGGGTCATTTCTAAAGCTCACTCGCAGCGGGCTGCACAGAAAGACTTTCTGGCTCACACTGTTCCAGGGCTACACGTTCTAAAACAAGACCGCCACAGAACGGGCTTCTTACAGCATCTGCATGTTGGCTCTGGTCAGCTCGAAGGCCCACTCCACAGACAGCGGGTTGAGGGAGGTCACTCTCTTGCACTCTATCTGCAGGTTCAGTCTGCACAGGAGGACAAGTTAACAGGGTCAGCAATGTGTGAATAATGAGGCTGTGCCAGCAGTGTATCACAAAGTGGGAGGAAGAGACAGATAAAGGACACCGGCAGACCAACTCTTTCCTCCATGTGGGAGTGAAACAAGCATCTATTTTATGAAACAGTGAAGTAGTCCTTTGTAGGCATACAAAGCAGTGCTTACCCATTTCTGTCGTACTTTTTGAAGGCTGGGAAAGCAGCCAGTGGATCCTCCAGCTGAGAAAAGAAGGAGCACAATTAGCTTTCAAAATATGACGTTGTGTCCTTTTTAGGACCAAATCTTAACACAGAAAACACTGCTGTCATAAGGACGAGTTATTTTTTGTTGTCTTACAGGGTAGTGAGGTAAATACTGTATCTTTAGGGACTGGTGGGTTGGACAAGAGATTGGAAGTCATCACTCTTTTCTGACATTTGGAGACAAAACATTCAGCAAAATAATAGGTAAATTAACTTCTATTAAAAATAATCATCACACACTTCTATATCGTTATCAATAATACTCCTCAGTGCAGCAAATCATCCAAAAATAGAGGGAGAAGTCTAATTTAAGTGTCCCTCAAGCCCTGGAGCCAAAATGGTCCCAATGAGGCTCAAACAGGCCGGAAAATAACAGAAGTGTTAGTTTAGCAGCCATTAGTCCGTCATAAAAAGAATCTGTTTTATCCTCAACCTGAGAGTATACACAACATCAGACCGAGAATCCCTTCTCTTTTACCTCGTCTTTTTTGCAGGTTATGTTATTTTGGCATCTGTACACTTTTAAGAATGTATTTCAATGCTTTTGAAAAAACAAGAAAACAATCTTTTTCTGACTAAAGGCTATATGCTGGGTATTTATAAGTACATTACCTGTATGTGTATACGCAAAATCACACGTTAAACTATAAAACAATTTACATTTGCTCATTAACTAGAATGTTAATTAAATTTAATTGCTATTTGTTTGCAATGGCTCGTTTTTATAACAAATATAATGAACAGTCCAGTTGTAGTGCACATGAATACTGACAGGAATTTTTAGAAAGCGTCCGTCTACAGCTTGACATCATTTTTTATTATTTGTTTACTTCCTGGATGCTGTTACCTTAAGGGAAAGGTGACTGAGGCAGAACATACGGTAAGCTAACATTAGAAAAAATTTAAATCTTGATGCCACAGAACAACTCATTTTAAATTGTAGTTTAACTTTTTTAAACATATTTTTAAGCATATGCAGAGAAAAAAATCCTCTCCAAAGCTTTCAGCAACACCACAAATAACTCTACACTATATTACATTAGGTGGTAAAAAGGCATAGTACATGTAATGTGGAGGAACACATTCTTTTTTTTAATCGAGACACCTCGACTTTTAGACTTTGTCATTGTACAACTGAACCATTCCCAATAACAACCGCTCCCAAGAGTCACTCAAAACAGATGCTCTTGCATAGTGGCCTTCCGACTCCTTGAGCCCCTGGGCCTGTGCTCAGTAGCCTGTGCTCTCCGTACCCCTTTGCCATTTTTAGTCCAAGAAGGACCTACTATTTTTAAAGCAGTGAATGCCCCATTTATTTATTTGAAACAATGGCCAAAGTCAGTATTCATCACTGACAAACAAGCAACACAAAAAAATGTTGCTTTGGGTAAATTTCTTGCATTCCTTCTCTGCTGGCACATTAACAGTGTACAGGGGCAGGACAGGGGGGGCGGCACGAAACACAAAGTGACCCATTTTGGGACAAAGTGACGCAGAAAAGTAACACGCCTGTTCAGAGCTCGTTGAGGAAACGGCTCCAGCTCTTTGTTCTTTTATAGTCCTAAGGAGGGCTTAGTAATGCCCCTGCCCAACTCCAAGCGGAAGGAGGTGTCTGCTACATGACTAAGAATTAATAATGCTGATTAATTATGCATAAAGAAACATATGGCAGTTTATTTGGCTTTTACGAGTACAAATGTGGCATCCCCAGGTTTCGGTGTCTTTTGCAACTGTAATGATAAAAATCACAGCTCAGAGTGGAGGTTTTAGGTGCTTAATACAATTTAAATCCATCTGAAAGGCTGAAACATCATATAAAAAGGGCCCAGTAGTGATGCTTTCATGTGAAGCACTTAAAAACACAAAGAGCGCATGTATTTTCAAGGGCAATGGCATTATAAGCCATTATCAACAGCCAGAACCACACGAGCAGATTACTTCTCATTCTATGGCAGTCGGCAAACACCGCAATCGGTTTCCTTAATGAAATTATGCTGGGGGGTAAAAACATACCAAAAATGGAATTCCAACCCCCAACCTTTTTAAAACGCCCCCAAGTCTGTCTCTCTCTACCTTATTGGCTGCGTCCACCTTGGCACAGACCGCGTCCATAGCCGCCCTCTCCTCCAGACGCCGAGCTTTCTTCTCCTTTGCTCTGTTGGACTTCCTCTGAACACAGAACGGTAGCAGACATGGACGACAACAGACAAGACAAATGATGACAACACAGATAAGGAACAATAGAGGGAAACAAAGGACAGAAGAAGACACAACACATCAGAATGAGATCATTTTACCCTGTTACTCTCACATCTCACGGACCATTAACTGTATGTGTGTACGAATAGATAGATACATTAAAATCACATTGGTACATAATCCTCACCAGCAAAGTGTGAGAACCAATTTTCTTAATTGGGAACATTTCTCTTTATCTTCGGTCACATAATCAATCCCCTTCTCCATTTCACATAATCAATTATACATTCAGACTGCTCCCGTCTGTCTAGATATCAAATGTTGGGCTGTAAGTATAATTTATTATTCACCAGTTCAGTTTTTCTGTGTCTTTAGTTGAACTGATTTCAGACACTGCTGTGGTGAAAAAAGGGAGGAAGCCCACTATGGTGGGTAAAAAAGCAGGTGGACTGAAACCTGGTCCTGGTCCAAACCCAGGTCCAGGGACTGGACTACACTTACTCAAGTACCGAACTTAAGTGCAATTTTTGTGCATTTGTAGTTTGTTGACACATTTCTACCTTTTCTCTTCTACATTTAACAGCTTTAGTAACTGACAATGAACATTATAAATAACAAGCCGTATTTGTTCCACACCTAGTTGCTATAGTAACATCTTATTTTTTATTCATAACTATGAAATTACTAAAAAATTGTCATTGTCTTGTTAGTCTGTGGACTAATATTTGTAAAAATAATGTCGGGGTCGTGGCATTTATAAGTACATTACACAGCATGTTATTAGTACTTCAGCTAGAGTAAAGAATTTCAAGTGGCACTTTAACTTGTAGTATTTTATAAGTCAAGTTCTTCTTCTCTTCTAAGTTCTGAGGGTACATCATTATCGCTACCATCTCTGCCCTTTAATATAGGTAAGGGAATTTACCAAATGTCAAATGAATTAGCCATTCAACCGCTCCTCAAATGTGATTAAAGAAGAAGAAGGAATGTCAGAGATAATTAGCTGTATTTGTAGACCCTTAAGTACGGTTTATGTGTAGTGCTGTGTGTGTTTCTGTGCAGGATCAGACTTTTAAAGCAACGTTTGTACACAGACCAGCATTACAACACAGACTTAATGACACATCAACACAACAGACTTCAAACTTTAGTACAAGTAACCCCATAAAGCAAGATGAGGAACAAATGGCATGAGCTCCAACTTATTGCTATCCAAAACATGACCACCAAGCTTAAAAAGAGCATTCATATTCACATCAGTAAATTCTATCGCCACCATTTGTCTCTTCTGTGTGACACAGTGGAGTGTTTTTGTCGCTGATGTTGCATAATTACCCTCAGTGTGGGATTGGAGTATTGGAAAAATTCTTTGAGACTCTAATTTAGCCTGCTCCCCGCTTGATGTCCAATGCTGGTATCAGCAGTGGTGCAGCCATAATTCACATAACTGCATCTCTGCGTTGCAACAGAGAGAACGCACACTTCTGGTGCTATGAGTGTTTGAGAAAGGCGGTGCACCGTCATAAAGAGTGATTATTAGCTGCCTAAAACTGACATCTGTAATTTATTAAGACGTTTTATGGCCCCTAGCTCACAACAGGAGTGACCTTACGTGCTTAAACGTAGTGGTAGTGGAAACCACCTCATGACATAAACTACCAACAACCTCAGAACAACATGCATCAGAATATGGAAAGTAGGAAATGGTTAAATTCCTTCATCAGATCCAGACCTGAACAGAGGAGGTAACAATTACGAAAAGGAATGCGGTGAACTGCCAACTTTAGCTCTGAGAATTAAGTCTGTACCAAGCACAGAGAGCCTGTCCGCAGCCAGAAACACGTGGACTGGTTTATCTGGAGTTAGAGTGGGGAATAGAGTCAAGTCTGCTTATAAAAGCTGGCTAAATGACTCCTGTCCAGTGTGAGTGCGGACATGGTATCCTGACATCCAGCCAGCCTGAATCTGTTATAACCACGCTGGCTAATGCAGGCTGGCTTGTTGGTAAAAAAAAAAAGGAACACACACAAACACAAGTGGTTAGCATTATTAGCCAGCATAGCTTAGCACTCGTCATGAACATAGCATTCCTGAGCGGCTAACACACAGAAGAAGTTAGATGGCTGTGCACGGCGCAGTAATAAGTCTGATAACGCCATAAAAAGGGTAACAATGCTAACGTTATAACGCTAGCTCGGGTATCTAGAGGAAGCTAATCGGCTAAGGCAGCCCGATTAGCCTTGTGTGCCAACCCACACCTTTAGCTACATGCATCCACCATGGTCGCTCTCTCCCTCTATTCTACTTCCTCCTTCTTTCTTTCTTTCCTTCGCCTCTCGTCTCAACATCACACATCCACATTTCGTAGTTATCGCCTCACAACGCTAAAGAAGAAAGAGATGCAAAGAGATCAAACTCACCCCCATTTTGCAGCTGTATCTCACGGACCCCTCTGGAGAAACACACCTCTATTGTTCCCGTGCTGTTGCTGTTATCAGTATCGTGACTACAGACAAGGGGCCAGATTAATATGACAATGACAGATAGTTGCTAACGAGGCTAGCTGGTTAAATCACCGAGCGACGGCTGCGAGAACAGCGTGTACACGCAAATTTTGATCTAAACGTCTAAAAAACGTGTCTGTTTCACGTCTCTTTGGGTCGGATTGGCGCCAAGAGTGCGGGCTGCATTTATTACAGGTCCTTCTCCTTTGCCATTTTCTTTCCTCTGCTCTCCGCCGCCTCCAACTGTGCTGCGTTCACGGCGCCTCGAGAGCTTGGACTTCTCAGGCTCCTCACTTCTAAGTGTCTTTAAAAAATAGTTTAATAGATAGTCATAGATAGTTTTACATTTTTTTACCATGTCCTAAAGTAGGTTGTTGTCTTTGCGAGATCCATCTAAAACATATGAATAACTGGGGGCAAATAATAACACTCCCTCTGTCAGATATGTTCAACGTATATACGGTATGAATATGTTGCATATATGTATCATTTTCAGTACATAATATACCCTTTTTATAGCTAATCCTATACTCACATATATCAGTAAAACACTGCCCAAGGAAACTCCTATAGTGTAGCTACAGTAACTATACTGTACGTGTATATAAGCCAAACGTGATCATAAAACTACATGTTCAATTCAAGATTCAAGATTCAAGATTCAAAACACTTTATTAATCCCAGAGGAAAATTGTTTTGCCATGAATACAGCCGCT
>JAUMTR010000010.1:10660643-10672925 GCA_032270685.1 Microctenopoma stevenorrisi
TGAACGCATCCCTTGCCAGACCCGCGAGTTCGAGACCCGGAGAAGCTGTTAACAAAGTACCAAAAATGTTAAACTACTGTTTCTGCGGCAAATAATGCATTAAATAGAGAGACATCGTCACAAATGCTCACGTTTTTCCTTTCTTTTTTCTCTCCCTTCCATTCCTCCTCCTTTTTCTCCCTCCCCCTTCTCCCCCTTTCTTCCCCATCTTAACTGGCGCCTATCGACGGGACCAAGAAACGCGCTGCTCTGTTAGGATACATTTTGGCTGCGTAAACAGACTATAACTTATTATCATGGACTTGTCATCATAACTAGCAGCATCTGTTATGCAATATAATATAGCTCCGTGCTGTGTTGCTATGTGGCTCTGTGCTATGTGCCATATTTTTTGCACAAGGGTTGAGCGACTGGATTTCCCATTCACTGAGATTATGATAACTCGAGGATGTACTACAACAGACTAAAACGACCAATTTTACTGACTGTGCCACTTAGTAATTACCAAACAACACACACTCTCTTTTGTACATTGTATTATTCTTTCAGGATTGTGAAAGTGTATATAGCATTAATGGCAAACACCACACTAGTGTGGAATATAAATTAGATTTATACTAAACCAGTGATTTGAGGTAATATTTACTGTATACACAAACTACTCACCTAAGGCACGCAGTAGAAGATAGACCAGCATGACCTGTATAGGCCCACATGGATACTTTTAATAACACACAAAGTGAATTCATATGGGTTTAGCGACAAACTTTTTCGTTTTTTTTAGTTACCTAAAACTAAAATCAGGAAATGTTAGAAAATCTCCAATATCACATAAGTTGTCCTATTGTTTACTGAGCAAGGACGAGCTGCACAATCTGTCTCTATGTAACCTCGTGCTGATTAAATGAAGGTCAGAATGAGACAAATCGCATTCTGTAAATTCCACAGCATGTAGTGTGTGTTTTATGGTGTATTTTCCCTTTAACACCATATTGTCCATATTTAGAAGCAAAGCAAGCCACCATGAATAAAAATAACAGATTAAATAACTTCATATTTCCTGATTTAAAAAGATACTAAAGGGACATCAATATTTTTTATAAAAGCAATATTGTGGTGGTGAGCCTGTCTGGACCAAACAGTACTTCTAAAATCGCACAGTCATGAATATATTTAGCATATTTTAACATATAGAATATCTCATAATGTTCAAAATTGTTTGTTTGATTTGTAGTAGAACATTCATGAAAAATGATGAGCATTTCTCATTACAGGATTTTATTGAATTAGCAACTCAGTATTATAAGACATCTAGTCCATATTTAAAAGCAACAATTTCCTCTCACTGTATAAAGTAATTAAAATCTGAAACTGGCTTCTGGAGGTTTATGACTGGAGAAGCAGTGAGTAGATGTGACCACCTGGTGGCGATGTGAAGTAAGAAATCACTCAGCTCTGAAAGAAGGCCTTTATTTTCCCCAAGCCTACAATTAGGCTCCAGACAAGACACATAATGACAAGCCATAGGAAATTATTTGACCTTTTACTGCTTCTGCTTCCATCCTAAGCTAAATACTCTTTATGCTTGTTCTAACAAGTTTTGTAAAACAAAAAAATAAAAAATGAAAAGCATAATAAATGCATCAATCATTCTAAGTCATAATAGCACACATTTACCTCTACAAGAATATTACACAAATATCAGTACACATATATCTTACAAATATTGTAATATTTCTATGGGTTCAAGTCAACCCATAGAAATATTCAGCTAATGATTAATACTGACCTATGAAATTAAATTATTATATTCTAATAAATGTGATATATACTTAAACATTATTTAGTCTGTTTTTTTAAAGTGTGTTGACGCTAGGATCAATGAATAATCAGTATTGGCTTAAACATGTGCTGCATATTTTGACTGAGAACTAAAATAGTTTTTAAATTCTAGAGCCACTTACACTGTCACTGTACACTGGGGTTCCTAATCCAGCTCTGAACCCCATTGCTATTTTTATTTAAGTTAATCATGAACATGAACGTTTTGGACCACATTATACATTATACACAAAACATTGTGACAATGTAACAGATGGTTACGTTTCAATTTCTGTAATTTGATAAAACACTTCACAAGTAAGTTCAGATCTCTCTGGTGTAGGTATTTTCTCCCTGTGTTGAAATGATACAAGTTAACCAGTTTATGTGTAATTTTATGGTCTCGTCTGTTACTTTCCTTTTCTGTTTTCTTAACTAGTCTTCTTTATATCTGTGAAGGTTCTCAGTCATCCAGGTCTGTTAGATCCAGTCTTCATTTTTTATGTTGGATTTATATTCTGACTCTCATTTAGTGATTATGAGTTTACACATATTGTCTGTATAATGTAATGTTTTGGTTAATTAAATACATCTCTTTCAGCATAGTTCAGTGTTTATTGGGTCCATCTTAGCAGAATCCTGACAGTAAGTTTCCATCTTCTGAGCCCTTCTTGGTTGAGGGGAGGGAGCTTCTCACCCTATCCCTAAGAGAGAGGCCTTGACAGTCTATAGAGAAAAAGTCATTTCACTCACTTGTATTCATGAACTTGTTGTTTTGTTAACTATCCACAGCTCGTGACAAGTGGGTTGGGGTGGGAATGTAGATTGACTGGTAAATTGAAAGCTTTGTCTTTTGCTCCTTCTTCACCACTATGGACTGATACCAAGCCTTCATTGCTGTGGACGCTGCCCCCACTCCATTGTACCCTCACTCATGAACAAGACCCCAAGATATTTCCTTTCTTCCACCTGGGGCAGGATCTTACTCCCAACACTGAGAGGGCACTCCACCCTGTTCCAGCTTGGAGGTGCAGACTCTCATCCCAACCACTTCATACTCGGCTGTGAACTGATCCAGTGAGAGTTGAAAGTTGCAGCCTGATGAGGCTAACATGACAGCGCCATGGGCAAAAAAACAGTGACCCAATTCGAAACGAACAAATCTGGTCCCCCTCTTTGCCCTGGCTACGCAAAGAAATCAGTTACAAAGGGCAGTTCAGCTCTCACTGGAAACAGGTTTGACTTACTGTGGACCAAGCTCTAACATCAGTTGTACAGGGAATCTGGTACGCCAAACACCTGGAGTACCCCAAATACATAAAGTACCTCTCACATGACTCCCTGAGTGACATGATTGAATGACTTCTCCAAGTTGACAAAGCACATATGAACTAGTTGGGCATACTCCCATGCACCCTCCAAGACCTTGCTAAGGGTATAGAGCTAGTCCACTGTTCTGGTAAACCGACAAAAAACACACAGCTCCTCCTGAAGCTGAGGTTAAACTGTCTGACTAACCTTCTTTTTTGCAGTACCTCAGAATAGCTTGGAGGTGCAGACCTGGTGGTCTTTAAAGTATTCCCACCACCTTATTGGTTAAAGCTTTGCTGCAGGTGGAAGTTGAAGCTCCTCCTGACAGGGACTCTGCTATAAGTTTCCAGCAGATCTTCACAACGCGCTTGGGTCTACCAGGCCTGATCAACATCCTTCCATACCAAGGAAGCCAACTCACCACCCTCTTCACCCGAGGCTCCAAGATATGTGGCCACAAGTCCAATTATACGACCACAAAGTTGATCATCAAACTGCAGCCTAGGGTTCTCTGGTGCCAGGTGCATATATGGACACCCCTATGCCTGAACATGGCGTTTGTTATGGACAATCTGCTACAAGCACAAAAGTTCAAGCATCACTCTGGTTCAGATCAGAGGAGCCATTCATCCCAATTAGGACCTTCCAGGTCTCACTGTCTTTGCCCATGTTAAAAGACTCGTCACCCTCTAGAGACCCCAAAAAGGGTGGGTACTCCAGACTGTGGACCCACCCTGTTAGGACCTATTCCCAAGGATGGAGGGGTAAACCCTAATGTACAGGCCGCAAGCCAGAGGGGACCCCAGTGACCTGCGTATGGCTAGCGAAATAGGTATTCAATATTCTCATTTATCACGAAGGGTCATGAACTGCTTGTTGTCTCCTTTTTGGGCCAGTTTGCCTTGGGTGACACTACCAGGGGCACAATGCCCCCAACACCAAGGCTCTCATTGGGCAGACCTATGGAAGGTGACTGGTAACTGTAACTGAAGGTGACCGCAATTAAAAAATAGTATACTGTATGGAAAGAAGAAACCCCCAATTTAGTGATCCCAATGAATCACAGGCCTGATAAAATTTTTTTTTTACAAATATTTAATACAAGTTTAAATTACTAATAACTTAAAAAATAATAACTTAAAACTGATTTCTGCAATATCCCTCCAATGTAAACACCACAAATAAAACCAAAATAATTTTAGTGTTGAATGACGGTTCAGTGGGCAGAGCAGTCAGCATATTTGCGGGTGAGTGATTTGATTTTTAGTCCTGCCTACATGTTGAGGTTTTTTTGGACAAGACACGTAAACCCTGTACTTGTGCTGATATTTTCTGGCAGCTATTCAGCAACAATTTCTCCAAGAGGGATCAATAAAGTATTAATATTTTTTATTTTTACCTAGCAGAAAATCCTGAAGGAGAGTATCTGGCCATCCATTTGTTATCTCAATCTTAAGGACACTTTTTTACACAAAAACATGTTTTTGAGCCATTTAGTCCCTTTGAAAAAAGGTTTTAGAGGGCCCTAGTTAAATTAAGGTGCTGTTCCATGACCTTAAACAGGCTAAAAAATACTACATAATGTGGCTGAATTAAATCGATTAATCAAAAAGAGTGGTCCTAGAGAAAAAGAGAGTTAAAATTCCTCCACAGTGATGTAAAAGACTCGTTGCACTCGTTACTCGTTGACTAGTTGCAAAGCTGGACTGCAGTTGCTGCTGCTAGTTTGGAACAAGGTCTGGAAATCTTTTTTTCCTTATAATAAATAAATGAAGTCATTATTTAAAGTTGTAATTTGCATTTACTTGGGTTATCTTTTTGTATTGTTAAAATGTGTAAGCTTATCTAAATAGGGAGAAATACATTTCCCCATCACTGTACTTATTTATGCATGCCGAAGTTAACTCATAAAATTAACTTTTTTTACTTGTTAACACTGTGTTATGTCTGTATTACCTTGTCAGGTAACTTTATCAGCTTGTGGAAAAAGAAAGCTCAAACCGTCCAATCGTTTCTAAGTATAGCATTTTATTGTAATAAGAGCAGTGGAGAAACAAAAAGAAATGTTACAATGTTTATTTTTGTAGTTATTAAATAGATTTTTACACATAAAGCAGTAGGGTCAGCAGGGACCGTTTGCTTTGACTGTAAGTTGGTGGGGAAATGGATGGCCTCCTTCACAGGCCTATGCACTTTTCATAATTCAAATAATGTCTGGAATAAAGGCCTCTCTCTCTCAAACAAACACACACGCGTGCACACACAGAGCAGCCCTCCCCAGCACGCAGATGGCCCAGTCTCTAAACCCCGCCTACAGTCTTTTGTCTTGCAGGAATCTGTCTCTCAGCTGTTGGTAGAAAAACTATTTATTTCATGTGTCAGAAGGGGGCGCGATGAGGCCCAGAGAGCTGATCGAGAGGCCTGATGCTCATTGTATATGCCTCTGTGTCTCAGATTTTGCACACAGCTGAGACTGACAAATATCAACATCTTACAACTGACTCCTAGTCTTTTTAGCAACATTTTTTCTTTTGTCTTTATACATATGTATGACTTTCTGTGTATTTTTTGTGTATTCTGTGTGTGTTTGTTCAAAGGACTAGATAATGAAATTCAAGCTGGTCCCCTCCCACCTCCACCCACACATATATACACACACACACACACACATTCATACATCTACACATATCCCTCACATCAGCACAGCTATGCCGACCAAAAAAAAATAGGGACGAAAGAGGATGAGGAGGACAGAGAAGAAGGATGAAAAATATTGGATGGGAGGAGAGGGGCGAGAAAGCGTGGCAGGGGGAGAATCAACAGATGCAGGGTGGAAAGAACCAGAGGAGAATTGTGGATGAGGATGAGGCCTGTCTCAACACAGTGAGCCCTGCAGTGCAGAATCATACCACATAGACTGGACACTCTACAATCTCCATAATACCGTGATGTAACAGCATGCAGTATATGTGCATGTGGCCTACATGTGTTGCTGTCTCCATGCAGCTGTACATATACAGTAATTAGAGATAATTTAATAGTGAGGCTCACAGCTTCCTCTAAATCAACACAAAAAAAATTATCATTGAATTAAGTGATAAGTCTGGGCCCCATTTGTAGTTTTAATGTTGTTTTTTTTTTTACAGATTTTCCATCTACAGCATGATTTTATTTGCTATTCCGCTATTTGCACTCCACAGCCTATTCATGTTCCCCAGTTAAACAGTAGCCTCAACATGTATGGTGCACAATTATACTCCCAAGAGGATGATGCCTCAGTTTTTCTACTCTCTCACAGTGAGTCTTTTGTGCTAGCCTCACACGTCACAAAATCCAAATTTGCACACAGAATATTTCATAATTTAACAGTCAGATTGGCAAATTGTGAGACAAGTTTCCCTTTGGGACATTAAAGTGAACCTAAATCTGAAAGAGTGCTGTAAAGAACAACCAATAATGGAGACACCATTATCGGTTGTTCTGTACAGCATTTTTGTTTTGTGATGGTTATAGCTTACATGATCCTCTAAGGCTTTCAGCTTTTTGCAGAGTAATACATTTCTGTACTAATTGTATTCATTACACACTATATAGTACTTTCTTTAGTATGCAGTTTTTGTAGTTATGAGAGCTCTGAACTGAAAAAAACTCATATAGAGGACTTTCTCAGTTAGACGCCAGCAGATATCTTTTATATTGGGGAGGCAGAGAGAAGTTTAATACAATCCATACACTTGTACTCTCCTAGCTAAACTCTAAGCTTTAGACTTAATCAGTCACCAAATATTTTATTTTATATTCTATTTCTATCTTTTTCTAACCATTTTAATCCATAATGGACACATTTATATTCTGTGTGTCTGAATGTGCGGCTCCTTGTGTGACACAATCCATTACACTTGTTTATTTATTTGTTCAGTCTGCATTTTTAATATACTTGATTTCTTACATTCTAACAAAATGCTGACTAGAAACATATTTGCAAATATATAATTCATACACTTGTTCCTAATCTTTTGCATATCTTTCTTTGTGGTTATCACACTATTGTTCAACATGAAAAAGACACGAATGCACAAAAATGAATAAGTAGTACATTGTCTTTATATGTATTTCAGTTTGAAAAAACACACTCTGATTCATCTTGTGTTAGACATGTAATGACTCATATCTGTGTTTCACGTGGCAGAATATGTGCAACCATGAGATAATAAGTTTGTAAAGACAAAGTGAATCAGTTCATTGTGTCTTTGTTTAAGTGAGTATTGTGCACAAATAGTTCTATCACATGCAGTTCTACACTAATGCATCTCCTGAGATAAGAGAGAAAGACTTTTCTGATTTCAGACTTCACAGGAAGGAGAGATGGAGGGATAGGAGTTAGGGTGATGTGCAAGGAAAGGAGAATGAGTGTTTTAGAGAGAAACCGGGAAGTGAAACAGAGGAGACAGACACATTTTTACCTCAACAAAACTGAAAAGAGTAGACAGGCAAGATGAGGCAGTGAGACAGGTGGAGGGAAGAGGGAAAGGAAGGGATGGCAGGGTGAGGAAAGAAGTGGAAACAGGAGAGAGCTAAAGGCAGCGTGGGAGGGACACTCACTTCTGAGAGATCGAAGAGAAACCGAGCGAGAAGAGGAGGTAAGGAGAGATAGACTGCGTGTGATGAATGGAGAGAAGGAGGGAGGAGGAGGACAGAAAGAGGAAGAGAGAGGTGGAGGATAAAAGGGGAGAGCTTAGAGGTGAAGACAGGGGGGAGGAGGGGAGAGAAGTAGCAGTTGTTCATTAGTGAGGATGTGTTAGGGACTGGAGGACTGAGCGAGAGGAGAGACAGTGGAATGGTGAGTTTCATGGACACTGACTAATGAGAGGAGAGGATGGGAGGAGACAGGGGAAGAGGAGAGGAAGGGAGGAGGTGGCAGGGGTGAAAATGAGAGACTGAGGAAGAGGAGGGAGATGAAGAAGAGAGGTTGGTGTGTGGGGGGGATGGAGGTGAGTGAAGCAAAACTGCTTCACTGTGTCACCATAGGGGTAGGATGGGGGGAGGGGAAGGAAGAATTTGCACGTACACACACACTGTTGAGACTGAAAGCGACATGAGAGAGAGACAGGAAGGAGGAAGAGGATGAGGAGTGGTGAGGAAGGAGATGAAGAGGAGGAAGGAGGGGAGGGAGACAAGAAAGACATAGTAAAGGAGTAATAACTAAGAGAGGTAGTGAGAGGGTTGTTGAAGAGCCGACAAGGAGGGGGAGAAATTATAAGGAGTGAAGGAAAGATGAGGAAGGAAATAGATGAGGAGAAATAAGGGAGGCAGGGGGGAGGAAAAAGGAGGAGAAACAAACAAATCGGGGGGCACAAACAGAGTGGAGAGGGGGAGGAAGAGTAGAATTAGGGCAGATATGCAGAAGGATGGGGGAAGTGGGAGGAGGGACAGGGAGAAAGTAGTGAAAGAGAAGACAGAGGGGCAAAAAGAAGGAAATTAAAAACATGGATAGGAAGCAAGCAAATAGACGAGGTATAGAAAGAAGCAGGAAGCACGAGCAAAATGTGGAAGACAAATAAGAGAGACCACAATGGATATGGAGATAATGAGGGAAAATGAGAAGTGGGATGATGAAGAGGAGGTGGGGAGAAGAGGTTGAATAGAAAAAAGAGGAAGTGGAGAGAGAGAAAAAGCTGGAGTAGGTAACAGGCTGTTACATGTCCGCAGCAGGCACTTGTGAGGGTTACATCAGGTTCTGTGTGTGCATGTGTTATTGTGGGGGGGTTGTTGTGTTTGTTACCAGCATCAGGTGTGACAAACCCTGCTACAACTACCACGAAACACTCCTTATTCTGCTCACAGACACACACATACACACCCATCCACCTGTGCACTCACACAGATACACAGATTGTTGCACACACACGCACAAGGCATAACTCTTTGAATTGTAAGGAAAGTACGTTGAGGCTATTTATCTGAGTCATTGTCAGTTCATGCACAAAGTCACGTGCACTCTCTCCCATACTCTGGCATTCGCATTCACACATACGCGCACGCCGACACACACAACTCTCTCTCACACACACACACACACACACAACACACACAGTTCAGTTGTGCCACACTCTCCTGCCCTTTTCTCCACCATGCATACATCAGTACAAGTCTGGACAGCCTGCCTTAGCACAGAGATGCACAGCTGACGGATCCCTCCGCCGACACACTGGCAAGTAGTCCCTAATTTATGGGATTTTGATAGACGGCAGATTAGGAGTTAATAGCAGAAATCTATCCTATAAACTGGAGCAGCCTCCTATTTAGCTCGCTATTTCAACGATATAACAATAATAGTTAGTAGTTGCATGTATGTAGTTTTACTGTGTTTTGGATTTTTTTTAACCAGAGCTCTTTATTGATACATGCTGGCAAAAGAAGCGCTGAAATGTGTCAGATGACGCTTTAGTATGTAAATATAAACAGCATAAGAGGCCACACTTCCTAGTTTCACAGGACTAGTTTTCGTCAATCCAAACGGCTGGTTGGTTGGGAGAGGCGAACGCATCGGGGCGGATGTCCACCTCACTTTTCTCCGGGTGTTGTCCGCCTCCCCGGCACACACTCACGGCTGCTTCCATCTCTCTCCATGCAGTTCACTTCATTGTACTGACTGTGCTCATCAATTAGGCAAGAATTAAGCCGTGTGAGGTGTGATAGTTATCTTTTGGCACTTCGGAGAGGACTCTAAACCACGGACAGAGGCGCATATAAGTTTTGAGTGCGGGAAAGCGGAGAGAAACGACACACAGGTACAGTGTTGACTGTTATCTCGACTTCCAACTGTTAACGTTACTAATGTAACGCGAGCGTACTAGCCGCAAGCTAACTGGCTAACGTTAGCATCCCAACGACAAACTAGATTTGACTTCAGAGTGCACTTTGGTGGGGGGAAGAAATGTGGCCTTAATTTTGTTGTCCAGGCTCCAGAAATTACTTAAGCCGTCCAGACGGCACTAAATTGTGGCTTTACAGACCGCCGACTTGACATACTATGACCCAGAAAGCGAGTTTTGAACCCCCGTGCCAGCAGCAGACAGTAGCGTTAGTAGTAGTAACAGCAACGTAAGCGTGGGGAAAACAAAAGGACTTCAAAGTCTGACACACAGCGCAGATGACGGCTGAGGAAAACTGTGGAATATTGATTTATTTAACAAATTTCACTCAATATAAAAAAAGACTGTAGAGCCAAGTTTTTTTCAATCAACGGATATATTTTAGCAAATCAGATTTTTATAAAGAATACAAAGTAACAAATACATATGTAAATATAAATGATGATTCACTTTAACAAATACAATATGACACTGAAAGTTCACCAAAGTGACTCCAGATCATTGTTAATCACTTACGGATTATTATTGGGCAAATTACTTGTCAGCATGAGTCAGAAAATGATGGATCAGGGAGGATAGGTTATGTACTACCCATTTTTACTCAGTTGGGAAGTAACCTACAGAAAAGCTAAACAAATCAGCATTGCATCGTTCTGTATTGTCCCTTAAGTACTAAAAAGTGGCGAGTATTAAGCATGGATTTCCATATGCTGGTCATACATAGTGAAATTAACTACATATCCCGAAAAGGTGAGGTCTAAGTGTATTATGGAGTAGTGCTCAACCACACACTTAAGTTTAGTATTAAACGCGGTTATAATTTCACATAGTTCAGAAGTATTGATTATTACTGGATGAGATCGAGGCTACCGTTGCGGTATTCGAGGCTACCACAGTGCCCCTGTGCAACTCTCCCTGAAAGTGACCCAGGGCGGGATCTTACAGCTGCTCTTTCTTTGTGGCTGCTGCTTCCACGGTTTCCCAAATGTCGCTGCATCAAGATGTTCTTAAATGGACAGAGAGGTTTGTATGCGTGTGAGTAGAGAGAGTTTTCTGTCCAGTTAGAGGGGACAGCTGTTGTGGTTCTGCGGGGGCCACCGGGCGCCGCGATAGACAAAGACCCCCAGAGAGCTTCATACACTTGTATTGTCCACGCGGAGTTTGGCAGAAATGATTTAATCTCAGGGTCGGTAGAGAGAAACTGGTTTTATTCAACGCGAGGGAATGAGCCAGTATGCCACTCGGCGCAGCTGCTTTGGTTTGGGCGCATTTCAAGTTAGGACACTGGAGATGAAGTTGCTGATGTGATGGGAAAGAAAGCAAATGTGAGCGGGGCACGGCGCTCGTGCACGCAATGCGATGTGTGAGTGGTGTCGATGTTTTCTTTCTCCGGGGTCACCTGCCTAAGTGCATCGTGTTTATCTACGAGGCAGGGGTTGCGATTTCTGCCGTGCGCAGCTGTGTGCTCGTCTTTTGTGCTACTGTGAGACTCCCGAGACACGGAGAGGGAGAAGCCGAGGTTTGGCCACGTAATGACACAGCTCTGACTGTGGATGACACTTAAAACGAGAGCCCCCTTCATGCAGGAGTGCTCCCCTGTTGTTCACGCCACGTTGTTTTTTACACGCTGCCACTTCTGATCGTTTTGTGCATTTGTTTGCATCTGTGTTGATACGTGTTTGACGAGGCTTCCTGTGGCTGCTGGGAGGGAGGGAGGGAGGGGGCGTTGCTGATTCAACTTTGTTTGTGCTTTATTGTAACAATTTGTTATTTATTATTATCTTACTGTGCTTCCGTTGTTATTCTATTCTTGTATATTGGATGATGGAGCTAAGGCCAACTAGGTTTGCATGCTGATAAACAGATTCAGATTTGTGTGGGACTTGTATGCATGCATAGAGTGAATATGAATTCGTTTTGTTTTTGCATAGATTTATATTGCTGACTGGAAACAATGCAGTCTAAGAATAGCATTTCACATCGAAACATCTTAATAGTGAAACTGAATATATGTGGACAATTGATATCAGGTTCGGTCAAGGTAACAAGCAGCAATGATATATTATCAATCAGTCCTATCGTGATTTTATCAACTGGTCAAAATATCACAATCTAAAATAGAAAAGGTTCATGCTTATTTTCTCACAATCCAATTTAACCTGTTCAAACCTGTATGGATATTTCAAATCTGGGTAAAAACCATACCATACCATACCAACTTTATTTATAAAGCACTTTAAAACAAACCAGAGAGGACCAAAGTGCTGTACAGAAG
>JAUMTR010000010.1:10673141-10727168 GCA_032270685.1 Microctenopoma stevenorrisi
ATTTTAAAATGAATCCTAAAATGTACGGGCAGCCAATGCAGTGCGGACAAGACAGGCGAGATGTGCTCGTATTTCCGCGTGCCAGTTAAAAGACGTGCTGCATACAGGAAAAAAGACAGCGCCGATACAGGATTGGATGCACTGTATAAGCAGAAGATCAGAGTTGGGGTGTTGGGTCTAATTGGCTCAACCCTCATTAATTATTAAAACGGTTCTGTGGATTGACTACTTTGAGCTCTTGCATTTAATAAACAGAACACTGTTTGTTTATGTACTGTTTGTTGATGGTGCCCCCTGAACAGGAGCATGTTTTTAATTAGCTGAAGTAATAATATAAGGTTCAGTTAATCAGTTCGAGTCCCATGAAGAGCAAGATGTAGAAATGCATGTGGGTTGTGTGCATTTGTGCTCTGTAGCACAGCACCCTGTGGCAAAAGACGCACCAGAAACTAGTTATTACGTTTATGCAAGAAATCAAGGCCAAGCCATTTTCATTATGTGCCAGTCAGAGGTCATACATACATATACATACATACATACGTACATGTATATGTATATGTATATATTAGAAGTTAGAAGGTGACAGTGAGGTCTGGTTCTGCTGGAGGTTTCTTCCTCTTAAAGGGAGTTTTTCCTCTCCACTGTTGCTTAAGTGGGACTGTTGGGTTTTCTCTGTATAGTGATATATTGTTAAGGTCTAAAACCTTACACTGTAAAGGGCCTTGAGATAACTTTTGTTGTAAAATGGCGCTATATAAATAAAATTGAATTGAATTGACACTGACAGATGGTCAGTGATCATGAGAGTCAGGGAGAGATAACAGAGTTGTGGAGTGGGAATGAATCCTCATTCAGTAAAACAGAAAAATAACTCTGCTTAAGGGGAAATTGTGGGAATTCTTCCAAGGTAACTGCAGAGGTGCAGTTAGACTTAACGAGGGTGAAGTAGGTTTTTATAGGCTTTCAAATAGCAGCCAACTCGCTAATGAAAACAGATTTTTTGGAAGATTAAATCATACTTTAGACAGAAATGTTGTTCAATGGTGGTGTAAGTATTGAAATTTTATATCTAGGTTTTGTGTGCTTTTTGCAGATATGCCCTCAGTGATGGAGCGCTCAGGGGCCGGGGTCCTGTCTAGGAGCAGAGCTAAGACCGTAACCAACGGCAACAGCCATCCACACTCAGAGGAGGATAGCAGCGATGAGGAGCATGCTCACGGTAGAGACATATACACATGTTAACATATTGTCTGCTCCATCTAAGATTCTCTGGATAAGTAACCTCTGGTTTGCTGTTTTTGTGCAGACATTCCAGCTGTATTCTTTGCATTCACTCAATTAATGCAGTGTTTTTATAGTCCCTGCAGACTGCTCTCCTCTGTCACCTCCGCCCCCTTCCCACACTCTTCATCCTTGTCATCCTCTGCCCACATGCATCTGTCCTTTCTTCATTCTCTCCTTCACCCACTGACTCGTTGATCTTTCATTTTAGAACTATTATCTAACTCATAGGCTAGGGACGCACAGTTTGATAACAGTAGTTGAACTAGAATCGTTATGGATCACAAGGCATTACCCGGATTACTGCAACCATGACTTTCTTCTTGACCTCCACCTCCTCTATCCAGTCATCTTCCCATCTTCTGCAACATTTGATCTAATTTCTCTCTCAGTTCTTTGCAGCCAGCATTGCCTATCCTGCCTACTTTCTTTTTTATAACCAGTTTTCTTTTTTCTTCACTCTTCCCCATCCTGCCTCCTTCCACCCATTTCTAACCATCTACTCCAGTTTCTATCAACCCCCTTTCCTCCTTTCCTGTTTTCTGTCCCTGGGGAAGCAGCAATCTCTCTCTCTTCCTCCTCCCAGTCTGCTTCCCTGCTTCTCTCATTGCCTCTCTACACTCTTCTTTTCACCCTCTCTCTCTCTCTCTTCTCTCTTGCTGACTTCACGACAGCACCAATTAACCCATCTGCAGTCACACTTCAGTCTTTTTTCCCTCTGTCTGGATCTTTCTCTCTTGGATCCAGTATGGATTCAAATGTTATCATGATTAAAATATCCCATGTGGTTATATATCACAACATGTATCCCGCTTGCCCACTTTCTATTTCACTAAGAAATGTTGTAGAAACTGATGTTCATCATGTGTCTCTTTCTGCAGACAGCATGATCAGAGTGGGAGGAGACTACCAGGCTCAGATCCCAGAGTTCAAACCAGGTAAGCTGGTGTAAAAGAGAACCGGACATTACAGAGTGGAATAAAAAGGAAGATAAATGGAAGTAATCAAGGCTAAAAAGGAGACATAAAGGTGATTTGAAATGTGTAGCACAGTGAAACAGAGGAAGGAGGGAAATGCAGATGATAGAATCAATGAAGGTCAAATGACCAGTGTTACCGTTAAAGTAGAGAGAAATAAAAAAATGTAATTTAAAAATCATCTGTTATTCAGCCATTCAGACAACAAATAATCAGGTGGTGGTGTAGACAGGTGTTATGATGTATTATGCTTGTTCAGTTATGGGAAATACAAAAACTGTTTATCACATGAAAATGTGCTTTCACGTCCACATAGATCCTTAAATAAATAAATATATCAGAGAATGTTTAACATCATTTTATTTAACATAAAATAATGTTAAACCTTACATCACCTTTGAGGTGGGCGTCAGGTTTCTGCTTAATAAATACAATTGTTAGCTGTACAATATTCAATGAATTATTTATTTAATTTATAATGTCTGCACCAATAAACAGTAGGTGGCCTAAAATACTGATTATCTAATGCGCCAGAACTGTTTAGATTACGTTCTGAGCGAAACACTGAAACCTTGAATAAGTAGTAGATTTAAAGTGGCTGAACAGTGAGGAAAATAATCACCATCGCCAACCATTCTACAGCATCTGTAATTTTTCTGTGCACAGTTGTTGATTCCCTAAAAGAGTGCAGCGACTGACTTGTCGTTGTCTCCTCCTTGTTTCACTTTCCTAATGAAGTGGACGGTCAAAGATGGAGTCTAGACAGGACAACACCTGCAAAAGAGGGAGGAGGAAAGCAAACGTTGTTTAAAGATGTTTTTAGTTGACGAGAGAGAGAGATTAGGTATTCAAAAGATGCCAAGAGACGAAGGGGAGGAAGCACACATAAGTGATATGAATTTAAAATTTAAATATATGTGTATTTATAGATCATCCATGGATTTGATGGCTGTTTTTGTTGTCATTACCAGGTAGTCCTTCCCGCTACACTGAGAAAGACCACAGGAGCATGTTGGTCTGGTGTCCCAACAGCCAGCTGTCTGATGCAATGTGTAAGTTCCACAAACAGACCTGGTCTTTCTCCTGCTACATGTTTACTGGAACAAGCTCAACAACCCGGCCTTCAGCTAATGACACCGCTGGCTGGAGAATAGCTTCAAAACTTCTCTTTATGTACACACCACCTCCACTTTCCTTCTAATTTCACTTAGTCTACCTGGTTTTCTATTCAGACTTTCTCCATACTGTTCTCTTCATCTGTCTTCTCTTCTTGTTGCTCTCCATCATTTTATTCCTCTTATCTTTCTTTATTTCTCTCTGATTGCAGTGGATGAGTACATCCTGATGGCTAAAGAGAAGCATGGGTACAACATGGAGCAGGTAACAAAAGATTATTTCAGTTTTACACATTATGAATCATTTGTCGTATTTTAATTTAAAAGCTGAATAGAACTACATAGTCAGTTGTGTATAGTAAGGTGCAGCCTCATTGTGTGCTACACTTTTAGCATTCTGTTCTTTGTTTCTGTCTCTTAGGCTCTGGGCATGTTGTTGTGGCACAAACACGACGTGGAGCGCTCCCTGGCCGACCTTGCCAACTTCACTCCCTTCCCAGATGAGTGGACGGTCGAGGATAAAGTGCTTTTTGAACAAGCCTTCAGCTTTCATGGCAAGAGCTTCCACCGCATCCAGCAGATGGTGAGAGACATAGGAATTGTAACACACACCCATTCCATATATTTCACCAGGGAGTTACTATAGTTATCAGTATTTATCCTATGTATTTCTTCCGTTCTGACATCTGTGTTTGTGTGCAGCTTCCAGACAAGCTGATTTCCAGTCTGGTGAAGTACTATTACAGCTGGAAGAAGACCAGGACCAGAACCTCAGTCATGGACCGGCAGGCCAGGAGGCTGGTCAACAAGAGAGAGAAAGATGACAGGTGTGAGGAGTTGTGAAAGCGTAATAATCATGAATTATTATGTGTATTAATTTAAAGTGTATTATCTTGAATTTGCCTAAATCAAGATGTTCAGATAAACTTCTGTAGGCATGGGGGTAGACTTGCCGTCACATTAAGCAGGCAACTGCAGACGGAGCCAAATTCCCATAATTAAATCTTTTACATTTTAAAACTCCTTTGTAAAATAGAAGACTCTTTGATATTGTTGTTTAATTTCCAGATCATATGTTTTGTTTTAGCATTTAAAAGTCATTTTGTGACTTTTAATCCGGGGCACAAAGCATAACAAGTCTTTTGTTCTTGCAGTAATGATGACCTGGAAGAAGCCGATCCTGGCAGTGATAGTGACTTTGAGATCAATGCAAAAAAGGAGGTGAGCAGTAGAAAACAGTGAGACAGCGTGTGGACTCTTCTCTAAACTCATTTTTGTGTTTCTTAGTTGTCTGACTTGCCTGAGGAGATCAGCCTCGCCAGATCAATGCTAGCAATGCCCCTTAATTTGAGCTACATCTGTAATACATGAACGTATTCTTCTTGTTGCTGCTGTTTTAAAAATGTCTCAATCTGAAGTAGGTTTCTAATATTTGTGTGTGTGCCGTGTCCATACAGGCGGTGAAACAGAACCCCACCAGCACCAGCTCTGACCAGGCCACCCCCAGTCGCTCTGGGCCAGTGAAGAAAGAGAGCATTGGTGCTCAGTACCGCCACCACCCACTCAGAGCCCGTCGCAGGCCACCCAAAGGCATGCACTTGGAGCAGAGAGACATCACGTCTCTTTCGGCCTCTCACGATGCTGGAGTGCTGACTATACGACAGCTAGACACACAGTTAGTTTCACTCAAGAGACAGGTATGAGCTTTGTGTGTTTTGATCGGGCACTTGATCTCATCTGTAAATACATTGAGCATCTGATTAACTTAACTAAACTAAACTTCTGTTAGTGTGGTGAAAGTCAATAAATAACACAATTTATTATGTGTAATTTAACACCACCCTCGTTGATTTGTGGCGCAGCAGTGTCATAATATATTTTCACATTTTTCTGTGACAAATGTACATGACAATGAATTCAGTGTGTGAGAGGTATGCTTCCTTGTCGGTGTGAATGTACTGCAAGTAGGTGCTTGGCAAAGGGAAATGTTGCTCCACCAGAGCTACGTTTGCAGGACACGTGGGGTTAAAATAGCTGTTCAATACCAGAACAATTATAATTCCAATATATTCTTTACTGTTAATTACAGATCCTGTCATAATGTTTCAGCTTCACTAAAACAACATGGTTGATTGTTAAGTGCAGAAGATAGTTTGTGTAACTTAATACACTGGCTGTTCTCCTTCTCCCAGGTTCAGTCTATCAAGCAGAACAATAGCAGTTTGAAACAGAGTCTAAATGAAGGGGTTGATGTTTTCAAACCTGCTGAGGTATGTATTTTAGTACAGCTTATTTCTCTATGTTTCACTTCCTTCACATCCCTTTTGGTTCTTAATCACATGTCTCTGATCTCTGTTCAGTTTGTCCCTCATGTCTTTCTATACACTCTGGCCTTCTCTGACTGCCTTCAGATATTATTTCACCCCTTGTGGGAGTGAGATTAGTTTTAATCTGCTCTTTGCTCTCTTGCTGTCTTTTTCACCCCTCTCTCCTTTTCTGTCCCACCACCCACCTCCTCCCTCCCCCTCTCTTAGCCTGCCACTAAGATGAACTCTCGTTGGACCACAGAGGAGCAGCTCCTGGCTGTGCAGGGTGAGTGAGGACTACACCATCATCAGCCTTCCTTTCCTACACAGTCACCTCATATGGCAGGAGTCTCCATACATACATCACATTCACTTCATAGTCATATTCTACACGTATGGAAACAAAGAGTTCCTGATGAGCCCTAATGATGAGTAAAGCCTGAGGCAGATTGGCATAATGATAATGAATTACAACTCTTTTTGGAGACTGTATGTCACTTGCATTAAGCCATTACTGCCTCCACACAACAGTTAATGCAAGAAAACCGCACACTGCTCAAACACACGTGTAGTTTTGATCTGATTATTTGATCTAATCTTTTCCGTTCTCCAGAAGTAGCAGAACTCAACGAACATAGGATGACAAACTATTAGGTCAGATGGAAAATCACTTAATTTCACTTATATATTGTTGGATTGTTATGGGCACGGTCCTGCATACTGTGACTCCCAACAGCATGAAGTGATCAAGTCTGAATAACCAATGTTGCAAAAATCTGCATAAGTGGTTGATGTGGTAACAATAACCAGGCAGATTGCTCTGATGCTAGCAAGGCCAGCAGGAGGTTAGTAAGATGTATTACTTTACTGAATAACGATTCAGATGGCAGCATGACAGGTAAATTACAAGACCAGGAGAAACGGGTGACGCTCACCGAGCAAACCTAAAATATAATAATGTTTAGCCTGCTCTTGAGTTCAGTGTCGGTGTAGCAGGAGCGTGGAGTGGTGAACTTTACTTTACTATGCTTGGCAGATGCTTTTAACCAAAGCGACTTACAGGGAGCTAGCGCTGGGTGTCTGGCTCAAGGACACACCTGGTAGGGAATGGACTAGGAGTCAGACGGGGATTCGAACCTGAAACCTTCTGCATCCCAGTCTGACGCTCAATCCATTGAGCTGACAGTTTGGCCAGAGTAGAGATAGAAGCTGACGTACCAGCCAACTACACAGAAAACGCACATCAACAAGTCTGCTCACTCCATGCTCACACTGCTTGTGCTTTTTCCACTCCTGACATCTTGTCAACACAGAAAGTGGAGCATCAGCAGCACATCAGCAGCTGCAAACTGCAGCAGCTGCTAGAGGCATTCAGGAACAGTACAGAGTGCAGGTCATCCCTGTTTTAGAATCAGCCCAGCACACAGCTACTGTGCCGCATAAAGGCTGCAGTTACATGCTTAAAGCACAAGTGAAACGTGAGCTGTTCCGCAGGTTGTGTAGACGGATGGATTGATCAGTGTATCGGCTCCATTGAATGCGTGAGATAGGGACGACTAAAAAAACACAGCTGTTCCTTCTGTTCTGCTGCTCTCTCATTGATGGCACTGCAGTGGTTGTGGGTGTTGCATTGACACAGCAAGCTGATGTTTATCTTCTATTTCTTTTTCAGCTATCCGTCGTTATGGTAAAGACTTCTCAGCAATTGCAGAGGTGATCGGGACCAAGACGCCGGCTCAGGTGAGCATCCTCCAGAGTTGAGCTTGGGCCAACGTTTCTGAGAACTTCAGCCAGCTTTTGTTTCATTTGTTGTCTTCTGCCACCGGTTTCAGTCATTGTCCCTGAATGCAGCTCTCATTTTTGTGTTTGTGCTCCTGTCTGGTCAGGTGAGTTCATTCTTCGTGAGCTACCGGCGCAGGTTTAACCTGGATGAGGTGCTGAGGGAGTGGGCAGCCGAGCAGGTGGCCACCAGCCGAGAGCAGAGAGACCCCAGGAGGAGCAGCGAGGAGATGGCGGTAGCTACAGATGGAGCTGCTGAGGAGGATGAGGTGAGACCTGATGGACACGGTGTAGTTACAAGGAACGGGGTCCTTCAAAATCTAACAAATCACACGAATGCCCTCTACCATGGTAAAACCACATTTTCTACTTCAATAGGTAAAAAGGTTCTGGCCTTTTGTAAAACTCTATTCCTCATCCTAACTTTTTAGACGGTATTAAACTCTAAACACTTATTGACAGGTCTGTTATCCTCAGCCAGGTCAAAGTGAGTTGTTTAGTTGTATAAATAAGAAAGCAGAGGCTTTTAAGGTGTTCCCTGTGTTTTGAATAGTTTTAGAACAATGGAGTTCGTTGACACAGAATCAGTCGCCCCACGCTTGGACCACACCGACAGTACTGGTCAGTACAGACGGTTCATTCAAAGCTGTAGAATTTAGCAGTAAGAAAGGGAACGTTTTAATAGAGTAAATGGATAATGGAGACACAAAATGTATGTAAAGTGATTTACCTGTGACACAAAATAATGAATCCTGAAAGAAGAAGAAGAAAGTAAGTTCATGTCATCACACATCACACAAGACTCGGCTTTCTCAGAGTTTCCAGTTCATGTTGGACTTCATGTCAAATGCATCCATCATTGTTCTGATGGTATTTCACAGAAGGAACAAGCAGGACATTCGTCTCCTGTCCCCTCCCCCGTCTTTCTTTAATCACAACTGCCATCCAACTGTCTTCTTATCTTTATCTGCTTTGCTTGTCCCCCCCAGGTCAAAATGGAGAACTCTCCTTCAGATGCTGCCAGCAGCTCGTCTCCCACCTCCCCCACTCAGACCCACTCTTCTCTGTCACAGCCTCCTCCACTGCTGCGCCCTGCACCTCCATCTGCTCCCCCTAGTCTCCTCCGTCAGCCTCCTCCTCTGCAGACTCGCCCCCTCCAGAACCGAGCGCCCCACAACCACCCTCCGCCTCCGCTAATCCGGCCCGCAGTAACCCCCTCCTCCAGCGGGAGCTCCGGCCTCAGGGCCTCTCCTCCCAGCGCTGCCTCCTCCTCTGCTGCAGGGCAGATGCCTCCGTCGCTGGTTGGACTCAAAGTTGAGCAGCCCAACTCACACTGATACACTGACACACTGAGACACACACACACACACACACACACACACACACAGAATAGTACAAGTAGAAACACATGCAAATTAGTAGATGACCATACACACAATACGTCTTATTTCTGAGAGGGAATTCCTTTGTCTTCTGGTTCTGGGACCATCATGTTAACATGTTCAGTTGAGCGTAGTCAGGTCCCCGAGGTGACATCACAGCTCCCAACAGCATGGCAGCAAAAGGGTCCACTTGTAAGGTCAGGAGCTCCTTTAACAAACACCTACCTCCATAGTTTTCTAACGTACACACACACACAC
The DNA here is from genome assembly GCA_032270685.1 of Microctenopoma stevenorrisi. Lineage (NCBI taxonomy): Eukaryota > Metazoa > Chordata > Actinopteri > Anabantiformes > Anabantidae > Microctenopoma > Microctenopoma stevenorrisi. The sequence goes on from JAUMTR010000010.1 coordinate 10,682,240, forward strand.
ACACCACAAAGAACCTAGGTACTCAACACTACACCTGACAAAAGAAAATGAAACACTGGATCATCAAACTGTTGAAAAGAAAAACCACGGAGCAAACCCACCTGCTCATCTCTATGGCAACAGTTGAACATCTGGATTGCGGAGCAGTGTGGGTGTATGTGTGGGTATGTATTGTAGGTTCCACTGAGCAGGTATCAAATGCAAACAGCCTTCAGGAAAAAGTCAGAATCAATGGGGGGGGGAAGAAAAGACAAGCTGCACACATCTGAGAGGGTTAGAAAGAAAAATACCCTTCCCCACGTTTGCTTTAAAACCTGGACACTCTCCCTGAGGAGCGAAAACGTGCTTCTTCAGAGAAACCATGCTTTGTGACTGAAGCTGAGTTTATGGTGACGGCTTTTATTAGTTGACGAGGAAGAGATGTTACCTCTCCCTCTTCTCTCATAGCCACGAATCACTAGTATTAACTGTAGTGCTGTTTCCTTTATTAACTAGACTTTTAAAGCTTAGTTCCTGATAGGCAGTTAATGAGTAGTTTAGTACTTTATTCTTATGATTATTGACTGAGCACTAAAGAGAGATGGACCCTCTTAACGAGCTTGACTCGCCTCACATTTCAAAATGACGTGTCACCGCAGCTTTGTTTGTCACTGGCTCAGTCACTGTAACTTTTCAGGATGAGGTCAGCTCCTAAAAGTGTTCGATCTGAAGAGCAGCTGAATGTGAGTTTCTGTGTAATATGTGTGATATGACTGTTTTTTTTCTGACGTCCTACTACAGACTCGTACACTGAAAAGAAAAGGATTTGTTTTGCCAAAGTCTGTTTTTGCTTTAAAAGCACATTGATCCACATATAGTCCTCATTAAGCCTCAGAGCATTAGAAAAGAGTTTTTTTGAAATTTTAAAGTTAGCTTATGTTACGTGTTAAACTCAGGAGAAGTAGTTAAAATAAGGGCTCAACAATTTTGGAAATGGGCTCATGTCCATTGTTCAGTTAACAAGACAAAGAGATGAATAGGAACAAAGCTGCTGTCAGAAGGAGCAGCTGACGGAGATGGGAACATCTTGTCATAAATTAAAAAAAAACATAAAAATAGGTGTAGATGTTCAACAGTCAGACTATTACTTATTTGGGACCAGTAACTTTCTGCAGCCCCCTGGTTGCCAGGCAACTTTTTCCAACTGAACTAGTCAGAAACAACAGAATGTTGTTCTCATCAAGTGTCTGGATGAAACATGTCTATCATGTAGCTTGTGTACAGACATGAGTATTATCTCTAAGCAAAAAAAAAAGTGTCCGAAATATTTCCTTAAGGTTTCCAGCGGACACGTACGTTAGCACTGGTCTGCTGCGCTTCTTCCCTATTAGCCAGCATGTGAGAACAATTTTAAAGATGTGGCGACAGCCTGTGGGTCCTGTTAGGGCAGCTCTCCTCTGGTGAATCAAAGTCCTCTAAGGTACAGAGAGAGGCGAGTGAGGTCAAAGGGCGACTGTTGCTGCTGTAATGTCAGCTGATTTCATTTAGACAGCGAGCTGTAAGGAAATGCTGCATTTCGTTTCTCAGCCCCCCCACTGTTCAGAGCCTGTATGCTTCCTAAAGTGATGATATATAAGTTCATAAATGTTGAGAGCCGACGGCAATTTTTCGTTTTCTTTTGGACATAATCTGCCGTCATTCCAAATGCCTGTGTGGGATCAAAAGTCACAAACCTTTTCTGTGAACTACTTAGTGCTGCTCCTTTCATACACTCACATCCCTGTTAGCAGAGGCCTTTAGTCCACTTTAACGCAGCACTGTGCGGGAATCGAAGCAGCTCATCGTTACATTTGGCTTTAAAGTGGCTCGTGTTTTGCTTGGTCTCGTTTTTTTCAGTTTGTTTCTATGTTCAAAAACTGCTCGTGTGTGTTGTTCGTGCGAAGCTGTTTACATTGTGGAAACTCAACTGTGTTTGACAGATGTTTTTTTAATAAAGAAATAACTAAAAAGTATTTAGTCATTCGTTTTGTATGAACGTTGACACATTTTCAAAAGCCTAATCTGTGAATCATAAAATAAAGAAAAAGTGTATGCTGCTCTGAACATAATGTACATTGACAGCTGCCCTGTCTCATCTCTTATCAAACGCTGGATCTTGTCTGAATTCAGAACAGATTTGACCCCATGTACTGGTAAAGCAAAGATTTACTCTTTAAGATGAACAAGAGTCTTGAGTAAAGTTTAAAGTTTACAAATGACCCGAACCTGAAAAAGCCACGACTACATGATTTCTTCTCGCGTCCATTATTAGACTCATTATGTAGCAAATTTGTGGGAATGCACCTGGCAACAAACCACATGAAGGGCCTGTACACCACGTACACATCTTCAGTCTTCTTAAAGAACGTCATGATTTTAACTACACTAGTATCAAAAACACTTGTTACTGCCCACGTGCTGTTTATCATACTGAAATGAGAAACGTGATGCATAAAATTAAAAAAAATCTTAATTGTACAGGAAGTTGAAAGGTTTTCTCTTGCATCACTTCGTCAAACTAGTTCTACCTTTTCCTCTGCAGTTGTTTTGTGATGTGCTTATAGGATTAGTGACGACAGATCACTTAACAAAATTATGGATTCACATTCAGACTGTTATATCATTGTTTTTATTACTATCATTGTAATTTTTCATCATTTTGTCTTTGCACAAAAACAAAACAAAAAAAAACAAAATAAATTTTTTCAGGAGTTGATCACCCCTCCCCACCCTAAAACCCACCACTACAGTTACAGTTTGCTCAAAACACATTTAAAATCAATGTAAATTACAGCAATGTAAAACAGAATAATGTAAAATAAAATCAACCCTGAAAGAGATAATATAACAGCAACAGCCAGAATAATAATTAGAATTCAATACCCAGCACCTTAATACAAGGATCAACTTTTAAAAGGAAAATCTGACGCGTTAAAAACTGAAAGAAAAAAAAACGACAGTGTGTCATTGTGATAGTTAGAAAGAAAAGTGTTAAGTTAGTACAACAAGCGGAGGGGACTCCACCTCGTCCCCTTTCTCTCAACTCCGCTCGTGTCTGTTCGCTTGTTTTTCTTCTGCTTTGACAATTATCAACGCAGAGAAAGAGGAAGTGACTTCTTCTGGTCTGTGCTGTTCTGTTTCGAACGTAAACATGTGCTCCGACATCAGACCGCTTTGATGAAGAAGTCTTTCCCGCTCACTCTCTCTGCTTCAAGGCCTTTAAAAAAATAAATCGAACTTAAAAACAGCCAAAAATGAGCAGTAGTTGTCACCACCATCTACATCATTAAATACATCGATAACTCCTGCACTTCAGGGGGTGGAGGGGGGTCTGTGTTTACTCCAATACACTATGATCTTTGTGTGTGTGTGTGTGTGTCTGGGGTGCACTACACCAAAAAGGCAGCAATGATATGATCCTACATGACCCTTCGCACCGCTTCCCCCCAAAAAAATCCAGATCTGTACAAACTGAAAATTTTCAACGACACAAAAATATATTTTCAAATCAAAAGTAGAAGAAGAAAATATTTCACCATTCATCTCCGATTCTTTTTGTTGTTTCGTTTTTTTTTTCCAGTGATCTTTTACAATATACACTCGCACTCACGCACACACACACAGTTTGTTACATACTCCAACGACACCTTTGTTGTGTGTTTGCTCTTTGGGAACAGGTGTAGCAGAGACAGAGATGAACAGGAAAAAGGGGACAAAGAAATTAGTCGGTTCAGGGTTGACATTCTGGATATGAAGGCGTGATGCCAACCAAACATAAAAAAGGGGGACAAATCATTTATGTGCTGACGTATGAGACAAAAACAAACCTAAATTTATTTCTTCAAAAAATACAAACAAAAAAAGGCAACATAAAATCCGTCAACATTGTCCGTAAACTGTCCATCCCTCCCCAGGATCCAATATGCCCCACATTTCCAGTGCACAACTCTTTAAAAGCAATACAAGAAGAAACTAACTTAATAAAATAACAAGTAATGGACTTGAAAGATGTGGCCCGTACGATCGACTGCCACACCAAGTCTTAACTGGCCTCCTCGACTTGATGGCGAGAAAAAATTAAAGTGAGGAAGAGAAAGGGAGTGAAGTGGTGAGAAGATGGTTGTGTTTGAGTGAGTGCAGGTTCAAAAAACATGAGAGAGGGATGTGAAGAGCGCACGTGTGCGTGTGTGAGAGAGGAGGTGGAAGGATGGATCAGAGTTCGTTTCTGGGTAGGAGGGGAGGTTTGGGCATCAGGTGGAAAGTAGAGAAGGTCCTTTAATGTCAGCAAGAGTTCGTCCATCCAAAATCCATTTCTAGGTGTGTGTGTGTGTGTTTATGTTTGGGAAGTGGGCTTCAGCAGGCAAAGTCCTGGCTCAGTAGGAGTCCGTTCAGTTTTGGAGGACAATGACAACAAAGTCGATCAAATCTCCTTTTTCCAGCAAAATAAGGCTCCAAACATTCTGTCAATCATTCAGAGAGAAACTAGAACTTTTTATCCAGCATTCCTCCGCTCTCTTTGTCCACACAGCCCCCATGTTCACCTGGTTTCCCCATAGAAAGAAAAAAAAGGAAACAAAGAAGAAGAGTCCTGACAGCAGAATCGTGCAGATGAACTGATTAAATAGCTGGAAGAGGTGAAAGGAGTGGTCAAAGTGATCAAAGAGTGAATTCTAAAAAACAGAGAGAGCAGAAGAGGACATGCAGAAGAGTGGAACGTCTAAGTAGAACGTGACAAAAGAAACCCAGCAGGGAGAGAGAACATGTCGGCCTGTAAGTACTTCACAACTCAGAGGAAGTTAGCTCAGAGTTTTCAACTGCAGGGCCTCAGGAGCAAAGGAACTAAACTTCCAGCAAAGAAACATTTCTAGTCTCACAGAACCAACAGCCCTACTTCAGGCCTTTGTCTAGATAACTGTTATTTTTAAAGTGACCCCACCCTGGAGCTTCCTCCTAACATGAGCGGCCCCAGCCCGCCTACAGTATCATCTTCATTCCCGTTATCACTCTCTTCACCCTCCCACCTCTGCCCATTAATCTCATCTCTCCTCGCTGCTTCTCCACACTCACAGTTTGAGCTCATTGGCAATTTTTGAGGCAATGTTCTTGAAGGCGATGGACGTGCCCGAGATCCGTTTGAAGCGCACTCCATTGAGGGAGAGCCGCGGCAGCTTGCACACCTCCATCTCCCACTGCACGAAGTCGTCGCGCGCCGGGTTTCCCGACACACACAGCAGCATGTAGCGCTCGCGTAGCTCGTACTCGCAGCTGTTGGAGTCAAGCACCTTACGGATCTCGCGCATCATCTCCGAAGGCTCCATGGATGACGTGGTCTTCATGGACCAGGTGAAGCGCAGCGAGCGCGGCTTGGCCGAGTCCTTCTGGCTGGCGATGGCGGGAGGAGTGCCAGTGCCACCTGGAGGAGAAGAGAATGAAAGCTCAGTGCACGTTTGGTAATGTGTTTATGAACTACTCAATCCACCAACCTGAAGCGAAATAACAAAGCTCCACGTACCAGTGTTTCCAGAACCTGGTGAGGAGTTGTTCTCATCATTGTTGGAAGAGGAGGAGAGAACGCCACCGGATGTCTTCTCCGTCTTGTCCACTGTGCTGCTCAACATAGACCTGGGGCGGTAGGATGGGAGGGTGGAGGAAGAGCAGAGAGATGGAACATGGGAAGTAGAGGGAGACAGAAAGGACAGATACATCAGATACAGGAAGGGGCAGAGAGAGGAGAGGTTGGGAGAAGGAAGTGTGAAGGTGGAGGAGGGAGGGGGGGTAAATGAAGAAAGAGAAAAAGCGTGAGAATTGAGTGAATTATTAAAAAAAGAAACAACCAGGGGGGGTGAGAGGAAGAGGGAGATGATAAGGTGGTGGAAATCAAGACAAAAAAGAATTTTTTTTAAGCACCCATGTGAGTTTGTGTGTTTCCTTGGTCACTCTGACGTGACGTGACGTGTGTGTGTGTGTGTGTTGAGATACAGTGAGGTTCGTGTCTACTGGCACACAAACACACATTGGGTACTTTGATCTGGTTTCCCCTCGCATACACACACACCACCATGCAGGTCAACCTCCAACACTCTGGGACGCTACTGTTCACTGCTAATCTCCCATCCCCTGATTGGTCAAGCCATTACCACCAGCACCACCACCAATTATCATCTACTGATTGGCTCCAGTCTACTGATTGGCAGACTCTTGGGGTGTGTATGGGGTTTTCTGTATCTCACCTGCTCCCCTCATCCCGACCCTCTCCCTCATACGGACTCCTCGAGAAAAACCAACACAAGTTTAGTCTTTTTTTCTTCTTTTTTTTATGGGGGCAACATTTGGATTCTTACACAGATAGTAAATCAGATGGTACACGGCTGAACACTGTACTTACAGCTCACCATGTCTGCCTGGATGTTTCAATCCAACCACACTGAACGTTGTTGCCAAATATTGCACTAACCGCTCATTCAGAAGCTTTAGAGGACTTCACAGTCCAAGTTCCAATTCCAGCTCCGAACTGGGCAAACATCGTATGATGCCTGCATTAGACTAGAACTAATTGGTTTCACCATTAGATCATAAGAATGGTCAAAACTCTGAACACATGCACATAACGTCCAAAATGAAAAGTTTTATCAGATCAAACAAGTGCTACCTTGTGCAAAACGTGGCGGATGAGAAAAACGGGTGGATGAAAGTAGAACTGGTCTGGAGCGGATTACACAGTGACCTGGTGCAGAACGGAATGGTTTGGAACAGAACGGGCGGCATGGTGAGGGCGAGTATTGTGGCTAAAGGAGGTTAGGAGCATTATGATCCCACCACGGCAGTAAAACCTGTGTTAGTAACACTGGACCTACACACAGGCTGTGTAAAACACACACTCCCTTAAAACAACAGTCTGTCCACAGCCTGTGCAAAATACATAACGCAACGCAAAAGGTACTCTCGCATTCCAGTGGACATGACACACGAAGACAAACGGGAAGGGACAAAAGACAGACAACAACAAAAACACTTGCGGAACAATGGTAGGAAAGTGACACAGAACAATGGTAAACTGATTCTGTTGAGGGAAAATGTATCACTCCTGTTTTAAACTCCTGTTTAACCAAAAACAACATGTAAAATACACCCTGCAACAGAAATATGGTTAAAATTATAGCACATGGGAGATGACAAGGGGGGGGGGGGTAAAAAAGGAACAAGAATTTCTGGAATAATAAATAGAGGTAAACTGGTGAACCATTTGTGACATTTTGCATGCCCAGTTGTGATTGAGCTAAATATGATGGGATGCAAAATGGCTCAAAGTAAGAGCACAGTGGTGTCAAGAGATGATTATTTGATCCCAAACATACTGAAGGTTTGACTTTTTCTATTACTTGCCATGTAATCCACTATTTACCCATTATTAGTAGATATCTTATTACAGCAGATACAGACAACTCACTTATAACAGGCATATTCAATTAGTAGTACAGCTTCTAACCAGCAGGTGGTGCAGTACTCCAGTATAAAGGAAATTGCTCAACCTGATGGTAAAAAGCAGTCAACACACTCAGGAAATGTGCTTGTGAAATGCGTGTTCAGCAGTAACATATTTAAAAAGTGTGTCCGTGCACATATGGTCATCTGTGTGTGTTCACAGCAGAAAGGTCTGCTCCAGCGAGTAGGTAAAAGCCATCCAGTTCTGTTGATGCTGCTGTTAAGAGCCAGTGCCAGAGAGTGAGAAGAGATCAGTGAAAGAACAGGAGGAGAGCAGCCTCCAGAAAAAACAAACAAACAAAACAGTACAGCCTGAGAAACACTGAATCTCTGTCCCTCCTGGGTCCTCTCCTCTCTACCTCAGCCCACAAATACAGCGACACGTGTCCTATTAAATGCTGCCTCCCCCCGTGGGATGCTTAGAAACGTTAAGACTGACAGGTACCCAAACTGATGAAAGCAGAAAGGTGAAATGGGTGATGGCCTAAAGGGTTTTGTAGGTGGCGTTAGCATGAGCAATGGTCAGCAACATAACAAAAAAAAAAAACAAACAAAAAACAGATCTCCCATACTTGTGCTACTTCTCTCTCTTTCATGCTAAAGAGAATGAGGAAAACACTACTTGGTCAACATTTTACACCGCCCCCTCACTAATTTGAAAGACGTGGAGACGACCATCTCTATTGTGCACAACACGAGGACGATATACCTGCATCTGAAGCTAAGAAAGCACAAGTTTTAAGAGCAGGAAGGGAGTCGTTTGATCCATCACATCATTAAGGCGCAACCTAAATCTGGGACACTACAGGGGATACACACACAGACACGCGCGCACGCACACACAACCTGGTAAATATATGGAAAAGTGGGGGTGAGGACGAGGAGGAGGTGGGCGGAGGGACGAAGATGATTGAGGTGTTATTATGCTGCGTGATGATGGAGTGAGTGAGTGGGTGGCTGGGTGAGTTAGTACAAATAAATAAATAAATAAATGGGCCAAAACACGCCACTCAAAAACCAGAAGGCTCGGGGAGAAAAAAGGAGCCAACCACAGAAAAAAGGAGGAGACAAGATAAGGCTCAAAGCACAAAAGGAAGATTTCAACAAAAAGCTGCATGAAACACCAAAGGGAAGGAAATATATATATATGTAAAATATATATGAGGAAGAGAATATACGTGTATGTATATATATATATATACATATGAAGGGGTTTAATTTTGGGGATGTTGCCTACCTTCTTGGAAACCTGAACGAGAGATTTCTACAAAAACAAAAGAGGGATAAAGAAAGAAAGAGAAAAAAACGCATGTATAAAAACGTATATATTTATGACTTTCCTGTAAAAGAGAAGCTGTCCTCTGAGCAGCACACTTTAAAGCAAACTCCAACATGGACGAGACACACTCAGGACTGAAGCAGCAAGCACAAACCAACATTAAAAATACCAACAGAACAAAAGTCGGCGTGTCAGTCTGAATGTGGTTAAATGTGGGGATTTTTAGTGTGAATGTGTGAACAGGCGCACTCTCCAAACATAAACAGAGTTGTTTCTCCACGTGCGGAGCGGTCCTGTGTGATCCTGAAAAGAAGCGTTTGTGAGGTGAAATATCCAAACGTGATTAACATTTAAAAAAACAAAACACTTCCTATACACACAAAGACACATTTCACAGGGGAAAGTAACAGGTTAAGCAACTATTTGATCTTTAACACACATACTGAGAAATGTAATCTCACACAAACATCAGTCTCCAGAACAGCAACGTGTGGTGGTGAGGTTATATGACAGGTTAATAAAACACACAGCTTTGCTCAATGTGTGTGTGTGTGTGTGTGTGTGTGTGTGTGTGTGTTTGGTCAAACTGTACAAATGCAACACAATCTCCGCAGCTTCTACTTCCTACCAGCACGCCAAGTTGTGTGTGTGTGTCAAGGTGTCCCCAGTAATGGTATTTATAGTTGAGGGAAAAGTGATATCTCCGGTGTAACCATGGATACTGTCACCACGGAGCTACAGTATCTCTGAGAGGGAGGCCTGGAGAGTCTCTGTGCCTGTACCTTCGCCTCTTACACACACACACACACACACACACACACACACACTAACTCTACACCAACACCCCCAAATGCAGTCAAGACACTTGATCATGCCCAATCGCAGTCCTCAGGGGAACAAAATCACCTAAAATACAACAGCACACTGAGGCTCGAGGGCTGGTGTCAAACGAGTGAAGACAAAAACCTGGGCCATACCTGCTCTCCTTGCTTTTCATTCTTTCTTACTTGGACCTCCCACTCGTTCCTGTCACATTTAAACTCTCAATTCCTGTTTCTCTTCCATTGTTCTAGTGACCTCTGATAATAATATGGCAGCCAGCCTCATTTCTTCTCTTCTTGTCTGCTCAGTGCTCTTGTCCCTTTGTCTCATCTGCTACGTACAGAATTCATTATTAATCACTAGAGCTCTAAATGTCTATTAATCCACCGATATTAATCGTTCCTTGAAAAAAACATTTTTCTGAAGGAAAATATTTTATACTAAACATTTGTGAGCTGTTTTTAAAACTTCTGTAAGTACGAGCATCACATACTGACTAATGTCTTTAATGTTTACATTCTGTTTTTTAATGAAAAGAAACGTATTAGCTTTAGCATTTAATCAGTGAAATGTGATATCTAATTACTGGCAGTTTCAGCTGGTAGAGATGGTGCTTTTCTCATACACTACTCTACGCTTTCTTCAACCTACTGTATTTACAGCACAGTGGAATCAAAACCAGAAAATCATATATGACTACACTTAATGATTTTAGCTTTTATTACAACCAGGTACCAATGAGAAAAGTTTAACTGCTGCGACCTGCAGTAGACAAGCGAGATGAAGACTGGGCCGGATATGGAACCAAAACCAGAATGACTCCTTAGTCACCACAGCCTCAGACTAAATTACAGAGCAGACACAGCTGTTGCTTCCCTCTCCCTTTCTACTCTCAGCAGAGCTGCAGATCAGCATGGGTTTAGTGATAGGGAAGAGCTGAGACCAGCCCTTTAGAGAAATACTCTGAAAGCCAGAGATGACATGGACACAGAGCAAAACATTCCTGAGGGGAAATGCACACATGATATGACTGGTAATGTAAACCTACTCATTTTCTAGCTTTGACTGAACCTCAATACTCTGAAAGAGCTTCAAATACCACTTAAGTTACAAAGTAGGTGGATAATAACAGCTGCGATCATGACTGCTTTGCATTTACAAACCAAAGAACTATATTCAGTTGCCCTGTATCCTTTTCTGTCCTTCCTGTTTTGCTGCTTCCTCCCTCTGTTCTCTAACAGACACAACATAAACTATTTACATTTCACCAGGCTCCATGCATGTCTTCATTCCATCACTCACCTGCGGACAAATTTGGATGTGAACTTGCTGAAAATCCCCGTGGCGCCATGTGCCCGGCGGGCCTGGCTGTTACCGTGCGACAGGGACGGGGATGCGGGGCCGCCGGTGTAGGTGGAGCCCTGCTGGTCCCGCGCACTCCGCTGCTGGCCTGCGTGGAACGTGCTGCGGATTCCCACTCCTCTGGAGAAGTTGGTACGGTCTGACACAGCAGCACTGCTAATGTTGTGGGCAGATGGGGAGGCACCAGGCGCCCGCTGAGGTGGGGCGCTGAGGAGCACAGTGAGAACATAAAGGAGGGGAGAGGGAGGGAGGCATGGTAAAGAAAAGGTGATAGAAAGAAGGGGAGGTAGATGTGGATTAAACAGAAAGAGGTGTGAAAATATTGGAGCGGGATGAAAAGTTTGTAGGTGTGAGAGAAGAAGAAGAGGCAGAGAAGGTGCGAATAAAAGAATTCAAGACAGGGAAAATAAAGAGAGGAGTGGAGGAAATGGAAAGAAAGCAAAAGAGCGAACAGAGGAAGGTGTAGGAGAAAATGGGAGCGAAGAAGAGGAAACAAAATTAGACAGTGATCAAACTTAGTGAGTCTGAAGTGCTTCTTACCTTAATGTACAGTCATACAAGCATCTATGTCTGATTATCCCTACTGTCCACATGTCAGTGTTACATATGGTCAGGTCAGTGACACACACACACACACACACACACACACACACGCACACACACACGCACACGCACACACGCACACGCACACGCACACGCGCACACGCACACGCACACACACACACGCACACACACACACACACACACACACACACACACACAGAGTTAATCCTCTTCACCATGGCAGTGAGGCAAAGAATCACAAACCTCCAGCTGCTCGTCACACACACACACGCACGCACACACGCACGCACGCACACACGCACGCACGCACACACGCACACACAGAGAGCTAAAAGGTTGCGTTTGCTTCATAAGGATCAGACGAAAGACACAACATAACAGACAGACATGGCAAACTCACCAACACACAGTGCACACACTGAAAAAGACGAAAAGAATGAAATAACTTGAGTGAGAAATACAGCAGGGGCCTGCGTGGTCACACATACGTTGCTGGTGCAGGGGCTGACTTTGGTGCGCTACAGGTGGTGTAGCAAAAGTTTAAAAGGAAGGTAAATGCCTGACGATGAGTTTACCAAACACAAAAAATGTTCACTATTCTCTCTTTCCCACTGTCACTCTCATTTTAGACCAGTCACGTAAACACTAACTCGTGTAAAAGCTTTGTCTAAACGTCACTTATATTACAAGCTGCCGTCAGAAATAATCTGTATCAGTATCTCTGCTGCTCTGAGGTCTCGCCACACGTAATTCTCTGTTTTTGGGAACGGTTAAATATTTGTTTTTTTTAACATGCGGTTTCTGGGAGAGAAAGAAAAATCAGTGAAAGCAGCGGCGGCCGGAGACACTGGTATCAGGCAGGTGTACGACTGATGGAAAAAGGTCCTGTGCCAAACCTCAAGACACTCAGCACTCAAAAATAAAAGAGAAGGCTTCGGTGGAGCTGCTTGAGGCATATCCTCCAATTCACTGTGGATATGCTTGCACAAACACAAACAGCGCTCATCTACGGTTACAGACGCAGGGAGAGAAAAGCTGAATCAGGCAGAGTAGTGTGGGCCTGTGCAAGTCATTGCAGTGTTGCAAATGGAACACGCACTCCTACGTGGAAGCCATCGATGTTGTTGTCAAATGTGTTTTAGCACATGAAAGAAGGCACCGCCACAGACTTAAGAAGAGCGTAGCAATAGATTGCAAATTCATGAGGATAGCATTTATGTGGACAGCTGGATGAAACAGAAATGGAAGGGCACAGGACTATGTTCTTTTCCTCAGTCAGGTAACAGCCTGTGTGTTCGAGTGGTACCTTCTGTCCAGCGTTCCCAACCAGCTTCTGAACAGCCCAAGTTCACTGCTGAATGATGCGTGCAACAGAACAAGACTTCAACACAGAGCAGACAAAACATACAGCCAGAGGGCCACCTTGACATTTGCTATTCTGCAATTTTATCCTGACATTTATGGTTTTTCCCCCATTAGACAACTGCCACAAAGTGTGAAGGGGGGGGGGGGTCGACCTGTGCGAGTGGTGCAGTTCAGCACCAGTATTTAAGACAGCACAGCAACATACTGTATCTAGGGAAAAGAAACTTCAAATATCGAAGTAGCCCCTGAAACAGACACTGTCAAGCAGGGGCGTGAGCAAACAAAGCAACACATACTAAGTTCACACAGACGCCCTATGACACACAGATGGTTGGTTCACTTCAGCCTTTCAACCAAACACTTCACAATACAGTTACCACCTAATGGATGAACATGGGTTTTCCCAGGCAGCACAGTAACTGATGTGGTTTTATATAACTGACTGAGACTATGAGAACACAGAAACAGAGACTGTGGAAACCTTTGAAGACACTACGTCCCCTCACAGTGGACTGCCTGGAAAAACCCATCAGTCAAATCCATTTTTACACAAACATGCATCTATTGTGTCCGGTTCTCCCTGGGCACTGGTGATTTTTAAGACTCATGCAAATATACTGTTTGACTTTTTATCTGCTAATCACAGTTTGCCTGCACAGGTGGACTATCAGGCTCAGCAAGGCTAGTTACTGCGTATATATAACTGCCAGCCTGTGGACAGTTTATTAGCTCTAGAGACGACTGAGTGCAGAAACCTAATATGGTCCATGAACCTCTCTACTGTGAATTTTTTTCTTCCCCTGCCAGGAAACAAAACAATAACCACAGTGAGAACCTGCTCATCTTGTTCCCAAACTCCAACTATTCAGCCTTGGTCCACTTGGTAAGTGTGAGGTTGGATCAAATAAGTGATAATCAAACCTTTAGATAAGGCAGCACCCTTTCTTAATCCGTGTTTATTTTGCTATATATTTTATATTTGATATATGTACTAGGTAAGGAAATTTATAGAACAGATAAAAACTTAACTTTACTCAAATGTGTCTGGGAGGTAGGAGGAAAGGTAGTGAGCGAGTGTTTTTTTTCTATAGCTTAGCAGCAAAGAAAGGTTTAAGATCCAACAAATCGCTTTATCCCTTCTTCATCTCTCCCATTCCTCTTTGTCCATTGCAGGAAAGATGATAATCAGTGCTGAGTAAAGTGGTGTGCTGAAAGGGACTGATGGAGCGGAGAGGGTATGTCTGCATAACAGTGTGTGTGTGTGTGTGTGTGTGGGTGAGTGTGTCTGAGAGGGAGAGTGAGTGAGAGAGAGACTTGCCTGGGTCGTGGTGCGTGCAGGTCAGAGGGGCATGGATGATTGGAGGAGGACAGGGACTTGTGATGGCGGGGGCGCGAGGAGGAGGAGGAGAGGACGGCAGCGGCCGAGGCAGTAGAGGCACGGGAGCCCGGAGTGTTTAGGCTGGGATGAAGGAGGGGAGGGAGAGGAGGAGTGCCCCGCCCGACACACACACACACACACACACACACACGTATGTGCAAACACACCCATAAACGTGAGCAACACAAGAGAAATGCATCGTCACCCGATCAAACATACATTCAAACATTCACAGACAAGCAAGCACACCGGGCGGGGGTTTGTGTGTGGGTGGGCAGGGAGGTGAGGTGAAGCATGGTTAGAAGCAGCACTTATCAAACACAGTAAGGGGTGAGGGTGGGGGTGGGTGGTGAGGAAATGAGGAGAAGAGTGAGAGAACAGAAACACAGGAGGAAGAACACTGAAGTGGACACAAAGGAGAAAAACACTTACAGCAACAAGACTTAAACAAAGAAGACAAGTTGGTCATTTTGCTGCCTTCACTACTCAAAAGACAAACCGCAATCAAAGGACTGAAAACATGCTACAATTAGAGATAGAAACAGATAAAGTCAGACAGAAATGTGCAAAGCAACAAAATCCAAATAACACTTGACTAATTCGTCTGTAAAGTATTAGATATTAAATAAGTTGGTATTCTCATTAGAAGAAAAGGACAGAATAAATCAGCCTCTGTTTTCATCTTAAAAACTTTCTGCAAGTTGTGCATCTACCTTTAATAATGTTTAATTTATTTATAAAGACAATGATCTGCAAATGAATCGATAATGAAAATTGATGTTAGCTGCAGTCTTACGTTGAAATTCCCAACTTGTTCAGGTAAAACTGGACAGGTAAGGTGCAGCATTTCTTTGTCTGCCAGGATGTAAAGCTGTTAGTCCTGTTATGGGATGATCACTCTGCACTTGCAGTTTTATAGGTCTGACCTGCCTCCTGTCAGGTGCCTGACTTCTTCTCTCCAATCATTCCTGTTCCACTGTACATAATTTAGACCATATCAGGAGCAGAGAACATTTTATTGACTTACTTCAGCAAAACAACACTGCCTACTTCCTGAACTCGCTTAATCGGCAACGTTGCTACGGGCTACAAAGCTCTGCACATTACTGACAGCTCCAACTTTATCCGCAGAGAAACAAACATCAGAGGAATAAGCAATGACAGAAGCGGGGGGCATTTATAAAGGCTAACAAAACAGCTGCTAATTACACATAGCCAAGACAAACACACACTTTGACAGGGATTAGCTTGGTTAGTGATGGAAAACTAACAACTTTCAGTGGAAAACGCAGTATGTGGCAAGACTTGTGTGATTGTGTGACATGTATGTGTGTGTGTGTGTGTGTGTGTGTGTGTGTGTGTGTGTGTGTGTGTGTGTAAGCCTATTAAGAGGCAAGTATAGGGACCATATAATGCCACTCAAGAGTTAATTTTCCATCAGACGTTTTCCTAATCTCCTCAAGCAGAGAAAGGAGAAAACGAAATAGCAGAAAGATTAATGTAAAGACAAAAAGGGAGCAGAAAGGAGGTGCCAGGAAAAGGGCAGTGAATTAGGCTCCACGGGGACAAAAGCTCAGATGCAGATAAAAGAAGGACAAATTGAGAAAATTTGAAAAAGACAGAAAGGGAAGAAAAGCATAATTGGGGTGGGGTGGGGGATGGGGGTGCAATAAGAACAAAAGCCCAAACTTCAGAGCATTAATGATGATCAAATAATAAAGTCACTTTAAAACCAAAGCAGATGAAAACCACTACGTTAGCCAACAGACCAACAGTAACAATAAAAAGAGCAATGCTGTTTCAGATGACCCGTTCAAACCCACGCAGCGCTAACAGGCAGGGACAGAATGGAGTTTTTATTTTTATGTCTACTGCAAGTGTGCTGTGCTGTGGGAACAAAGGGGTCATTTGAAAGTGGTACATGATAAAGTAGTAATGAACAATGAGCACTGCAACATAGTAGGGATTATGGTCTGGCTTAGTGCTTATGAAAAGGCACACGAAGCATAAGACTAGTTAAGCATGAGTGATGTATGCGTGTGGGCGTGCACGAGATGTGTCGGTCAGAAACATTATCACTAGAAAGCTGTTTTTTTGGTGCGTCTGAAGAAGACGGGAGCATTTAAAGGGATACGGAGGGAATATCACACTCTGGAATATCCAAGTACAATGAAGGAACAGCGGAGAAGATAGATTGGCGCTCCAAATTTAGGAAAACTTAGGAAATTATTTTAATTTTTGTTGCATTTCGCACCTGATTTTGTACAAAACATCTGCAAAGTTTAAACAACTGCAGTATTAAGGAAAGTTGATCTTTATGAAACTATAAAAAAGTAAACTTTATTAGGAGAAAAGAACAGAAGGAATGGAGAACAACAAATGAATGTTGCTGTGTGCCACTCTGCATGTGAATGTGGGCGTGCATGTCCGTGAACCTGGCTCTGCTGCGACTGGCGGGACTCCATCAGACCATCTCGGGGAATCTGTAATCTATTGGAAGTTTGGCCTTAATTCCCAAGAGAGCCTCCTTGTCCAGGAGAGCTCACACCACCCTGGGAGAAGGCTGAGGGCCTTCCTGGGCCAGCTGGCAAAGCTCTGGAGAGTCCCAGCCAAGGTCTGGGATTCAGTCTCTGAGACAGCTGTGGGCCAGCTTCATTCACAAAACATGGTGAGTGTGTTTGTTCACAGCAGCTACTTAGGTTTCCAGTGACGACAGTGTGTGCAAGGATGACTGTATGTGTGTGTTACAGCTTCCCAAGTATTTTAAATAGACTTTTTCACACCGTGTGTGTGTGTGTGTGTGTGTGTGTGTGTGTTTGTACCTGTCCTTGCCGTTCTGAATGCCCTGCCCCAGCGTGGCTCTTTCAGTCAGCGGAGAGTTCCGACTGCGACTTGTACCGGTGGACAGGATGCTATTCTGAAGTGACAGAGGAAGGAAATGATATGACAGTTTAAAAGACTGAGGACAGAGAGAAGATGATGAGAAATCACTGCAGTGGACAAAACGTAAATCTCCACGAGATTATTTCAAAACAGTATCTTAGCAAGTAGTACCCTAACGGGACTAACAGCAGATTAAGAGAAATATGAATCAAGCACAGTTTGTTCACAGAGGCATGGGAAAATGTGTAACCAGGAACTTGTGTACGTGAGGTTGGGAGGGTTGTGAAGACACTAACCTGCACTTATCATTCTGCACAAAAACAATAGCACATAGGAACTTTGGAGCAATATATGAAATATTTGAGAAAAGTGAATATGGGTACAATATTTTTATGTGTTGGCTGACACCGCTGACAGGCACTCGTTCTTACTTCACAGTAAGTTATAATTACAGCCTTAACAGCCGTTGATGCCAGCTCACTGGAAGACTGGCGAGACAGAGAATAAAGATGGTCTTTTTTCACAGGACACATCCCGACATGCCACAATCGGAAAAGCAAAAGTATAATGAATAATGTTTGAATTCATCACCTGGATGCTTAGGTTTCATATTGGACATATTCAGTCTGTCTTGGTTAAAACTTAATCAGAATGGAGCCACTTTTTTCCAAGCACGTCACCTACATCATTGGTTAATTAAACTGTCTTTTTTTTGTTACAAATGCGCAAGTTTAATCTCATTCAAGCAGGGTGGCAGTTTGGTCTCACAGTGGAGGGCGTGGCGCTCTTCTTGCGGTCAGAAGAGACCAGTGGGCTGGCCGGCACCTTAGTCGTGGAGCTGCCTGATGAACCCTTCCTCCCAGAATCCTCCGCTGCTGTTCGGTTGTCTGCTTGTCTGCTCTTAGAGTAGGAGGAGCCTAAAGAAGAAGAGAAAAAATGAGAAAGGTATTCACTGTGCTTAAACCTGCTCCCATCCGATTCCTCCTCCGCCACCTTCCCCCACTCACTGCTAACAGAAGCTTTCTGTTTCGGCTTCCCTTACCAAAATAGAGCCCACCTTGCTCTTTTCATTTTTCTCTTTGTTCTGTCCACACTCGCCTTAACACAAATGTCTATAAAACCCATTTTAGGACACGAAAAGGAATTTCCAGAATAACATCTACAAACACCTTCAATCATTCATATAGTTATTTTCTCCACATGCCACAGGGCTGGAGACTATTCCAACATACAGTATGAACAAAACGACGTGAGTCAACCTGCATCACAGGCATTTTAACAATTTTGTGTTCCTCAGTTTTTAAGTCACATTTAATCCTCGACTTTCACATGTTTCCCTCCGTCCTAACCCTCTCTGCCACACATCCCTTCATACTTGTCTGACACACATCAATCTCACCCTGGTCGTTGGTTCTGCGGTTCTGAGGCTTCTGGTTGGACGACACACTGCGCTGTACCTTAAAAAGGCAAGATGGACACACAGGTCAGTTTGTTTGTACATGTACGAGGTAGCGTTCACACACATTGGGAGATAAGTGACCTGAGAGTGAGGCCGTTTATCTGTTCTCGTGTATTTTGGGATAAATTCTACATTCAGGCAGGTTCCAGTTGTGTGTTTTCTGTCAGGACAAATTCACTGTGCTCATGTCCCCTTCAGGATTCATGTTCAACCAGGTGTTAGCTAGCATTAGAGTATGTTATCATTGTACCTTGTGAGGCGGGGAGGGGGCATTTGTGTTGCTTACATCACTTCCTGGCCGGGGCTTGATGCAACCTTCATCCAGCTGTAATTTTTTTAAAAAAAAGCAGCTCTTAAGATGTGTATCAAAAATACACACATAACAACTGCACGTAAAATGAAGGAGCTTAGTTGTGAGAGTCCGTGTACCTCAGAGTTCCTATAGTCCAGCAGCAGGTATGTAGCCATCACATCATTGTACCTCTGGCCCACCAGGGACTCCTGGATCTCCTCCTGAGAGAATCCCATCTGTAGCATAATGTCTGTGTGCGCACACACACACACAGTAAAACCAATTTATAATTAAATGAGCCTATTGTGGGTTTAGATCTCTCCCTAAAACAAATTACCACTGTGTGCGAGAGAAAAAGAACATATGTGCTCAAGTGCGTCTGTGTGTGGAAAACAAATCAACCAAATATATTGCTTTTGACTGTTTCCATTCCCACCTGTCCTCCTGGGGTCCTTATAATCTGGCTGGGGTTCTATGTAGGGTTTGAGTTCTTCCTCATCATAGCCCACATTCATCCACCGATCCCTCATTATCTGCTGCTGGGAACAAGCCAAACAGACAGATACAGGGAGACATGAGACATTGCAGAGAATAAAGAGGCAAAAGCAGTGGCAGTGGATGAGTGAGGAGAAGTTAGGAAAAGAGAAAATAAAAAACCAAGAGGCGTGCAATATGAATACTACTAGACATTTCATCTTTCAGAAAGCACGATATTATGTCCATTTCTGCCCATGAAGCCCCATCATGTCACCATCCATGTAACTTTAGTACAACCACAAATGGTGACTGTAAATCTGCATTCACAGAATTCAATTTAGAATATTGAAGTAATTGCCCGATTTACAATTACACACGAAACAAAAATGCTAACAAATGATTTTAATCTAAACAGATATTTTTGGCTGAGTACTAATGCGTTACCCTGTATCTTGTATGTCTGTTTTTGTTTTTTCGTTTCTGTGTCAATGATGTGCAGCGTACCTCGAGACTGCCTCTTTTGGAGGGGTTCAGGATGAGGAACTTCTTGAGCAAGTTCTCACAGTCGGTGGACATATAGAAGGGAATCCTGTATTTACCACGCAGCACACGCTCCCTTAGTTCCTGGAGATAAAAAAAGAGCACAGCAAGTCAACAGTAGATATCTACATATATGAGCGCATACACATAAAGCCTTCTTTTCTTCTCTCACAACTTGCGGTTTTGACAAAACAAAGACAGAACGATGGTCATGACCATGTTATCAGCTACCAAATATTGGATATTTTCAGATGAATAAAAAAAAGAAATTAGTCTGTAGGCACGATCTGATATGGCTTGAATTGGCCGAGGTGCAGCATTAGCTCCGGTTACACCCCCGACAGATTAATCGTTCTAGTCAACAAGAACCTCATTTACCTAAACAAAAGCTGGTTAGCCTCTCAAAAAGCTGTGAGTAAAACACAATGATAGTGTAACATGCGAGCAAAACACAAAATCCATTCCCCGTTAGTCACAAGGCACAATTAACCCCTTCATCACTGCTTATCCCTCTGGAACAGTCTTTTAATCATAGTGACAGGTTTTAATACTGCTGTGCAAAACAGCTTATACAGTCAGGAATTCAATTTGCATAAAAATTAATCAAAGAGAACTCAGTCAAATCTAAAAATGAGATTTATCATCTTAAATGGCAAAATAAAACTATCCTAGCTGTACATTTGGCACTTTGTCAGTGCATCAGTTTGACACATTTATAAAGGAAACACATTTTATTACAGCTACAACCCAGCGCAGCACAAAGGAGTGTAAGACAGATAAGACACTCACTGTTACATAAATAGTAAAAATCAGTAATGTAGGTGTTAAACAAAACAGCACACAGCAGGAGGCACTGTAAAGGCACATTCAATAAGCCTAGATAGCTGTTTGCAGGCATGTTAATATCAATATCACGCTCGATGTCTTATCGCCCACCCAAAATGTGTCTGCACTTCCACAATGAGTCATGAGAGTACTGACTGAACATGCAGTGTGATAGGTGGTGTGAATAACCATAGTTCACAGAAACAGGGAGCAGTAAGGCTTTTGTTTCAAAACTGAAGTACCAGGTTTCAGCAGATCACACCACCAAGTGCCCAGCTGAAAACAAAGTACTTGGACTAGCATTTCCAACAATCACTTTACACATTCACTCTTTCCTTGAGCTCAGTTTCTGCATTCTGTGGGGAACAGATCCTCAGCTTGACAAATACTATGAACAGCCATAGAATACAGACTTGCACTTAGATAATGAACATGAACATAAACATAAACACACACACACACACACACACACACACACACACACACACACACACACACACACACACACACACACACACACACACACTCCTCTTCCTGACCTTGAGGTTTTGTCCATCGAAGGGCAGCGAGCCACTGACCAGCGTGTAGAGGATTACCCCCAGGCTCCAGACGTCCACCTCCGGCCCGTCATACTTCTTGCCCTGGAAGAGCTCCGGGGCGGCGTAGGGAGGGGAACCGCAAAACGTGTCCAGCTTGTTCCCCAGGGTAAACTCATTACTGAAGCCAAAGTCGGCTATTTTGATGTTCATGTCTGCGTCCAGCAGCAGGTTCTCTGCCTGCAGACGGAGAGAGAAAAGAGGCATAAAGCCATGATGAAGAGTGCAGAAGAACAACTGAGCAAACATGAAAATAAATGCTGAAAATAATGATTATTAATATGCTAGGAAATCTAAATGTACCAAAAAAGAAAACAATTACTTTGCATTTTATGTGTGTAACACGGTGACTGTTTTATCTGATTCCTCATCAGCCCAACAAAGGTTTTTTCTGACATGCAAATACGTTTGAAGCCAACACATGCCTGACACTGTTCCTGACAGTTGTCTCAAACATCC
Organism: Microctenopoma stevenorrisi; assembly: GCA_032270685.1. Classification (NCBI taxonomy): domain Eukaryota; kingdom Metazoa; phylum Chordata; class Actinopteri; order Anabantiformes; family Anabantidae; genus Microctenopoma; species Microctenopoma stevenorrisi. The sequence continues at coordinate 10,704,041 of JAUMTR010000010.1, forward strand.
TCCTCTGAGAAAAAAAATGCTGGGTGATAGAAGGTAGGGTTAGGGTTAGGGTTGGTAATGGATTGGGCCCATAAGTAGCACACAATGGGCAAAGTGAGCCACTGGTTTATTCCTGTGTGTGTGTGTGTGTGTGTGTGTGTATCCTTAAGCCTAAAGTGAGCCAGTGAGCAAGGAGGCTGGGGTTGCCTAGCAACAGGTGCCCTCCTTTTTATTTGCTTTGAAGCTCTGCAGGTTCTGTGTGTGTGAGTGGACATTAAATACATTTGCACTGGCGTCATCTCTAGGCTGTGACCTTAGAAACCAATGATCACCAGCTTCTTATTTTTTATTGGCAGATTTAATTGTCTATACATAGTAAAAGTTTAAGCTTGGGAGCTGGACAAAAAAAATCATTTAAGCTTTAGAAAAATGAATCACCATGGCAATGCATGTAAAGCAGTAGAAACATTATACGAAGCATAATTGCAGCCATTTTGGGTCTGGTGAAATGCAGACTCATCAAAAATCTGCTCTTCCAGCGAAGGACCTGATTTTAGCCTGTGCCGGATTTCACATTACAGCCCCCAGATCAAGAGTGATTAGGATAATGTGCAGGATGGTACGCATTACAATAATGAGAACTGTCTGTCCTGCAGAAACCTATTATGTCCCAGGCAGCCTTTTCCACCATGTCACAACCATTGTGTAGAAAAACTTTTCATGAACTTGATCAAACACTGAAATTATTATAATTAAAAAAGTCAAAAATACCAGTGAGTAAGAAAAGTAACTTTGAGATGGCAGGTTGCTCGATGGGGAGACAGTAATCATTATAATGTCTCGTCTACAGGTCTGCCTGCTGACACAGTAAGAGCATTTACAACTCTGCATAATACTAAAAATCTAAATGACCTGGAAACATTGGACCTGCAACTGTATGATGTTGCATTTCTTGGCACAAAATAGTGTTAATAAAGTGACTGTGAGTTGAAGACAAAGGGAATCAGCATAGGAAATAGGTGGACAATGTGCATGGGTGCTCAACTACACAAGTACTACACAAGCCCCAACACTAAAAGAAGGAGATTATACTGTCCTTGTGAATAACCTTTGCTTCCTCCAGTTGGGTAGCTGGGTTTCATCTCAGAAAGTCAGATCACATTAAGATTAATGTGGTGAGGCAGTAAAAACCGAGAAAGTGAGAGTGTGGTTGGAAACTCAAAAGATGTGTGTTCTCACCTTGAGGTCTCTGTGTACTATACACTTCTGATGGCAATACTGCACCGCTGACACAATCTGTAGAGTGGGAGAGTGATTGAACGAGAATAGAGATAAATGACAGGATAAATGTGGTTGAAATGGTTAAACAATAAGTCAAGGACACTGATCTCTTTATTAGGATTTAATTAGTAAGATAATTAGTAAGGTATGTAAAATTTAAGCAGCACCTCAACTCAAATAAACATTAACAAGTGCAACTTGTTTAAAGCTTTATTTAAACAACCAAAAAGCTACTCTTGCAGCAAAGTCCAGACAATTTAGGTATTAAGTTGAGTAATGTATCGATCAACCACAACATTAAAACCTAATTAGGTCCCCCCTAATTCCACTTTGACAGACATATGCTGGTGTTGTTCAAGCAAATCTCAAAAATGCTTAATCAGAGTGAGATGAGGGGGATTTGGAGGCCAAGGCAGCTCGTTGCCATGTTCCTCCAACCGTTCCAGAACAATTTCAGCACTGCAGCAGGGAGGATTATGGGCTCAATGGCCCAATTTTGCAGCTCACGTGCAAATTTTAGGTGCTTTTGGCAGTGGACAATAGTCAGCATAGCACTCTGGTCTGCAGCTACTCAGCCACATACCCAGAAAGTGGTGATGTGTGTTCTGACACCTGTCGATGAGGATTCAGTAAGTTGAGCTACAGTAGCTCGTGTAGGATCAGATCACATGACTCAATCAACCTGCCTATGACCCTGTTTCCAGTTCACCAGTTGTCCTTCCTTGTACGACCTTTGATATAATTTAATAATCACATATTGCCCCTTAACGTCGCTCTGGTTCTTCGGTTTCCCACTTTGCTGCTTCCAACACTTCCAACTTCACAAACTCACTGCTCACTTGTTGCCCAGTATATCTCAGCCTTTGACAGGTGCCATAACAAGATACTCCATGTTATGCACTTCTCCTTGCATTGGTTTTAATGTTGCGGCTGATCAATGTGAAGCCAGTTTTTAACCTCACACACAAACCTGTCTGAATTTGGCACGGGCTTCTTTCTCCTTCATCCTACCGTGGGCCACCAGGTAATCAAAGACCTCGCCTGGGAGACAAAAAAAAAGAAGAGGAGAGCTGATTTAGAGCTGGAAACCGATCTTCTGAAGGGGAATACAAGGTCAATGGTACAATGTACTTCAATAAAAAAACTATAGGCTACGTGAGGTAAAGCTAGTTAATTCTACTGGCGTCATCGTTTGAATTCATACAAAATGTAAATAAAAACATAATCACTCGTGTTTTTCCTCATTTATGACATTGCACTAAACTAGTAAAAGTCCTAGAGTCATGTCATTCCACTTTTCATCTGCAGCTTTTTGGTGTATGGACAGCCTCACAACTATTAATAGAGAACTAAGAATTTAGTTGAAATGTCAATAATTTTCCATGTGAAGAGGTTGCAGGTGACCAACAAGCAAAATAAATAAATAAAATAAAACCAGACCATTTCCAGTAGCAGCCCAATGTGGATAAATCACAAATAACTTGAGGGGCTGTATTTTAAAGGGTGGGAGCATTTTTTCTGCAGAGAACCATATGATTCTAACATACAAGCAGCCAAGCCTCAGTGGGAATGGTTTCACATTAACACACACTTACCTCCACTAGCGTACTCCATTACCAGGTACAAAGTCTTCTCTGTCTCGATCACCTCAAATAGCTTGACTGGAGGTGGAGAGAGAGAAAGACAGACAGAGGATTGGAGAGGGGGAAAGAGAGTTTGGGTTGTAGGGAGGAGCAGTGAGAGCAAAATGAAACCAAAAAAAAGAGATAAAAAAGGGATTATTAGCACTTGACTTGAATGCATGACTGAATAAAACATTAAGTCCGTTTCTCAGTCTGAGTGACGACAGAGTGCGTTTCAGTGTGACTCACCTATGTTGGGATGATTCAACATCTTCATAATCCTCACCTCCCGGAAAAGCTGTGAGAAACAAGCCACAAAGAGTGCCGTTTCACATACACGTTCAGATGTGGGTGCTGTGAGTTACAGCTGTGGCTAAAAGTGGTGTGGTCGCCTTTCTCTTAAAAAAGAAAAAGGCTGAAACTGACAAAAGCAATTATCATTCCACCCGCACCATTCTCTTCAGATCAGGATTCTCCACTATTTTCTCCTCATCCATTCTCAGTGCTTTTACATGTCCTGATGAAGGAGTCACAGTGTTACTGAGACAACGCTTCCTGACAATAGACCCTGTGTAAAGTAACCCCAGATCATAACTAAGCCTCCTCCTAGTTTAAAAGCAGTTTCTCCCCCTTCTGTGAACACAGCGGATGTGACTTCCAAAATAAAGCTCTCAATGGACAGGTTTAACTTTCCAAGGCACATGCTCCCAGAAGTGCTTTGGTTTGTCAAAATGCATTTAAGCAAACCACAATCAGTTTTTCATGTTTCTCTTCAAAAGTGGGCTCTTCTGGGCTCATATTTTATCCAGAAAGCGACATATGGAGCATTTGGACATTGCTGTACCTTGATCGTGGCACTGAGCTTGTATCTGTTTTCTTTCTTACAATTAAAGTTTTTCTCCTGTTCAAATCAAGGTGATTTTTTCCCTTTTTGTTTTCTTGCTGTTGCATAGAGGTTGGACCTAGAGGTTGGACTTAGAGGTACAGTCCCATGCACCTTAAAACTCTTGGTAGAGGTGTTTTGTAAAAACAGAAACGCCTTTCTTTCTCTCTCTCGTGCAAATTCAATGTAAGACACACAGATATAACACAACACAATGACTACTGCCTTGTTCTCTATCTAAATCTAGATACTTGTGTTTCTAAATGAAGACAGCAGTCTATTAAAATGCTTTAAAGTTCAACACTTACACAGCTAGAACAGTTTATTTCTTTATTTAAATATTAGGGTAAACTACTTTTATATTTGATATTAATGTAAGTGAGACTAAAGAAACGGATGGAAAAAGAAAAATATTTTTCAGTTCGTGTTGAAAAGAATCAATATTTGTAGAGGATAACATGACAGGGAAAACAAACATTCTCTTCCTATTTGTGAGCATGTGGGTCAAAATAGCTTGAAGGATATCATGCTTTGTGATGACATAACAGCAGAGATTGAGGTAATACAGGTTTATATCCACAGTCTGAGGATTTCAGAGTAAAACAAACAGTGAAAAGGTTGAGTTGCTTTCAGCTTCTTGACAGCTTAAAAACAAAGTACTAACTCAACTAAATTCTACCCTCAATGTAATTCAGTCCATTGCTATGGTAAATGCCTGAGGACAAGCTCCTAATTCATCACGGTCAATCTAGGTTTGCTGTATGTTTTTAGGACAATTACGCAGAAGTCCCAAAGTCTGTACACAGGCAGAAACTCGACTTATCCCCTTGACTTACATTGGTCATGTTGGTTTTTGAGACCTGATAGGATGTAATATCAGTAGTTCCCTGACATTCAGCATAAGACTGTAAGAGCATTAAACCAGCCTGTGTCTTTACATTTTCTTGATATGTGTATAATGTGTTTTATGTCTTATGTCTGTGGTAGATGCACAAGTGTGTGTGTCCTGCAAGCAAGTATACGTGGTAAGAGAGTGTGCGTGTAAGTGGACAGACCCCACCCTGCCACCATCAAAGGAAGTAATTGCAGCTTGTTTCCTGTAATTAAAACTCTCTCTGAAAACTAGACCACTTCAGAAAGACAGAGCGGGAGAGAGAGGAAGGGGAAGAGGAAGAGAGAGAGAGAGCAAAAGAAGAGTGAGTTTAAAATGACTTCTGAGAAAAGGGATAAGAAGGACTACGGTTTGAATTCTGTGTCTGTATGAGGAAGAGAGTGACAGACCCACCTTCTGCAAACTGGAGGAGTTGAGCTGGGTCTTATCAATGATCTTTACAGCCACCTGGTAGAAAACAAGAATGTATTCAGTACTTATTATACTTTTATTCATTTATTACACTTAGTGCAGTAGGTTTGACGCATCTCAAAACAGACCTGCACAGCCTGTGAACACAGCACAAACACACACACACCAACTGCTATCTTTTTGGACTTATCTCACACACACACAGATAAAATCTCACAGCATCAAGTGATAAAACACAAAATCACAGCAGGCAACAGTTGTATAATAGGACAGAACACAGAGAGAGACATAGAGCTGAGAAATAGTTTATACCCAGGTTATAATGAAATCTAAAGTTCATCATCCAACAGTGGACACCAAACAAGAGAGAGAGAGATAAGAACACAGAGAGGAAAGAAAGACAGATATACGAAGAGTAGAAGGGGAAAAGGAAAATAGAGAAACAGATGAGTGAGGTACATCGTGAGTAAAGGTGATGAACGGAAGAAAAAAGATGACGTGAATAGACAAGGTAACAAAGAAATCTCTTTCACACATAAAGGGAGGCCAACTTCTTTCCCCATCTTTCCCTGTCAATCGACTCCTTTCTTCCACTACTCTTCTGGTTGTGCTTGTGTGTCCAACTCTTCTGCATCTGCCCTCTGATGTTCCCTTGTTTTCTGTGCGTGTGTGTGTGTGTGTGTGTGTGTGTGTGTGTGTGTTGCCAGCAAGTCACGTGTAGTGTTATCAGGGTGTCAGGCACAGAGTTGTCACACATTGACAGAGCATGTCCACCCTTCTCTCTGACAAACACACACACACACACAGAAAGAGACTTGACTGGGCCTTGGTCAGAGCCCAGCATGGGCTCACTGCAGACCCAGCTTTTCCCTTAAAGGTACAGTCTGCTATGTTACGTCACATCTGGAATTTGCAGTAAGCCGGAGACATCTATTCGAGCTGACAATGGTGATATAATCTTCTGCAGCAGATGTACCGTCTCCAAAGCCATGCAAGCCTCAGATCAGACCAAACCTACTGTGTGTCACAGCATGCACCCTCCTCTATCCTCAGCAACCAGGAAGAAAGATTGCATTAAGGCATGAGCTAAACATTAGTCTGTTAGGTATTATGGCTAATTAAAAACATCTGAGGCTATATATTTTATTCTTAATAGGTTTTGATGATCAAATTGTCACTTCTTAAATAACCCAGTCATTTCTTCTCTGCTACAAATATTCTCAGGGTGCTTTATTGTTTTAAGCAGAGCAGCTAAAGTCATTTGGTGTTAGTTATTGCATTTCTTCTTCCTTAAAAAGTCTTTCTCAACATTGCATTTGTAACTGTGACTAAGGAGGCTAAACAAAAAGGTTCATAGTCAGACTGCAAGTGGAACCAAAGGAGATTAAAGCTTTCAGTCAAATGTAAATGCATACCTCTTTTCCAGTGAGGACATGTCGTGCCAGTTTGACCTTGGCAAAGTTGCCTTTGCCGATGGTTTTCAGCAACCGATAGTTACCGATGTGCGGCTGGTCATCTGATGTGGTTGTGGCAACGGAGTTCCGACATCGCTGCATGTTGGAGCGGCTAGATGGCTTGGAGTCCTGGGAAAAGTAAAGGCAGCATGTAAGTACAAGAGGATACGATGACGTGTTGGTGGGTAGAAATACAAAGTGACAGGACAGGACGTGATGAGCTGAAATGAAGGATGGGTTTTACGTTGCAAAGTACAGCTGTCCAGCTGTCCTGAATACAATAAATGAATGGGACACAGAATCACAGGATATTCAGGGTTTATACGAGCCTTTTATTGGGCCATTCTGGCCCAGACACATGTATCTCTATTGCAAGAACAAGTAACAAACAGATCAGTAATAATTTGTAAGAAGAATGGGAGACTACAGAGACACCAACGCGTTTGAAGTAAACCTCATTAAAGCTCTGTCAAGATAATGAAATGTAACACATACATTACAAACAGTGGAAACACATTCTGACAAAATTAGGCATAAAAAAAGCTGCTACACACAATGTACAACAGGGCAACTCCCTTCTCCCACAACGTCAATAAACTATTTTATCCTTACTTAACTACTTAAGTTTACAAAAAATAAACACCTACAAAGGATACAGTTCAGCAAGTACACATTATAGTGGCCCAAATGTCTTTTTCATTAGTCTCTTTGAATACAGATTAAAAACAAACAGCACAGATTAGGTGCATAGAGCTAGGGCTGCATTTCCATAGTAGCTAGTCATAAAATCAGCATTATAATCTGGTGATTAAGATTAAGAGGCAGACAGCCAATAACAACGAGGATCTCTCAGGAGATAGTTAAACAGATAAATAAAATACTAAATAAGTCTACAAATGTAAATCTTTTAAAACCCAATCTCCAATTCTTTTTGGACATTGCCATCTGAACTCATTGGACCAGCCATAACGTCAGTGCGGGGAAAACAAGCCGATGCACATCTTTCCACGCAGAAAGCAGTTAATGATGTGAGCAAAAGTACTGATCACAAATAATGTTGCACAATTCTAGTGAAGCTGCATGAAAAGATGCAATTCTTCTTCCCGGTTTTGTTTTACGAACCAGTAGTTAAAGCTCAGACTACCAATTATGCTGACGGATTGCATATGTTCCACTGTTTAATGGTTCCTTGTAACAGTCAAAAGCGTATAGTTGCTGCCTAATATTTGGGTAAGTACATGTCAGTAAAAGTCACTGAACACTGAAACTGTGCAAACAGTTTGATATCACTGATGTTTCTTTCTACTGTACTGAAGTATAGGTGCAGACGTAAAGTAAGCTTCATGTTGATTTCAACAGTGTCACAATTTCACTATGGTTAAATTCATTTCAATCAGTAGTGAATGTAGATCATTTAAAGTAGACTGTTGAACATCTATTTTTAATGGTCTCTTACATGGCGGTATGGAGTAAAAGTACTTCAGTTCATCTTACAGTAGACAGTAGGTCTTTCGAGTCATATGCACACGCACAAAAAAGGAAAACTTGCTGTGCTGGCAAGTTTTGCACGGTTGGTAACTGATTGGGTTTCAACTCCAGGAAAGGGTCACAGCAATTGTATGTGTCTCTACATCCGTGTGTGTGTTGGCGTGTGTGTGTGTGCGCGCACGCAACAGCTTGTGCGCCTGTGATCTGAGCGGACAGGTGACAGAGATCAGGGTCAGAGGAGAGGACGACTGGCTCCAGAGTGACGAGACACAAGCAAGAAACACACATACACACATATACACACACACAGTGACACAAACAGCAGGCACAGATACGAGAATACACACAAAGGTGGCGGTATGTACACGGGCACACGCAGCATAGACCTCTCAGATCCGGCACTAAAGCCGTAGACTAATACAGTGACATTCACACTGTTGTAGAGAGGTGGGACATCTCATCTCTTTTTTCTCTCCCTTCAGCACCGACTGCTTTTTTCCACCCAATTATCTTTCTAGGTTGAACAAATTAGAGGCTCACTCTGTGACCCACAGACCACTTTTTTATCAACATCTTCCTCCCACTATTACCATTTGGTCGGCCATGGGAAACAAGGATACTCCATGATTACTTCATTGTGTTTGTGTGTTTCTTACTCCAGATGGTATGATCTAATGTCTGCATCCGAGCAACCCCCCACATCCTTAATGCTGACAGTGCAAACCTGCATCAAGTGTAATAGGCCAGATTAAGTTTGAACACACGCGGGGGAACTGGGATTAAAAACAAATGACGGTTACATTAATCTCAGAGAACAGGGGAAGGGCCTCACGTGGCCTTGTGTGAAGGGGAAGCAAATGATTTTTATTTTTGGATCATGTGGGAGAGGGGATAAGTGAGACAATATGTCATATGTGGAAACTGTTGGAGACAACGAGACCCAACCTGACTTTACAAAGCTGATTTTCAGATCAAGCAGCCATAGGTCGATGTGATCGATGCCCCTCTGTCACTCCGCGGTGATGTAAACATTTGAGTTTCTATGAAGTGTTCCTACTTAGCTTCTTTTAATACTATCTGAAGATGTTTAGGGGGCCCAGAGGGCATTTTTTTCTGTACAGACAATAAAAAATTGAGGCACAATTTTCCCATCAGTGTTTCCTCTTTCTTGGCCATGTACACACCTAAGCAGGTTTCAATCAAGTCCTGGAATGACCTACAATCAATGACGTAGATTTCACAAACAGCTGGAGACAGATGGAGCACCAAACAAACAGAAGCCATGCTGCTCTGCATTGTGCTGCTGTTCGTTTCCATCACAGCTAGTTTTATGATTTAGTCATGTTGACACAAGACTGCATCGGTTAAGTTTACCTGTCACACTTGCTCCTGCATGGCTCCGTGTACAATGATGCAGCTGCAGCAAAGTCAAACAACTAAAGCAGTCTTGTTGAGTGACACACTAACTCATCAATGCAGCACTGATCTGAACAACTAGCTTATCACAATCACAGCAAAACCTTGCAATGCATTTTTTAAAGATATGATAAGAGGACAGAAATATACAAGTACAGAATTTTTACATAACCAACACAAGCTACAATAAAATGCCATAGAGGTAAAGATTTTGTAGGTCAGTAGAGAGAACAAAGAGCATACTTTTAATAAGTAGTATACTAACGTTATTGTCCATAACACTACCAGTTTCCTTGAGTTCTTCTCCACTTTCAAACTCCTCAACTCTTTAGTCTCGCTTCTCTCCTGTCCTCTGTCTATTTTTATCTTCTGATTCTTCTTTCATTTTTGGGCAGCTGCAAGCTAAGCAAACCCCCCTGGCCCAACAAACACATGTGTGCACACCCACCTCTCCCCTCAGTAATAATTATAGACATTTCAGAGGACAATACGGTAAGTGACATCATTGTTTTGTTCTCACTTTGCTCTCTGATGCTGCGTGTGACTCATGAATGCTAACTTACGAGTGCTAACATACAAAGTTTTGCAATGATTTCACTAACTTAGGCTGTCAGCACAATCAGAACTAAGTATAGATGTAGTATAGTTTTATCAAATTCACTCTGTGACTCCCAATTAAGGATTTAAATGTATTCACTCACATGACATAGACCACTTCAGGTCATGCAGAATTAAGGGCACCGTGTAACCACTATGCAACAATGTTGGCTGTCCTGCGTGTGGGTGCTACAGTGATATAAGAAAATGCATTTCCATGCAAGTACACATACGTGAGTATGTTTTGGACGTTCCTCTAATGTCAGTTTACCTTAAAATGACTTCTCAAACACCATATCATCTTTTGATTTCCAGAGCCAAATCATCAGGATCAACATCATTCACAAAGGGCACTGCAGTAAAACGCCATTTTCTTGGAATCTGAGTTCATTAGCTACCCCGAGCTAAGCCTAATGTGTGGGGCTGATCCTCTTTTTATCCATTACCTATAAACCTTTAGGATACACATACACACATTGTGAAATTTGTATAAAACAAATCTCTGACATGATGTATGCAGCTGAGAGCCTTTTACTGCCAAACTGGAAACACAGGCATGTGCACATGACCAACACATACACAAAGGAATAACATTAATCTAAGGCACTACTGGTTGTGTTTTGACTCAGGCCTCAATTATCACTGGCCTTCACTAATCTGAGTTCTTGCATGAGGTTGGGTGGAGTGGGGGGGCTCAGATAAAGTAAGGTGGAATTTTAAGTTTAGAGTGGAGTCACACATGAATGATATAAATCGCTTCATCAGACAAACTGAATACATATAATATATAGTAAAACATTCAGGGCAGGGTAAATGAAAGCAGTAAATGAAACATGGTTGATGTGTCAAAAATCAAAGTCCCTTCCACAAAGCAACCTTGTCTTTAAACATTGTGCTCAGGTCTGCACATTTCAGTTTATGACAGAGCTGTAAAAACCTTCCCTTAGCTGATTCAATAGATCCATAGTAGTAGATCCAATGACAATGTCTGTAGACCTCAGTTAGCAAAGTAAGAATATTGTACATCTAAAAGAAACTCATGAAGGCTTGTAGCCTCTGTTACATGTTGAATTATTTATATAGACTTTTTCTATAACCAAGTCTCTGTTGTAATCTGCTAGAAAGATGAGTATAATTAATTAAAATGCAATCCTTGTTAACTACACCCAATCTCAATCTTGTTCTAATCATTATTCCAATTACATAGGCAAACCATTCAAAGGTAGCACTAATGGTAAAAAACCATTTCTTAAACATTACTTTTCTATCTTATCCAACAGGCTTTCATCAATATCCTTAGGAGCAGCAACACTATTGGGTTTTTACGCTATTTCTGTAGCTGTATGTATAGGTATTAATGTAACAAAAATAGCTATTATGCAATTGTATTATTGCCCTAAAAAAAACTTTAGACTACCGACAGAAAAATTATCAATTCATTCTCAATTTTTATCTAATATTTCTTCTTCCATTTTCTAAACAACCAATATATGGCTATATGTGGAAGAAACCATCAGAACGAACAGGGCGTTTAATGAATACAAATGCACATACAAAAGCTGCAGCATTATACTGAAATTTGTGGGTGGGAGGACACACACACACACACACACACACACCTCCAAGTCTAGGTCGTGATGACTGTGTTGCCATGGCGATTTGTCGCTTGCAGAATCCTGCCCTCGTTCTCAATGCTGATATGAAACTCTTTCATTCTTCCCAGATTTCCTCCTGCCCCCTCCCACCATCGCTCTATTCTCCCACCCTGCTATTCATATGTTTGTTTATATTTATATACACACACACTCCCCTTTAATGCCGATATGGATTTCCAGAAAAAGTATATTTGCATGTGAAGGTGGTCCAAGTTAAAACAGTCGAGATTTAGTTATCTTTAAAATAACAATTTTTTCACTTGCTACTGTATTTAATAACTCTTACATAAAATCCAATTAAGGCTGCAACAACAGCTTCTAACTGGAACAACTAGCTAATGACGTGGAAACCCCAGAAGGGCTCATGTGAAACAAGCACTTGAATGAGAGGGAAATTAAAAGGGCACAAGTTAAATGCCTAGTAGATTGTTACTGCACCCATCTTACAAGTGTTTTGAATTAATATATGGTAGAAAGCTAGTTAAAAATCATCTGTTGTAAAGTTTTGCATTAATATGTTTTTGGCAACAGCCACACAGTGCTTAAACACAAATAAGAATAATGTGCTGCTGCCTTCTATGACCTCCTCTAAACACAGTGCACACATATTTAATGTAAACCGTGTATCAGACTATGATATTCTTATTCTATGGGCACAGAAGATGTTCAAACATTCTTATTAATATTAATTTATCATTGCTTACTTTTCGTGATTAATGAGAGATAGGGGAACCTAACTGGTCTGGGTCATTACAGAAGAATGCAGCCTTTAAAGATTCTAAACACAGGCTCTTATGGCATTAGTTGCAGTCAAATCAAACCCACTCAATCTTTTACACTGCAGCTTTTTGCCACGTGCAACTGAAAACTAACCACATGATGCTTGACGCTGGAGAACCTCCTACTGTACTGTACTGCTGGTGTGTGCTGGTCCGTATGACCTGGCGGTACACAGTATCACCAAAACTTTTTTTTAGGAGGATGGCAGTTTCACAGTGTATCAGGGTATTTTGTTTTTGGTTATTGTATACATGTGCAAAGGTTTTTAAGTAGGTCTGTGGTTTATTATACTGTCAGGAATACAAACAATATAGAAGTAAAAATTTTTCTTTATTTTTTGCAAAGGTAAATAATAGGGCTGTGCCGATAAAAATCAATCTTCCGATCTCGGATTGATCTCCATGAAATAAAACACCTTCAATGACGCAGGTAAGTCAATACCGTTTCGTTTGGTGGGCATCAAATGGCGTCATTGAACTAGAAAACTCACAAGTGTGCGTCTTTCGGCATACGCAATGATCTTTGGGATTCTTCAAGGAGATCGATCCAAGACCGGAAGATTGGTTTTATCGACACAGATCTCTTATACACACTATAATAGAACCTTAGTGTAACAGTATGGCTGTAGGTGAAAATTTCATACTGTACAGGAAATTACAAGCAATATACCACATCACCAGTATACCAGGTGTATACCAGATGAACTGGCAGCTCAGCTCTAACGGCCAGTTATACCAGCATCAATGCAACACAAGACAAAAACTAATCTTAAATGGCTATGGCTGATTGATCTTAAATCACCTAATTGAACAATACTCAATATAATTCAGCCACAATTCTTGCTTGCTGCTTATTTCTCACGTCTACTAGAACTTTGAAGGCAAAATCAAATAGTTAATATAGTTAGTATATACATACCAGCTACAGAAACTTTGCTACAGATACACAAAGTTAGGAAAATTGTGAGAGGCCCTTCCATTTAGCAAGGTAGTGTCACACTGGGTCTCGGTTTGCTGTGAATGTACGTGTGTGTGTGTGTGTGTGTGTGTCTGTGTGTGTCTGTGTGTGTGTGTGTGTGTCTTCAACTGCATTACCCAAGGTATGTGTATATTTATGTGAGCATGGTTGTGCTCCTATATTGTCACAGTTGAGACACAACTTGTATAGCCTCTTTCAGCTCGTACGTCCGTATCAGCAACGCATGCGAGACATCGTAGTAAACTGGACAGTGTAGCTTTCACATATTAGTAATTCACAATAACTAGCGAGTGCATGTAAGCCATAAAAAAGGTTGTTTAACAAAGGTTTGAGTTTTGAGCTTTGAATTTTGAGTTTGCCATACCTGGAGTCTACAATGTGAGAGAGGGAAAATAGGACAGTGACGTATACTGACAATGCTTCACCAGTTTGTGGGCTTACTGAGGACCTTTGACCAAAGCCTGACAATCATGTTGGACACCAACTGAAAAGCATTTTCACAAGTAGTTTGTATTTAACACAGCATCTACACCAGAAGCATTTGAACGAGATTCATGTTGGACATGATATTTGAATGCAGTTCTGTTTACAAAGAGTAAAGAAATGAGCCTAAAAATAAAATAAGGGAAAAAAGGGTTCAAAACACAAGCGTAACATTAGTTTTATGTTTTTATCTGTATTATGAAATCATAGGTAAAAAGAGTTAAAGAACACAGGCAGGCAGGTTGCGTATTGTAACCCAAGCTAGCAAAGCAATAACAAGCAGCTTTGGACGCTAGATTGTTTGAGATGTGCTTAGTTGACATGTTTCTCCCTCTCACAGAAGAACTGAGGCAGACATGAATGATGATGAAAGACATTTCTGAAAGAAACTAGGTAAATCAAGCTGCAGTGTAAGACACACCACAACAAACAGCTCTGACACACACAATTTAAGCATTGGCAAATACATGTTGACTAGAAGGCCCATTACTACCATTTGGCTGCAGCACTGAGGGAATGATATTGGTAAATGATATAGACTTAAAGCTGTTCCATAATATTTAGGAATGTTTTTTCTGATGTAAGTAACTATGACAATTTTATGCTATAACCATTTCTCAATTTTGTTCAGGAAATCAGATCAGATCAAGAATCAGTTGCATAAACAAAAAGAATTACATCAGTGCAACAAGAGAGAAATCCATACTCCTTCACCTGAATGACGTCAAACCTTTCAAATCGCAGGACTGCAGTTACCTGCCACACCTACCACTCAGTTCAACTGGAAAGGCCTGTTTCATCCTGCTTTCTCAGACAATCCGACACACAAAGCTTCACTGCACTGCTGGGTGTAACACATAGCTAGCACCTGTTTGCCCTATATTTATGTGTTCACTGGAAGTATATGTGGCTAACAGAACTCATTTAATCAAAATGTGATTGCAGTCCAATTGTTAACATGGATGTGTGCTGGCATGAACAAATGTGAACATGAAGGAGTGAATGATCTTCTGTCTACGCGTGCGTGCGTGTCAGGTTCTCTGTTGCTAGGGCCCTGGCTAGCTTTGTCTCTGTTCATCTGCCTAGTGACTGTTCGGGTATGGAGAGAGGCATAATTTATGGTTTCCTGGGTGTAACAGCACTGTGTACATGTGTGTTATTGATTGCGTATGAAATTATGACTCACTCAAGAGCAGCATGAATAAAAAGAGGCAAAAAGGTGAACACCAGAATATGAAAACATCATCAACAACACATCTGTATCAGTTTACACACATCTGATGTTCCTCTTTCATCCATATTGAAACCAAGTTCAACTGCTTGATGGTTAATTCTCTGCCTGGATTCGGCACTCTCAAGGTTTCAAGTAAAGTACATTAAACTATGCTGTTTTTTGCAGTACTTGAATGTGCAACCGTCACCGTTTCAGACCAGGTGCCTGTTATTAAGGTCAAAGTCCTTTACTCGCTGAATTTTTTAAAAATCAGTTACATAAAACATAAGCATGTTGTTGCATTTTATTCCTGACCTATTTAATAATTTCTATGTATCACTATCCTATGAATCAGGTGTTTTGGATCATTAACAGTGCTATATAGTAGTATCAAGTGGATCCCATTATGTTTTTTATAATATGCTATCATATAGTGCATTGTGTGTGGTAATCATGTGCTAGTGGGGAAAAGCTGAAGTAAACAATGCCTAATATTTATTTTCTACAGGGAAGGACATTTTTGTTAAAGCTGCAGGACACACACTGCTTCACAGTGAATAAACATTAACGTAAACAGCAGGAAATTTGTTCAAAAAGTCTACATAAGAAATAATCTGGCTCTCTCCTGTTCTCGTAGGAACCTCTCCTTGCCTTTACAGGAGGATGGTGGTTCAGTTTAAAATACACCATGCAGGTAGGTTCAGCCTTTTCATAATAAGGAATAATAAGGAATGGGAATCAAACCACCAGGGTTGCAGACAAGTGGCCTAATAACTGAGTCACTGTCACCCCCAAAATATTCATATGGGCCATCACATGAGTTGTGCTTTATTTCCCTCATCTTCTCATGTTCTTTAGAAAAATAGGTCCTGTTTAAAAAGGTCTTGTATAAATAACGATAATGAAATCCAACACGTCTCACTTGGACAAATTCAAGCTTTAAATCCCAACCTAATGTGGGGAAGATCAAAGTATCAAGCTAGTGAACATCAACTGAAACATTGACTGAGCAGCCTGGTGTATCCTCTACCTTGAACTTACTTTGAAAGCATTAACTGGATAGTGACAGAATACACTACTACATTTTGATGTGTGTCAACTGAGCTGAATGCCAGGGCAGTAAGAGAGACATACAACACTCCTTTTCACAGAATTAAAATATATTTTCTGAATTAAAATATTACATGGTGGAAAGTGAATTAGCTTTCTGGTGGTTAACGCTTTAGTGGGATTTCGGGGCGGACTTGATCTACAAATGTGGCAGCATTGCTCCATGTAAAATCTCCCCTTTCATCCAGACTCCAGTGTCTGCTCAATGTATCAGACTGGTAAGTGTCAGCTGCCTGTGTCATGCACATCCACTCTTGTAAAAAGGAGATTAGAAACCAGGTTACAAGTATACATGGCAGAGAAATTTGTGTTCTCCAGGAGAACTCTACCTGAGGAAAATCAGGTTTCCTGTTTACATGACAGTAAGGAAATCGCTTGAAATACACGACAGTAGCCTGGTTGTTTTAGTGCATGTAAGCGCACTGAATAAAGAGGAGGATGAAGTAACAAGTGAAAAGGCAGACCAGTATTTCTAGCTGCATCAGTCTTTTAAGAAGAAGTGCCTCAATGAATAGAAAGAGAACATTGTAAAACAGGAAATCAGACAGGCATGTCTGGGGAAGTGCACAAAATGTATAAACCTGCAGCAAACAATATAATATAGGTAATGCAAAACTCCACCTTGACAAATCTGCACTAGTAATTTGAGATTGAAGTATCTACAAGTGAAGCTTCTGTATTTTGTTTGCATACAATTTCCAGGTATTTGATGTTGAAACGGTGTCACACCGATATTGAAGTTCCTCAATTTAACAGCCAGCACAAAAACACTTGTGTAACATGGCTACATTGCAGATCAAGGACAACATATCTGCCATTTCACAAAAACGACAAGTCACAAGTCACTCCTCTAGATCCGACAGCTCTCTTATGATGCATGTCCAGTCAGCGTTTGAGATTAGCAGCCTGTCTTGGTCAGTAACTTCAACTATACATAACCCACTGGCTTTCAAAACTATTAACTTACAACTTGGCTTGCCAGACATAAAGAAAGAAAAGAAAAAAAACTTCCATCCAAGTCAAGTAAATCACTTTAGGCTAATTCCGTGTACCCTGTTTGCTCCAGTCAAAAACAGTGTTTCTGAAGTCTAGAATGACACAAATAAGATCAAAACATACACTTAGGTGTCTGACAGCAACACAGACATGTCAACACTCAGTCCGTCCTCATGTCTGGTGCCATTTTGTCCTGTCTCATGTATCCTCTATACATGGTCTTAAAACAGAACCTGTTTGTGTGAGACTATCCATCCATGACCTTTTGCCTACAAACCCAATAAAGAACTTGCCATGACCCAAACCTTTTTCTCTCACCTATAAATCCTCACTAGATGTAGGATGAGTTCCGAACAACAATGCCACTGCAAAAGAACAGACAGATCTGTGTACAGACTAAAGACTAACAAGGCCTACTGGTAAATTTGGTTGGAGGTTTATTTATCACCAAGATAATGCACTTCACTTCTACGCTTATGTGAGCCAGAGTGTACAACTGAAGTTATTGCAGTAGCATATCTCCTTTCATCTTCATGTGGCTTTTGGCATAATGCTGCACACTAAAGGGTATTTTATCAGATTGGTAGGCTTGAGTATTGTATTGTGTAGTGTGTTGTTGGATAATGTTGCACTAAGCTTTAAGTAAAAACAGAAGGAATAGTTTTATTGAGAAATTGAGGCTCTGTGTGATCAGTCCTGTGGATGACTTACATAACCAACTGTACTGTTTTGACCTTTGTTCCAGGTAAGGGTGTAGCCGTGTAAGAATATGTATGTGTCACAGTGTGTGTGTATTTTATTTTTGCCTACACCTACCTACTTACATACCATTTTGGCTGTTTTTTCCTAATGAAAGCAGTAATCCACTGTGAGACAGGCCACCATGTGTGCACACACACAGTGTGAGATTGTGGTATCAACAGATAACTTCCGTCAGCACTTTATTTGTATTACATGCAAAGACAGACAATTTTTCAACCTTTGAGTCTCCTCCACTAACAGGTTTTCCTATTGGCTGATAACAGCAGCTCTGCAGTCTGGTTGGCTGCTGTGCTGACATTTACACAACTGGGTTGGAATTGAATGTTTCAGGAAGAGGTGTTTTAACACAGGGTGCAGCTGTTGAGACTCAAAAAATAAATGTTAATAATGCTTTACGCTGTCATTTCACAGTTGTATAACCGTTACCTTTAGTGTCGACAAACTTGTGTTGTTATCATATTTGTAAAAAACGTTTTAACGTGCGTTTTTAAGTGTGTACGTTTGCTCTATTCATTTTGCTACCTTCATCACAGCTACTAACCAACCACTGAAGCCATCTGTCTGCAGCTACAGCTAGTTAATATACCAATAGATCCTCTAGCAAAACAAAAATACAAACATGGATTTAGCTTCACACACTCTGACATCATACACCGGGTATAAGGTCACCAGGTAAAGAAATTTCCACACTCACCCAACTATTTTGCATTTAAAGACAGGCAAACCACATGATGCTTGTCAACAGCTGTCCAAGCAACTGAAGTCACAGTCTTGAAACTATAATGGTTTTCATGTGAGCCTGTGTGGCTTCTTCATAATTACAATAATTCTACAGATAAATCTGCCCACATGATTAAGACACATACTGTAGTCTTGGAAGCAAGGGGGTTAGTTTCAGCCTTCTAATAATGATTTACAGAAGACAGACATGGGCTTTGTTTATCTTTTAAACCATGTCTCTAGTTACTATGGGGAAATATGAAAGTAATTTCCATCTTGCGAAATGATTTACAAATTTTGACACGTGTACTAGTGATATTTATAGTTTAAGTGTTCCTGCCCAGTGGTTTTACATCTACAGAAAATAAGGTCTGTATTTATCCCAATAGCACACAGAATTTGGAACAACTGGCTTCTGTACTGTCAACTGAATAATATGCACGTGGCTGGCAGGGTTGTCTGTATTGCAACAGGTCAAAGTGGTCAAAAGTCATGTCAGAGGACATGCCATAAGCCACAGACTAAACAGAAACCTAAATTTGTTCTCCTATCCTGCGAGGAGTGGGAAATCCAGTGTGAGTGCGTAGGCAAGTTGATGAATCACTGCTGTGAAGGAAAGACAACAGACAGAGAAAAGGCAAAGTGACAAATAGAAACCCTGTTAGGCCAAACAGAGCGTCGCTCGAGAGCAGTAAAGAATCCTCAAAAAAGAAAGACAGCAGTATTTTGGATTATTTTTTAGGAGACACATCTTACCGAATTTTCAATGACTTGCACCAGTGGAATCCTTGTTGACATTTCTGAAGTGGTTTGAGGGAAAGGAACAGTAGAACAAGAACAAATCTTCAGTGTCTATTGAGCATTTAAAACTTGGGTAGCTGGTGGTTGAGGGAGATTTCCAACAGATGTCCAGTGCTAGCCAGCTAGCAGCGCGACAGATAGCCCAAATCAACAAGTTGAATCCAACATCAGCGGCTAGCCGAGTTAGCCAGCTAGCTAGAAACTAGCTAGCAGCAACTGCACATCCCATGTTTGTCAACAGTCACAAAATAGGAAAACCCAAACGTCTTCTTTAGCTTCGGGCTGAACGTGAAAACATTCAGTTTCCAATTATCGTGTATCAGTGTCGATGGCGAGCGGCGAGCTACCGACGCTATGGTGCGACGTTCTTGTCAGTTAGCTACTGGGGCTAGCTTGAGGAAAAGTTGGGCAACGGTAGTTCTTATCAAGACAAGGTTCAGTTAGGTGGCTAGCATGCTAACCTGTAAGGTGGCTAGGTAACGCCTGGTGAAGCCCTGACTGCGGTCGAAATCTAACGATACAACAAATGTGTGGCGAGCGCCGTTTTCATTACACAGTGTCGTCACTTAGCTTTCTGGTTAGTGACAGATATGATTCCTTTCAAGGCTGAAACCTGGTCTGAGGTCTACAAACTTTAAGGCCAAAGTTATTCCCGGCGAGGTCCCGACCTTCCCAACTCGCGCAAAATAGTTCAAAATGTTCCCAGTGGTATAGCCAATGTATGGTATCCGAAAAATAAAAGCAGCACCGTGTAAATGGTCACATGGCATGTGTGAAATAGAAATGTGTTTGTTGTGCTAATTATGTGGCTGAGCGATATTAGCCCATGTAGCTATCCAATTCAGTGTTCCTTCCGAAGCAAAGCTAACTAGTTAGCTTATCCTCCAGCGGCCGCAGTGGCGGTGACTGCCACAGAGCAGCCCACAAAACTCAATATCCACGGAAATCACCGGCGCTCTTCCTTGTGTTGCGTGATTGGAAGGAGGTCGTTATCCACTGCTGCACTGCAGTGTGGCGATATACCCGTTCGTCCTGTCGGTACACCGACTGAGAATATTCCCGTGACCAGCCGACTGAAGGAGGAGGAATCATCAAGTTGTAAAATCCATTATCGGTAAACTGGGGTTTTGTTGTTCGGAGGTGCGTGTCACGGGCAGGCAGGGGGAGAGTGGCGAAGAGCTGCGCCCGAATGCAGACTATGCGCACGATCCCGTCCTGAAACCGGAACAAGCTCGCGGCAACATGGCTGCTTGCACCACGACTGAAGGAGGAGGACTAGGGAGGGAGATGGTTCGCTCTGTGTTCGGCTCCACTCGACTTTTTCCGACCTGTGTTTAGCGACGGCTTTTCTTCCAGGTTGGTGAAACGCAGGTGCAGCGTCACCGGGGAGAGTTTTCCAGGGAAACCTGCTTCGGGACGTGCTCGCGGCTGCAGCAGGTTCATGATGGCCTTTTTTAAAGGTGCACACAGCCTTACAGGAGTTAACCACCCAGAACCCCGTGTTTACGTGTGTGAACGTGTTTCTAAAAAAGTAATGAATTTGACATTCGTGTCTACTGTTGTGGTTGTGCTCTGTGTAGTCTGGCATTGCTGTTTCTGCTGGGGTGAAAATGGTGATTCCAGGGCCATGTGGGTGGAGTAGAAAACCACATCCCCAAAGGGATCAATGAAGGCACTCTGTGTCTTTCAGAGAGGCCACAATCTCTCAACAAAGCATCTGTTTGTCTGTTAAAATTTACTCCATTTACACAGACTTGTATACACACACTCCTTTTCCTCTCTGTGTGTCTCTGGAAACTCCAGTTCTGCAGGTGAAACACATGATCCACAGGAGCTGACGGATATTGCTACAATGGAGTCATACACTGGTTTCCGTTCTCGTGGCACACGTACTTCTTCTCTTCATGCATCAGAGGAATGTTACACAGATTGTTGTCTCACAGTCTCAGCGTATTCACCATATCTTTTAGCTTTTAAGGCCTAATGCTACAGGTGGCAAGACGAGTACGGCTTCCTATTTTCATCAAATAAAAGTAGTGATACTATATTTATCTGAATTTAAACTAAAGAAATAAAATAAATTAATGAGCTTTTTTTTTGTTCTGTGCCACAAAGTGTTGTACGTATGTGTTTTTCAATGGATAACCTGCTGTTCCTGTCTCAGTTAGACATCCTGTTGATAGGATTTTCTTCTTTTACAGAGTCTGTACTAGTGTCTTGCTGATAGGATGTTGTTGACACTGGGAATCATACGTTATATGCCATAAAATGTCTGCTGCTTATGTTAAAATATAATTCCCCCCTTTTTATATAATTTATCCAAGGCCAATTCTAAAACCATGCTCTAAGCTGGTTGAGTTATGTGTTGCCACCGCAGCTGTAAAAATAAATATGTACAACCCGTAAGTGTGACTATGAGATGCCGACCAGCTGGCATAGATATTTTCAAGTTACTTAGCAACAGCCGTGGACTGACAAAGATAATATGGCTGCTTCTGGAAGTGGTGATGTCTGAACTCTGTCAGTCAGCAGGTCTTCTAATCTTACACGTCACCATACCAAATATTCACCAGTTACACAGTGTGACGATGCTGTCGAGAACATTTTTAAAAAGGAATTAATAAAGACAGAGAGAGCATTCAATTGGCAGCATTTTCCGGTTGATCAAAGGAAAAATAACATCCCTGAAGATGAGGAGAATAAAACTGTAGGTGTGTACATGTACATGTTATAGCTGACAAACTTTGTGAGTTTTCACATAATGACTACCCTGTTAAAAATCACCAGGCATCTGTAGCACCTCATTTTGGATCATGTCCAGTCTGATGGCGGATCACAGAGAAAGGATACCTCATATGGTACTGTTAAAAGTTTGACACGTGGACTCGATTACTGCAATTTTTTAAATATTTGCATTGAACTGTTTGGATTAGTGTCTTGTTTGATGCTGGGGAAAATGTGCTTAAGTGTCGCCATCTGCTGGATGCCTGAATATATTACAGAGGCCTATCTATCTGTCTATATGTCTGTCTATCTGTCTATCTATCTGTCTATCTATCTATCTATCTATCTATCTGTCTATCTATCTATACATGCAGCCTTTACCACAGTGAAAGAATATGCACTAAACACGATGAGTGATCAGAACAGGAGGAACAGAATGAATGATGTGTGAATGCATGTGGCATAAGGATCACATTTCTTTTACCTAATCTGTGGCCTAGCAGTCTGAAAGTCTGAACCTCTTTGCTTAACCTGGTAATGTAATAGGTGCTGACTCGCAGCGTGGGCAAAATTAGTGAGGTAGCCAGACGCAAGGCCCAGAATAGGCCTCAGTACAGACTGTGCTGCAATCACATTTGGTGTGTAGCTAATGAAGTGAAGAGTTGAAAACTTGAATATATAAAAAATTGGATGAATGGAAAGGTTCAGTCTGCTGGGGGACATTCCTGACACTCTGAGCTCCTCTCCTCCTTCTCTCTCTCTCTCTCTCTCTCTCTCTCTCTCTCTCTCTCATCATGACATCATTGCATGTTGTTAACATTGTGTCTCCTCTCCCCCCTAGTTGTGCTTCGTCCTTCTGTCTCTCTTTCTCTCTGTACCTTTC
>JAUMTR010000010.1:10727757-10758894 GCA_032270685.1 Microctenopoma stevenorrisi
CCCCAACCGGTCGAGGCAGATGGCCGCCCACCCTGAGCCTGGTTCTGCTGGAGGTTTCTTCCTCTTAAAGGGAGTTTGTCCTCTCCACTGTTGCCTAGTGCCTGCTCAAATTGAACTGTTGGGTTTTCTTCATTATTTTGTTTACATATACACTTATATTTTGAAATGAAATGTGCCCTGAAATGACTTTTGTGATGATTTGGCGCTATACAAGTGTAATGAAACCCATTAAGCGTGCTGCATATTTCATATTTTTCAGTGAAAGAATCAAGTGGAAAAATCCATATATGTAGAAGTCATATGAGGAAACTGATTTATTTTTAATTTGATTTTCTGAGGAAGCCAAGCTTTTCTGTGTATCACCAGAGGAAATGCCATGGAGCAAGTGAAAACCATATCATGTCATTCTGGCCAGCTCTCTTCTTCTTTGACATTGAACAAGCTCTGTCCAAGGCTTTTTTTTAACTTCCCTGCTTGTGCACGAGTGACAGAGGTCAGAAGGTCACAGTTAGAAGCCATCCACATGCTCCTAAATGCAGATTTTAATGTACTTACTTGTACTTCATGTCATCCAATACTCAATCCAATGAAAATATCAAACTTAACTAATGTCCACATTCATGATGCTATTATCAGCAATTCAGTGGAAATGAAGATCCCCTTCTAATCTCTTATTAAACTCCTCCATTTAGCTCTGGCTCCTTGAGGAAAACATCAGTGTAGCTCATGTTAGCGTCGAGTTCCCGGGCTCACTGGGACGTTGTTAATGCACTTCTGTTTCCACTTAGTGTCAAACCTCATTTCATTTACGTCAGTGTGATACTACTCAGTATGTCTTTTACTTTGAAAGTCAGAAAAAAAAAGATAAATTAATCTGTAAATGTATAATAAGCTTCTTATGTGTATTTGGTTTCTTTCTTTATAGTGATGTAAAATAACAGAATAATGAGGCAAAATGTTATTGAAAGGCCAATGATTTGTCAGACAGGGGAGTAATTCAAGTGTTTATTGAATATGAAACATAAGTGCAAAATGAAACAGCACACAAACATATAGACTTTTATACTAAATCACAAACATTTCTTTCAATATGCAGATAATAAAATACAGTTTGTGCACCTGCAGCTGTCCAGAAGCAACATATTTTAAAAAGAACTGCCCCAGTTATTGATAAGAAACATGTAATGTACCAAAATAAAAATTACCTGAGGAAGAATGAGAAATATTACAATATGTACATTAAAACCAAAATGACTTCCTTGAATTCTCACGCTGATACGTGTGACGTTTTAAACGGGTCATAATTCTAACTGTTTTCATAACGTTTGCTCAAAAAGTATGAGATTCGTATGGAGAAAGCCAAAATACATTCACAATAAATGCACATTTTGCTGTTTAAAAATCATACAAACCCTCCTCTCTTAGTAAAACTAAAGAAAAGCAGACAAACTCTCTGGAATATAAATAATAAAGGTGGTTGTTGAAATAGCTTCACATCCAGTCAGAGTGAGGATTCACCCGACTCGCTCTCTTCAAACAGCGCCGAGCAGCTCCTCCACAGCCACAGTCGTCAGGTCGCAGTAGAAGTTGCCCTCGTTGTCTCCCCCTCCAAACACCAGCAGGTTTCTGCTTAGGGGGCCAGCTTCCATATCCACATCTTCCCCCTCGTATGAGAAACGGCGGCGAGCTGCTGTCTCCATGGTGATAATGGAGTGCCCCGCCCTGGGGACGGAGAGCTGAGGGAGCGTCACCTTAGTCCACGTGTTGGTTTCTGAAACGAAGTGTAACTTCAGAGCAGGAAGAGCTTCTGTGATCGGACACATTTCTGTCAGCTAAACATTTACACTCCGCTCCTTCTTATGATCTGTTTGTGCCAGAGAGCCGCCTCTCACCGATATCGAAGATGAAGGTGTCAGTGAGCGCGTCGTTTCCGTTGTACCCTCCGTGGATCAGGAACTTTGTGTCTGAGAGCACAGCACTGCCGTGCCAGCTGGGAAAACACATCAACCCGTGTACAGTAACTTTTCCTTTCTACCACCGCAGTTCTACTCAAAGCTTTTAAACCTCACTGCATGTATGTGTGCGAGTACCTTCGAGGGGAGGGGGCTTCTCCACTGGTTTTGACTGCAGAAAACTCCATCAGACCTAAAAAAAAAAACAAGCATGTTGATGTAAATCGTGTACGCAGCGCACATACTGTGTGCACCTGTGTGTCCGGGCCTTACCGAGGTCCAACATGTACATGTCGTTGTAGCATACAGGCGTGTCCCATCCACCAAATACATAGATCTTCCTCTCCTGCATCACACACGCCGAGTGACTGACGGAGAAACACAGAAGCTAAATAAAGCGTTTGAATGCATCTGTGAAAACCAGCCTGCTGAGGTGAGCCGTCTTACCCTGAGCGAGGGGAGGGTTTGTCTCCTGTCAAAATGGGCTCATACCAGATGGAGAGGTGCGGATCGAAGATGTACAGCGAGTCGCTGCAGCCGTCCGGCTCCGGGTTTGCACGTGGAAACACCCCTCCCAGCACGAAGAGTTCACCACGAAACAAACTGCAGCTGTGATAGGCCAGAGGAGGAACCTTACCCTGAGCCTGCAGGAGACAAGAGGAGAGCAGGACATGAGATTACAACAAAAATCATCCTTAAAGAGGCGTGTGGTTAAAGCGAGGTAAATAAACACACACACACCTCCACCATGGTCCACTTCCAGCTCTGCGTGTCCAGGATGTGAACATCGTTGAACCATTTCTTGTTCTTAGAGCCTCCGAACACAAAGATCCGCTTTGAGTCAGGGTCGTAATTGGCCGTGTGGCCAATTCTGGCCTCAGGGGTGGGACCCTCGGCTAGTGTCTCTGCTGCCACCCAGGACATGTCCTCTGTGGGGCAAACACAAGAACACTCACTGCGACATAATTCCCACTAGACCCCAAATATCAAGCATGTTCCAAAAGGTCATCTGACCGACCTGTGCAGAGTTTCCACATGGGATCTTTGCAGAACTGCGTCCTGGCTCCCTGTCCTCCGATAAGAATTGCTGTCTGAGCATCAATGGGACATAGAGTCTGACCCCAGCGTCCTGACGGGCTTCCTGCTGGGCAGCCAGACATGTATTATTAAAGTTTAACTCATTTCAGAGGAACTTGAGCTGTGTGCATAGTAACCAGGTGATTTCAGCCTCTAAGAGGCTGATGCACAGACTATACCAGCTTTTAAAAGGCATCTCGGGCGTCTCTGACACAGACAGCGCAAACAAATACCAATGAAGGACGTGGTAGCTGTGTCGAGGAGTGTGATTCTAAGACAGGCCATGGTGTCAGGAGTATGGATTTGTTTTTTAATGAGTCATCATGCTTAAAAGCACTTTCTGGATTCTTGATCCTATAACATCAGGTTTCTTTGCTTCAAATATGATGAACAGACATGATTCCTCATTTAACTTTTTTAACTATTGTTTTAAAAAGATGCTGCCCAGGTATCTGTGACCTGCAAAAACACCTGCATGGGCCGTGGCCTGTGTGAGTCACACACAGCTGCTACATGCGTGCACTGAACACTTCTCACTACCAGGGGAGGACAAACGGAGAGCTTCATTCTGTGAACTCAGGTGGGCGATCAGATCAGCGCGCGTTATGGGACTGAGCAGTGAATAAATATGACAAGATAAAAGACAACCAACACGGTATGTAATGTGTACGCACAAACTCACCGGCCTGTGTGGGAGTCTTGCTCTGCCTACTCTTTGCCCTGGCTGCACTCTGAGGAGGCGTTCTTCCCACTATCCCCTGCGCCTCTTCTGCTCCATTAGCTGGAGAAAAGATTTGATAAAAGTCACAAGACACACAGATGCTTCACTCCTCCACATTAGAGTATTTGGCACTAATTGTCATTAGCATCACTTTTCTGTACATTTCATTAAAACAAACAATTTTCATCACATGTATGAACAAATGAATAAATATGTTTTATTTGTCTGGTAGGTAACATGAAGTCTCTTACCAATTCCCTTCATCTTGGTGGCCTCTCCTCTACTGGCGAACAGCTTCTGTCCCCCTTTGGCTTGACCCCTGCCTTTTCGTACAGGTGTGGTCTTCTCCGTGGAATCATTCGGACACACGTTCTCTCCTTCGCCTCGCTTTGTGACCTTATTTTCCTCACCGCCTTCGTCCACCAGCCTCTTCCTCTTGCTGTTGTGTTCTCGGGCTGTGAGGGGAGCCACAGCATCCTGGAACAGTACAGGCGACAGGAGGTCAATAAATGTTGAGTACTTAGGGTTAGGGTGCAGTACACACCACAGGTAGTGTCCCATCAATAACATGTTTTCATTAAACTGCAGTATGGAAAACAGAATTCTGTGAAGGACGGTGTCCTTGCTCTTCTGGCCTCAAACAACCCACTACGCTCTTCAGAGCAGAGTGTAAGATGATGTACCTTCAAGTGAAGAGAGGAACTCTCACTCTGC
Organism: Microctenopoma stevenorrisi; assembly: GCA_032270685.1. NCBI lineage: Eukaryota > Metazoa > Chordata > Actinopteri > Anabantiformes > Anabantidae > Microctenopoma > Microctenopoma stevenorrisi. The sequence continues at coordinate 10,732,222 of JAUMTR010000010.1, forward strand.
GCTTCTTTGTGCCTCCTAAGACTTCCTGCACCTTTGGTTGCCAAGAGGAATTGCAGGAAAGGTAGAAAATCTCTTACGCAAACTAGGTAAGATTTCAGGAAAGCGGTTCTACCAAAAAGCAACTAAATACGCCCAGTGTTACTAAATCCAACACTTTTGATGGAGAAAGAAGATTCTGACTGGTACCTTTGTTAATTTAGATTACCTTTGGTGTGTATTCCTTCACAGCCAGGATGAGTTCTGGTTCTGCCCAATCTGCTTTCATCTGTGAAAGCAAAAATATTCCGTAACCGAACGGTTCCATAATCGCAACGAACATTCTGGAACCGTGTCCGAACATTCAGGAATGTTCAGTTACAGTTCCGGAATTGTTCAAGAAAAAACAAACAACAACAACAACAACAACACTATCCTTGGATTCATGAGAAAGGCCCATCTAGACTTTCCTTTTTTAATGATGGTGGTGGTGCATTAGAGAAAACTGAGCTGCTGCTTCAAGTGCACAGGCCAGTGACCTGTCTGTTAACCAGCACACACTTCTTTGTCTGGCAATTCCCAGTAGTTTAATCTGAAGTCTTAATGGTTGTTGTGTTACTTACCAGGTTACCTCCCTCAAGAGTGACATGCAGTGTCACACTGTCTGTCCAGGTCTCTTCCTCCCACTGCTCCCATGACAGACACCTGGAGGGGAAACTATGCTCAATAAAAGGCTACCAGTGCATTTTATTAGTCAGATCAGCTGCTGCCTTGTGAGACACAGTGAACCCACTTGTTATAAGGAGTCAGTTTGCCGATGGTGATGGGGATCCGGTCGGCATCGTTGAGCTCCGCGTTGACGCAGATCCTGTCCCTCCATGGCCCGCTGCTGAACAGCACCACCTGGCGGACACTTGGTGGAACTGGGACACACACTCTGCACGACCCAGCGGCACTAACACGGAAAATAATTAAAAACCGAACTCTTGTTAGTCAGAAAACTTCACAGATATTTTTTGGCATGCGTTTCAACATAACCGAGAAGGTAAACGACGTATCCTTCTCTATAAACACCGCTTGATTAAAGAGGCGCCCATGCCAAGTTGTAAATTAATGTTTTTTAACATGGGCAGGTGACCACAGCTTGCAAAAACCGTAACGTATATACATTAAAGCTTTGAGACATCGTGTTTCAAAATGGACTTTACATTAGCAATGACGTTACTATTAAACACATAAACAGTAAGGTTATTGCTAACGTAGTAATGTTACTCTCACCTTAGGAGCCTTTGAGGCGGACCGTCTACTCCAAATACCGCATAAACGCCGAAGTCATCCATTTTGTGTTTCCCTCCAGCAAAACCAGTTGTCTCTTGAAACAGATTATACTGTTACTCTTTCTTTTTTACAACTTAAACATCGAAATAACGCTTATATCTCCCTGAGTGAATGCAACCTCTCCCGCCACCGACGTGTGTACAGTTATTAAACTCCGCGCGACTTCTGTCCCTGGCAAAAAATCGTGTGCGCGTGTTTTGTTGATCACACTGTCTTCACAGGCGGAGCGTCAGTTGTCGCTTGCGCAGAAAACAGAAGGTCCGCCCACACGTCGTGTCCCGCTACGGAGATCGAGCACCGTGCAGGGTGTCAATCACAAGATATGAACCTATCAGAGCATGCGTTTGGCTTTACTAAAGCTGCGTTCAAGAACAGTTATCCCCACGCTCACGCTTACAGGGGTAATAGCGGTTGGCAACAGGGTGTGATCTTTTCAATAATGAGGATCTGCATCTTCACCAGCTTCTTCTCTGATTGTTTCACTAAATCAAAGCATGTGAGAAATGTCCGGTATTAAACGAAGATAATGTTAAATAGGAATAGTCAACATTATATTATTTCGAGGAAACTGTAATAAATAGAAACAGTTATATACTAAAAGATAATTGATGGAGAATTACACTATAACTGATTATTTTCATTTTTGAAATACATATTTTAAGAATGTAATAAAATTGGTTAGGTTTACGTCTATTTAATAGGCTACTGGATACATACTGATTAACAACAAGGTTTCCAATGTTACAACGAAACACGTTTTATTAGTTTGTTATTATTTTTATAAATCGTGTAAGCGAGACAATTCAAATTGTTTACAAAGAATATTGTACGTTCTTGAACATACACCTAGCGAATGTTGCTGTCGAAAAGCATTGTGGGATAGGATGCCGGTGGAAAGCTTCTCGAACGAACCGCAAAGATGATGGTGAGTGAGTTAGCATTTGTGTGTTGAACTATGGTTTACAATCGATGTTCATCCTTCACTTTGTCAGCAAACATTTACGTCGAGACTATTCTTTTTATGTTGTTTATGTGTTGGCAATGTCTGGAAGTAATTATTTTCATAAAAAGTATTTTAAAATTGTTTTAATGTTAGTCAGACAGCGTTAGCATCGTAGCATTACTCTGTGTCAATGGGCGTATACGAGGCTAACGGTGCTTTTAGCTAACGTTTCAGCAAATATTGTGTAGAAACTAAAAACTGAACTGAATTGGTTACTTTTTGACTTAGTACTTTTGACTTAGTGTTTTAAAGAAGAAGAATGCATTGAATGTTATACATTCAGATTAGTCCGGCGGTGTTATATAGTGTTAGCTTTAAAGTCAAAACTCTTTGTGTCACTGGACTACGAGTCTGTAATAACATTTTCTATTCTATTCAATGCATCGATGCCGTTGATCACTTAGTGTTTATCCTGAGATTGAGCACCCAATGACAGCATTTTGTGATGATTGTGTATAATGTTAGACAAAAGACTAAACAATACAACACAGAATAACCTGAGTCGGTGTCAGTAACAACGATCTGCCAAGCAATGATCAGTTTATTTATTGAAAAGGCATTTGGCTGTGTCATACAGCTGCATGTTAACAGAAGTATCGCATGTCACATTAACTTTTGCTGCATAGTTTAACAAGTATTACTCAGAAATTATTTTTATGTCGTTGTATATGATCTATTGTAAGTTGTTTAGGTTTTGCTTATATTTTCTCACTTTTTTCTTCTTTCATCCTATATTGCCTCTAGCCCACACCGATTATTCTGCTGAAGGAGGGGACCGACACGTCTCAGGGCATTTCCCAGCTCATCAGTAACATCAATGCCTGCCAGGTGAGAAAACAACCCGCTAAATCGTCATTGGTAGTAAATGTTTGACATAATCTCAGAATAAATTTACTTGCCATGTTCGATCACCAGGTGATTGCCGAGGCGGTCAGGACCACCCTGGGGCCCAGAGGGATGGACAAACTGCTGGTGGATGGCAGAGGTGAGAGAGGGTTTAGCAGTGAATAGATTAGAAGAATTATTGGGCTAAAATTACCCTATCAAAAATGTCTGTGTTTTTCAGGTAAGGCAACAATCTCCAATGATGGCGCCACCATCCTGAAACTGCTGGATGTGGTTCACCCTGCAGCTAAAACCCTGGTGGATATTGCTCGGTCTCAGGATGCTGAGGTGAGAAATTGGGGAGTAGTAATTAAGGGACTGGACAAACCAGGACATTTTTTAAATACATTTTTAACCATTGTTAAAATGTAACATCTGTAGGTTGGAGATGGTACCACCTCCGTCACCCTGTTGTCTGCGGAGTTCCTGAAGCAGCTCAAGCCGTATGTGGAAGAGGGTCTCCACCCTCAGACCATCATCAGAGCGTTCCGCACTGCCACCAACCTTGCTGTCAGCAAGATCAAGGAGATCGCCGTCTCTGTAAAGAAAGACGACAAACAGTGAGTACTTAATTTCACAGTAATTTAGTTATAGGGCAAATACATTTGTTTGGTATTTACGTGTAAAAAATATAGCATAAAAACAGTGATGTTGTTGAAAGTATTTTGTCTGTTTCTCTGTCAGAGAACAGAGAGAGCTGTTGGAAAAATGCGCAGCCACAGCCCTTAACTCAAAGCTAATTGCTGGTCAGAAGGAATTCTTCTCCAAAATGGTGGTGGATGCTGTGATGTCTCTGGATGAGCTGATGTCTCTGAAAATGATTGGCATCAAGAAGGTCCATGGAGGAGCTCTTGAGGTTGGTGTTTGTGTTCAGCACTTGTAGATATGGTTGTTGATGAGGAAACTTTTAAAGAGAAAGATAAAAGATGTCAAGATGTTCTAAACACCCTCTTTTTCATGTTATTTAAAAAATTAAACTGTATATTACAGGATTCCCAGTTGATCTCTGGGGTTGCGTTCAAGAAGACCTTCTCTTATGCTGGATTTGAGATGCAGCCTAAACAGTATGAGAATCCAAAGATTGCTTTGCTCAACGTAGAGCTAGAGCTAAAGGCTGAGAAGGATAACGCTGAGGTCCGTGTGAAATCTGTGGAGGTATGAGAAAACCACAACGCAGGATCAGGATGCCACATGTGTATCAAATGGTTTTAATGAGCCTCTTTACTTTATCCCCTCTTACTGCAGGACTACCAGGCCATTGTCGACGCAGAGTGGAACATCTTGTACGACAAACTGGAGAAGATCTATAAGTCAGGAGCTAAGGTGGTTTTGTCCAAGTTGCCCATTGGTGATGTGGCCACCCAGTACTTTGCTGACAGAGACCTGTTTTGCGCCGGCAGAGTGCAGGAGGAAGATCTGAGGAGGACTATGAAGGTAAGAGACATGCACAGACAAAAAGCACTAACAAAGTTGTTTGTTTAGTTTTAATAAAATTGACGTCTGTGATGTAAACCGAGACACAGCTGAGGTAATATTGGTGCTTTCTGACTGTGTCTGTCATCCACAGGCCTGTGGAGGCTCCATACAGACCTCCGTAGGAGCACTGACAGACGACATCCTGGGACAGTGTGAAGTCTTTGAGGAGATCCAGGTCGGAGGAGAGAGGTAAGAAGGACAAGTTAACTTCTGCATGTGCTTTCTTTAATCCTTTTTTTTAATTATTATTGTTTACAGGAAAAGCAGTCCTTATGATTCACACTTGACTTTGTGTGTACCTGCAGGTATAACTTCTTTAAGGGTTGTCCCAAAGCAAAGACATGTACCATCATCCTGAGGGGCGGAGCAGAACAGTTCACAGAGGAAACCGAGCGATCGCTGCATGACGCCATCATGATCGTACGCAGAGCCATTAAGGTCCGTAGATACCCAGTGTTCCTACGTGCACAGTGACAGGGTTTCACTTTGTGCAGCTAATGTAGATGCTCTGTTTAGTCGTCTGTAAAATTTGGACTGTACTTAAATTTTTGGTTCTTCTTTTAAGGAAACATTAAGATTGTTTTAGATTCACAAACATTCACATCTGTAAAAACAGCCATAGATTTTGTTATTATTTATGGATTTCAGATGATCATATTGCTATTTAGTCAGCCCATCTGTGAACCTTGACAGCAAGAAGCTGACGGTACGTGCTTCATTTGCAGAATGACTCCATCGTGGCAGGCGGAGGAGCCATAGAGATGGAGCTGTCCAAGTACCTGCGGGATTATTCCAGGACCATCCCTGGAAAACAGCAGCTGTTGATTGGCGCATACGCCAAAGCCCTGGAGGTCATCCCCAGACAACTGTGTGACAATGCTGGCTTTGATGCCACCAACATCCTCAACAAACTGCGCGCCAAACACGCACAGGTAGGAAACACCCGCTCGCTCACACCGAGTTAATGCTGAGCCTCACTGAGTGACGCACATTTGACAAACGGCGCTTTTATGGCCCAGTCTTAAAACTGTCGTCCTCTCCCCCATCTTACTGTAGGGTGGCATGTGGTACGGTGTGGACATCAACAACGAGGACATTGCAGATAACTTTGCTGCATGTGTCTGGGAACCATCCGTTGTGCGGATCAATGCTCTAACGGCGGCGTCTGAGGCAGCCTGCCTCATCCTGTCTGTGGACGAAACGATCAAGAACCCACGTAGCTCTGTGGATGCACCTCCGGGTGGTGGTAGAGGCCGTGGGAGACCACACGCTCACTAAGAGGACACAGGAACAAAACCTCATCTTTAACTGGGATTAAAATCCAAATGCTGGTCGATGATTTATGGCAACGTTTAACTATGGTTTTATTGAATGTAGCTTTGTATGTTTGACCTGGATTTGGATTTGAATTCTGGATAAAGTGAGGATAGTATTGTTCCAAATGACAGGTGTAGTGAAATAAACAAAAAGGGGGAAATGAGAAATACATCTTAGTTTCCTGACAGATTCCTGTCCAAACTGACAGACATCTCGTTTTTTTTCCATCTGTAGTTTAAGGCTTTGACGTGGTAATTAAACATTTTACGCACTGTATCTTTCACCTTTTACACACAAATGATGTTAAATCTTTCCCTCTTTTGAAATACTCCTGTTCCTCTTTAGGTCAGCTTGTCCTCTCTAAACGAAGGTTGCCATTGGAAAATTTTTTCTCTTCTGTAACATGGAAAGTAAAGCACTGATACGATGTTGAGCAGTTGTGGACCATCGATTATGCTGTGTAAAGCTATTTATTGGACCATTCTTCTCAATAAATTCACAGTTAAAATCATACTGTTGACTGGTGTCCTTTGTGTGTTATTTAAACATGCTGTAACCATAGAACAAAGGATTGTAATATGATACGTCCTGATGTTTATCAGGACAAAGGTGGATGGTAAATGCATGGAGTGATCTGTGATTGGTAAAATAAGGGTGTGGCGTTTGGGGGAAAAAATGCTCAAGCACAAAGCGCATGTTTAATTTTTATATGTATTTGAGAACTGTACATCATAAAGTAAGTCACTTTGTAACCTGTGCTGTTTGAAGACAAACTGAAGATGTGTTCTAAACAAGACAAAGTGGCCTGGTTCATACCGTTGTTACTCTACACATGACAGTTTACTACAGCATACATGTGATTAAACAAGGGTAGTCAGAGATAGTTAGGACATGAGGTGGAACTATTAACAGAATGAGAAAGACGCTTTCTGCTAAAACTCACTAATTAGTTAACATAAGGTAAAAGGTGGTGCTCATTTAATGAACCTACACCTGCTGTTTCATAAGGCACGAAGATTTCAGTGTTAACAGTTTGATTTATTTGTCCTGATCAGAAACAATCGGTGCAGCTTTAATGTTTTTTTTCTCTTGCACAGTTTAGGCTCTCACACATGTTGAACCTTTTTTCAGACTTGTGGATAAAATATGACTTATTTTAGACTTTTTAAAAGACACAATCAAATTATGTAATAACTTCCCAGGATTAGTGTAGTAGGCTCCTTGGACAGTCTACACCTAGAACTTTTGTAATGCTTGTAGTTCAGTCTTTCCACCACTGGGTGGAGCACAATCACATTATATAAACAAGGCTACAGTGCAAGTAGTAATATTTCATATATATGATGGAATAGGGTTAAAATTAGGTATTATAATAATGTTAGAAAAAGGGTAAAAGTATTTAGTACTAGACACGAGTGAGTCTCACTCTAGGTAGCATTCTGCATTAGGTTTCTCCATGCCAGAATTATTCTGTGGCGTCTGTTCGGTTCACTGCACTGGAGATTTGTACTGATTCTGGCTTTGCACAAGTGTTCCTCAGAAGATTTTCGGAGCTTGAAATGCCTGGGACGCATTATGTAGCGTTACATGACAAACTCTTTTGTGGAGCCAGAGGGCAGACAAATTAATTTCTTCTTGTCGGTTCTTTTAAAGAGTTTGTGATGTTCCTCTTTTTCCTGCTCTGTTGAGTTACTGTAAAGCTTAAGATTCTGAGATTTGAGATGTGCCTTTAAAAAGGTGGGGCCCAGTACCGCTTTTTCTAAAATGATAATCTTTGGAGTCAGTTATTTTTGTTTTCAAACACTCATCTCCACTTCCTGTTCCTCCTTAGTTAGACAGGAAGTCTATGGAAGCCCGGACTGAGCGGTTAGACATGACATCAACAGCTGTGACTTTAATCTCCGTGTCTCCAAACTGCATGGTCGCTCTGATCTCCCTCCTTTCTGGGACTCCTCCTCCGGCCCCTCCCACTGCTCCTTGAAGCGGCAACGGTTCCGGTAGGTCTAGAGTTATCGTGCCACATTTCCTGACGCCGGGGTCGGAGATGTATGTGACGTCGTCTGTCGTGCTGCAGTAGATGTTGATGATGATTTTCCGCTGTCCCAGACGAGCTGGCGTGTAGCTCCGCCTCACAACCTCACCCAGAGCCACTGACTGGTCGACGCAGACGAAGCGGTCGAGGATGTCGGTGCACCACTCACGGCCATCCTTGATGAGCAGTTTGTCACGAGGGTGGCGCCCCTCAATGAACCGGTTCAAGACGCCAACTCCATAGGTCAGGGGGCATCGACGCACTCGAACCTGTGACGAAGAAGTCGTTAGATCATGCGCTAAAGAGCTACTCTCCCACTGACAGGTATTCCTGAGCCCTCACCACAGTGGGATCCAGCCCGAAGAGCACGGCACCCTTCAGTATGGTCAGACCAACGTCATGAGGGATGATGATGCGGCACATGCGCCCCAGTGCCTTCTGGACCGCTTTTTGGAGCATGGGCGACTCTGCAAAACCTCCAACCAGGAAGAGGAAGCGCACACCGCGCACCTCCGGCTTCACCATCAGCTCCTCTGTTGGAGGAACGAGAAGGAGGACCTTCAGAATAAGTTCAGTGCACTGGACTCTAGGCCAGCAGGACTGAAGTTTAAAAAACCAGACCTTGGTTGTGGATACACCTGAAAACATCATTGTCACCAATCTCATACATTTTAGGGAAGATGTGTGCAATGTTTGGTGTGAGCTGTAACTGAAGTGCATTATGTCGGCTTTTGTTTGCTTTAAATGACTCCGGCTGCACCTGGGTTCTGAGACGGTAGTGTAGACTAAAACAAAGAACACTGGAATTAACTGTTCATCAGGAGGCAAGAAACAGAAACACAACCCTTGTCAAATGTACATTAAGCTTATTTTGCTGTCCTGTTCCTCTGAACCTTTGCATTTTGGGATAGTAGTGCAAATATGAGAACGTTAGGGAGAAAAGGAAGGAAGAGGAGGGAGGTGGGAAACAGGTTGTTTCACTTGCCTTTCTGTCTGTGCTCGTATGTGCATGTCAGTGTTTGTAGGTGCGCAGAGCTGTGTTTGTGTACTTCTCACCAATGTGTTTGACAATGTTGACAATTGTCGGTTGGAAGAGCTCATTCATGGCTTCCTGTGTCAGACGCAGCATCCCCTGGGAGGACCACTTCACTATGTTCATACTGACACACACAAACGCACGCGTGCGAGAGGCTACTGTTACAGATACATACAGTAAAATCGCTCCATCAAACTGGCCACGCACACACACACCTCTCACAGACACACTCACTTGCTCCTCCTCAGGGCGGCCTCCACACTCTGCCCCCTGTGCCTCTTGTAGTAGTCGATGAAAGAGAAGGGCAGGGAGATGTTGAGGGCGTTGGCCCTGCCCGGTGTCGCGGTCCGTTTCCTCGCCTCAAATGCGATGGTGAGGTCGACCCAGGCTGCCGGCCGCCTGGCTTTGAAGCTCTGGATGAAGTCCTCGCCAAAGATCTGGCACAGCATGGCTTCGAAGGCCAGGTCCACGCCGACGGCACCGTACGGCCCGCCTGGGAGAGAGGAACCACAGATGTGGAAACAGCTAGAAATTGGACATTTAGTATGTGATGTGAAGTTCTGTACCTGAAGCCTTGTAGAGCTCTTTAAGAGTTCCCTGTGGCTGCTCGATCTGATGGACTGTCAGATCAACTGTTCCTCCTCCGCAGTCTGCAACAATATACCTGTCACCTAAACAACGAGAGAAAAACAACACAATTCACCGCTGCTCATGCATTCTGGAAACATTTTCATTATGTGAATCCAGGCTGAGGAAATATTCTACACACATTGCAGTAAGCTATGGTATCATATGGTATCATTTTTGTGGAATGTCAAAATGTAATGTTTCCAGAGTGTGTGTGTGTGTGTTTCCTCTCAAACACAAACAACCTCCAGGCATCTGTGATTGCTGCACTCCCTTCTGTGAGCGTGTTGTGATAAAGATCAGCGATGTTTTACCCTGGTACAACGAACCACGCCCTGAGCACCAGTGTAAGACAGGGAGTGTGTCAGGGAGTAAAATGAGAACCAACGCCGAGACCAAAAATGCAGAAAATGTTAAAAAAAAAACAAGAGAGTGATGAGATGAGAGAAGAAAATTTAAGCGAAGAAGGACAAAACGCAGCTTCTTGTCCTTTGGTTTATTTACAGTGGAGAGGCATAACGTCCCACAGGCTGGGTCCTTCCCAGGACAGGAAAGGGGGCAAACAGGGTCAGCGGGGACACGTGGCTCCTTACATTTCTGTCATAGCTCAACAGACAGAATGCACTGTGCTCACTCAGCAGGGTGGGTGATTCAGGTGTCCAGATCTTGTCACTAAATAGATTCTTTTCACGTGTAGACTTTTCCTTAAATTGGCACAACATTCTCCTCAGAAATTAACCTCCACAATAGTCTGTAAGGCTTTAACTATGACACGAAATGGTAATTTAATTTAAGCTTGAATCAGTTTATGTCGTTAGATTTTAAAACTGTATGATATATTTGGCAGACTTTTTCTTAATCAGGTTCTGCTGTATGGTAACGTCATATGTTGGAGCACATAAGAATGTAGTAAAAATGTCTGGAAGTAGCTGTGTCTGATACTCATGGCCAGCCTGCCGGGGGTTAAAGGTCATCAATCAGTATGTCAAACATTTGTGTGTAGACACACACTGCTCACCAGTCTGCAGCTCTGACCACAGCTCTCCAGTTCCACTCTCCACCAGGAAGGTCCTGCTGTGTCTGGATCGCCTCAATTGCTCCCGCGCTGCAACACACGCAAAGATAAACACACAGATGCAGAACATATTCTTTACCTTTGATATTTGTATATGAGTTTTGTTTCAGATGCAGTTGAAATGTATTTTTCACAGATGTTTTTACCTTCTCGCTACTGAAAATGTGTCACTGAAATATACAGAGAATGATGAACTGACTGCACTGACCTCTGCTCTACATCACTGTATAGGTGCTTTTTAGCTCCTTGTTCGGTTTCTCCACCCACAGCTTTATTCTCTTGATAACAGGCTTGTTATAACCGCATTAAAAAAGATAGAAACCATAAACCACACTACTCAGAGATGGTTAAAGGAAGTCATCATTGGATAATACTGATCTCAAAGGAAGACCAATGTCACTATTTGCTTTATATATAAGTGGAATAATTAGCTGTAACAACTCAAAATGTGACAAATGTCAGTGTTGTGTTTGCAGCACACAGTTTGTAGACAGTTTAAACGTGTTGCTTTTACAGCTCCATATTGACTAATTTATTGACTGCTTCAGGGATTTAGCAAGAATTTCTGAGCCCCGAGGTCCACGTAGGAGTTTCTGGCCCCCTTTTCTAAACAAAATGATTCCACGAGCCTTTTTATGGACTCTCACAAGCTGTATTCACACTTTTCCTGTCTTCAGATGATGGTCAACGCAAAGCAAACCATGAAGCAATCACTTTCATGTTCAACTTTCAAGATGAATGTTTCAACTCATTCACCTCATTTCAAGTTTAGGTCTTTCGATCCAAGGAAAACAAGAGAAACGTACCAGAACGAGACACATCGTGGTTTTGAATGACAGGAGCGATATATGTTGGAAATGAAAAACACTCTCACATTTCAGCTCTCTCTTTATTCCTGACGAGTAAAGTGCCTGACTGGCAGGTTAATATTATGGATGGAGACCAACAAAAACAGGGCGCACTCAAATAAAGCTGACAGAAATACTAAATACCTGACAGCCTGTTTGACAGAGCAGATACACATTTCCGCCTCCATACGTGCGACTGAAAAGCCAAAACGCTGTGAGGGAATCTCTGGTCCTGATGCTAAAGTTTGTATGTCATGCTGTATGTCATAGGCAGCCTGCAGTGTGTTTGTGTAATTTAGGTAAAAGTGGTTTTTGCTACGATCACCACGAAAAAGAAAATAAAAGAGGAGGAAAGAACAGATTGATCGTAACAATCGTAGACTTTCTGAGCAAATATGACCTACAATGAAATTTCTATTACAGTTGTGTTACGGGCTGTGATGCATAAAGTCATGTACATGTATGTGTGTGTGTCTGTGTGTGGACGGTAAATGAAGCCGAACGACTGAGCAAAGAACAGCTCACCCACACAGGCCTTGATTTCATCCATGTGCACGTGTGTGTGTTTGTATGGGGGTGATGAATGGAACGCAAGCCTGGAAACCATTTACATGAAACAGCAGAAAGGACAAACAGTGTGTGTGTGTGTGTGTGTGTGTGTGTGTGTGTGTGTGTGTGTGAGTTAATGGCTCCCCAGTGCTATCTTTGGAGAAGAAATGAGGTGGAAGAAAGACTAAAGATAGTAAAAAACCTTCACTGTGATGCCAAGTGTGTGTGTGTGAGTGTTTGTGTTTGCATACGCGTCTGCCTGTGTGTGTGTGTGTGTGTGTGTGTGCTGTTTGTGTTTGCAGACCTGTTGCAAAGAGTACAACTTGGCAAAACAAAACTCTAGAGAGACAGACGAAGGACGTGAGTGCAAATGTTAGAAAAATGGAGGGAAAAGAATGAAAAATGAAAGTGGGTGGGGGGGGCAGAGACTGACAGGCCAGGAGGGGGTGAGATCATAGTCTCACTGCACCTTGTTCCAATTACAATATCCTGTGTTGAGTGTGTGCCTTTTGTGAGTGTGTGTTCTTTGTGTGTGTCACTGTCTGCATATGTATAAGTGGGCCTGTGCAGGGGATTTTGGACAGCGTGTTTGCTCACTGAATTATGCATCAGCCTCCCTATTCCCAGCATGAAATTGCTCTTTGTTCCAGTGCTTTATTTTCCTGTTGCAGAATTGTTTCATTTCAGCTCTACTTACAATAAACTGCGAGACCAATTAGAAGTCAGGCTTTAGAAACGTTCCAACGAGTGGTTTTATATTTCTGCAGAAATCCCAATTGTTGTTTTAAGACTGCACTCTTTCAAATCTCTATGTCAATTCATTTAATGATTAAGTGGAATGCTAAAGACCTTTTATTCAGCTTTATCTTCAACATATTATAATTTGACTTTGCTTCCCACAACTTTACTGTTTTGCTTCAGTCTCTGCTCTCATCAGCGTCATTCAACTCCCTGTTTGCATTTCACACACTGTGTCAAACGTGCACAATACCCGCACTCTAAGAAATAGGCGCCACCGTATGCAGCTCTCGCTTTTTGCAAACTGCGATCCAAACTCCAGATGAACCGGTCCCACTAAGTTGGTGTCTTTCAACGTTACTGTGTGTTTAAGATACATTTATCTGTTTTTCTTCCCTTGCCGAGCTGCAACAGAAATATCTTCCCTCTGCTCCTGATGCTGCACATTTCCATCTCACCCCCAGCAACACTGAGGAAAGGGCCACAGCTTTTCTTGCGCAGTATAAAGTTTATCAAAGAAAACAGTGGGCCCACTCTGTGGGGGGGGCACTGAGTTGTTCAGCAGTTGTTTCTCTTTATGTGATTTCTGTGGTTTGTTACAACACAACTCTCCTCCTCTTTCTCCCACTGTTTCCATCTCTCCTGTGTCTTTGTCTGCTCTTCGTGACACATATGGCCTGTGCAGGGTCATAGTGGCCTGCTGTTTAACCCCCCCCCCCACCCCCCACCCCCGCACACACACACATACACAACTACAAAGTCATCCGAGGCAATACCAACAAAACATTTGAAATCAGATTTTCACCCTCTGTGATTTTGCTTCAGTCAATTTTCTTCCAGGAACACACAGATCTGTTTTTTACTAAAACCACAACAAAAAAACTTACAACAACATTTCCAGGAACACAGTTTGGTTTCATGCTCATGCTAATGACATGTCCAACAATGCACACACTCTCTTGCTTCACTACCTTGCCTGAAGCTGGAGTCAAAGGGGCGGGGCACATCAGGATCAAGGCCGTTTGTGATTGGCTGCAAGCTGAGGTCAAGCACCTGGTGAAGACGGAGTTTTCGGCAGTAAATGGATGCAGCCTCTGGTTCTAGAGCAATGAGGAGCTGCTCTGGACTGTCAGGAGACACCAGACCAGCCTGGACATGGCAGAAGAGACACAGAGAGGGAGAGAGTCATTTACAAGCAAAATTTTATTATCCTGTATTTTAAAGGGATACTGAGAAGACTGAACAAGAGAAAAGACACAGGACCAACCAAAGACATAGGAAAGAAAAAGAAAACGACAGCAGAGAACTCATGGAGTAAAACATGCTCATGCCCCTGATGGACAGCTGTGCAACATAAACATAAGAAGGAATAGAAACAGATGTGAAAGTCGGGGAGAGACATTAATGTAAATGACAGCTGGTTACAGACGATAACACGACGAGAAGATGTGCTGTATATAGGCTTTGGTTTTGATTTATAGCAGTAACGTTGACTAGTTGAAATGATGCGTGTGTGTGTGTCTACAGGGCGGGTCTGGGCTGGACTTCCTGTGTTTGTATGCCGGTCTCGCTCATTGTTCACCCTGATGACATCATCACCAGGAAGCACTCACACCACGATAGCCAGGATACAACACGGGCCGTGTGTAAGTCAGTGTGCGTGAGAAAGAGAGTGTGCACAAGAGTATCTGTGTATGTGTGTACTGTGGCGAGTGGATGGTCTACAGGGCACTAGATCTGCGTGTGTGTGGCATTAATTGTAAAATGTGCACAATTGAACAGACACAGGTTGGTCTGTTCTCATTCATGTGTACTGTGACAGGACTCCTGCATTCCTTCCACTTTCCCACAAGTCATTGTAACAAGTGTGTGTGTGTGTAAGACAGAAGAGGTACTAGGAGGAAAAGTGCAGCACTACAATCTGTGTCTGTGTGTAGTAAGAGATCTTAATACTTTACTTTACTTTGCTTGGCTTACAAGAGGCTAGTGCTGGGTGTCTGGCTCAGGGACACACCTGGTAGGGGATGGACTAGGAGTCAGACTGGGATTCGAACCCGCGACCTGCTGCATTCCAGTCTGACGCTTAACCCATTGAGCTACCAGGCCACAATGGGAACATGAATCAAAAACAGTTTATCTCAGGCTCCTATTTCCCTGTCACACACACACACACACACATACACACACACAGAATGTGAGTCTACAGTCATCCTCTCGAGTCTAGGTTCTCAATCCTACAGAGCTGACACGTAGAGACAAACACATATCATCCTAACATGTCTTTGGGTGGTGGGAGGAAGCCGGAGAGAACCCACTCAGACACGGGGAGAACATGCGCCACACAGAAAGACACCTGACTGACCCAGGAGCTGCAGGTTTGTGTTGATATATGTGTGTCCCTACCAGGTATGCAGCCTCTCTCATGAACTGTTTGGCAGGTTGTCTCCACACAGCGGGGACGGTGATGACCCATCTTATCTCCTCTCCTTCTAGCACTGACGAGGACTGGTCCTTCACCTCCTTGAATGTAATTTAATAATTCTATATCAATTGATGACAGCACTAAAAAGCAAATCCAAACATTAGCTCAGTTTCTCCCTCAGAAACCCTCCAATAAATCGACAAAGAATCTTGATTTAATCCATCCATCAGCATGAATGCAAACATGAAATCAACAACACAGTGAGAGACTAGAGTTCTAAACTGGACCTTGAGGGCGTGTTCCCTGAAGAAGCGCAGGGCGTGAGCAAACACCTCAATGGCCCTGACCCTCCGACCGTTGACGGCTTCAAGGTCTGTTTCCATGGTGAGGTCCTGCAGCATAAACAACCGCAACTGCTGAACCACTGCTGTGTGAAAGTGCCCTTATGATGTGTGACAGTGGTTAAATGTCATTTTATAGCTGCCAAAAACTCAACTTTTCATCTTGTTACAGTGTAATACCAAACCCTCTGTCACCATGTGCACCATGGCATCACTGTAGGCTGTGATTTAAAATCTGCAGATATCGTGTGAATATAATCATGTCATGTCCCATTCTCTTACACTTGTACTATGGATCTTCATTTTAAACTTATCGAAATAGAGCCAGTGCCGGGCTTCCTCTGGGTCCAGGTCATGATAAAAATCTCTGGCTGCAAACCCAAAACTGTGAAAACGCAAATCGGGAGTCAGCAACAGGCACGTTGGGCTCTTCTGGTTGGCCACTCCAGGGTCACCGCCCCCCCAGCGCCTGCATGGATTAGAGGAAATAAAATCACTCATCTGAAATCAAACCAAAGAGAATCTGAGAATAAGGACTCTTACTTCATCATGTGTATGGCCTCTGAGTCCTGTGTGAAGCTGAATGCATAGCCGCTGGAGGTTGTCCCGAAGTCTATTGCCACAACAACTGAGAATGGACATGTCATCCTGGGCCTGACCTCCACCCTCTGAGAGGGACAAACACAGAGATGGAAATGTGTGTGTCCTTACAGTGTGTCTCGTGCTCATTAACCTCTTTCTTCCTGTTGCTCATATAATATAATAACCCAGGAGACATAACCTGTATAATTTGCTGAAAACCTCGAACATCCAATACAAATGATTTAAGTTAAAGTAGAATTGTTTTTCAAGTATTACCACATATAAGATGCTGGTTTGAAAATCAGTAGCTGCTGCTCTCTCCTCTCCTTGTGTGAGTTACCATTAATATATATCACATTTATAACTTGTATTTTTATATTGTTTTCTTCCTGATGTCTGCACGCCAAGCGTTGAGAGTGCTATATAAAGGAAAACACGTAGAGAGGAGCGGAGGAGTGTGAGTGTGTGTGTGTGTGTGTGTGCATAGCTACCGGCGAGGGTGATGGTGTGAGGGGTGTGATGCTGCAGTCATTTCTAGCTGTGGCAGGCGAAGACGGGACTGATGAATTATCCACTAGAAATGAATGAATGCAGTTGATGAGAAGAGAAGAGAAACGTAACTCATATGCAGCATGGTGGTATCAAACTATTAAAACCCACTAGAAATGTGTTTTAGTGTTGGAAATGTGCCACACGTACTCCACTGGAAAATCAACACAACGGGCCAAAATAAATCTGTGTGATTAAATGTGAGGTACAGCTATGGGAAACATTTTTTATCCAAAGGAAAAAAATACACTAAGGATAAAAGTACACTGTCATAAAACACCTTATTTTTCACAGTGGACATTAGAGAGGTAAGACGTAAATCCACCTGACCGGAGGCTCCCAAGATCCAAAGTCCAATATCTGAATTGAATAGGAATGACTGGAATGTCAGAGGAATCTGATGTAATTAATATTCCCAAGTGAGTGAGGGACATGGAAAGGTCAATGTGTTCACACGCCAAAAGATAAAGAAGTCATTTGACCAGGTTGCAATAGTAATGTAGTGCATGTGACTTACCTGGGATCTGTAGGCTGTTAGAGTCTGGCTGCACCACGTCAGCCATCTTTACAGGAGCCAGGGTCTGCAGAGAAACACACCAACACCGGTGTGATGCAGTCATACAGAAACTGCTGCTTTACACCTTATACATGGTTTTTTAGTGGAGAGAAGGAATTAGATAGAAATACCTCCTCCTGAGCTACAGTGAACCAGAACAACAGTTGAGTCTGATGCTAGTGGCAGCTTAAATCGCTTACTGTAGTTAAAGGACCAGTGCAGGCTTAAGTTAAGGATTATGAGTGGTAAATGGATCATCTCATTTAGAAGTAAAATGAGATGAAGAAAGCTTCTTTCAGCTAAACCGCTTGTGGTATACTAAACAGTAAATTGAGATTATTGAATGGGAACTATTGTCCCATCAATGACTCCACAAGTAACAGACGTACAATTCGGGCCTTAAATATAATGCTAGAAAATACATCTGGTGCATCAGCTGGTGAATGCAGCTGACATTTTGGATGAAACAGCCTGAGAGAGGAAATCAAAAAGACACACCCCAACCTCCTTACACAGCAACAGTCAAAGCACAGTTGAAGGTGAGTTGCAGCTACCATGATCGTCAGCCCGTGGAAGCTTTGTAAGTTTATGAATCCAAATGTCTTCCCAAAACCAATTTAAACCAATACCCCAACAAGAAACATGTGGACAAGCCAGAGACGAAGGATGTTTATGAGTGTTATTGCACAACATGCAATCATTAAAGACCTTACTTCTCTTATATTCTATATGTGTGTGCATTTAATTAACATGTTTCCACAATCAGCTTTACATGCAGCCATGTGTGTTTCTTTCTGTGTGGAATTACAGCTCATCAGTCCGTGATCCGAACCAGGAGCAAACTAAACACATGAGCGAAATAAAACAAAGATGTGTTTGTTTGTTTAAATCTCTTTCTTGTGAGTGCCAGTGCACAGTGTGTGTGTGTGTGTGTGCTGAGAGAAAGCGAGAGGGAGAGACAAAGGAACCATACGTTAGCTCGATGTCCTCGCTTAATGTACATGCATTGCAACATCTGTGTGCATTTATTGAGGCATGCAGCTGAAACATTGGAATATAATATGCACTTGTGCGTGTGTGCATTCTCGACTTTCCTTCCTTGTGACTGTCCTTACAATTTAATGTTAAAACCAGAAACCCGAGGAGAAAAGCCAACGTCTTCCCTGTCTCTTCATGTCTCTTTTTTTCTTTTGTTTCTGTCTCTAAGCACAGTATAAAACAGATGTTTTACACCCGCAGTCTCTCTTTTGTTTATTTTTCTCCTTTTCAGCCACAGTGTAGCAGGGGCTCAGCACACGAATCAGCTGTACCTCCGATGAGAGGTTACATTACACACTGGGGACAGATTGTGCAACACACTCCACTTTTATGCACCATTAACAATAGAACTCAAGCCTGCTGATGTGTATGTAGACGTGTTGTGAACTTAACTATACATCTACTGGCATAATAGACTTTATAATACTGACAATCGTGCACCTTTGTTTCAGACAATCTATTTAAAAACTACAAAGGTTTATAGTTGTGAAAATAAGGGTCAATAAGTCATCAGCTATTTAAGGGCAGTTGTTTTCATGTGAACTTACCTCTTTTGATGCTGCTGCAAACCTCAAACCAGGTTCTTTTGCTGTTTCTCCAAAATGTATTCCCAAACTCTAGGATTTGTCCGTCTGAAGTTTGTAGCCCACTTCCAGCGAAAAGACGGAGATAAGAAGAAACAAATAGAAACTGTTCCTGGAAACAGGAGTATGCTTTTTTAGAAACCCCCTGTTAGAATTCGAAAACGTACAACTGGAGTTCCCTGCTGAACGGAAAGCGCCGTGAGAGGTGATGAATGGACTGACAAGCTGCAGCTTCCAGGGCTAAGCTTTTTTGTTCTTATCTTAAAATCTCTGCTGTTCCAAGTGAGGCTCTGAGTTGGATGTGGTAGTTGTGTTGTTTTGCAGCTGAGCTCACTGTCTCTCCGATGTGTGCAGGAACGTCAGAGAAAAGTGACACACAACTGAACGCGCACACACACATGTGCAGGAGTGGGAGGGCTGTGACAGCACATACGGGGGGCTGGGATGGTTTACCTCACAGGGAAATTGCTGAGGGTGGAGTAATCTTGAACGGGCAGTGTATCCTCGTTAAAGTCATCTTGACCTCTCTCTGTTCCCTCCCACTCCTCCCTATCTATCCTTCCTCTGCTTAATTAGCTGAAGGAAGGATACCGTTTCTCTTCTACTACTTTTTTGCATTCCCTCTTTCTCCTCACTTGTTGCTTTGCTTTGCAGCTTGACTCCTTCCTATTTCTTGTTTTTGTGCCTAGATAGTGTCTTCTAAGTCTGCAAACAAAAGCAGGAAGCCGCCAGGTGTGATAGGTCAACCTAAAACAAATAAACGTCATGCCACTGCAGCCTCTTTTCAATGAACACCTCTCAGAGTGTTTTCTTTGATAAAAGGGAGGGAGAGTGGTGACTCACCCTCGCTCTTTAGGAAATTAGTTTATTTGCTTCCTTGTTGAGTTAAATAATGTCACTCATACTATTTTCCCATGGGTTCATTTAATAGGACTGTTTCCTATTTATGTCTGTTTCCAGTGGTTGTTAAGCTGATAGTGATATCAATCATCCCAAGTAAATGTTGAAAGTAATAAATAAGCACGTATCCAAAACTATTTCCATCTAGATAATATCTGTCTCTTTGATAGTTATATCACACACAGACTGATATAGATTTATACATTTTGCTTCACTCTTGTGAGATTTATAAGCTTTTTTTAATGCAGTGTGTGTGTGTGTGTGTTTTATAATCTACGTTAACGCTGCTGGGATCTGATTTCTCTCCACTAGAGCTATGATTGAAAGCATACATTAACCCTAGAACCTGCCTGTGCACACACACACACACACTAACCAGCCCTGCTCCCAGTGGGCAGAGGAAGTCAGACCTCTTGAGCATGCAAAAGAAAAGGCCCCTGGTACACACACACACACACACCAGACACACACACACACACACACACACATACATCCACATACACTCAATCTCCTTGTCCTGTCAGATTTCCAATTGAATTACAGAGAGAGAAAGAGAGAGAGAGACTCTGTTTGTGTGTGTGTGTGTCTGGAAGCGATTACCTGGCATATCTCCCCTTGCTGCCCAAAAGACCAAGAGGCCCCATATGGACCCTGCCATCACCTCTCTTTCTCCTTTCTGTCTCTTTATTGCCTCTTTTATTGTTTCGCTACATGTGTTTCTCGTCCCTTTTATTGACCATTCTTCTCTGATTTTTTTCTCCAACGTTCCTTTATTTGAGCCATTTTATTGGATCTCGTGCCCACATTAATTTGCTCCAGTTAATTTTCCAATGACTTAATGATGATGCAGCCATTTGATTAAACCCACCAGGGGCTGCAGTCAAGCTCGTCTATCCTCCATCACCTCAGAGAGGCCCAATCATGAAACAGCTTCTGAGTCGCTGTCTGGGTGCAGCTTCACCCTTTTCTTTGGAAGTCCTGGAAGCCCAATGCAGGAAGCGATTGGATCAGGTGACAGGAAGAAACCTCTATGCGGCATTCCTGCCCGAGACCATGGAAGTCCTCCAGCAGCAGAAACACACCCATAACATACACGTGCATGCACACACAATCCCAGATGCTGGTGTTCCTACAGCTCCTTAAAATAGCCCACAGCCGGGCGACATTGTTGATTCAAGTGAAGATTTTAGGAATTTCTTTTGTGTAAAATCAGTTTGGTTGACAATTCTAGCCTACATTATGTTTAAATAAACAAAGTTTCATAAACCTTTGACCTTTCAAACAGCGCTGATGAATAGAAAATGTATTCTTCGTCTCCCATTAAGATTACAGCATATTAGCACTTAGTGCTAATAGGGGGGTTATAATTATACAATTTCACCTAAAAGAAGTCTCCTTGCACCATTTTTCAGGGATTAAACATATGAGGGGTCCACAGTGTGAACTGTTTTCTTAAGCGTTTCTGGAACAAATGTGTAGCATGAATAGAGGTCCAACAAAGTCCTTGTTAAAACCATTTAACAGGACAGTCAGACTGTGAGAACAGGCTCATGCAAGACTATTGAGCTTCTGCGCAAAATAAGAAAGTCGATATTGCCCGAATGAATGTGCTGTGTGTTCACATGCCACATCCAGTTTATGTGTGTTGCGTACATTTATCTGAATGTGTGTGCATGTTTTGGGTGTGCACGTAAAACTGGACAAACTGTGTGATGCAGCCTCGGGTGGAGACACAGGGCGACAGGAAAGGCTGGGGTAGAAGATACACGCACACACACACACACACACACACACACACACACACACACACACACACACACACGCACGCTTATTAAACATGGCCGCTATCTGACATGAGGTCTGAGCAATTGTGTAATAAAAAGAGAGTTAGAGCAAGAGTGAGAGAGGAAGGGATTTTTTGATTTATGATTTAACAGCAACAACGGAGGGTGGAATTTATAGCCAATGGAGAGAGAAGACGGAAGGAGGCGTTGTCTAATAGAAGTGGGGTGTAGGAAAGTGGGGAAAATAGTTTATGTTGTGCTTAAGCATGTTATTTTTATGGAAACAGGCGCTCCTGTAGTATCCCAGGTCAGTGTGAATAAATCAGAAGAGGTTCTTTAATGTCTTTTCCTTCCTAATATGCACATCTGTGTGTCTTGCTTCCAGCTGTGACAAAGCAGAATTCATGTAGAAAGGTGAAAATCGGTTGTGGTGATGATGTGTGGCATATAGATCTTCTCTGACCTACTACACACAGACTAAGAAGGGGGGAGAATATATACAATAATATGCACTATAGTCACATTGTTCAGAGCCACAGATTGTACAGTTATCATGTATATAGTCTCAGTAGTAACTGTTGTACATTAGTGATGGTCTACACTAGAGCAGACATTATTGGTTTCTGGGGTGAGAGCACCCTGAGTTCCAGCTACACCCCTGTAATGTTCTCTCGGTGGACTTAACTGCCCAACAGCCACACAGTGTGTTATAGTCGCCCTCTGCAGTGATTTTAGGGTAATGCAGGCTTTCACTGACTGCTTACCTTCCCTTCTGCTCAATTCAAGTGCAGCGAGGTTGAGGGTTGATGAAGATTTATTACAGAAATGAGGCATGCCCTTTTTAAATAGGTGATAAAATCCAGCTAGAAATAAAACGTGCTGAAGTACCAAAAGGCAAATGCAGTACAGTATACGGTTTGTATGCTGAACCCAGCCTGAGAAAAGCTAAATCAGTGAAATGGTGATGTCATTAACATTATGGAACATGTAATCTCCCTCTGCGTTCACCAACCTGTCAGCCTGTTTTAGATGAGATGAGCTGTCCTTAATAAAAACATTCTCAGCTCTCCAACTGGTGGAAACAGGTGAAGCTCGGTTTTGGGCTCTGACCAAAAATAGACAAACTAGTCACTGAGGCTATAAAAGGCTCTGATGCAAATGTAAATGCAAACCGTCTAGTCTGACCATGCCACATTGCCATAGCTTGCTTATCAATTTCTATATTTGGATTGGTTGCACTGTCAAGGACGTTCAGGAGCAGCAATATTGTACTGTTGGTGTTGTTTGTACTGATGCTATCTTCACGTGCAATCTTTATCTTGCCATTTTTGAGTCACGAACACTGACCTCAGCTGAGGCAAATTATGCCTGCAGTTCTATGAATGTTCTTCTGGGTTGTTTTGGGACCTCTTGGATGAGTCGTCTCTTAGGTGCTCTTAGGGTAATTTCTGTAGGCCGATCAGGTAACCACAGTCACTACATGTTTTAAATAGAGGGGCATTTACTCTACTCACAAACGACAATGTGGGTTTGGATAGTTTTTTCATTAATAATCACAATCATCTATATATTACCTTAACTTCTGCCCTACTTTGTGCCTTTATCACACACATCACTCTTCCCATCATCTCCTCTCCCTATGTCCACCTGGAAGAAGATACAGATGCATTAACTGTAACACCAGCAGGAAGCTGAACAGCTTTTTCTCACAGGCTGTCAGATTCATTAACAAAGTACTGGCCAGTGGTCTGAGTAGCGGACATTTTTAACTGAACCTTCTAAACCATACTGTGTGTGTGCTGACACAAGGTCAATGACAATAAAGCTCTTATTTGATCTTATCTAATTGACACTGCATTCTGTGTGTCACAGAACTGAATTTGTGTTTTGCTGAAATCTAAATATTTAGCAACCAGAGGTTTGTTTGAAGATATTTACTACGTGGCTCTGAGAGCATGAGGAAAACGTGCCACCCGACAGAGAAGCACCACTGCTCTAGTGTATTCTCAGCAGCATAAGGGTGAAGGTTAGAGCTTAGAGCAGGATCAGTGGAGCCAAACACAGATATGTACTGGAACAGAGTGGACATGATATGAGACTGGGAGCACCAATAGTGAACTGAAACTTACAGCCAAGACGAGGTTGGAAGGACATTAGCCTTTAAATGTCCTTGGGTGGACCAGACTTAAGTTCCATAGTGAATCTGTGGAGACACACAGGGGTGACACTTCATAGACACTTCTGAATCGATCTGATGAGGCTTTAATATTTACTGCTCGAATCCAGGTGAGAAGGAGGTGCTCGTAAACCAGTGATGTGGAATCTCCTATTATGTTCGTCTTCTATCTCGTCGTCCTTAACAAATTAACAGCCAATGGCTCGTCCACTAGAAAAAAGACACATTAACTTATTACAGCCGCTTTATCAGATATTACCTGATCGTATCGATTACAAACGGGGGAGTAGCATAACTGGTCACACTTTGTTTACCTACGTGAATGGAGAGATGGGGCGGGGCGTGTGCTCGCCTGGACCAATAGCGTCGTTAGGAAACGTTACGGGACGTACACTTCGACCAATGAGTGACGTGTACAGCTGGACAAACACGACCACGACATAACGGTTTTCCCTCTCAACGTTTGGGCACTAAAGTGTGGATTTATCCGCTTTTTTAGCCAATAACGCGAACAAACCGACAAAGGTGTTAAGTGTCTGTTTAGTATATTACTAAGAAATCTTCACGGTGGAGTTTTCCTGTGATACTGGGGACCGGAAAAGTGCGGTTTTCGCCCCGACAGCTGGTTTGCGGATTCCCCCCATTTGCATTTGAAGTTTCCTGGTGAGTGTGTTGTTGGTTCTGGAGTAGAGCAAGAAGCTTTGATCGCTGCTTGTCGTGGAAAGAAAGAAAGACGGGGAGAAAGAGCGTACAGAGGGGCTGAGCGTATGTCAGTTAAAAAGCTACTAACTTGTGCTATTTTGTCTACTGGAGCCTGTATCCTGATAGCGTCTGTGTCACAGCAGGCTAACATGACTATTTCTGACCTGCATTGGTTACCTATAGCGTCATATAGCATACTGAAAAGACGAAAAAAAAAACAATACAAGTTATAATTTAAGAGGTCACCTGTCTTCGGCTTTACTAATAGTTGCATTGTGATAAGCTGCAACATTGGAGAACTGTCTCCAATTAGTAGATGCTATTGTACTGGAATAAATTATAGTTCTAATGTAGCATAAACGGTGCATCTAACGACAGCCCTTATCCGTCAGTGATTTAATTGTCTTATAACCGTTCTCCTCAAAAAGGTCAGTCAAAGGGTGAATTATTGGATTATTTGTAATTAGTCGACAGAAATGCTTTTATTTCCGTAGCCACGCAGGCATTTGTCTTTTGAGTAGAGTGTAGTGGTTGTGTGGCGGAGGGATGTTTGTTCACATGCTGCATTCACGAACTCATTGTAAACCCCAATTGTCGCACATCAAGGTTACTGCGACCTGCATTTCTGTAAAGATTACCTCGTTTTTCCTTTGCTATTTTAGTCTCTGAACAAATCAAACCAACATATATTAGCTTGAGACGCTTTGGCCGGATCTCGGGTTGTATATGCTGCCAACAACTCAATTTAAAAGTGATGCTCCTTCTGTGGATTGTTTTTAGAAGCACAAAGAGACAAAGGTTTTTTTTCACTGCAAGTACTGGACTGTATTTTAAAGGCTGACTCAGTAATGACCTTTGGACACAAGCCTGTCTCTCGGTGCAGCAGTGGGACTCATTGATGTTTTTAATTTAGGTTTAAGCCTCTACAACAGTTGAGCGCTAAGGCACAGACAAATAAGCTAAAAACAGGGTTTTCCAGATTCACAGACATTACGTTGAGGTGGATTTAACCATTGCTTTGGAGATTTGTTTACAATAATAAAAAAATAGAAAGCCAGTCTTTAACTAATTTCTCTGGGAAAATTGCTTTTGGTTAAGCAAAATAAGTAACTTGAAGATGTAACCTTGGGCTTTAGGCAATTGTGTTTGGTGTAGTCACTATTTCCTGATATTTTGTAAATTTTAATAATTAAGTTACATAATTTAGATCATTATACATTGACAGTATCAAAATCAGTTTAGTTCTGTAATTTAGTTCTATAAGTGACTTTCCAGATGGAGGTAATTTCCCATATCACAACTAAATGAAAAGTCACACCTCTGTTTTTATAATAAGTTGTTGTTAGAATAGTAGTTAACAGGCAGAAGCACTTTGTTTACTGCACAGTGCCAGCTGCTGTCAATCAATTAACATAAAAAACACTACTGGTACTTTTGACCAAAGAACAAGTAAACATATCTAGGATGTGACACTTCATGCCTTGGTATTGTTTAAGTTGATGTGGGAGTCCCACCACATTTTCTTCATGTTTTTCAACATAAGAAAAATTGGTAGTATGTTCTAAATAACAGCATTTCACTGCTTGTTGTGCATTAGATTTGATTCCTGTTCAATCGTGAGATCCATCATCTAATAATGCACTATTGCTATTCCCTTGGGGGAATTGGAATGAAAATACTGTGTGATATAGCCAGATGTTTTGGTGTAGCTGCTTGGATACCCAGGCCACATCTGTTTTACTGCAAATATTTTTCTGCACAATAAACACAACATCAGTGGTTTCTTGGCCGGCTTGTTTTTAATTCCATTTTAACATGTGCTGTCTACCTGCACACACTAATTTATCTTTATCATGCTGTTCATTCTTCAAATCAGCATGTTATGATGGTTGTTAGATAGTCATGTAGGGTTTAAATCACAATAGGAAGAAGTATTAAAGATCCAAATACTCTAATAATAAATATTTCCATGTTAAATAATAATAAGTGATATTGTGAGCAGCACCTGTTTTCCACTGGCAATGATTCCATAAGTAAATATATTTGTATACAGGTCCTTCTAAAAAAAATAGCATATTGTGATAAAGTTCATTATTTTCTGTAATGTACTGATAAACATTAGACTGTCATATATTTTAG
>JAUMTR010000010.1:10758994-10773141 GCA_032270685.1 Microctenopoma stevenorrisi
CTGCCGCTGTTTCTGGTTCAAAAGTGGCTTGACCTGGGGAATGCGGCACCTGTAGCCCATTTCCTGCACACGCCTGTGCAGGGTGGCTCTGGATGTTTCTACTCCAGACTCAGTCCACTGCTTCCGCAGGTCCCCCAACTTTTTGAGATATATATTTTGGGTTTTCATGAGCTGTATACCACAATCATCAATATTAAAACAATGAATGGCTTGAACTACTTAAGTTGTGTGTAATGAATCTAAAATATATGACAGGCTAATGTTTATCAGTACATTACAGAAAATAAATAACTTTATCACAATATTTTTGAGAAAGACCTGTATATTAGTTTTGGAGTGTGTCAAAACCATAAATGTAGACCTCACAAATATTGAATAAAAGTCTTGAATAAAATTATGGGATTCCACTCATATTAAGATAGGTAATTATTCAAAATAGGACTTTGGTAAACTATAGGTTTAGATAGAAAGGCCACGCCCGCCAGTTAAACAAGATGAGCTGGATTATATTTGTAGCAGTAATTTGTATGCTGGCGTTACGGTCGGACGAATGTTTTAGTTTCTCCTTGAAGTCCTTGAATGCATCAGCAGACCACGTGACTGAGCCAGCTTCCTAACGTTAGCACGGCGGCTAACAGGATTTAACTAAGTTGAGCTACGTTGCATCGCAGCACAGAGAAATCCCCACTGGAGACCCGACGAACGCGCAGTATTCGCGGCGTAGTTGCCATAAGTTTGTGTATCGTCACACTTTGAAAGGAACATCGAGGACACAATGCCAGGTAACACCGACGCGAGAAGCCGTCGTTTGTAACGGTTGGTGTGCGTGTGAGATAGAGAAGCTGTTGTAGTCTCCGGAGCGGAGGCTTGTTTTGTTGACCTGCTTCACAGATGCTGCCATGCTGTAGCAGCGTGCTAGCTGATAGCGCAGCAGTCGACTTTGTTTGGCCTCCAGTATCCAAACGGGACTGGAGCTTGACCTCAGTGCAAGGTTTATACGTTGTGATGGCTTACCGCGGCGTTGTCTTTTAGGGCGTTGCATCTGTATCAAACGCCTTCATGCTAATACATTTAACCAGGTTGTTGAAGTGAAATGTTTTCAGCCACCTAGCCGTCTACCCTTTGTTGTTTCCGAGATAGCTTTCACCTGAGGCCCGTTTATTGACAGCTACGTGTACCTATTTGTTAGCAGCCAACGTGAACTAGCCACTCAGCGTTACCTTAGCTAAAACCTCCCAGTCCTTTCACCAACTTTCAGGTAGGCCCGGACACCTGGTTTAGCATGTTAGCTATGCGCTAGCAGGCTGTAAGCTACGACGACGCAGCCCTCATTACGCACAATACACTGTTACATTACATAATATGTTAGAAGGTGATTAATTTTGTAACCAAAAATGTGTCGTGCGAATTATTATTTGACATATTAGGCACAGTAGTTGGAGCTGCGTAAACGTGTACGCACTTTTGTTGCCCCGCTCGTCAGATCCTGGTTTGAGATTAAGTTTTTCTTCACATGGAGATACACGACATGTGTTGGGTTGTTTTACATGTTTATATATCTGTGAACTTTTTAGCAAACAGTAACTGTCATGTGTGTAATGTTATATTTTGCCCTTTTTAAAAATATATTGTATTTTTATTGTTGGCACGGAAGCTCATTTTATTTTTGTGCCACTAACTAAAGTTACTGATAAAAAAGTTTACAATCGTAAGGACAGAAAGTTGACTTGTATATATTGTTTTTCATTGTATGAATTTTATGATTTTAGTTGTTGCAAGAATTGGTTTTATTTTTAATTTAGATTATTTCACAGTCCTCTAAATGAAGCTCTTTAATCTAGGTGTGTGCATGTCCTGTCCACAGTGGCCACTGCTCTGCTTGATTTCCAACTATTCTTGTCTAACCCGCTGCTGATGAACCATTCTTCTGACTAAACACACCTGATCCAGGTAATCAGCAATAGTTGGAGCAGGGATAGTTTCAAATCAAGCAAGACGGTGGCCGTGGAGGACTAAATGTGCTCAACCCTGCTTTTTTCCATATAAAAGCTTGGCCACAGTTCTTGCAGTTTTCTTTGGATTTTGACCTTCTCCTTGAAACAGTGGTGTATTTTAACTTATCACTGTGCACTTCACCCTCATTGAAGTCGCACTC
The DNA here is from genome assembly GCA_032270685.1 of Microctenopoma stevenorrisi. NCBI lineage: Eukaryota > Metazoa > Chordata > Actinopteri > Anabantiformes > Anabantidae > Microctenopoma > Microctenopoma stevenorrisi. The sequence goes on from JAUMTR010000010.1 coordinate 10,761,150, forward strand.
TGTGCACCGGCATGGACGATGGCCTAAGCTGGGCTCTAAATATTACATGGTTAAAATGAATACACATGGTTATGCAACATGAACACGTTAAGTGCTATATGCAGTACATAATGGCACAGTGTGAATCACCCTTTGTGCAGTCTTGTCACCAATTAATACATATATGTAACTTTACTTTGAGGGTTTTAATTAACATGTTTATTTTTTACCTTTAATGATGCTGCAGTTTGAAGAAAGACTGCATAAAGACATTCATATGTCCTCCCCACTTGTGCTGTAAGTCTATCATATGTCAAACATATTTAAATGTTTTCTTCAATGTCACAACTAAAGTGGTGTCTGTCTTATTATCTTATTCTTTAATTTAAAACTCCAAACCTGAGATTCTAATTAAAATCATATAGAGGAATAGAAAACAGCAGATTATCACACTTTAGAAGGGGGGGCAACAGAATTAATGTATGTTTTCTTTTGATAAAGGACTTGCTGGTGGAAACTTCATTGTTGTAGTCTTTCTTTGAATTTCTTGCCTGCCTGACATTTGGAATTAAATACAGCACATATTGATTGCATTAAAACATTGGCTGTTAGAAGTCCATGTTGTTTCTTACCACTTTATAGATGGCAATAAAAACACGGACAACAATGGCACAGTCACGTCTGTTTCACTTTAAACATGTTGGTACCTTGCTCGTGCAGGATGAAATGTAGGCCTGTGTTCCTTCAAGAGGGGAGGAATTCTGCTTTTAAAGCTTACAAATCATTCCTGTACATTAAACAGTTTTATTAGACGGATGGAGACACACCTTATTCTACTAACCTACTTAACTTATCAATTTTTTGTTTATTTGAACTCTTATAAAGGACATTGTGTCTCTGCAGCATTCTGCCGCAGATCAGACGTTGTCTGCATGTAGTGGTTTTTGTTACTCTGACCATGACAGGAGCGCTAGAAACCTGCTTCCAAGTAACACCATGTTCTGAATGTGGAAATCGGGTCATTAAAGCGGTGAAGCTGCTGGGAGCTGGGGGATGTAAATCAGTCCGTGCAATTCAAACATTGCAATGGTGCGTGTGCCTGCATGATACTGACCCTGGAGCTGTGTGCACGGCTCGGTTGAGATCATCAGCTTACTTTTTTCTCTTCCTCCACTGTGAGGCTGCAGTTGAGTCATGACAAGTCTGTTGGAGCTGTCTGGCTGACTGTGGATTATGCCATTATAGTGGGCATGTGTCTTCAAACTGCTAGTGCTGCGTCACTCTGAAGCAGGAATGCACAAGAAGTACATATACTTTTAATATGTATGTATTTTTTATCTGTATGAATTTGTAAAACTTTTAAAACAAGTCCACTTCATGTGTTCCAGAGAGTCTAGTAAAGTCTTCTGACGCTTCAAATTAAAAGCACTGATGCTTAGTGCCATTTTAAATCCCCGAAACACGATGCATATGTGTTAGAGGGCTCTCTTTTTGTATTAGGATTGTTGTATTGTATGACAATCCTGTTTTTGTGTGAGGTGGACTGTCTCTGTCCACTGTGTTCTAGTCTTTTTCAAGCATGTTAACACTCAGTGTAACATGATTGATGGTAATGCTCAATAACGACGAAGTTGGCTCTTCATACTTAGACGGGTGATAACCCCGCATATTGAATTAGTTACATTAAAAAGTGAAATGTAAAATAACAAATGATTCCAGTACGCATGTGAGGATCAATATCAGAGGTATTAATTTTCTGCTTCTGTAGCAAGAAAGACTGCAAGCTATCTGTACCATACCCATTTATTTTTTACGTGTGTGTGCGTTACACCTGCAGCTGCTAAATTGCAGTTTACACCAGCAGCATTACACACGATGACTCACTCGGTGTGTCTTGACTAATCATGTGCAGTCAACACCACCGTGCGGCACAGTAACCATACCAACATCTGTGCCCCTTTTTTATGTTAGATCGGGGTTAGTAAGTTGTTCTAAATATTTCATTTTTTATTTGTATATTGCAGATCAGCACAGCTGGTTTAGACACAGGGTTGTAGACTAAAAGGTCAATGGTCAGACGTTGTGTGGTTAAAAGAAAATGATGTCACAACCATTTTGTGCAAAGTGATCTCTAGGTGCTAAATCAACATTATGCACATTGTGCCTACTTAGGCGTGTTTGTGTGTGTACTGGTCTGTTAACAGCTGTCTCTTGCTCTCTTTCACTCAGACTTGCATCTTCCTTGACAGAATTGTTGAGCTTCTTTTGTTGAGGCACCATGCTTTGTTTACTCATTTATTTAGCTTATGGTAACGGACATAAGACTGAATGCATGGCAATGAGTACTGCATGTCTCCATGTCTGCATGTTTACTTTTTTTGGCCTTTACACACAGCACAGCAATTCATTAACCTGGGAAAATTTGACAGAAGTCGTAAAATACAAACGACGGCATTAAATGTTTAGTCCTGTTGAGTAGGTGCAGGTTAGTAGTATCATCTGCAGATATTCCTGAGAGCAGCTTCTGTCCCTGTTTGGCATGAAATGTTTGTCGGTAAGATACCGCTTTAAGTGAATAAATATGTGAGTTTTCTGGACTCAGCAGTAGAAGGAAACAATGAAGTATGCATTGTGTTGTTTTGGCAATGGGAGCCAGTGTCTGATTTCAAGAATATTTCCGGCATGCCTCTGAGGAGTCTACTGTGAGGAAGTTTAAAGGCTTTGATTCACCAATATGTTTTTGTCTTCAAAGCAGTAACATTCTTTTCCTGTTTCCTCATGCAGAGCCAGCTGAGATGAGCGGTCCAGAGGTGGCCAAGACACCGGGAGGCGGAGCTCCGGGCAAAGAGGGAAAGGAGCCGGTGGCCAATGGGCATGCAGGAGAGAGCAGCGACGCCAACCCCTTCGCTGAGTACATGTGGATGGAAAATGAGGAAGAGTATAACAGACAGGTGTGTACTCGTAGATGTTGTTTTATGGACTTGTTTATTCAGTCTCATCTTTTGCTGCAAAAGCATACAGATACATTACTAGTGTTACAATTGTGGATCCCTTAAGATCACCTAAATCTTATCATTTAAAGAGGCCAAATGACTTAAGATTGATGCTAAGATTAATGACTTGTATGATGCAAATACCAGGAAACACTTAGAAAGTAGTTTGACACATTAAAATTTGTTGTTTGAAATGATTTATTTTATTTTTTTATTACCTGTCTTTTTTCTTTTTAGTTCAAGTCTGTAAAAGACTGAACAAAGACAACCTTGTGCACACAATGTCATGTAGACACGCACAACATATGTTTAGATGACCTCCAGGAAAACAATAGACCAAACAAAATGTTTGCTGTCATAGCTAAATCTACCTAGTGTTGTAGTATTAAATCTCTTTTAATTCAATAAAAAATGTAAAATACAATTATAAATTAATTTCTGCATTGCGTGGTAAGTGCTAGAGTGTAGGTTAATGTTAACCCCTCACCGACACATTTTCGTCATCTCCAGGTGGAAGAGGAGCTGTTGGAACAGGAGTTCTTGGAACGCTGCTTCCAGGAAATGCTGGAAGAGGAGGACCAGGACTGGTTCATCCCTTCGCGTGACCTTAACAACCAGGGGGTGGGGCAGCTGCAGCAGCAGCTCAACGGTCTGTCGGTCAGCGATCACCACAGCAACCTGGAGGAAGTGGCAGTGAGTCACAGAAGCAGTTTTTCTCTCTGCTTTGTAGAACGAAGTTACGCTAAACTTAATGTGGTGTTTTTATTTTCCCATCTATCTGCAGAGGAAGAGCCTCTTGAATCCCGAAGCGAAGGAGTTCGTCCCGGGGAAGAAATACTAGGAGTCCCCCTCACCCCCATGGAGCCTCCACATGCGCACACACAAACACACACCAGCCCTCACATATTCTCAGAGACTCTGGCGGCCACAACCGCACACACACTGATTCTCTTGCATACACGTGTGCATACACACACACACACACTCACTTGAAGTCAATGGCGTGCTGGCAGGCCCAGTTGGGGGGTGGGGGGACTTCTTTTCATTTTTTTTTCTTTTTATTTCCTGTTCGTTTCTTGTAAACTGAGGGACAGTGGGAACATGGGTGGGAGAGGGGTACAATACCAGCACTGCCCTACAGTGGGCGCTAGCTCATCATTACATTTCACATGACACTGACGTTTACAGAGCATGCAGATCTCATTGCTTCCCCCCTTTGAACTGAGGCAGCTACCAAATCCAAAATGTCCAATAGATTTAAAAAAAATTCAATTTATTAGCTGTCAAATTGAGCATTGGTTGTGTAAGATGAGGGTTTCCACGACAATGACGCTAGAAAGACTAACATTTACGGGGATTTGCAGGGTCTCTGCCACTGCTCTGTAGACTCATTATGGTCAGTCAAACCGGTCAATGTTTGCTCCTATGATGTTATAAGCTCCCTGTGACATCACAGATCTTGTGCATCTAGCGATGCAGGTTATTTGTATCTGCAGCGACTTTGTTCCAAACCAAATACAGACCCCACACTCCCTGAAGTGATCAGAGGAGACATGGACAGGTGTACAACAAACCATTATCTGAATTTATGTGGAAGTTGGTGTTTATCTTTTGTCCGGGGTATAAGAACAGAGTTAGAAGGTTCCTATTCATTCATCAACATTAGCAGGAAATCTTTAGTAAGGGAAGGGCAGAGCATTTTTAACCTCGACTTGGCATGCAGTACAGTTGCCATTCTTTTCTGTTCACAGCTTCGTTTTTTGATGCAGTTTGAGTTTGTGAGATGTCGTGAACGACCTTGTTACGGGGGAGTGTTTGGTCTGGAATAAAGGCACTGCCTCTTTCTGCCGGAACAACTTGGTTTGTCCAGAATCAGATCAAGTGTCCACATCCAAATCAGGTTTTCAAATAGCCTCTCCTCCTTTTTTTCTTTTCTTCCCTTATTGTGTTTTGAGGATGAGGCATTTTGTGTCTACGGAGTACAGTAACCCGTGGTGTCCATTCAGTCCTGTCTGTCTGTAGGAGGAAAGGTGAGGAGACAGTATTGTTATGGCCAGTCAGAATAAAGCGGTGTGGAACAAGTGGCCGAGAGCATGGCCTCCTTTGTGTTCTTCTCTTTGTAGGTTGGATATTTGGAGGAAGTTCTTTTTTAACCACCAGTCCTGATTACGTTCTGGCTTTTCCTCAAGCATCACCCCCTAGTGCAAGTATAATCTCCATTAGCTTGTGAGCCACTTAGGAAAAATCTGTATATGTGAAGATGCTTTTTGGGAAACCCAGGTTGTTATTAACAGTCAAGTTAAGCTCAGTTAAAGAGTCAATTTTGTTGATTCTCCTTGTGACCAGGGAAAATTCTGTGCTCTGAACATTAGGTCTGATCATGCAGCGTTACCAGCGGCAATGTTATGCGTTTAGCTTCGATGTTAAGTAGACACTTGAATTTTACTAGAATCTGACAGGTCTGTCCACCCGTACATATTTTACCGTTTTAAGCTTAACGGTTTGTTCTTAAAGAGCACATTTTGGTTAAAAGGAAACTTCCTTCCACAGTGTTGGACCACAGCTGTTGACTGGCACCCTGGTGAAGCCAATGAAAATGTCCGCCAGGTGGATTGTACAACATGAAATCATTTTTGGTGATTCTGTTCGAGTTAGATAACAAAGCCCGGTTAAAAAAAAATAAAATGAAAACAAAAGTCCCAGAAGACAGAGTATGGATTTCAATACAAATAAAAATAATGAAAAAAGTCGAATAAAGATGTTAAAGACACATGCTTTGTCACTATTTTGTCACTAAACATGCTGCTCAGCTGTGTTTATAACTTAAACTGACAATGAACATTCAGCAGGTTTATTATTTTACCCCCGTGCATCACTATGAACATTTTCACATACACATTCCTTCTCCTCCAACATTAACACTGACTCATTTTATAAGTGTTTAATGAGACTCCAGCACTGCGTGACCCTCAACAAACTAATAATAGACGATGGAGATGTAAGGTGTGTACGAAAACTCAAAACACAGAAGAGAGAAGAGGCAGATAAGAGCATCATTGTCCTTTAGGAAAAAGACTAAACCTCTGATACTGATGAGTTCTCACACTCGACGCGCTGCTCTTATGCAGCAGAACATCGCCTGTAAACATGGAGATGTTTGAGTTTCAGCTCTGCAGAACTGTGCTTTCTAATGGTTTTCTACTCGAAGAGGCATTTGAATGCAGAACTTTGACAAGTTTTAACGCTGCACTGCTCTATACACATTTAAGCCTCTCCCCGACAAGACGGTGACATCGAGTAGACGTTTTATTGTGTCCTCTGGGTGCCTGCCAGTAGATTGTTTGCTGCTGTGTTGTGACTCATCCTCCGTTTCTGCATCCTGAGGCAAGACTGCACTCACGAGCCTCAACTGTTTCTTCAGTTAGGAGCGCTTTCTGGTGCAGTTGGAAAACATTCATATTTAATAGCGACTCGTGTTTGGCATCTGCTGTGCAGTGAGATAAAAGCTGAGATTTAGAGGGAAGCGTGAGGATTCCAGTGTCGAGAAGGACGTCGGCGGTAAGAGTCACTCATCCGGATGTTGGACTGGAGCTGCTACGAGGAGACACACAAGATAATAAACTAGAAATAAGAAATTAAAATGCCAGTGGAGCAGCGTACATGTACGTCTACCGTCTTCCCACCGATGCTGCATAGCTGGACTGGTACTGGTTACCAGAGGCTGTCTGCTGGCCTCTGTGCTGTGGAGAGGCAGGTTGCTGTGCTGAGGCATGTGAAGAGGGAAGGTCTGCATCTCAAAGCAGCAACTAATTGGGCACGTTTCCAGTGCACAGCTGAGAGAAAAAGAAGAACACAGAGAAAGTGTCAGAATAATTCACAGGTGCAATAAAAAAGCTAAAATCGTGTCAATGGTAAAAGGTGAGCTTTGTGTCTGTGGCTCTCAACCCATTGCAATGACAAGTAGTAGGCTGAAGGAAGGCAGTGCTTTTCGGACCGGCAACAGGGGTCATGCCTCTCGCTGATGTCTGAGTAGTAACACACAGACTGGACTTCATGTCTAATGCAAGCGCGGCATTACGTTACATAATTTAAGTTTAATATAAGTTTCAAACAGACATTTTTCTACATTTTGTGTCACTTTACCCAGAGTTAAGGGAGAGCATTGTTATCCCTGCACATCTGTCTGTTAGATAAGATGATAAAGCCTGCTGATGCTATTAGAAAAGAACATAAAACAAGTGCAAAAAAAAAAAAGAGTAGAATTGTTCCACCTTGTGTGATAATGGGACTAGAGGCCACAGCGGGGTTGAGTAGGTGCTGCAGTCCAGCTTCTCTGCACAGAGATCTAAGAAAATCTTCACAGCAGGCCGAATCAACAAGGGTTTAAAACACAATCGGACCTTAAAGTACACAAATGCAGAATAATGTTATGAAAATACCACGTGTTCCTCAGCTTTCGAGTATTTAAAAAAGGTTGGTACATGATTGAAGGCCAGCTGACTCCTGGAATGAAAACAGCCATTTAACTTTTCTCATCTTTTGCCTCCTGCTGCTCCAACACATTCGCGGTCATTAGAGAAAAGAAACTGATTGAGTGTATCTGCACCTGCCATCTTAGATATAAGCGTGTGTGTGTCAGAGAAGCGGTGTAAACCATTCCCATCACAAACACGCCGCAGCTGACCTTTCTCCTCCTCGTCAAGTAAATTCCCGGTCTCCAAGGCAACTCTCACGTCCTGCATCCTGTCTTCAGGCGTGGAAGGAGCGAGGATACCAAATGCAGGTGGGGAGAGGTGACACGAGGGAGGCTGTGGGACAGAGAGGATGAGAATTTCGGTTTGGCTACTAGGAAATAAAACCACCTGCAATGGGTGCGAGCACGTCAATGTGACTCGCCTGCAAGTGGTAGTATAAAAGCCAGGTTTCACGTCTAGTCTATAAAAACACTAAAGTAACTGTCGGTGAAACAGTATGTCCACCGGTCTCTCAGTCTGTTGAGTGTGAAAGATGCAGGAGCAGCTTTAGCTGGAGCCTTGGGCTGGCTGGCATGTGGAGGACGCACACTGAAAGGCTTGTAGTCACTACTGTAAGTTGTGAGGAATCTCTGCGAAAGGCTTTGGCCCAGAAATCTGAAATGCGAAAACATACTCTGTGACAGAGTCGTCGTGCTGTGAAACCCATGCAGGCTCAGATTATAACAGTGCAGGAAGAAGATAGAGAGATAGGTACTTAATGAACGTAATATAGATGTGTGAAACCAGCCTAACGCCTGGAGAGACGAGCTCTTAACTGAGAGGTTGTGTGTATAAGATAAGAATGTCAGTGTACACTAATAATCAAACAAGAATTAATATCGCCTCTGAGGTTACCAATCTAAAAGTAACTCTTAGTGGTGTAACCTGTGGTGCAGCAGAAAAGCTGCCTGGCCTGTTGGTGCAGTTTGTGGATAATGACAAGTTTGCCTTGAAGCTGTAGCCTCACTGTAAAGACAGAACAATGCCAGCATGGGGTCCCTCGTAGCTGTTTGTTCGTAAAACGTTTTAGCTCAATTCAATTCTTAACATATTTGAACTGACAAATAAACACACGTCACACTTAAAGGCGTAAAAGCAGAAAGAAATGTCTACAAATGTTCTCACCTTCTTGGTATATATTCATTGATGGTTTTTGATTCCTCTGTGGCACAGTACTCTGGGTGCAGCATCACACTAGTGAAGCTGGGCTGAAGCGAGCCAGTGGAATAACATCCGTACTGTTTTCAATCAAATTTCATTTATTCTGTTCACTGTGGAGGTAAACACAGCAGCACGTCTCCCCCTTTATTCCTGCAACACTTCAAGCACTGAACACTGTGCAAGTCGAACTGTATGTATATTAATATTTTTAACTTTACCACAGAAAACACAGTCTTCGTCTGTCACGACTTGTGTAATATCACCACCTACTAGCACAAAACAAAAGTGCAGAAAGGTTGTAAAGAATGACCCAATGAAAGATTTAATCTGTGAGCTTATGAAAACCCTCATTTGTTTTCAGGAATGTTACAATTTGGAAAATAGAATGAAGGATTAGGCAACACTTTTTATTATATTTTTATTATGAATGTCAAGTGTAAACAAGTGCTAAAAAAAGCTAAATATTGTTATGACACCACATTGTTAGTAATATTGGGTTCATTAACACCATGCAGCTTAAAAACCATTACGATTTGTAATATGTGTGGTGGTCAGATCAAAATGTTATACGATAATTACACAAATCATTATTACCATCAATGATGGGATCAATTCTAGGAATTGCAACTAGCTGTGTTTGCCTCTCATTGGCTGCTGTTGAAGGTGTGTCTGTAGAAGACATAAGTATTGGCAGTGTAATCCATAGCTATGGTGAGGCCTAAACTCTGAGCTCCAAGAATGGCACCTCCAAAGGCCGATGACCGACGCAAAACCAGGAGGCTGTAGCCATGGAAACGACTCTTGAAAGTCTCGGATGATGCCACTTTATTTAAGACGTCGGTGAACCCTGGTTTGAGAGACGAAGGAACAAAGAGATTTATCAAAACCTTTCCTGCTTCACCTAATTTTCTCTCAGTGTGAAAACGATGGGAGAGCAAGTGAGGAGCTGTGTCTCCCTGACGTGAAGGGCACCAACCTGGCTTCAGGTGTTTCCAGCTCTTCCACACTGAGCCTACACACAGAATGGGGAGGCCGAGGTCACCACTCAGTAGAGGCTATGGAGAAAAGAAGAATAAGTTCATGCAGCCTGCACAGTGAAAGAGTCCAAGCACATGATTGTGTGTGTGTGTGCGTTACCTCTTGTGCTGCAGGTAAAACAGCCTCCACATGTTTTGCCAGGACTCTCCCAGCCTGTGTGAACACATGCTGACAGAGAGCATCCCCGGCTTCTGCACCTTCACAACATGCACACAAAACCTGTCATTGCACTGTACTCTCTCTTTCTTTTGTTGCTTAAACAATACTGTACAGGAGGTGATGTGCTGCCTACCTTGAGCCAGTTTTTTGCAGAAACCAGCAAAGTGTGACTTCTGGAAGTTTGTATAGAGGTGTGGCAGCATGCCCATCAGATCTGACACCTAAGATAAAGGCACACACTGACTAAACCCTTCACTGTCTCATTTATGAACAGACTCTGCACTGCAGAAATGTATTTGGTAATATTCATTAAGTGACTGTTGCTGCACTCTGACCTGAAAATACTCCTCCATGGCTTTTCTGACATGTGTAATGTCGTGAGGAGAAATGACCAGCTTGTCTCTGGTGTCAAACACCGTCTTCACGGCCAAATGGGCGATCCAGAACGCTGAGAGACAGAAAAAAACATCTGAAATGTTTGATCCAACTCATAAAGCTTTAAAATCAAATTCAAGCACAATGTGATTAATACCTGACCCTTCGTCACCCATCATGTGACCCCAGCCTCCACAGCCCAGCTGTGGACCATCTGGCCTGACTAACTTGCAGTTGGAGCCTGTTCCTGATATCAAGACAACACCACCTGCAAAAAAAAACAGAGAGAGACGATCGGAGATGAGCTGATGACTAATTAAGTCATATAGTTTGGAAAGAGTATAAAGTCGTGCCCAGTTGTATGGTTTTATGGTTAACTACAGGCTTCAGTTCGCTCAGCTTACAAAACCCCAGTCTCTTCAGTTTGACTGGTTATCGGTTCAGTCCCACATTAAGGATAAACATGCTTACATGACCTTGGCCCCCGGTATCTCAGTGAACTTCGAATACCATACTCTCAGGTCATTGTCTCAGCTTATAGCAACCTCCTGGTTGTCCCACACTCTAGACTTTAACCTTTTCTACATGTTGCTCCTTTAACTATTTTACAAATTATTTAAAAAGTGGCCAAGAGATTGTATGACGCGCTATATATATGTACATTTTTATCAGCACACAATACACTTATGCGCTATAAGGGTTGATGTAATGAAGGTTGTGACATTTTTGTGTTGAGGACTGACAGCAACACAAACGAACAACACAAAATGACAGTTACCTTGATCGCTGGCAGTCGCCATGGCTCCGATGGCGTCGGTGGTGATAAAGTAGTGCTGACTGAGACTGGGGAACCGTTCCTTCATTTGATCAATCAGTTTGTTGATGGCGTCCTTCTGCTCCCCCCCGCTCAGAGACATGCCCTACACACACACACACAGACAGACACACAGACACACACACACACAGACCCACACACACACACACACAAAATCTAAGTTATAATGATGGTTTTATTATTAGTGTGTACGCGCATGTGTGTGACATGACTATGACTGACCAGTGAGCACAGAGGGGTGTTTGGATCCAGTCCCGCCTTCACCTTGGCTCGCTGGACCATGTCATTGATGGTTTCAATACATTTGTCCACACCCACCAGCTGTAAACACACAGTGTTCATTTAGTTTCTGCTTCTGTTTTAATTATGACAGGAAATAATATCTATTACACTTTAAATATACAGTATAAGGTACGTACGCCTGAATTGGTCAATCACCCATTCAGTTTTTACTATATGCCCTTCATCATTTGTGTCCTGCATTTTTTCACTTGCCCAACTCGATCTACTACTGTCTCTTATCTGTCTACTTGTATTCACCCAGTGGTTGGTGGAGGGTCCGTCTGTGTGTGCCAGGACCTTTCCATCTGCTGCCACCAACACTGCATTGGAGTGGGTCCCTCCACTAGAAAACATGAAGCACAGGGTATGTGGGAGACAACAATGCATTATACAGTCATCATACTAAAGCTACCACAAAAAAACCAAAAACATATATATATATGCTTAAGTTAGCACGTGGTCAATATGGATGCCAACTATGTGCAAAAAACATATGAATATGTAAATGTAACCGTACCATTCAAACCTGCAGCACAGAGCTTTTCTGTATTGTTTACCGGGGAAACCATATACAGTAGGGTGCAAATAATTAAAATGCAACAACCTCACAATCTTACATCTGCTGTCAGATAAGAGAAATAAACTGACTGGTTTGT
>JAUMTR010000010.1:10774201-10806184 GCA_032270685.1 Microctenopoma stevenorrisi
ATATATATATATAATTAAAAGTATAAACTATATGAACTCAAGACACAGGTACAAACAGCTGTACAATAATCTGTCTTTCACAAATTTGTTAATAAATAGTCTGACTGTATCCAGTCTTAAGTCTACAGCCTGGAATGACAGCGACACTCCTGTACCCTGTATGTGCTGCTGACCTGGATTTTTAGGCAGCAACTTCGAAAATACGAGTAAGAGCATCTGTAACACGCAGTTGACTTAAGGTATCCGAAAAATGAGATATGTGTAAGTTTATTCTAACTCATTCTTACCCCTCTACTCCGCCGAACACGGTTGCCATGTCTCACTTCCTGTTCGGTTTTTAAGATATCGCGAGAACTGGACTTGAGCTCGACCTGCAATGTCACATAAATCCAATAGGTGGCTGTCATACAGTTCTAAATAATAGAGTTTTGTTTCATTAAAATCGCATCAATAGTAGTCACGGATTAAAAAGACGTACGTAGACCCACACATGTTAGTTAGATAATGGATATTGAATTACGATGATGTGTGATTAACACACGTTGAATCTTATCGTGTTGTCTTTAAGTAACTCGAGTAACCTAAATTGTTTGAATAGTAAAAACGTATATGTAGCCAGCAGTGTGTCAAGAACTGAGTAGTAGATTAAAGCAGCCACAAACTTGGCATTGTAAAAATGCTATTTATGCGCAGAGTAAGGGTTCCTCTTTAGTTTCCAACACTGCAGATTTTTAGCCAACAAATGACATAAGGAACAATGCATTAAGACAAGGGTAGTACTATTAAGAATTATCAGCCAAATGAAAAGCCCATTTTGTGTTCTCGTGATTTAGAAATCCACAATCCATGTCGAGAAAAGCACTGGGAGATGACTATTTGAATATGAGCTGAAAACAGGAACTTTGAGTTACACTTTGAGCCAGCAGGAGGCATCTGTTACGCATTAGGTGGCCTGCTCCTCCTGCCAAAACAGGCCTCTTATAAATACCCACCATTGCTTTGCAATTCATACTTTTATAAACCCATATAACCTTTCTGTAGCTAAAGTGTGTGATGTTACGAAGTCCTGCCCTTCATCACCAGCTGTTGTGCCCACGTATTATCATTTCAGTGAAGTTGCCTGGATAGTCTGCAAATGTCAGAGGTGAAAGCGAGAGAAAAGTTACTCAAGCATGAGTATGAGTGGAGGGAGGAAACAGAGAAGACGCGCATTGCGCTCAGCACGCGCTTCTCACAGCTCATGCAGCTGCGTCAAGCGGCGCAGAGTCACTGCAACAGCGCGTTAGTTGATTTACAAAGTAAAAGCACAGGGTGAGCGAAAATATATCAACGTTTATAATTACATTAGATACGTTTTCCCAAATATCTTACTTACTACTAAGTAAAAGCCTTTTGGTACAGACCATCTGAAAAGTGCTTATTAGTGGTACCTGGACTTGCTTGAAGGCACCTGAAAGGTTTCATCAGTTCTGATCACACACAAAGGCAGACAAATGAAGACTGTGAGTCATCAACACCTTAACGGTCACGCCAGTTGTTGTTCCATCTGGAATTCATGTGCGTCATTAGTGGTAAACATATGAATATACAAAGTTGGTGATTTGAAAACTATGTCACTGTCCAACAATTGTTTTAGTTTGGTAATTGTTACTAGGGGTAACTGGGTCAAAACAATTCATTTGGGCCTATCTTCCTTCCCACAACCCCCTTAACACTGTTCAATGTACTGTGTATGTACCTTGTTGCCAAAAGATTGTCATTCAATGCACACAAAAAACTAGCTGTATCATAAGTGATATAATAAACATAAACGCAAATCCATCTGTTCACCTGTCTCACTTCTGCTTTGGTCGACTGATTTGCATGGAGCTTTATTTGGAGCTTCATTTGGACACATGCATCATCATCAGTAGCAGCAGCTTTATTGACACTGATTAAATTTCTAAAGATGAAATAGGTTTCCAACCCGCGCTCATTTAGATTGTACTCTTATTGTGAAAGCTGTGACCGGAAGCTTGATGTTATATATCATGTGCGTCCTCCAGCGGTCCAGCCCCGCAGGAGGAGACGAGACAAGCGACCCGCAGACAACATTTGGACGCTATTTAACACGGTCGGGACCACCCCTAGACTGGACCTCTTATATCTTCACCATGAAGATACCACCAAGTGTCCGGCACCTCCACCATAAATGCGTTTTTACGGCCCGGGAGCGGAAGTGAGACGAGGGGGAAGTTATTAGGGGTTATAGGGAAAATAAACACCAACAAAAAGTCAGTTCTTCTGTCAAATTCAAGTTCAATTGGACCTTTCTTGACGAAAGGGGGACCTTGAAGCGTTTGCAAGCATGGACACCCACGTTAAGGAAGGACAACTTTTTGTGCAGCATCAAAAGTTTGGAAAGGTGAGTCCAAGAATAAAAAGCTTGTGCTGTGTCGGTGCAGATGTGGCGTTGACAGAAAAGAGAAACTGACATGTATTACTGAAGTTTAAAAACTAGGAGCCGTCATCAATATACGGTCACTGAAATGAGGTCAAATGCTTCAAATCAAAACGTCCCACAGAACCCAAACCAGAACATCAAGAGCTGAGACTCTTTATAAAAGGTTTATATGTCAAAAATATATATAACTCCCACAGGACAAAAGTAAAAAGAATCTGTAAGAACATTAGATGGATGATGAAGAAGTCACATTAGGTTAAGGTGAGTGTAAGTAAAGACACGTTGGTAAAATGTCTTTAATTCACAAACAACCTGCTGTTCCAAGCTGCAAAACAGAATTCATACACTGTGACAGATGAGTAATTACTGATCATGCTGTGCCACTGCTCTGGCCTTGTTTTGATGTGAGCTTGTGGATCTGTGTGTTTAGTCTAGCTCTTCACTAAACTGAACCAAATACTATAAGTACTTGGACCAGGGATTTGGAGGGGATATGTTTGTAGTTGGCCGTGTGTGTGTGTGTGTGTGTGTGTGTGTGTGTGTGTGTGTGTGTGTGTGTGTGTGAGCTGCACGATGAAAGCTGTGACGTTTATTTATTCATCAATGCATGCAACACACAAAAAGCTGAAAAAAATCAAACAGCAAAGACTTATAAATCACAGAACAGACCTTTTTCCACAAGGGCGCCAGAGGTGTTTCTGCTTCATCTGACATCACAGGCAGCTGTCGGTAGCATTGCACACAGGATAAACCACTCTTGTGGGACTGTAACGTCGCTCTTTTTGCACAAGACTGAATGCAAATGCCAGCGATAACACCTGCATGTGTGTTTGTAGTCCATGCAACCTCGCCTTAGGTCTAAGCTCAACGCTAGATAAGAACTCATTTACTTTTTCAGAATTGTAAAGAGGTTCTTTGTCTCTCCGTCTCTCCCTGGTCATATGACATGGATCAACAAAACTTTCTGACCCCGTTTCCTGTCCTGAAACCACCACTTCACAATATATATTCATACACCCAAAACCCAGTTCAATGCATTATACAGCCAGCTTACAATAGAAGCTAAACCTCCACATTCATAAAACATATAATGTTATCTTTGCACAGAAAAAGAAGAAGAAGAAAAAGTGAGCAGGGGGCAGAACGCCAGTAGATCTGAAAGTGTTGAAACGAGTGTTAGGTTTGTATGGTGATTTAAGCAACGAGAAGAGCTGCGAGTGGACACAAATACACACTCATATCCCCTCGTTACCACGTGCTCAGTCGGAATATGTGACTCAGTTGTGCAGTGGCAACGTAGGTTTCTGTTTCTGAATGTTGTTTCATGACATCTCGAGTCAGGGCCGTGATATTGTTTGTACAACAGCACGCTGTAGTTATCATCATCACTATCATCATCACCTTATCAAGTTATCATCGTAATGTGAAATGAATAATCGGATAACTCTGTATGTTTATGTAGTTCATCATCACCGTTTCTCCTACGCTCCTCTTTAGAAACGGTGTAGACAACTTTTCCCCTTCTCTGCTCTCAAACAGTTCGGGAACCACAGAATCAGTTGACTGACGTGATACTGATAATAATTAACGACTTACATATTGCCAAAAGCAGATAAAACTAGAGTGAAAGTAATAAATATTTTGAATGTTCTGCTTTTTGCAGGTTCCAGCTCATATAATGTGCATAATAAAATGTTTTGCTCATATGAATATAAAGTTAGTTGTTTTATAGTTTTTACTCAAATGAAAGCAGAATCTGGGAGACGGCTCGGGTTGTAAATGCTTGCAGTGGACATATGTTCCTCTTTTTAGCCATGTAAGACATTATAAAGCTCCCTCACCATATTTGAACATGCTGCGCTGTATTGCTCATTACATGTAAACTCACTGTCATAAAATGAATTTACTATTTACAATGAAGAAGAAAGTATGATTCCCGTAAACGCAGACAAAAATATATTTGCTGTTTCTTCTGACATGTGTTGCACACAGGCATTTATAACACCCGTAGAGTCAATCGGAATAGCACAATAATGCCGTGTGAGTCATGGCAAATATTTGTGGTGTAGCTGGGCTGCTTTTCAGTGAACACAGTAACTTTTCAGCTAAATTCCTCAACTTTGTCTTGTTTTAATTACAGTTTCCATGTTCGTTGTTGTCAGTTCATTTCATCTCAGCATGGAGTAGAGTGATTTAGCGGGAATACATCTGCCTGTGCATGCATCTGCTTGTTTGCAGATCCAGGTCAAGTGTGTCTGGACCTGCAGCGTGTAGTTTACCTGCACCCCACTGCAGAAATGAAGCAGGAGGTGATCCCTTACCTCTGAAGGCAGCTTCAGACAGGAGTTATCTGCCATTTGAACCGATGGGGTGTGTCAGGATGAAAAGGTTTTACACGCCCTGAGGCTGCTTGTTTTACATGACAGCGATTCATGTCTAAAGTAGTGCTAGTGTCAGACCTCCCAGACGCCCCATCATGTTTCTCAGACAAAGTCAGCTTTTACAAAGACATAAGCTGATACTGTGCTACGAGGAAACGAATGATTAAGTTTGTGCTGAAACAACAAGCTAAATTCTTGCAGTAATAAATGAATTCTTCTTGTATTTGTAGCTGCGCATCTGGATGAATGTGGTACAATTTCTGCAGTGCTGCGATGTTATTGTGGAGAAACTATGAAAAAAGTAGTTGACTGTACAACAGGAAGGATCAGGAGGACTCTTTCACATTAAGACATGGAAAACAAGCAATTCTACAGCAAACGTGTCTGTAGAGGCTTGACTGTGTCGTACGATAGATTAACGTATTATTTTTTAATACGTCCAATATAAATGATAAATATTGACCCAAAGAAAGATGTATACAGATTATATTAACCTGTGATTTCTGTGTTTAGTGAAGCTTTTGCATATGTGACGTATTTAGTTGATTAAACAGGAAGTTCGTTAGTCAACATAATTAATGCAAATTTCTATTTTTACCTGAATTTGCACTTTGGTTTGAACTCTGAATGCGTCGCTGTAACGTGTTTGTACTGTGTTGTAACTTGTTGTAAATATGCCCTGACCTAAATTATTAAAGTTTGACCTACTTGCAGACATTTTTATCTCTTAAATTGTCTGTCAGTGGTGCGACGTGGTGGTGTTGAGGTGAACACTTAATATAACACGGAGGACCTAGGTTCTAATCTCTGTTGGCATCATGTCTTTGGGTTTCTCCTGCTAACCTAACTCTCTAGGTTATCCTAGCTCTTGGCTTGAATTGCTCGTAGGTGTGAACATTTGTCTCTGTACAACAGTCCTGTGAGTGACTGGTGACCTGCTGGCACAGGCTCCTGACTCTTCGGTCAGCCATTCGTCTAGGACACACAACATGTAATACCTCCATTATCTGAGATTGTGGCATATGTTTGAGTAACTTTTGTTAAAGTGTCTGTAGTTAGGCCACAGTTCTTCTACTGCTGTACTCTCCTGATGTATTTTAAAGTTTTACTCCGTAGACACAGCAGACAAATGAGGTTAGGGCACAGTGCTTTCCCTTGGCTACCCCCAGTAACAAGACACTCCAATGCACAAACATACTTTCACTCGTATACACAAACACAGATAACCACACGCACACACGCGCACACACACGCGTACACACTATCCTGCTTGTGTCACTGAGGTCTGTCTATGGTCAGTGGAAACATGGTTGAGTGGTTTAGCATCATGACAGATGACAGAAAGGATCCAGTGTGCGAGTGAACAGTGTGCATCTGTCATGTGTTTGTGTCAGACTGCATTTTTACATATATATATATATATATATATATTTATATATATATTTATATATATATTTATATGTATGTATAGTTTCATTATAAAAAAGCACTTCAAGTGTTGCATTTCATCAAATGTATCACAGCTCACAGTAACAGTAAAGGTGTTGTATTGTTTCTACTGTGAAAGTGAGAAACACGCGCATGCACATGTGAGATAGCTCATGCTAGTGTGCGCTAAAGAGCAGACAGGAGAGCAGTGAGGAAGTATCTATGCCTCTCTCTGTGTCATGATCTTTTTTGCATAATTTCCACTCAGTGTTTTAGGGGCCGATAACGGTCGGCTGCCTTATATGGAGCAGTAGTTTCACATACAGATGCGCACGCAAACACACACACGCACACCCACACCTAAGGACCGGATCGCAGCAACACCCTATTCATGTGTACTGAACAATCACACGTGTAATGATGGAACAGCCTCAGCGTGTGTGTGTGTGTGTGTGTGTGTGTGTGTGTGTGTGTGTGCGCACACAGTAACAGATGGTCCCCATAGCATTAAGAGATATTAAAAACAATACAAACATGTGCACACACATCTGGACGCAGAAAAAGGAAGGCATTGGAATCCTGGGTAACGACAGTCCCACGCACTTCCTGTCCTTTTTGGCAGTTAACAGCCTGGATAGTGTGCATGCACTTCTGCATGTGTTTATGAGACCTTGTGAGTTTTCACACATGCACCTGAGATACATGTGTGAACGCGGTGACATTTATTTATTGTGACACAAGCTTGCAGCTGGACTGTTTTTTTTAATGATTACTAAAATTATGTTAAATATACTTTCTTTCTTTTCAAATACTTTGGCTCAATGTTCTGTTAAACGCAGCTATGTTAGTTTCTATTTTTAAACGCAGGGATAGGTGACATGGTGGGTCCTTTCTGCATCGTCCTGGCCAAATTAGACTGTTATATTACAGTCAGTATCTGTTGGTTGTTTGTGGTGGACAAAACCGCACTGCACTAGGTCCCAGGTTAATATAATCTGTATATTATAATACAGGCATTTTTCAAATGTACAAAGGTATGTTATTGGCCTTAGAGGTCCCAGATCTGTTGAGTGATAGTTGTTGTTACAGTGGGAACACAGGCCCCATGACCTGCAGTCACATGATCTTAACTTTCAATTGTCTTGGATGAGATCTTTTGTTAAATATGATGATGACTAGTGAAGAAGAAAAGCTTGGTCATCAGGGATTATTTGCTGACTTATAGCTGTAGAGTTGGTCTTATTCTTCACCATTAGCTGGATTTTCCCCATCTGTTATAGGGTTTTCAAACTGCTGACCTTCCTGTCGCAAACAAACTCAGCTCTCTGACTGTCAGGCAGCTTCCACCCTGCTCTGAGAATGGAGGGGGAAACACACACACTTCCAGAGGCCACAAGGAACAACAGGGATTTCCCAAATATGACTGAGGGAAAGAGTTCTGGCTTCACACACACATATTTTTGTTCATCTCAAATGTATTTCTCAAGTATGGCTGGGACATCCCTGATCTGTCTAATTTTGCACCTGAAGCTGCAGGAGAAGCAGTGAGAGCTTTTGAATTAGCGACGCCATGACTCAACCTCCAGAGAACCTTTACCGTTGCAGGCCGTCACGTCCGTTGTTAGCACGGAACATCTGGTTGTCCTCTTGTGAGTGTGTGACATTATTGTGTGGCTGCATCCCTGTTTATCTTTGTGAAGGAAGAGGTCATTGTTAGCTGTTGCTTCCTCACTCCCCGCCTCGTCAGGGGGAAACAATGTCAAGTGGGTCATATTTTAAACCTGTTAGATAGAGACGTCAAAAATAGATAGTTAGAAATCCACAATATGGCTCTTGGCATGAAGACAGGAATACGCTGGGAAATGGATTTTCATCTGTAACGTGACTTCAATGTTCGAGATATCTTGGTAAACCTATAATTACATTTTTGGTCAAACCAAACCAAGTTAACCACTTCCACTGATTACTTAAGTATATAGATACACTGAGCCCTGAGTGCCTGGCACCTACAATGCAATGCAGTGAACAACATGTCCCAACCCATTATGAGGTGTCTGTTATTATTAAATTGTCTAAATCTACAGACGCTGCCTTTCACTGTGTTGTGAGGAATAGTTAAACTCTTAGTTTGCTTTATATGTGTGTGTGTGTGTGTGTGTGTCTGTTTGTTATTTTCTTTCTGGTCCGGAGTTTAGATCTCCTCTTTGGGTACCAGGTCTAGTTGTCGCACACGTTAAGTCACGTGGAACAAATGATAAAAACCCGACTGGTATCTGAACAGATTTTTTGGGGGCGAATTGCTCTTTTCTCTATGAGCAGTGACTAACGCCGTAAGTGAGGTCTGCTGCTGTTGCTGATTATACGTAGGAGAAACCATGCTGTGTGCATAAGATCTGAGTCAAACTGAAGTAGAGTTATCACCACATGCCTCCTCCACCTCCACCACATGAAGTGTCAGTCGGCACAATACAGCAGTGGAAGACCCGGAAATATAAGTTTGACTCATATCTTCTGTCAGCTTTAGAATGTTGACATTCACTTGATCTATTTTTTTATTATTTCTATTATCTATTTCCACCTCACCCAGCTCTACAAATCTTTTGTTGACTTTTAGAAATGAAGAAACAAATGTAAATTTAGAAATATATGAAATCCAGAAGAAACAAAGATGTGTGTTGCTTATTAACGGTTCTAGAAATGTTCAACCTGCACTTATTCTAAAACCAAAAAACAATACAACTATAATACAAATTTAAAACACCAGATAAAAACAATTACCTTACATATACAATTATAGTAGTGTTATCATTAAACAAGTTCCCTCTGGGATTAATTAGGTTATTTGAATGTTGAATGATCAAGATCCTGTCAGGTAGTGTGTACTGAAATGGAGCACCCAAACGCAGACCAGGACATAATAACATTTAATAACACAACTTTAATATAAATGGACATAACTGAATGCTATGGAAACAGAAAATCACCCCCAGAAGAAGGCAAAACTACAGCACTGAAATAAAAACAGTCAGGGAGGTTGAACAGATACAGAGGGACAAAAGAGACCAAAGAGCGTGAAAGAGAGAAGGGACCGAACGGAAACTAACCCAAACCAACTTACAGAAATGATGACGAGCTGAGTGAAAGGCAGCTGGTGCAAAATGCTGCAGCTAGACTTCTAATAGGAACAGAGAATAGAGAGAGCATTAGCTCTGTCCTAATGTCCCTGAATTTAGGATTCTTTCATTAGTTTCTAAAGCTCCTAAGGGCTCAGCTCCCCAGTACATTTTACTTCTTTCCCCCTATAATAGCATACGGTGTCTTAGATCCTCAAATCATTTACTTTAAACTGTTCCTTCGTTCAGACTAGTTAGAGCGGGGCCTTTGCCGTAACAGCTTCTTCTCTGGAGGTGTTCAGAGGTACTGCATAGTTGGGCACTGTTCATCACTATGAGCAGAACTTTTCACATTACAATATGTTCAAAAAAAGAAATGCAGCTTTAGTGTTCTGCCATCGTAACATTCCTTCTTTTCCACCCATCAGAAATGGAAGAAAAACTGGTTTGTCCTGTACCCCGCCAGCCAAAATGGCATCGCCCGCCTCGAATTCTTTGACTCGCCCTCGGGCGGAGGCGGCGGTCAAGGCGGAGGTTCGGGGGGCGCATCCAATGAGAAAACCAGGAAGCTGGACAAGAAGATCATCCGCTTGTCTGAATGCATATCCATCCTCCCGGCACTGACTGAGAACTGTCCCAAAGACAACATGGCGGCGTTCTGCGTGGAAACCAACGACAAGACGCACGTGTTTGCTGCAGAGAAGAATGCCGCTAAGGACTGGATGGACACCATGTGTGACATCGCATTTCAGGTATATCCACACATTTCTTCTTAATCTGTAAGGTATGAGGATGTGTTTTTCACACGAAGCAGACAGACCCGTGTGTGTTTTAGGAAATTCTGCTGACTAAAATGTGGGTTTCATATTTTGTAGAAAACACTTGTGCGCACTCACAAACCTGTTTAAACTGAAACACTGTTTTCTAATTATGGTGTTTAAAAAGAGAACTACTGCTTTACATTTAGTTTTCAGTTAATTTTACTTTGCTAGTCAATTAATTTAGTTAAGTCTTCATGGCCTCTCAATTCTTTTTCTAGTTATGATCTATCTATCTATTGTACTTGTACTGGTAAGCCCCCAGTTCATCTAGCTGTCCAAACTGTTATCTTACATGCAAAATGCTGCATTTTCCACTGTAAAGAAATACAAGTTTGGCATTATGGGTAACAGTCAGTGTCCACAGGGAGGAAGTGGCAGGAGTAATGCTGCTGCAGACTTTAATGGAGGACTACAGGACCTACACATGGCTGAAAACCTTATTTACTACTCCAGAGAGGACGGTAAAGACACAAAACAGTCTCACATCATTTCAAGATCTCAAGGCAATAGCCCAGTTCAGATTGCTTGGCATGATAAGCTAAAACACCTGCCCTATCTTCTCCACGTAGTGAATGAGTTCTGGGTGAGCGTTCAGCGCACCGACGCGTCTGACCGCTGTGGGCTGACTGGCAGCTACTGGCTGAAAGCTGAAAGTGACGTCTTGATACTGAAGGATCCAAAGACCAAGAGGAACATCCAGATGTGGCCCTACAAGCTGCTGAGGAGATACGGGAGAGATCGGGTGGGTGCCTCACACACAGACAAACCCTGTGCTCATTAGAGATGTGACAAGTATAGAGAGAGAAGATAAATTTGCATTAGACTGTATTGAGCAAGTATAGATCACTTTAAGATTTGTTCTAACTGTGTGTGTGGTCAGGTCATCACTGCATATTTAATTTTAGAGCGCGTGCATGCTTTGATGCTTTGATGCTTTAAAGGTCTAATCTAGGATCTAAAAATGACTGATGACCTATGAAATACCTGTCTCGTTTCTCATGTGCACATGCATTTGCACAAGCAGCACTGGGGTACAAATACAAAGAAGAACTGAACAAGTAAAAGCATTGACGCAATAAAACAGGCACAGAGCATAAACTGCAAAGTAAAGTTCAGTAGAAAAGGGAAGCAAGACTAGTTTTGGTGCCAAGAAAAATGATAATCGAGCAGTGACTGGAACTGAGCAGGAACTTCTGTGATTAGCTTTCGTTACTTGAGCCACATTTTGGTTTTATTGTAATGCACCTACCTCCGTAAATGCCTGTAGTCACACGGACACTTATTCCACTCCCTCAGCTCTCTGCTGTTGCCCTGCTTGCAGCATTTCCATTTCATCTCTTTGCTTTCTTTCTTTCTCCAGGTGATGTTTTCGTTCGAGGCTGGACGGCGCTGTGACTCAGGCCCTGGTAACTTCACCTTTGACACCAAGCAAGGCAACGAGATCTTCATGCTGGTGGACAAGGCCATCCAGTCGCAGAAGGCGCAAGCCGAGGACCGCAACCTCAGCGGTCCCTTCAACTCGGACCCAGATTGTCCTGCGTCGTTGCAGCACATACGCAACGCTGGTGGCTTGACATCGACAAGTGGAGACAGCAGCAGTTGCAGCAGCCGGGAGGCGGATAATGATTCGGGGGGCAGCAAACCGGGCTCTGCTGATGGCGTCCTCGGGAAAAGGGAAGGAGGAGATGGTGGAGGAGGAAGAGGGCAAGGCAGTGGAGCAGCAGGTGGAGTTAAAGGCAGGAGTTTACCAGAACCACCAGCCGTGTTGGGGGTTTTGGGAGGAGGAGGGACCCCTCCGCGGTCTCCGAGATCCCAGCCAGCGGGAAAAGGTCTTTCCTCAGCTGATAAACAAGCAGGTCTTTATTCTGAGCCAGCGGACTCAGTTCGCCTGCCTCTGCACAGCATGGACTGCCTCTACTCTGACCCAGTGGACAGTATCAAAAGTCAGAACCAAAGTGGCAACCCATCCACGCCTCCGGTGCCCACCCCACGCCTCAGGCCACTTGGGGATGAATCCTCAGGAGGCGGCATTCAAGGTGATCATCACCCTGGAGGCCCCAGGAATCGCCCAGATCTGTACTCGCACGTGTACGACCGGATTAACCTGGAGCTGAACCCAAAAACAAGCGCGCTGAGTCTAAATGGGGCAGCAGGTGGAGGAAGAGGGGCAGGAAGAGGGATGAAGAGTAACAGGCGACCCCCAGGAGGCCAAGCAGAGGGAGCTTTGTCGCCACCTGGTCTTTCTCTGGACCACATATACGATGAACCAGAAGGCTGTGCCAAAGTAAGCCCAAGCATCTGCACTGGTTCAGGAATGAGTATTTATGATGAAGCTCGTCTGGAGCCCTCCAGCCTGAAGAGGCAGGACGAGACGGTGGCCACATCAGGACTAGAGGGGATCTACAACACCTCCACCTCCGGCAAACCATTGGAGCCCCTGAGACACTCTCCCCCACAGCTCGGCCCGAGCCGCGGCACGCCCCAACCTCCGACCCTGAGGCCGTCCAAACCTGTCACCGCCCCCAAGCCGCCCAGGAGTATTTTCGCTCGGAAGGAGCCAGTGCCGCTGCCGTCGGGGAAACTTGGAGGGCCTGGCAGTAATGTGAACAACAACAACAACATTTGGGGTGAAGGAGTAGGAGGAGCGGGGGGGAAGGAGCTCTACGGCATAGTGTCTAAACACAAACCTCTACCTGCTAATTTGTGGTACAGCAAGCACCAGCAGGACCGGCTGCGGTCACCAGACATCATCTATGACAACTTGGGAGATATTTGACGCGGTTATTCCTCCACGTGGACCAAAGTGAAACTTTTATTTCTAAAACAACGGCGATGCAAAAAAGAGACTTTCTGGTTGATGTCTTTCTACCTTCAGTTCTTGTAGGGTCTAAGCACATTCTCTCGTTTCTTCCATCTATGGACTGGAATAATTGTTTGAGACAGCTGATTCATTGGGACTGGATTAGCTCACAACTATGAGAGAACCACATCATGGCTGCATTTTGTGCAGCTATTACAGGGCCACCCTCTGTGTGCATATGTGGATTTGGGAAAAGACAGAGTGTGTGTTTGCATGGTCAAACCCATAATTGGTGTATGGAGCCACAGCGTGGTTTGAGCCAGCCACTTCACTTTAACACACACACACAAACCATATGGATTTGCCAAAACGAGCTCAGCTTCACTTTAACAAGCTGAGAGCACGGCTTGGCTCCTTTTATACAAAGCATCTGCCGTGTTATAAAGTGACTGGGCAACGCGTTTTTGCACTGCTGCTCTTCTGGAGCTGTTGTTTGACTGGTTTGGAGTAGTTCCGACTTTTTCTGCTTGTGTTTCCTGGACTGATGAGTTTCTATAAATCGCAGTTTTATATATTTATAGATGTATCAGCCCAGGACACTAGTGTGTGACATAGTTTCATGCTGGATTCACTAAACGGAAAAAAATGTTGTTGCTATTGTTTTGGACGCATGTAAAGTTTGGTTGAATGTCGCTGAATTACAGGACTGACTTACCGCACAAAACCCTGTTTTTTGAATCCTTTCTGTACAGACAATCTAAATATCGAACTAATCAATCCCCTGCAATATCTCAGTATGTGTATGTGTCAGAAACAGCTGTGCTGTGCTCTCTGTAAATACAACTAATAATTAAAAAGGCTTAGAAAATCAGAAGCATTTCTCGTCGATCTGTAAACAGGAGAGCTCTCGTAATTGCTGCATCACTGCTTTCTGTTTTGTACCAGACGGGACAGTGAAACAGTCTGACCTCATCCTCCACTTCTCTCACTCTGCCACGCTCTGCTTTTGTTGCTTTAGTCCGTTTCCAACCACTTAATCACACCGTTAAAGCCCAGCCTCAATAATGAACAAAGACTTCCTTTCTTAATTTCTTCCTTCCTTTCTCCCGTTCTGCATTAACTGTTGTTTGGTTGCTGTGGTGACAGTTAATGGTGCCTGGTTTGTGTCGGACACGCTGTGCATTTCAACCGCAGTGAGATACCGTAAGAGAGGGCCAGGACTACGAGTTGGAAAGAGGAGAAAAAAAACAGGAAGACAGAAGGAAAGAACAGCTAACTGACACATTGAACGGGTCAAAGGAAGAGAAACATGTTTGTCCTGAGCGGAGGATGACGAAAGCGAAAAAGAAACCGACTTTAAGAAAGAGAGCGGTGATTAAAAAGATGCTGACATGATGAATGTTGGTTCGATGAGTCTGTGTCTGGTTGGCTCGCAGACAGGTACAGACTGTTCCCGGCTGGTGCTGGAGCTTTTTCTTCCCCCCGTCATCCCTATTTATCCCTGCCTTGTTTTTCTGTCTTCATTTCTCCACCTGCTACTGGACTACTTCGTGAGCAGGAAACCAGAAGTAACAAAATGACATCTTGAGGGTAGATTTCCTAACTCTGCCCTCCTGCTCTTTCAGACAGAGCGGGGGGGAAGGAGAACAGAAAGAAAAGACACACAGAGCACATTTCTAATGCCATCATCATGTGCTTCTTTGTATTGCAACGCATCCTTGCTAAAATACTTTAAAAACTGTGATTTGTTAAAAGATAAATACGAGGCAGACATTTAGGTTTTTCAGTTTTGCAGGTCTTGACATCGACTTGTATAAATCCTTTCACGTTTTCCCTCTGATGACTTATAACGACGCTTCTCCCAGTTAGTTTTACTAATACGCCCCCTTCTTTCTTTAGAGAGAAGCGGGCGTATTTCTGCTCATGGAGACTTTGCTGAAGTGGTACTTTCATACCTGCTCTGCGGGGGTTGTTTGTGATGCCGCTGTTTTGGGGTTTTCGTCACGAAGCTTCTTCCATTAGCTTTTGCTGTTCTCGTTGCTGATTCCTCTGCGCATGTCCTTTGCTGCACCAGTGGTCTCTTTCTGTTTCAGGACATTGTCGGCTGTACCCAATGTTTGTTGATTTTTCCTCGTTTCACAGACTCTAAATGGTTTGATATTCTCCCATAGACAGCTGCCTGGTCTTCATGTTGATCTCTCCTTCTTGACAACAGATGCAGTCTTTACCAAAAATAAGAGTAGTCATAGAGCTTTTAATTGTTTGTCGATATCTGTCAGACAGTACGGTAAATATTATGTATGATATGCATACATATACATTATGTATGGTATGTTATTATTCTCAATATAAACCCATTGTCAGCAGCTGATTAGCTTATCTTACATTAAAATCCTTTCAAGTGTCTTAAGGTAAAAACATCAACGCACAAGCACAAATGAACACCTTATCTGTTCAATCTGGATCAAATGTGAAGTGTAAAAATGACGGTATGTGTGTGAGTATGTGGTTTTATGTAGGTGCCAGTGGGCAGTGACTTCCTGTAGCTGCCTGGCCACCGCAGGGTCACATCTCTGCTCTGTTTAC
The DNA here is from genome assembly GCA_032270685.1 of Microctenopoma stevenorrisi. Taxonomy (NCBI): domain Eukaryota; kingdom Metazoa; phylum Chordata; class Actinopteri; order Anabantiformes; family Anabantidae; genus Microctenopoma; species Microctenopoma stevenorrisi. The sequence continues at coordinate 10,789,774 of JAUMTR010000010.1, forward strand.
ATAAATAAAGGGGAGCAAAACATTATATATTACCACAATATACAGAATATAATGCACTCCAAACATCTCCCACTGCAGCCCGGACAATGATCATTTAGTAGACTCATCGCCTTTCTGACAATTTCAGCCAAAACGGAGAAAGTAGAATAAAGGCCGTGGCATTAGCCTGTACATGTGTACTTGATGAAGGGGCCAGTGGGTGTATATGAGAGTTTCTCATGTCTCAATCCGCAAGATGAAGACGAGTAGGCCCGCTCACAAAATGTCACACTTTTCCTATAATTGCAGACACTGACTAGTTTCGTGAGTGTGGTAAACGAGAGGTCAAGACACCACTAATTGTGACAGAGATGATTTGGACTGCAGTGGAGGGTGTTCCATAATGGTAAATACTAGAACAAAATATCCTAATAGATCGTTGACTCATCAGAACACAATAGAAACCAACTGATCATCCAGACATGTAAATGAGTGAGATCGTGATACAGAAAACGGCTGCTGCACTCTTTCCTCACACTGACATGGTCTCTCGTCATAGGCACTGGCCATCTAGCCATACTGTTGGTCAGCCTGTTTTAGCAGGTTTGAGGTCTCTGCATATCTGCGTGTCTGACGTCAAACACGCCATCTTCAAATATTACCGTGTCCATCGCAGACTTCCTGTCCTCTGCACTCTTCTTCTTCTTCTTGTCCTGTCTTTCTCCGTCCCTTTTAAAGGTCATGTCACATTTACAGAAAGAGAACGAGATCCGTTTAGCAGCAGGAGGCACTGAAACTCTGCATTAGTGGAGCTGTTTTTAATACATAGAAAACAAGTTTAAAGGCTTACTACCGTTTGTTGCTGTGGGTTCATGTGCAGAGTGCAAAGCTAATTATATTGGCGATACTATGCTATATACAGAGGCACAAATATGCAGGTTGAAAATGTTTCCACGCTTATCCCAGAGCTTTATGAATGTTCTACGTGTGTTGCCATCTTACGGCTCATTTCTGTAGAATTGGCACAATGTGGTCATCCTCAAAGAGAATAAATGTTTCCCCCAAATTTAATAAAATAATAAAAATCACATCATATCAATAAAGAAGAAGAACATTAGATTGGTTAGTGCATATCCTGCGCGCTTGTTTCCCACCTGTCAGCTGCACTTCTTAATATAAAGCACATTACAGGTGAAACTCTGCAGTTCCTCATTCTTTTTTGAGACTGCCAAAACACTAAATATAAGATCTTTCAGTTTTGCACATCTCACGAGGAATCACATGTTCTACCTTTAGGCGCATCTGAAACTCTCCGGTTTCCTCTCATCTGTGACTCTGCAGACCACCTGCTTTTATTTTTAGCTCCTTGTGGGCAAACCCATTCAGTCATGTAGGTCTGAAAGAGAGTTTCATTCACGCTCTCGTAGCTCGCAGCCTGACTGTGTGTAAAGGATGCGACAGCTTCTCAATCGAGACTGTGGCTCTGTTGGCTCAAAGGGAAGAAGAGGCCCTCGGGTATATATGTAAAGGTGTTTCAGTGCGACTTCTAAACCAAACCAGCAGGTCGTGTTGCACAACCTTAGAGGATGACGAGACTATTTGAACAGATAATGATATCAGCGTTTCCTTTCTTGATCTTCATTTTTCAGCAGCTCCCATCAGGAGTTGCTACAGCGGATCATCTGCCTCCATCTCACCATATCCCTAGCATCCTGTTCTGTCACACCAACCACCTGCTTCTCCCCCTTCTGTACATCCACCAACCTCCTCTATGATCCTCCACTTTTCCTTCTTGCCTGGCAGTTTTCTTCTTTTGATCATGTGGTAGTGGGGTTTATGTTGACGATGTTGTCTCACAGACATGCTGAAAAATCACATTTCCAGACTTATCTAAATCTGCGTAGGAGTAGCTATCTATCAGATGTCTGTCACCAGGTTCACAGTTCAGCTCCTGCAGCCTTCTGACTTCACCTCCTCACTTCCTCCTCACAAAGATGCACTTCCTTTTTTCTGTTCTTACTCAGAGCTGCTTTTGAGAGTTGATTTTACCCTGTCAGTAACCTGAATATGAATTTTGTCTCGTGTTCCTGTGTGTGTGTGTGTACACAGTTCTGCAGCCAGCGAGGACAATCACAGGAAAGAGACAGTGTATTACAAGTTGTGAGACAGATAGAGATTCAGAAAAAGTTTTTTGTTCTGTTCTGCACTTTGCAGCAAAGAAGGAAATGGAACATAAAAAAAAGCAGGAAGTCACCGTGCTAATATTATCCTGACTCACATAGACACTTATGAGACACAGAAAAAATACTATTACACATTTAGAAGGGCAGACCACAGAAGTTCTTTTTTTGAGGCCACAATGGGAAAAAAAGCAAAGCACTTTCTGAAATGGGTAAATGTGTTAGCAAACCACATTAAATGCAGATGTTTCAATAAACAGGAAGCCAGAACGTTTCATTGTGGAACCACAACAGAAGAGTGTCCAGTCGAGGCCAGCTGACAGCCGTGGACATAGTGAGTGAGACAAATAGTGCAGGGAAACCGTGAATCCAACGGTCTCCTGAACAGACATCAATGACCCTGTGTGTGCTCCGTAATTAAACATCGTACCACCTGCACTGTTTTTTCTTTATAGGAGGCGTCACAGACTGGAGTACCAGGGGTACGAAGGCAGAAAAAATGAGTGTTTACATCCACAGGAGGGACATCGTGGTCGAGCTTCAGCACTACTGGTTCCATTTTTTCCCCGGGGCCAAAGGGGGTTCGTACTATTATTCATTCAAGATTCAAAACACTTTATTAATCCCAGAGGGAAATATAGTCACCACACGTGCAGGTACTACTGTCTGTCACAGGCCCTGTGGGCGGAGCTTCAATTGGTTAAATAGGTTAGGTCATAAGTTTAAACAAACATTCCTTTATTCGTGTTTCATTAGCAGAATCAGATCATTGCCATAAGGATTGGAATGGATTATTTTACAGCAGAGCATTGTTTAGATTTTACAGCAAAGACAAGTGTTTAATCTATCGATGTGTGTGTTCAACATACCCACAGTAGTTTTCATACTGACAGTTACGTAGTTCTCGCATCCTGCAGGCGGAACAGTGGGTGGTAAAGAGCGATGCCACAGGCAGCTTACTATAACTTTATTTATACACAGTTCATAACATCAGTCAAATTTCCTCTGAAGCAGTGGTCAGTTACACACACAAGTCAACGAATTAGATTCAAAACTTCCAACACACACGACGTGAAAGCTTAACAGGAACACGAGTGAGTCACTGTCCAAACAGCGAACATGCAAAGAACTTTGAAGAACGGCTGATATGGATCACAGGCTGGCAGAAACCTAAAACATCTCCTGACTAACGCTCTGCTTTCTGTCAGACACAACTCGGAGTGAGTAAACAAACACAAACAATCTAACTCATCCCGTTAATCAGCAGCTGAGGAGTGTTTAGGTCAATCAGAGGAACTTTGGCTTTATTTCTTTTGACCTCTCTGCGAACAACGAAGCTGCTGTTGGTCTATTTCAACAAGTGTACGATCGTCCCACCAGTTGACTCAAATTCTCTGAGCCGAGTGATGACGAGAAGAGCGAGCGCGAAGAGGAAAAGGCTGGCGGGAAAGAGAGAAGTGTGTAAAATGTTAGGGGGTAGTTTTGAGTGTCCCGTAGAGATACAAAAGGATCATTGTGGTTGTAGTTTGTGAATGTGGAAGTTCGGTGACATCACAACGTCAAGTCATTTGCCACTGGGTAGTCCCTAATGTCCTAAGGTTCAACAAGGGGGCGGAATGGCGGGAGACTCATTAAGTCTGTGTGTGTGTGTGTGTGTGTGTGGATGACAAATCTTCACAATGAAGAATAAATTACAGTTGAGTTACAGTAACGATGACTGTTTCTAAATGACATGTACGTATGAGTATTAACCAACTGCTCCATGTGAGTAAATGTAATACTGTGAAGACATCAACCCCTGACGTCGCTGCCCAGGCCTAAACTGGACCCTATCCAAATCTACCACACACACACACACACTTTTTCTTCATTGCAATCCTTTTGTCATGTAAAAGATTTTACATTCACTTGTGTTTTCTAGACAACACAAGAGTTATTTCTTATCTCTCGTCTCCTTCCATACACCCCCCAACCGTGCTCTGTTTCGACCCCAGAGAGAGAGCATGTTGGAGGGGGGAAGGCGAGCAGAGAGGCCCCTCTGTCTGCCGCTTTATTCTCTGTCTCATTAAAACAGTGAAGCTGTTTTTTAGACTGGGGCTTAGGGGCAAAATGGAAAAGGAATGTGCATATGTGTGCATTTGTCCATAAGCTGCAGTATGTCTGTTCTGCCTGGACTGTATTTATGCATAACGCTGCATGTGCTGTGGGTGTTCTGTAGCGTGCAAACAATGCTTCCTATACATCCACCAGCCTTTAACCTCTCTCTGATCTCCAACACCACCCACCTTTGTTCTTTTCTAGGTAATTATCTTTCCCGCCTTGAAGCTTTTTGACCCTCCCAGGCGTTTGTCGTCCTGCTTTTCCCCGTGGTTTATTCTCCAGTTATTCTCACCGTTAGCACCGTGTGTCATTCTGACATTTTGCTACCTCAGCAATCTACTGATGGCAGTGAACTGAAACTTTCCTTTCTCACACACTCACACATGCACATTCAGGGGCTTGTTAAACTCGCATATCGTTGACACTACTTGTGTTGTCAGATTAAAGGCGCTGCAACCACACAGATTGTACTAAACTGCCTCTCTCTCTTCCTACTTCTGTGTTTCTCTCTCACACCAAACTCTCCAGCTCATCCTTCAGTTTCCCTGCTCGGTCCCCACGCAGTCGTCCTTATTGTCGACTGTCTTCTGCTGAGACGGACCCGGGGCCCGACGGCTTCTGCTGCTGCTGCTGCTGCTGAGGAGCGTCAGAGCTGGGCGGGAGGCCTTAGCAGGTGGAGGCGCAGTGGATGAGGAGTGGGAGGGGGCAGCTTGCAGGGGAGCCACAATGGCCCTGCCCTTGCTGTTTGTTCCCAGTTGGCGACTGTGGCTCTGTGGGTGAATGGAGACAACATGCACTTCACATGCATTCGGTGCATATTATCTCAACTGTACCAATAAAAGAAAGGGAAACTTGACTGAACGATGCAGCAGAGAAGCGTTGCCCTTGATTCACTGGATACAAAGGAGGCAGCTAAAAGAACGACGAAGGAGGTGTAACAAAGTAGAGATAAAAAAGCTACAGAAGAAAAGAGAAGCGGAGGGAAGCACGAGCAGACATTTTCTGTGCCTGGCTGATGTTGTGAACCATTTGCATGTCAGCAGCCTTATCAAGCCAGATGAGTCACATGGCCAACAGCTATTCCCTCACACATCCACTATGTGTGCGTTTTGACCTTGAACTATATGAAATGATGTGAAACACTTGACCGGAACCGGAGTAGCTTTGAGACCAGTGTTTTGTGAATTATGTTTGCCAGAAGCTTCAGAAGAAACTTCACAGCACGGAGTATGAGTACTGATATAAAAGAGAAAATCTAACTTCCCCTTGTGTTTTTGTTTTTGATCTACATTAAACCAGGCATTACTCCAACTGTAATCCTCCACCGCACCATCATTCTGAGCTGCAGAGCACTGAACTGTTCACTCTTCACTTCAGGTCCCGCTTAAAAAATACTAAACTTTGCAACACATTAACCAGCTGGTCGAAACATTTCCGGCTTGTGACTCGTTTAATAACATCCATAAGTGGCCTTTGCAGCACGCAGAGCGTTTGTGTTGTGTGGTGTTTTCTTGTCCAGCCGTCTCCAGGATGAGGACACACAGTAACAACAGCTGCTTTGAGTGCTGTGGTGCTATAGAAATATTTTAAACCAACTAACATAACATAGGATGACTAAATACTGTATTATCACACTAAAGCTGTTATTTTGGTATGAGTCAGACACAAATAGTTTGCTGAGTCACTTCCCTAAATCAGAGACATCAAACCTTTATATGAAGTACACTTTTGTTTGTGTTTGTGTCTCTCCTTTCACACACCAACAACCTGTCATACAAAGTGCTGCCACCTAGTGAGCGACATGAGCAGAGAAGAACAGGGTTTGTACGATGGGTTTAAACGCACGTTAGGGAGGTTTCTGAAAGTATTCTTTCTGCTTTGTGTTGCCAACTGTAACTCAGGTTATCACAGCTTACATTATACTCCACTCGTGTGTGTGTGTGTGTGTGTGTGTGTGTATGAGCAGGCCAATATGACCTTTGAACTGCCATGCAGCTGTTTTTATTACCTGCCGAGCATGTCTGCTGCCTGTGGTTTTAGGGCCCCCTGCTGGTTGATGCTGGTCTCTGTGAGCAGCTGCTGGCTGCAGCCTGGAAACAATCATCATCAATATCCCATTTTTATATAATTAGTAGTAACAAATATCACTTAATTTTACTGCATTTTCTTTCACTTTAGTTGTAGGAGGTTTCTAGATTTATTCACATCATCTTCTCATCCATCAACAGGCCCCCCTATGGTGCTGACCTGTATGGGTACCACGGCTGTGAGAGGAGGCCCGGGGTCCTGAGGTGATGGTAAAGGTTGCTGCCCAGAGACAGTGGGTTGAAAAAAAACTCCTCGTCCAGCTGAGTGAGACAGGCCTGACAAACACATTCATGAACCAAACCAGCATCACTGGCTGAAGTTGTGTTTTGTTTACTGCGTGTTTGGAGGGAGAAGGCTCTCTGGTCTTTAGAGTCATGTGTGACATTATAATGTGAACACTTTAATTTTCACCTGAACTTTACTTATCCATTAATGCTTTGAGGCAGGGGAAGTGAGAATGACCTCGTTATCACATAGTGAATTGCTTCAAATAGGTGAACTTGGCAAGTTCCTAGAATCAGTGAACATGCAAGTGAATAAAATGGACCTATATCTGCCTCAGAGTTATGGATACCTCGGTCCACTTCTGTAATTTTGAATGCATGAATTATGGTGTCCTAACCTGCACAGTGCGCATAGCTTCATCTGTAGGGTCCTGGGTTGACACGGCCAGTGGGCAGGGCAGCAGCAACTCTCTGGAGACTGCAGGCTTCAAGAGGAAGGAAAAGGACGAGCACGGCTGGAGAATGTAGTATGAACACACATCTACATCTGCACACACACACACACACACACACACACACACACACACACACACACACACACACACACACAGGGACAATGTGAGAACACCCTGACAGATACAGATCTTTCTCTCTCTCACACACACACACAGACCTGAGCTTCCAGCTGCAGCCCTCTGAACAGGCTCCAACTGCAACAACAGGAACAGGTCATGACTCTGAAAGAGAGAAAAATAAATCTCACATAAAACATTTTCTTCTGTTTTTACTGCACTCAGTGGTAAATAAAAATTTCCCCGTCATATAGAGAATTATTTTATTAGGTTCTCTAGTGTAAAGTCTTTGCCCACTTCTTGATTTTTATTTCTCACACTTAAATCATTAAACACATTTTATGATCACACAAACATACGTAAATACTTTAACAGTTTATATTCAAAACTCCAACTCTGCAAAGAAGAGTAGACCAAAAGTCCTCCACAGCGACGTGAAAGACTGGCACAACCAGTCATTAGATCTGAACAGCTTTTGTCCCTTAAAAATGAAATCATCATTTAAAAACAGCTTTTTGTATTTACTCAAGAATATTAAAATTACTTTTATCATCTGAATCATATAAGTGTACATAGACACAAGCCTTTTCATAAGCCGATGCTAAACTTTTGCTATTGACAGATATATAAAGATGCTATATTTGAATGTTTCTGGTGCTTCTCACACGAAAATGAAACAGCGTGCATGTTCACACACCCGGAGTGTGTGGCAGAGAGCACAAAACAGGTTGTGGTTGGTCTCCAATTCATCCCAGTCCAGCTGCCAGCAGGTGGTAGGGCGTATCACCAGCGGCAGGCCGAACAGCACACTCCCACAAACTCCGTCTGCACGCAGGACCCTGCAACACACACGCACACAAACACACAAACCGGCAATATTATGTGACTCTAAAGTCAAGAGGTTTACGTCAAAGAGAAAACCACATGTATCTTCTGTCAGCAGATCTTTGTCACTATGCAGATATGTACCAGGGAAGCAGAGAATGACATCATCCCTGCTGTGACTGAGCTTCATTTTAATGCTACTGCTGTAAATCATGACTCGTCAGTATGTCAACACAAACACACAGTAAAATAACTTTTAGACAGACCAATATGCAAAACTCAAACACAGTTTAACACATAACATCTTGCTGCAGTTCCCAAAAATGTAAATGTAATGCAAATCAGTGAAGAGGAAAAAGCTGTTAGTCACCAGCTGTTTATGAGCTGCTGAGACTATCGTCAGCACTGACAAAGACAAAAAAACGAGTTTATATGCTCAGACTCTCACACTCCTAACTTAGCACAATCGCTCCAGTTTGTTGTGATGTAACATTTGATTTATCGGACAAAACAGAAAGTCAAAGATATATAGTATTATATAGATATATAGTATATAGTATGTATGGTGAATAAGCAGCGTAGGGTAAGTTATATTTCATTGTTGCACAGTAAATTGTACTTATTATAAACATGTACTGCAAGGTACTGTAAATGCATCTGCAATAGTCTCTCTTAGCACATATTGCATATTAATACATGTATAGTTTATGGACAATAAAAAGTTCCTTATACACAAGTAAAGGAAAATGATGAACTGTAACTTTGGGGCATGGATCTTTTTTTCTGCCCAACTGTAACTGTTCAGTGTTTTCCAGAAAAGAGAACAAAGCCGACTCTCATTTTGTTGGAGAATTTCATCTTAGAAATATTCCACAATCAGAATGGACCCATTCATAGAGGGACAGGGTTTTATTTAACGCAAACCACAGATTTCAGAAAATAAGACTGCCTTAATTTATATTTCTTGGTGACTTCAAATTAATAATATTAATAATAATAATTTTCTATTTTTATCAATGATGTGTTCATTACCCATTTCATATCACATATCCAGCATAACATTAAGATAGAGATCTGATGTGTTTTCAAAGTGTTACTTTAATTTATTTGAGCAGTGTATTTTTGATAATAAAATAAAAATATGACTATTTAAAGGGGTCATATTATAAATTTAGTATATTGACGTTTCATATATGTTGGGAAGCTGGATGCCGACATTACTTTACTTTGCTTGGCAGACACTTTTATCCAAAGCAACTTACAGGGAGCAAGTGCTGTGAGACTGGCTCAGGGACACACCTGGTAGGGGATGGACTAGGTTTGAACCTGCAACCTTCTACATCCCAGTCTGACACTTAACCCATTGAACTAAACTGGTGGGCAAGTCTCACAGAGACAGTCTTTCATCTACACAACAATTTTAGGCAGTTGTAAACTCAGATGCCTTTAGATTATTTATAGGTCAGTAAAGTCAGAGAAGTAACACAAAGCACTGTGCTTCTTACTTGATTGCTTTCAGTCTCTGTGGTTGTGGTGTGCTCTGATTGGCTGAGCTCTTAGTGACAGGCAGGAAGTCCTGGATGCTCTCGGTCTTCACTCCCAGGTTGGGGGTCAGAGGGATGAGTGTGGGGTTTATCAGACACTCCTGCATGTCACACTTCAAACATACTGAAGAGCGAAATGTCAGTAAAATAAACACTATGTAGCAACTAATAAATACACAAATGACTGGTTTCATTTTGTACACTCAATGTAATGAAAACACACATTTTGTAAAATGTTCAAGTTAAATTAAAAAAGTGACTGTGCTGAAACATTTATTGTGAAAAGTGGCATATAACTTTATTTACTATAATAGTATTATATACTAACTATCACAGTAAATATGTCTATGTCTGCACAGGTACATGCAAACACAGATGTGTGGTGTGTGCAGGACCTGGAATGGGTCTGTGCAGGGGGTTGGGCAGCAGCAGGTGGAGGTGCTCTCTGTCTCCTCCCTGCTCTTGAAGCCACACTTTTAAAACACTTTCCATGGCGATCACACTGTTTTCCACCCGCTGCAGGTCGACCTCCGTCCCTAACAGCAGACTCGCTGCAGATGGACACAAACGTCCTACACTGATTAATCAGGACAAATCAGCTCTTAGATTCTAGGGATATTAACGGTCTTGCTGCTTTGGTACTTTATCATACTGTATCACCAGAAAATGGTGTTGTCTACAATTCTCCTCTTTGAACACCAGATGGAGGCAGCTTATAGAAAATTCCATAATGCATTTTGTTCTGTGTGAAACTCTAGATGAGAAGACTTGGCATTGTTTCTTTTCCGAAGCACAGCCTATTGTTCTAGGTGTTCTACCAGACGACAGAAATGATTTACTTTTCTGATAATAGAAAATGTGACCCCGTGGACCTGCCCCACCCTCCTGTCCTGAAATATCTCTGTTCCTATGCATTTGTTACTGCACACTGGATACAACCCGCTTCTCCTTCTTCTTCTGTCTGTCTTTAACAATTAATGACCCAACTAATGGGACTAACAGGGGAAAAAAGGATCAGCAGGCTCTGGGAATTAAGGAGGGTATGGACCGAGGAGAGGTTGTCAGAACAGAGGGCGAGCCTTTTATAAATACGAAAAGAAAACACTAGACAAAGTATTTAAACTCTTAAAGTCAGGAACTTTCATGGAGAAAATGAGAAACTTTAAATTCCTAGAATAAAATATAGCTTCTTTTATCTGTCAGAGACAGCTACAGTGCAGAAGCTATATTTGATTCTGGGCCAAAGTTTCCAAAAGTGCTTCATCTAGGAATAAGTACTTCATTGGAGGGAAAGGAATTATGTTCGCTACTTTTCTGCTGATGGATGTTTGTGGTCTGATCCCTGCTGAGTGGAGGCAGAGAAACACAGAAGATTAGGAGGGTAAAAAAGTATGCATGCATTAATGACACTTTATCGTTTATGAGCAAAAAATAAATAAAGTAAAGTGTAAAGTCATCATGCTTTATTTTCCTTTGTGACACACGTCACAGCACAGTGCTCCTGATGCGCTTTAAAGCACTGATGGAAAATCTCACACTCAGTACAATAAAACTTACTGATTCATTGTATATCGTGCATGTTAGAATTGACAAGTTGCTGAGCTAAAACAGGGCAGAAAGAAAGAGTTAGAGAAGGAAGAAGGAGCCTCGGGAAAAAAACAGAATCAATTCACATTAACACACAATGATTAGAAAGTCAAAAAGAAAAGAAGAGTGTTGCTGCTTTTATGGAAAAGCAAATGGAGAAAGATAAGAGGAAGATAATTGATGGACAAAGATGGAGGAAAGAGCCGGGTGAGGCAAATCGATCAGGACGTCCTCCAATAATGTCTGTCTGGGGACTAGGAATTCAGGAAGCAGGAGATGGTCAGTAAGACAGGGAGAGAAAGAGGGGACTACGCTACTGTGTACAGAAAAGAAAGGCAAAGACAGTATGAATTACAGAAAGAGCAGAGCCAAGAGGAAGAAGCCACGATAAGAGAAGATGAGGAAGAGAAGAGATGGATGGGAGTGGTGTGGTAGATGATGATAATGGTTTTTACAGAAGAGTAAGCTGTAATTAGAACAAAGTGGGACTCTGTGTGTGAGATAATGAAGGAAGGAAGGAAAGAGAGAGAGAGAGAGAGAGAGAGAGAGAGAGAGAGAGAGATGCCATCTCACAGTGGCATCAATAACTCAGGAGGTTCCATCTTACGTTTGTGCAGCTGCCCTTTACGGAGCAGAACATTTCAGACGGAGCAGTGAGGGTGAGAGCGCTTAACCCTGATGTGTGTGTTCAGTGAGACAGAAACGAGCTGAGGTAAAGACGCTGTCCCACCAGCAGGCTTATCTGCGTTTAGGAAAAAAGTGTTTACACTGCTAAATGATGCTACAGAAGACACATACAGAAAATACTAAAATCCAGTGTAGACGTTGTTAATATTAGAAATTACTATTATATATAAAAATAGATATGTTTTATAGACATAAACATACAGAGGCCTATAATCATTAAACATTAGTATTGTCTTCCAATATCACATAATGTTTGCTAATGGAAGTTTATTACAGAAACCATTTTGCAATGATGTTAACACAGCTGAAGACATCTTTTCATGGAAAAGATCATAAGATTAAAAAAAAGATGTATTGTTATTCTCCACTCCTAACAGCTCTTATTGTGTTTGCTCCTTGCTCTCCTGGTCTGTCAAGAGTGGAAGCTTTAGCATCTGTTACATTGTGAACCGGGCAAAGTGACACATCCCTCTGATCTACAAGTCTAATGGTGCACCTGCATCACATTAGCATGTCCTCTGCATGCGCGAGTAAAAACGTAAGATGATAAAGTGGCAGAATGTAGTGTTAGTGTGTGTGTGTGTGTGTGTGAAAATAGCGTGAGTATGTTGTGAACGACTAATATGCTGCAGGTATATACTGCAGGAGTAAGACAGAAGGATTGTCTGCCAAGTAAAGTAAAGTAAAGTAAAGTAAAGATTGTGCGCTAACCAACCATCCATCCATCCATCCTCCAACCATCCTTCATCCAACCATCCATCCATCCATTTATCCAACCATCCATCCATCCATGTATCCATCAACCATTCATCTATTTATCCATCAACCATCCATCCATCCATTTATCCATCAATCCATCCATCCATCCATCCATCTATCTATCCATTTATCCATCCATCCATCATCATCATCATCCATCCATCCATCCATCCATCTATCTATCCATTTATCCATCCATCCATCATCATCATCATCATCATCATCATCATCCATCCATCCATCTATCCATTTATCCATCCATCCAACCATCCATCCATCATCATCATCATCATCCATCCATCCATCCATCTATCTATCCATTTATCCATCCATCCAACCATCCATCCATCAACCATTCATCTATTTATCCATCAACCATCCATCCATCCATCCATCCATTTATCCATCAACCATCCATCCATCCATCCATTTATCCATCAATCCATCCATCCATCCATCCATCTATCCATCCATCCAACCATCCATCCATCATCATCATCATCCATCCATCTATCCATTTATCCATCCATCCAACCATCCATCCATCCATCCATCATCATCCATCCATCCATCCACCCACCCACCCATTTTCCTAACCACTTATCCTCGTAGGGGTCACGGGGGGTGGTGGTGGTGCTAGAGCCTATCCCAACTGTCATTGGGCGAGACAGGGCCAAGTTACATCCTCTCTAACCAAAAACCACAAAGACGCCTTGAAACCATCTGTTGTAGCAGTTAGCTCTGCTCAGATGCTAACTGCAGGGACGGAGGTCCTTTTGCTGACTCATCACATCCATGGAAACATGCATTATGTAAAGGTAAGCTGCTAATGTTTTTATTAGCATTAGCATCTCTCATGTGTCTCCACCTGTCTAATGAGAGTTTTTCTATCCAGAGGAGTCAGTTGTGATTATCCATATGCATCCTGGGGAGAACAGCTGTTAAATCACTAACAGATAAAAATGATTCCAGATGTTAAATGATGATGTTTTGGTTTAGTTTTCACCTTAATGGTGCTGTAAGGCTGTTTAGTCTCAGGCACTTTATTGACCGTTTTATTAACACAAAAACCAGAAATGATTAATTTGACACTATAGATTGAAAAATTGTGAAGGAAAGGTGTTTATAGATGCAGCTGCCTGGAAAATAAAAACCCATTAATCTAATAATCACTCTGAGTTAGCAACTTGTTTCTCTGCCAGTTGCTGGAACCAGGCTAACAGACAGCAGATGCATTACCTTCAAACTTTGGATTTGAAAAAGGGACAGGCCTATATCTTCATTGGTTCTAGGTGCAACAAGACATCAAGGGATTTCTTGTTTGTTTCTAGCTCTACAATTAGAAAGGCAGCCATTGTCGCTTTGCAGTTCCTTAACTGGAGTAATGTATTCATAAAGAAATTAGAGTAGACTATAGTTCCTTGCTTTCTGTAACTCAACTCTTTGGATCTAATCCCCTTAGTCTCTTTATCTTATTGTCTTTTACTGGGCCATCTCTTCTTCTAAGCCTCTACTCTCTCTGTCCCACCCTGGCTCACGCCCAGTAACGGTTCCTTTTACTCTGCGCATTAGGGAGAGTGAATCATCCTCATGACCATCGACCAGTGCATATTTAGCTTGTGCAGGGAAATGAGTAATCCAGGAGCCAATGCACTAATAGAAAAGGAAACACATCTCTAGTCTACACCCATGTCTTCACTCATTCATTGAGACACATATCAGCTTTACCACGTGCACATAATGGACACTGTGCTCCTCATGATAGCTTCTGACCATTATGTCCAGAAAGATCATACTAATGGAGATCTGCAGTACTCTGAACCTTGCGGCATTATAACATCAATAGTTTTATATGTTTTCAGAGTTTTTCAGTTGTGATGTTTTTTATGGTCTTTATATACAAACCATTTTTTTTGAATAGTACAAAGTACAAAGATTTTCAGGGACAACTAGCCAAGCCAAAAAGAAAACCCAAGCATATTTGTTTGCAATGCCCACACAATATCACACATTTACTTCCAACTAAAGTTATCGCCAAGACACTGTATTGATGATATGATTGAACTGCTGTGTAAAGACGTCTAAACCATCATGCTACAGTGATGAACATGGCCACATGCATTCGTGAGTAGTTAAAAAAACTGTGTAAAGCATCACCTAACAAAGTCACCCACTGCATCCAGAGACACAGGAGAACTGAACGGAAGGTTCTTCATCAGAGATAAAATAGACCATCCAGCGTTCGTACTAGTATATATGTGAAGGTACCATTGATGTGGAGGTGTGTATTTTATACTATACATTATTACATACAGTTTATTGACTACATACTCACTAATGGGGTGAAACAAAGCACCTTAGACTGGATACTTTGTACTATTAAAGGACATGTCCAGTGTATTACAACTCATACCGTATTTACTTATTGTACTACAAATATAAAAGATCATATCGCTAAATATACACCAACCTAATCTTAGCAATTACCTTGTCACTAAAAAGACCATGGCTGAAATGTTAAACTTTAACTTTCAGGTTAAACTGTAATCATTGTGCCGTTTTACTCATTATTCAGTTTGACATTATCTTAATGGAAAATCCCTCATAGCTCACCAGGTCTCTCTGCTTATGTAACACTAAAAATATTTCTAGTTTCTACTTGGCACCAATCTGTCAATGTGATACTTATGTGAAGCAATACTATGATTTCAACCTAATGCAACCCCCTGACACAAACTTCACAAAGTCAAGCTAAACACGAAGGAAGCGCTGATGAATGTCTGTCTGTGGAATTTGCTTCTGACATCCATATTTCACTTACAGAGCAGCACTGACAGCACACACTCTTGTCCTTGTCTATCACTGTGCCTGTGTGAGCTTTAATGATGAATAGCTCATTGATGTAGTTTGAGACTCTGACAAATAGGACATTGATCATCTTGTATGAAACACGGGCGCTCGACACACCAGTGGCTTTGTGACATAATTGCCTTGCAGCCACTTCTGTTTGAGCCATGCGGTCATAGAGTCAATTAAAGAAAATGAGACACTTGAAAAGGCCAAGAGGACGAATGGGCAAAATCAGCACTCTCATCAGGCTGTCACCATTGAGGTGGAACAAGTAAAAAAAAAAAAAAAAAACTTAGAAGAAAAGTCACAAAGAGCACTAATACACTAATTACATATGTGTGATTCTGTATGTGTAAAAAGGGCACATGGATGTAGACTGGAAATACCATTAAATTAGGTAAACCACGTGAGCATGGCCAGCTAAAAGAGAGAAGTAAAGTGATGGCAAAAGATCAACTGCCTGGTTTCAAGCAGAATCTTGAAATAGGTGAGGGCTAGGTGAAGAGACGGACACAGACACTCTTACAGGAATTGCAGCTGGCCGACTTCTTTGAAGCACTTGAAAAGGACAGGAGGACAGAGGATGAGAAGAGCTCTCCAGACACATACCAGAGGAGGGGGTTATAAGAACCTGTGCCTGCAAGGAAATAGCTTTCTTCCATGCCTTTGAGAAACCAACAATGTTGGTCAGCCAAGTGTTGGCCTGGTCGAAATTGTGATTGAAATCGTTATTTTTTTTCTGTATGATCTGATGTCAATTAGAAGTGTGCTGTTTTGGTTCAGATGCAGTCATCACATGCTTGCACAAAGGCATGAGAGCAGGCTTGGAAGCTGGAGAGAAGAGAGCGAAGATAATCTATCTGTCTATCTATCTGTCTATCTATCTGTCTATCTGTCTATCTATCTGTCTATCTATCTATCTGTCTATCTATCTGTCTATCTATCTA
The DNA here is from genome assembly GCA_032270685.1 of Microctenopoma stevenorrisi. Lineage (NCBI taxonomy): Eukaryota > Metazoa > Chordata > Actinopteri > Anabantiformes > Anabantidae > Microctenopoma > Microctenopoma stevenorrisi. The sequence goes on from JAUMTR010000010.1 coordinate 10,806,116, forward strand.
TCTATCTGTCTATCTATCTATCTATCTATCTATCTATCTGTCTGTCTATCTATCTATCTATCTATCTAT